>OY728156.1:1010178148-1011428148 GCA_963277665.1 Viscum album
TATTTTAGAATTATATTGAGACTTATGTTGTAGTTTTCATGATCACATTGCAGTTTACACGATATATAAGCATGAGCATGTAATCTATTTGAGTTTCATTCTATAAATCCTAAGGAGTCACCATTTTTATGGAAATATTTCCAAATACAATTTCTGGATTCAAGAAGAGAAGTTCATAGTACATGATATTTCTGATCATATTTTATAAGTTGATCTTGAGAAGGTGATGGTTTTATTTCTTGGTAAGTACCACATAATGTCCTGGATATTTAGAGCTTTTTTGGTCTCTCTAGATATTATCAATAGTTAATAATATATTTCTCAATAATAGAATCACATTTGACTACATATACGATGAAAGGGGAGATGTTTATATGGGATGGAAAGTGCCAGCTTTCATTCAATGAGATGAATTGAATTTTGACATGAGATATGATTTTGAGCTTACTTGATCCCAATAAGGGGTATGTGATTTTATGTGAGGCATATGGTAGTTTTTAGAATTTTTAACATATTTAGGATGATCATGTGGTGCCGTATGACTCTCTCCAACATTGAACTCTTGAGTAGAATTGCCCCACTCTTGATTTAAATTTTTATATGCATGTGCTTAAATATTGGTGACACTATATTCTTGGACAATAGTTCATGGTATTTTCTAACTATAATAGTATGAGGTAAATTATTTCTCTAAGAATAAAATAACATTATGTAGATATTTACTCAGTTCTAACTAGATACTCAATAGTATTATTTTCAATATTCTTCTTACTGGTTGTTTGTTATCATCATCTCTCTTTGAGTCCATTTTATGGGCTCACTAGTAGGATCACACATTTAGGGGAATTATTGAAAACCCATATGGTGTGGAAATTATTTTGGGTTGGTTTATAACATCATATGGTATTCTCCATTTTTGGGAATAGTTTCTCATCCCAGCCTCTATAAGGAGATTTGTGTTTTATAGTCATTTTTATTCAGGGACCATTCATCTAGGAACTTAGAATGCATATTCTATTATGAGGCAATTATTATACTATTTGGGTATGATGAATGACATTGCAGATTATATGTCCCACTATTAAATGTTCCTGTAAATAATGACAAATAATATAATAGATTTTGGTAGCCTTCATCCCCTCCCAGTGATGGTTTTGAAATGGGATGATGTTTCCATTGACCATAATATTTGATTACCAAGGACTCTCAGATGGAGTAAATATATCTAGGTGGTAATAGATTTGTTTAAAATGGAAGCTCACATCATTCCGATTAGGTATGCCATTAAAGGCAATGACCTAGGTAATATGTATATAGAGTGTGTCAAGATTATACTTGGGGTTACTTCTTAAGTTATTTTGGATAGGTATCCAATGATTATATCTAGGTTTTGTTGGAGTCTCTTAAATGCAATGTGGACTCTAGAAATGTTGAGTTCATATTATCATCCATTGATAGATGGTCAAATGGAGTTTCATATTCAAATACTTTAGGATATGATCTATGTATGTGCCTTGTATTTTTGTGGATCATGGGATAACCATATAGGACTAGTTTCTATTTTTTACAACAATATTTATTTGTTTTTTATCATAATGGATCATATATTGGATTTTTATGCTTGTCTTTGTATATCATCTATTTTATTGGAATAGGTAGGAAAGTACTCCTCTGTAAGACTAAGCCTCATCAATGGGATGCTAATCAGTATCCAAGATATACGTCGTCCTCTGGTTATATTAAATATAAGATATAAAATGTATGTGTTTCATCATCATAATCCTTTAGAGGTTTCTATTAGTGAAAATATTTTCTTGAATGTTTATCACCAATTGTGTCACCATCAGCTTGTAAAATAGGGGAGGCTGGATCGATGTTATGTTGGACCATTTGAAGTCACTGAGTTGATTCTGAGTGTTTCATGTCTTTTTTCATTATTGGTTCATTTGATCAGTATTCATGATGTCTCTATAATAAAAGTGTTGAGGAGTAGTGGTTTTTTTATTTGGATGTGGTTTAAATCACCACTACATGGTTATGTGACAGTTTCAGAAAACCACCAATAAATCATGTGTCAGCATCCAATACATAGATATTTCATTCATTGTTCATCATTTAATGTTAATAATTATAGAAATCATATTTAGATGAAGTTTTAACTAATTCTAAATCCAAAAAAATCCATCCACAAAACCTCAACTAAAACTATTAAAACCACCACATAATAATAGTGTTTCATAATTCGAGGTTATTTTTACACCTCAAAAAAAATAAATTATAGGTGTGGTTTTAATTAAAATGAATAATAATATTCTATATGTACCAGTGGTTTAAACAACCACAAAATTTTTTATTTATATAAAAATACCAGCTGTAGATTCTGCAACCCCAATACTACCTTGAAAAAAAATGAAAACCAAGTGTATTTCCTATCACTAGAACACCAAATTCCTATCATTATGACATAAATTCAAGAATATATGACATATATGGCCTGAAAAAACAAGTATATTAGTTTAAATCCAACCAGAAATGGTTTCAGGTCTATGTCAAATATAATACACCTATCAACCCTCTCATCTCATATTATCCTTGGACATCAAAAAGACAACTAATCACTGCCAGATGAACTTTCCTTGTCACCATCTCCATCTCAATCTCCATATTCATCTACATCTCTAAATAATTCTACCAGCACCAGTAAGAAAATCATTTTGAAAATTAAACAGTGTTGTAAATTTATATTTAAACATAAAAATAATAAAAGTGTGTGAACTTGATGATTTTGAAGTTGTGTGATTTACCTACTCACTAGAAATCATCTATGTAGTGTCACCATGGAAAAATACAATGGTCTGATGATATAAACAACCAATGCATTCAATGTCCACTTTCTTGTTGTATCATCCAAAATGGGAAAGTGGGAAAAAGGTATAAATATATTTGTTTTTAAAATATTAGAATTTAAAAACATAATTACATTCAATTACAACATAATGTACCAAAATTTATTATATCTGTGAATCAAATACATCTTTTTTCCATAATGAAGGAATATGTATCCAGTAATCGTATGTAATAAGAAGGGTAATCAGATAGGCCTCCAGCTGGCATAATATCTATCCAGATAATCCCATGGTGTCATATGTAGGGACCCCATAGCAGACAAATTGGAAAACTGTCTTTTGTCTGTTCGGGTTCCTAACATCGTAACCTTTCATATTTTTCTCCATAGTAGCATTGTTTCCATCTTTTATGGAAAAAATTATTATTATAACAAAAATGTAATAACATTATTCATATTAAAATTTATATATATAAAATTCACCTTCCAATATCATCACAATGAACAAAGAGTGACCGGCTGCCTTGCTATTGAGGGTCGATTTGTATCAATATGACCCTTACTCCTTGGAATTTATTTCATTTAATCAAATAAAACTTACTTAAGAACATATATTTCAAAAAAAAAGATACAGAAAAAAATTAGATATGAGAATATATGAAAATTACTAAACAACCAAAAATACATAAATATTATATTCAATGACTGTAGAAATGACATAAGTGGTGATAAATCACTGGATGAATGCACATACAGTCATTTTCTCCTTCAATCATGTAATTTTACTACACCATAATTACATTATCTATTTCATCCTCCCTTGATTGAATAATATTCTCAATGTCATGATAGAATAATATTTTCAAGTCATGTTGTTGGAGGGATTCAATTTCAGAGGAAATATCATTCAATTCATCACCCATATCATGAAAATATCATTTTTTACACGAGAAACTACAATCCACCCTCCATATATGACATCTTTCACATAATATACCATTTAATATTACAAATATAAGGAATTCGGATCATGTAATTCATGGTCATCATCATTTATTTGCTGAGAGAAGTCCATCGATCTAAATTGTATGGAATCTTTTTTACCACTCATGATTAAAAATAGCCAATTGTATTTGAATACACCAATTGTAAAATTCCTATGGTAGTTTATTTCGAAAATATTTGTCAACTTTACATAGTATCCCACATTAGAAAATTTAATTATATATTTATTCTTTTATTTCAAATGCTCTTTCTGATCGACTGTATGAAATTTAAATCCATTCACATTATAAGCATTGAACATTCTATCCTATTTTAGAGGTCCTTGAGAAAGAAAAATTAATTTTTCTTACAAATAATATAGAGTTTCAATATTCTTGATCTACAAAAATTAATATACATTATTATATTTACAAAATATAACTTTTTAATTAATATATGTATTGATTGCAATATTTATGAATAGACACGTCATGAGAACCATTATGAAATATCTCTATTGGCAACTTTTGTTATATAATTCTCATTTATAGTTTGTATGATTTTATATATCTTTGTTTGTACCCACAAAACATAAATAAACAGATCTATAATTTCATTATTCAGTAGCGCATATCTATGTTCCTATGATAATTCCATTTTAGTCAGTGAAACATTTGAGCTCCTCCCAACTGATCAGATAATATCATGCTAGATTTTTAATTACCCATGTAGTTGAGATTTAATTTTTGGGTCATAAAAACATCTAAATTGATTGAATCTTGTCTCTATAACATCAATGTATGTCTAATTAAAGGTAATAAACTCCTCTTCCAAATTTCCTTAAAAAATGGATCCTCTTGGTTGAGCTTTATTTTTGACTTATGATTTTAAATCCCAATGATATCTGTGAAATAAAAGGAAAAAAACACAATTGTTTATTTAATGAATTTCCATTAATTTATTACATAAACATAAAACATATAAATAATGTACCTCTCAATTGTATACATCCATCAGTAATGTATGGGGCCACCTTATTTAGCTTCCTTAACCATATGTGTTGTTAAATGCATCATGATAATAAAAAACGATTGAGAAAAGATCATCTACATTGCACAAAGTGTCAAAAAAGCTATCATGAAGGTTATTAACCTCTTATGGATGTAGATTTTCCCACATATTTTCAAAAAGAATGTGCAAAATCGGAGTACAATATTTGTGGCCTTTTTGGTAATAATGTGCGCTTTTCCAATGGTAGAAACTACTATAGTAAAATATTTCAATCATGACTTTTCAATCCTTGTAACCTACATTAATATTAGTGAACACTCTTTGAGATGTAAATTGAATACACATCAGATACCATGAAATGTTTTTAAATTCAATGGAATGTATCTTTATCTTTACTTTTCATTGAAAAAATGGTCATATCATATTTTCCATTATCATATGGCCATAGATAACACTTTATGTTCATTGTATGTAATTATTTCCAACAATTGATGTCATCCTCTGATTTTCCATGCTCATTAAGCAATGTGAAGATCAAATTGTCACAAACATTCTTCTCAATATGCATCACCTCAATATTATTTCGCAACAAATTAAATTCCCAATACTGATGTTTGAATAATATATTGTATTATTATGTTTTTTAGATCCAATTTAACTTGATGATGCACTTAGAACTAGTTTCCCATTATAATTAAAATGATACACCAACTCAATTTTTGATTCAACGTTTCCATGTTGTGCCTATATTTCTAAACTTTTCAACAACATCAGAGCTACTGTACGATCAATAGAACCATTTAATTTTGACTTGTTTAGCTGATTTTTTTTTAAATGCATCCTGAAATATTCAATGAAACAAGAAGCACAATTTTTTACAATGAGGTAGTCATTCAGGATCAAAATTAATGTTAAAATAATGTCAACCCAAACCCTTGTTAGTGTTCCAACCAGCTAGATTCCCAACCACATGAAAATCACTAATAGTCCACATTAAAGAAGCTTGTTTTTGGAACGTTATTTTAGAAGATGCATCATATATCTCAAAATTGTTGCTCCATTACTCTAATAATTCAATAATTATAAGATGAAATTATATATAAATATCATTTCAGGGAATTTTTTTTATTGGAATAATCACCAATGTTATAAAATATGTTTGTTCTATACACATAAATGGAGTATAATTATAAGGGATCAAAATAATCCAACAAAGGCTATAACTGGTGCTCAATGTCCCAAAGGATTAAATCCATTAGAAACTAATCCCAATCAAACATTCCTTTGATCAAATGATAAATCTGGGTGTAATGAATCAAATGTATTCCACGATTTTGAATCTCTTGGATGTCTCATTAAATCAACTTTTTTTTTATCTATAAAATTTCACATCATGTGTTCTTTATTTTTGATGAAATTAATTATCTTTTTTATCATGGATTTAAAAAAAAGTAACACAAAACATTTTTAGGTGTTTTATTTCTCTTATTCTCTGTAATGGTTTCTTCATTCAGACTTCTAACATCATTCATTAACTTCCATCTAGAAGAAGAAATTTTTTAATATCATTTATTCTTGAATCATCTCCCCAATAAAGCATACAATCATTGGGACACACATTTATTTTTTATAATTCAGACCAATCTTCTTAATTTTTTTCATATCATAAAAAGACTGAGGAATATTTTTTTTTCAGGAAATGCATTAGGAAAAAATTACAATATCATGGACAAATCATTATTTGTTATTCCACATAGGAATTCAATATGGTACAACTTCATTTGAAAATAATTTTTTGAATATTTCAAAAATCTACTATACAACTCTTGATTTCCATCATCAATTAAGCCATGAAACACCTCTATCTAGTCTATGAAGTTTCCTATTAAATTAGTTTCCACAGAATCAAGATGAGGATCCAATGATATGTTATAATCTTGATTTGGTTTTCTTATAGTCTGAAAAACATTATCCACGAAGTTTCTATTTGTAGCACCCTCAAGTGGGTTTTCATATATGTTTTGATGTTGATGCAGTTATCTTGCAATGCTAAATGCATCATTAATAAGGTTTTTAATTTCATTTATCATTGTTGATTAATTTGGGAGCTCATTCTATCGATTATAGTTGGTGCTCAAATTTTTTGTAACATTAGATTCTCCATGAAAAATCAAACAAAAATATTGTGTAGGGAATTACTTAAATATAAAGTGTTAAAAAACTTTATCTCTCTTCAACCATCTTCTTTGTTTACATTTAGGACATGAACATCTTATTATCCCTTTAACTGATCAATTAGAAATTAAAAAATCTAAACAATCACTTGAACCCTTATCACACTTATGTGTTTTCCATGGTAATCAGATACAACTTTTATACATATATATCACAATGTTACTACAAATTATTAATAAAATTATAACATATAACAATTAATAAATAGGAAAAGAGATATATGGAAGTGAAAAACCCATAACCCATGTAGTAAGAAGACAAGTTATATATGAAGAGTCATATATATACTAGAGGGGATGTCACATAATTCTTAACTATCATTGTTAATGGTGGAGGACCCCATGACTAAATCACATAAATTATCTATTTTAATACATTTCCTTGTGTTAGTCATCATTAAATTTCATATAGATGTAACTAGATGTTCTTATACTAAATTTTTATTATTAAATATTTAAGTTATCATAATATGACAACATAATACTTAGTAAATTATTCTTTGATTATATTTCATGCTCTAAAAATTACCTATATCAATATAACCAGTCCATTATCATTAATGTAGGTTCAATGATAAAATCACAATATGTGTATAATTGTTTTCTCAAAAATATTTCCTTAACCGATAAGTTTTCTAAATTCTCATATTTAACGTCACCAAGAAGAAAAGAAATATCAATTTTATATGAGATAAAATCATGTTAATGAAAAATTATGAATAATTTATCAATTTGATCAAATAGATTCATTTATGCCTTCAAAAAAGGGATATAATGTCTAATTTTTATTTAATGATACTATATTTTTGGGATGATTGAGTATTCCTATTCCAAAACTAAAAAATGTACTGTGTGATCCTATTATAAAACTATACATAGTACTATGTGATCATATAAATACATATGGTAAATAATGAATCATTTTAAAAAGTATAATTAAAATATATAAAATCTTGTTGGGAGAAATATTGTGTGTGAAATAGTGACATTTTTTATTTAAAAACCATTAAGAATCCCAGGAGGATAATTACATGTGGAAATCAATTTTTAATAAAAATATTAATTTAATAAATCATTGAAAAATTTATCAAAATCCAATGTCAATAATTGATATTGAATCTATGATTATATAACTTGTACCTATGAGTAATCCATCATATGAAGGAAGATACATTGGTAAATAAGATATACCTCATAACAATCAAACTAATATAATAAATGAGTTCAAATGTTGAAATTCTACTATCTAAAAACAATAAGTGATAAAATATACATAAAAACTAAAAACAAAAAGTGTCGAGGTCATATATCATTTGATTATCCTACCTATAATAGTTACACCATCAAAGAGAATAAAAATATAAAAATGACTTTCTACAATCATTTTTTGTATCTACTATATACACAATTTAACCAACTCAGAGAACACTTACTTTATCATTGTTTGTACCTAGAATAAATATTAATTTCTATGTCTATTGTAGTTGGGTTCTGAGTCTATAAAATCTTTAAATAAATCTACACATTCATGTAATTCTACCACGGAATCCCCTTGACCAATCAAAGTTGTGAGTGATATTTCATGAAATATGAGGATCCAAATTATGATCCTCAATGGAATAAATAGGAAAAATCAATTATCCATTGGACACAAGGTTACCACATCTCCTGACCCCAAAGATCCCTCAATGACCAAAACCCCAATTTCAATAACGATTGTCTTTTTCACCGAGAACCATCCATCAAAGAAAATCCTAAAAAAGTATTCACCAAAAATTTATCAAATAATATAATTTGAATAAAAAATTAACAAATGGTCCTTTATGGAAAACATCATTGGTAAAAAATCATTTATCAAAAAAATAAAACAATTCATTCAACCATTAATTTTATAAAACCCAATCTTACCTATTTCCATCAAAACAAATTTTAATGTTTTGAAAGGGCCTTTCAGTACAGAATATGGAAACTCTATAAAATGACTTCATTATTATGAAATACCATATGATAAACCAATCAAAAAAAATTGATGAATGTTTTTATTTAAGTCATTCCAATGAACATTTAATGTAAACACGCACATTAAAGCATGTGGAATTAATATTAGTGAATTAAATTAATTTTATTAAAAGGAAACATTATATTTTGATTTTGAAATGTAGTATGATTTGTGAAAATAACTGATATAATTTCAAAACAAAGGATTAAATCATTATATGAATGCGACCATGCCAAACACAGTTTTCTTAAAAAATGAAACATTTTGGGTAAAAACCGACAAATTAAACATAACCAATATCAAATGGAATAAAAAATAAATATATTAGAAAATGAATCAATATAAGATGAAATTACATAAAAAAACCTACCTCAAGACTAGTATAATAATACATTGATGATAAAAACCCAATGAGGAAGAAGGATCTGATAGCATCAAGCAATGGAAGGGAACCAGTAGCAAGGTGGTGACTAGGGGGAGTAGCTAGAGTGAAAATTTGAGGGAGGGTGATCAAGATGGATTGGGATTGGGATTGGGGGCTTAGGGGGTGCATGTGAGGGGGTTTTGGAAGCTAGGGATTAGGAAGCGGGTGTTAGTGGGGGAATCAGGTGTCTGTGGCTCAGGATTGGGTTCCGATGTTAGTGGGGAAGGGGGGTATCAGTAGTTTGGGATTAAACCGGTAGTGAAGTTCTGGGGCTTGGGAGTCTTGGGAGTGGGGTGTAGTGTCATGTTTGATGGGGTTAAGGGGTGTCTGGGGGAAGAGGTGTCATTTTATAAGAATTCCAAAAGGTTTAGTGGTGGTTTTTTAAAAAATGCCCATAATTGATGATTTTGATGTAGTGTGTTTTCCACATATTGAATCTATGAAATACCATTCATGTCCCTCTCATGTTTTGATGAGGTATAAGTGGCCTCACCTCATTCTGGACATCATTTTATGACATGATTTCTTGGGGATTAAATTTTTAAATGTGCAATTTTTGTACCATCCTATTCCATTCATTTAGGAAATTCTCATACCCATTTTTTATTCCTCTTGATATAGGGGTTTTTTGGACTCTATTTAACACCCCAAGATTCCACAGTATGTTTCCCTTTGAATAATGCACCTGTTTGTGTGGTACACATTTTGGAGTTTTAACACACCACGACCAATCAAACTAGCCGTTATGAATAGTATTACCCACTTTTTGAAATTTTATAAGTTTTATTTTTAAAAATGGAATTCATTTTTGGATTAGTAATATCAAAATTAGCTTATGGTGAAATTTTGGTGTTTTTCTAAAAACTATCAATTTTTTAGGAATACTGAAAAAAAACACTACGTTATTATTTCAAGACCGGCTTTTTATTTAAATAATAAGTTGTTTTATATAAATTTATATTATGTAAAAATAGATACAAAATACCTATATATAATCAATTTAATTCATTGGAGTAATTTTAGAATAATATTAGATATATAAAATTTTATTGAACTTTTTACCGTCTTTTAGCCACCGTCTAGAAGCATTTGCAAATTTGCATAAAACTAATTTTTACGGCTTCAGTGAGTAAAATATCAAAAATCTGAGAGACAAGGTTTACATAAGTATGAAATTTTTTTCAATAAGATGAAAATAATTTTTGGTGAATAGTTACTTTTGACTATTATTTACCACAGTAAAAAGTAAATTTGTTAATTAAAGGTAAAAATGATATAATAATTACTCTAAAACATCTATGAATTCTTTTGGATAAGTTTTTTTAGACCAAAATAAACCTTATAAACAACATATTATTCTTTTGGTCCAATTCTATTAGATTAAGGCATTTATTATTATTTTATTTCAAGAAGAGTTAAAAGTGTTAAATTCAATGTTTAATAACTAAACCATTTTTAAAATAGGGTTATACATAAGATAAATTTGACTGTAAATATTAATTATAAAGATAAAACTATTTACTACATAATTGTATTTTATTGATAATTTTTAGACATTATATAAGTAAATTTATTTATGATACAATGATGATGCGGAAATTACCTTATTAATTAAACATCAAAATAAATGATATTATAAATATCCAAATAAATGTAAATTGAGATTTTTGATTAATTAAACTAATTTTATAGGTTAATATTACATGTAATAGTTTATTTAATTATTTTTTTTCAAATTGATAAAGTTTTTATGACTTTAAAAAAACAAAATACCAAATAGTGTCAAAATTGACATAAATAAGTCTTTAAAACAAATACAGTATTATTAATTCATATAATATTCCTAAAAGTATAATGTTTGGAAAAAGTACTTACATAAGGTCAGATATATCAATAATGTTCCACATGTGGTTTTCTTGTCTTTTTATATAAGACTATTAACCATTTATTATAATAATACAAGAATACATGGTAAAAGTCAAACTATTTAACTAAGAGTAAAATCTAAAAAATAAGGTTACTATAGTAACCTAAACCGATCTAAAACCTATTGGTTTAGAACTTTACGACCCATAACCACATTATCCTTGAAATAATTCATTTTTTACCTACTATAAACCGAATATTATTGTATAATAAAATAATATTTCATGCTTTTACTAAATTGACCCTCACTTCTCTTATAAAAGGTTACTTTCCCTTCTCTCCAAAACACACCACCAAAGCCATTTTTCCTGGACAACCCCTACTAAAATATCCTCCCAAATACCCCCCATTATACCTATTGGCCTTAATTTTATCATAAAACCAACATAAAGAGCCCTTTTGATCAACTCAAAAGGAAACACCCGAAGAAAAGGTAATAATTTCACCACCTCTTTTATTGACCTTTTCTTATACCACTTCTTATTTCTTTGTTTTTTCTATACCAAAGTAATAAATCCATTACCATATACATATTTTGAGGTTATTATAATTATGGTAGAACCATATTCATTATTATATTAATCCTATTAATGAGAAGTCACCATACAGGCATACGTACGGCTTACCGTCTTCAAGTCGTGCTGTAGTTTGTTACACAAACACATCATTATTTGGATGAGTATAATAATGAGTATAACTGATGTAAATAATAAATATAACATTTCAATGATTCTGTATATATGATATACCATCAAATTACATAATAATTTACTATCAAAAAAATGATATTGTCGCTCGTGCGTACGTACAGATTACCGTCTCAAAGAACGCGATAAGATTCATACCCCATCATAACCATTCAACAGTAACATTCATTTCATGATTAAAAATAATGTTTAAGAATATAATATCATTCTGTATTTGAATCAAATACATCCTATCCATATCAAACATAGAATACATAACCAGTCATATAAAGAAAAACAAATCAGTTAACACCCGAAAAAGTGATACTACAAAAATATTATTAACAAAGGAATATTAGAGGATCATATATGATATAATATTTATGAATGTGGTTCATGTATAATTTATTAAAAGTTATTTAACTATTATACAGTATTTTAAGGTACCCTAGACCAAGCAAAATTATGAGGTAAGGTATGATTCTACAATTTCTTCATTATCTGAGGCTTTTTACACGTGAGTATCTACTGGGACCTCTTTATCATCCACATCCATGTTTCTTAAAAATGTATTTCAAAACATTTTTACTCTTTCATATACTATGGTTTAAAGTAATTTATAAACTTGTTTTTCTTTTTATAGAATTTATATAAAGAAATCATTCCATCATTTTCCAAACATGGTCTTTTATGACCTTTTCGACAAAATTGAGGAAAGAATGTTTTTTAACTTATATGGTGAGTGCAGTTATTTTCTGACATTATAACATCTTCAAATCTTCCCTAACAAGATTATAAGAATATTTTAAAAATAAATTTTTTCTTATATAATAATGTGACATTTAGATTATTTCCAAATAGAAAGAGATATTTCTCTCAAATAGTTTTTATTTCATATATTTAAAATTCTTTTGATGGATTTTACAGTTGTTTGAAGTTGATTTATTATGATACAATAGATCATATTGTATCAAATATTTTGTGATATGTTTGACTTTGGATGTGTTATTTAAATACCATTCATGGTTTATGGTTAATGTATTAACATTTCTTATGCCAGTTTTGTAAATAATACTTATGTTATGTTTCAACCTTTTCATATGAGGAATGTATTGGAATAAGTATGTGACGGGTGGAGCCCGCAATTGCTCCTCGATGCATCCGTTGATATCATGAGACAAACTAGTGTCTTAGAACAAGGCCTTAACAAAATCTTATTTGTAGTCTTCGTACGAGGCCTTGACTATGTGGTTATGATGTCCGACATTATGCATCCCATCATTATGAAATTGGCTATTGATATTACATGTAATTATCCAACTATAAGTATATCTTTATGAATATGTAAATGGAATTATTTTGAATTATATTGGCCATATTATGCTGATTTTTAAGATTAAAAATGCTTTTGTTTTAGTCTTATACATTGCCTTAAATTTTTAATCTTATTTATTAATGTTTTCACTATATTTTTATCCAGACTAAGCATCTGAGATCACCACTTTATATATTTTATTTTTCCTAGGATGTGAAGAAGTATTTTATGGTTGACCTGTGGGGATAGGATATGGGATATAAGTTTTTTCAAAGTGGAAAAAAATGTTGTTGTTGTTTTTATTTCATGATGTAATATAAAACTGATGTATATATCTATTACTTACAGAGCTTCTAAACAAATCGGTCGTTCGGGATTTGATCCCTTGTGATCATGCTAATGTTATGTAACATTGCACCGACTCTGCGTAACTAGGGTCGAGGAGTTATAGTTGGTATCAATGGAAGTTTAGTACAAACCTTGGAAGATAGACATAGCAAATCTCTAATTAGAGAACATTATCCTAATATAAATTTTGAGGATTATTATAGAAGAACTTCCTAGAATTTTGGTAATGTAGAGATTTTATGTATTTTTGATGAAATATATCCCTCTCCGGATACGATCAGGTAGAGGCGTCTCTGGAACAAATGTACATATAAGTGAAAACTCTGACAAGATGTTTCGGGCTAGACCAGGGGTATCTTGGTACACGACAATGAGCCTTGTCGCACTCTTGGTTATGACACTCCAGGGGGATATTCTTAGGATAATTCATATTTTTTTACAAACCATTATGAAGGATTTAGGATTATATACCTTCTTAAGAAAACATTTTTATGATAATGGATTATATCAATAAACTGTTCAACTTATGTTAAATGTTTTACAAGTTTGGAAATATTTATTGTTATTCATACAGTAATCTAGTGTATGCCATTGTTTAGAAAAGGATCCTAGTGGAAGGAATGGAAACCACCTCAATGAAAGTAATCAATATAGGGATTTCCCTACTACTAATGATAATTATAGTGGATCTGGTGATGCAACTGGTGCGGATCAGCTTATCACCATACCCGGAAACTCACTCATGTTATGAATAATAACCATATCTGTATGGAACGACCTGATCCACAACGTGCTAGATAAATTTTAGACGGCTTCATGAATAAAAAACCACCAACATTCAATGGGACTAAAAATCCATTTTATTCTGAGAAATGGATAATTACCTTAGAAAAAATATTTCATGCATTGGGGTGTAGCGAGATGTAGTAAGTTGTCATGGGATTTTATCACCTCATGGGAGATACATATCATGGTGGTCATTAGTTCAAAACACAAATGAAGATGTATAAGTATCAAATATGGAATTAAGAGATTTTAAATAACTTTTTATATAAGAATACTTTCCTCGGGACCATCGATCAGATATAGAAAGAAAATTTTTGAGTCTGAGGCCAAAGGAGGATGAGAATGTTACAAAGTATGATGATAACTTTACAAGGTTAGCAAGGCATGCTAAAAATTATATACATAACCCAATGATTAATACTGATCAATTCTTTGTTGGGTTAATAAAATTTCCCCATCGAGCATTAGTCTCAAAATCTTACTAATCATATGAAGATATTGTCTCATGTGCTCTCAATATAGAAAATGGACTCTCTAAGTCTTAAAACGTTAAAGAAAAGTAAGAGAAGAAGATATCGGTTGAATACTCTAGAAATAGAAATAAGTGGCAGAATGGAAAAGTTGAATATCCATCCTAAAGTAAATGTGGGAAGAAACACCATGGTACTTGACTGAAGGTAATGGGATTTTGTTAAAAGTGTGGTGAAAAAGGGCCACCAAGCTCGTGATTTCAATGGAATGAAAGAGGCTGTCAATTATAAATGCTACAATTTTAGAGAAAAGGGACATTATAAAAATAAATTTCCTAAGAACCAAGGAAACATACCTCAGAAAAGGCCAAGGGAGTAAGGCCAAGCATATGCGATCACCACTGCTGAGGTTGAAGTTCTAAAAGATGTAGTGGTAGGTAATTTAATGGTTTTGTCAAGTTTATGTAATGCTTTATTTGATTCTTGATCATCACATTGTTTTATGTCTTCTCTGTTTTCTTAGAAAATTAGATATTTCCATTTTTATTTAACAAGAGAGTTGTCAGTAAAAACTACTAAGGAAAGTATCATTACAACAATATTTTCTGAATCAGTTCATATTAAAGCATATAAATGTTATTATCTGTTGATCTCATTGTCATACCCATGATTGAATTTGATATAATCCACGAATTTTATTATCTTCTAGACTATGTTGTGAAAATTTACTATAAGAAGAAAGTGGATACAATTTTTGATGATGATAATGAGTACCTTATCTTTTGAGCAGAAACACCACTAACTGATTCTTATCTAGATCCACCCCTAGTAGATCTACTAAATTAAACTATTGAAGAGAAAGAGAATGAATTATCTATGGGTGAGGAAAATAATGTTCAAATATATGGGGTACCTATTGTACAGGAATTTGTTGATGTGTTTCTAGAAGATTTACCATGACATCACCGAGAATGAGAAATTGAGTTTTCAATAGATTTAATTTCTGGTTCAAGAACCGTATCGAACACCCATTATAGAATGGACACTGTGGAATTAGTGTGACTAAAGAAACAACTAGAGGATTTGATTAATAAAGGATTTATTCACCCAAATGTTTCACCCTGGGGAGACACTATTATTTTTTTTAAGAAAAAAGATATATCTATGTGGTTGTGTATTGACTACAGGGAGATCAATGCTATAATAATAAACAACAAGTATCCCCTACCTCAAATTGACGATTTATTTGACCAACATCATGGTGCTCAATATTTTTCAAAGATTGAACATTTATATGTATATCATTAGTTCTGATTGGAGAAGGAAGACATTCTGAAAACAACATTTTGAACAAGGTATTGGCATTACAAGTTTACAGTACTGCCTTTTGGAATGACTAATGCAACCTCTTTTTTCATGGATCTAATGAATAGGGTTTTCAAGAAATATCATGATGACTTTGTATTGTTATTTATTGATGATATTTTGGTATACTCATAAAGATAAGAAGATCCTAAAAATCACTTGCGCACTATTCTGAAAACCCTTAGAAGAATCGAATTATATTGGATGTTTTGAAAGTGTGAATTCTAGATTTAGGGGATTTCTTTTCTTGGTGATATTATCTCTAAGGATGTAATCACTATCGATCCTTCAATTAACAAGGAAATCGAATAATGGCCAGCACTGAGTATAACTGAGATACACAATTTTATTGGTTAAGCAGGTTATTATTGATGTTTTGTCCAGAATTTTTCCCGACTGGTTAACCCATTTTCCAAGCTCACACATAAAGGGGATAGATTTTATTGGACAAGAGAGTATGAAGAATTTTTTGAAGAACTAATGATAAGATTAGTCAATGATCTAATTTTGAATCTTCCATTGGGGAATGAAGGTTTTTTTATTTATAGTGATTCTTTAAAGAAAGAACATAGTTGTGTCCTTATGCAGAATGATAGAGTAATTTCATATGCAACACGACAACTAAAAAATCATGAACAAAACCATCCCACCCATGTTCTTGAGTTAGCAGCTAAATTTTTTTCTTTGAAGATATGGAGACATGATCTCAACGGTGAAAAAAGGTGAGATATATACTAATAACAAGTGTTTGAAGTATATTTTTTTCACAAAAATAACTCAACATGAGGCAAAGAAGATGGATTTAACTACTCAAGGATTATGATTTCACTATACACTACTACCTAGGGAATGAAAATAAGGTGGCATATTCTTTTAGTATAAAGGATAGTGATGTTTTTAACAAGATGAAATCTGAAAGGGATCCTATGTTCTTGGATATTGTAAATATGGATATGGCAATAGTCATGGAAGGTGGTGCATTGATATTTTTTCAAATGGTTTCCAAATCATCTTTACTATAAAGGATAAAAAGTTCTCAGATGTATGATGAGGTTCTTAACAAGAAAATTAAACCTGTGATCAATGGGAGATTGATCGAATTCATATATGAAGATTGGATTTTGAAATTTGGAAAGATAAATTGTGTTCCTAACATACATAATATTAAAATGAAATTATTGGATGATGATCATAACTTTAATTTCTCTATACAGCCTGGGAGCACTAAGATGTATAGAGATTTGAAGGAGCATTTTTTGCGGGAGAACATGAAGAGAGATATTTCTGATTATGTGTCCAGATGTATGGTTTGTAAACATATGAAAGGTGGAAGAAAACATCCTAGAGGAGTCATGGAACCTCTTACCATACCTGAGTGGAAATTGGATGATATTACGATGGTCTTTGTTATTGGAATACCAAAGACTCTTATAAGGAATGAATCAATATGGGAAATTGTTGATCATCTTACAAAGTCAGCACATTTTTATACTAGAAGAGGAGATTTACCAGTTGAACATTTGACAGGAATATATATTAACGATTTTTTTGGACTTCATGGAGTATCCATATCGATTGTTTATGATCACAATCCCTGTTTTACATCAAGATTCTAGAAAAGATCTCAGAAGTCCATTGATAATGTACTTCGTTTTAGCACTTCTTACCACCCTCATACTGATGGACAATCAAAACGGACTATTCAAACCATAGAAGACATGTTGAGATCTTACTCACTTGATTTTCAAGGTATATGGGATCAGTATTTACCTATGGTAGAACTTTTCTATAACCATATCTTTCATTCGTTTATTGAGATGAAACCATATGAAGCGTTTTAGTGAAAGAGATGTCTCACAACAACTTCCTGGGATGATCTTGTTGAATGAAAACTCTTAGGCCCAGAACATGTTGAGGAAACAATGGAAAACGTGATGTTTATCCAATCCCACAACAAAGAATCTCAAAGTAGGAAAAAGGGATATTCCAATAACCGAATGAAGTATTTGTAATTTCATGTAAGATATCATGTTTTCATGGTATCTCCATGGAAGGGTTTTATACGTTTTGGTAAGAAGGGTAAATTATGTCCTAGGTACATTGGACCTTTTGAAATTATTGAACTAATTGGAGTTGTAGCTTATTATTTTGCAATGCCGCCAAATCTCTCCCAAGTTCATGATGTGTTCCACATATCACTGTTGAAAAAAATTCATGCTTGACCCAACACATGTACTCACCTATGACAAAATAGAACTGGAACCTAGCTTATCTTATTACGAAGATCCTATCACAATTCTTGATACCATAGAACAAGTGTTGAGAAACTGGGTGACTTGTCTGGTAAAACATCTATAGAGAAACCAAATGATGGAAGAGGAAACGTGGGAACCCGAGGAACTTATGATAAAGAACCACCAGATTCTTTTTCTGTAGTAATATTCTACAAATTTCAAGAAAAAATTATTTCATGGAGGGAAGAATGTAACACCACATGATTCCATGACACATTTCCCATTGACTAATGAAATAGCTTGCGTTGTACACAACATGGAGTTTTAACACACCACGACCAATCAAACTAGCCGTTATGAATAGTGATACCCACTTATTGAAATTTAATATATTTTATTTTTCAAAATAGACTTCATTTTTGAATTCAGAATATCAAAATTATCTTAGGGTGAATTTTTTGTATTTTTCTGATATATTTAATTTTCTGAGGAATAGTGAAAAAACACTCCTTTATTGTTTAAAACCGACTTTTTATTTAAATAATTTTTTATTTCATTTAAATTTTTATTAGGTAAAAATTGATAAATAATACCTATATATGTTCAATGTAATTCATTGAAGTGATTTTATAATAATTTTAAATAAAAAAAATTTATTCAACTTTTTACCGTTTTCCCCCACCATCTTGGAGCATTTGTAAATTTTCATAAAACTTATATTTTCCACTTCTGTGTGTTGAATTTCAAAAATCCGAGACACATGATTGACATTAGTTAGTAAAATGCGGTTCAATAAGATGAAAATAATTTGTGGTGAATAATAACTTTTGACTTTTATTTACAACAGTTTAAATAGGGTAATTAAAGATAAAAATGATATTATAATTACCATAACACATGTCTTAATTCTAATGGATACGTCTTTGTTGAAAAAAATAAACTATAGGAATAAAATATAATCCTTTTGGTCCACAGGGATTTGATTAAGACATTTATTATTATTTTATTTCTAGAAGAGTTAAAAGTGTTAAATTCAATGTTTACTAACTATACCATTTTTAATATAGGGTTATACATAAGATAAATTCTACTATAAATTTTATTTATGAATATAAACATATTTCCTAGATAATGTTATTTTATATAGAATTTTATAAATTAAATAATTATATCTATTTATAATATAATTATGATGCAGTAATTACCTTATTATTGAAGGATTAAAATAATTGATAGTATAACTATACAAATAAATGTAAATTGTCACTTTTGATTAATTCCACTATTTTTATAGGTTAATATGACATTTTATGGTTGATTAAAAAAATTATTTCGATGTGATAACATATTTTTGACATTCACTGAATGAAAATACCAAATAGTGTCAAAATTGACATAAATAAGTTTTTAAAATAAATACTATATTATTAATTGATATAATACTACTAAAAATATAATGTTCTGAAAAATGACTTATATAAGGTTATATATATCATTAATTAACACCATGGGGTTCTTGTGACTTATTATATATGATTATTAACCATTTATTATAATAATACAAGAATATATGATAAATGCAAACCTATTTAACTAAGAGTTAAATTTAAAAGATAAGGTTAATATAGTGACCTAAAACTGTTAAAAAGCTATTGGTTGAGATATTTTCGACCCATCCCTACCTTATCCTATAAATAAATCATTTTGGAGCCATTATAACCACAAAATGATTATATAATAATAAAATATTTCAATCTTTTCCTAAAGTGACCTTCACCTCTCTTATAAAAATGTACTTAACCTTCTCTACAAATCACACCTCCAAATCCATTTTTAGCAGCAAAAACTTTCTCAAATATCCTCCAAACTACCCTATATTAGACCTATAGGCCTTAATTTGATCATAAATCCATCCTATGGATCCCTTTAGATCAACTCAAAAGGAATCACCTGAAGAAGAGGTAATAATTTCACCAACTCTTTCAAAGTTCTTTTCTTCTTCCACTTCCTTTTTATTTGAAGTTTACATACCAAAATAAAAACTCTAGTACCTTATACATACTGTGATGTTATTATAAATATATTATAACCATATTCATAATTATATCCATCTTATTAATGACAAGCCAGCATACGTACATTCGTACGACATACTGTCTCGACGTCGTGGTGTAGTTTGTTACTCAAACACTTAATTACTTGGATGAGTATAAAAATGGGTATAAATAATGTAAATAATAAATATTAAATTTTAATTATTCTGTATATATGATATACCATCCAATTCAAATGATTTCACCATCAATAGAATGATATTGTCGCTCGTGCGTAGATAGGGATTACAGTCTCCCCGAATGAGATAAGATTTATACCACATCATATCCATTCATGAATAATTTTCATTTTATGATAAAAAATAATGTTTAATAACATCATATCATTAGGTATATGAATTAAATAAATCATATCCATTACAAAAAAGTCTTACATAACCAATCATATAATGGAAAACAAATCCGTTAACACCCGAAACAATAATAATACTGAAATATTATTAACAAAGCATTATTAGAAGATCATATATGATATCATATTTATTTATTTGGATATTTTATAATTTAATTAAAAAGATTTAACTATTATAAAAGAGTTTAACATATTCTTTACCAAGGAAATGTACAAGAAAAGGGTTAATTATACAATCTCTTCCTTATCAGAGGTTGTTTATATGTGAGTATCTACTAGTACATCTTTATCATCCACATCTGTGTTTCATAAAAATGTATTTAATTTTTTTTTTACTATTTCCTAGAAAATGGGTTAATTTCATTTATACCCTTTATGAAATTTTATAGAATGTTTATAAAATAATCTTTTCTAAATTTTCTAAATAAGGTCCTTTACGACATTTTTTAAAAAATTAAGGAAAGAATGTTTTTTTTAACTTATACAGTGTGTGTGGCTATTTTCTGCTGTTATAACATCTTCTATGCATCCCTTAAAACATTATAATAATATTTTCAAAATAAATATTTTCTCTCTATAATTATGTAGCCTTTAAATGGTTTCAAAATAGAAAGAGATATTTATCTCAAATAGTTTTGATTTCTTCTATGTCAACATATTTTTTTGGATTTTACACTTCTTTGAAGTCAATTTTTTATGATACAATCATCAAAATTATATTAAAGGTTTTATGATATGTTTTATTGGGGATGTGTTATTTTAATACAATTCATGGTTTATGGTTAATGTATTAACATTTCGCATTCTAGTGTTAATATGAATGTTTATGTTATGTTTCAACCTTTTCATATGAGGAATTCATTAGAATTAGTAAGTGATGGGTGGAGCCCGCTATAGCTCCTTGATACATCGGTAGGTCTCATGAGACAAACCAGTGTCTTGGCCAAAGGCCTTGACAAAATCTTATTTGTAGTCTTGGCACAATGCCTTGACTATCTAGTTATGATGGATTACATTATACATTCCATCATTATGAAATTGGATATTGATATTACATGTGATTATTCGACTAGTTGAATATCCATGTGAATAAGTAAATTGAATTATTTTGATTTTATTTTACATGTTATTCTGAAGATTATGTTAAAAAAGAATTTTTTTGGCCTTATATATTGCCTTAAATGTTTATTCTTATTTATGAAAGTTTCTGCTATATTGTTATACTAACTGAGTATCGGAGATCACCTGTTTCTATTTTTTATTTTATCCAAGATGTGAAGATGTATTTAATGGTTGACCAACTGGGATATGATAAGGGATATAATACTGTTCAAAGGGGACAAAAATGTTTTTGTTTTTTTATTTCATGTTGTGATGTAAAACTTATGTATGAATTTATTACTTCCAAGGCTACATAACCAATCGGTCTTTCAGGATTTGATCCCTTATGATCATGTCAATGTTATTTAAGATTGAACTTACTCTAGGTAACTCAGGTTGTGTCATTTCATTTTATATGAGAGGAAGATTAGTACAAACCATGGAAGCTAGATTTAGAAAAACGCTGATTAGAGAACATTGCCCTAAGATAGACTTTGAGGATTAGTATAGAAGAACTTCATATAATATTTGTAATGTATACATTTTGTGATTTTTCCAAGAAAAACATCTATGTCTGGATACGGGAAGGTGGAGGCAAGTCTGGCATAGATGTACCTAGCAGTGAAAACTCCGACAAAGAGTTTCGAGCATGACCTAGGGTATCCTAGTACATGACAACGAGCCTTACTGCACTCTTTGTTATGACACTCCTAGGGGAATATGTAGAGGATAATTCTCATTTTCCTTAAAAATAATTATGAAGGATTGATGAGTATATAACTCCTCAAAGAATACATTTTTATGATTATGGATTATATCCATAAACTATTCAATTTGTGTTATGTGTTTTACAAGTTTAGAATTATGTATTGTGATTCATAAACAAATCTAGTGTATGCCATTGTTTAAAAATGGAGGCTAGTGGATGGAATGTAGACCAGATCAATGCACGTAATCTATGTAGGGATTTCCCTCCTCCTAAAGATAATTATAGTGGAGCTGGTGTTGAAACTGGTGCGGATCAACTTATCACCATACTAGGATAACTCAAATTGGATATGAATAATAACAATACCTTTATAGAGCACCCTCATCCATAATGAAAAAGTTAAATGTTATATCGCTTCATGAGGAAACAACAACCAAAAGTTAATTGGAATACACATCCATTTGTAACTTAAAATGGATAAGTTCTTTAGAGAAAATATTGCATGGTTTGGGGAGTAGCAAAAGGGAAAAAGTTTTCATGGAATTTTATTTCCTCACGGGAGATGTAGATCAATGGTGTTCATTAATTCAAAACACAGAGGAAGCTGAAAAATATCAAGTATGTTATGGAGGGAGTTAAATATATTTTGATAGAAAAATTAATTCCTCATGACCATCGAGCAGATATGGAATGACAATTTCTTGAGTCTGAGGAAAAAGGGGTATAAGAATGTGGAAAAGTATGAGACGAACTTTACAAGGTTAGCAAGGCATGCTGCAAATTTTATACGTAACCCAAGGAGTAACATTTATCAATTATTTTATGGGTTTAAACAATTTATCTATCTATCATTAGTCTCACAATCCTTCTTATCATATAGAGATATTGTCTCATGTGCTATCAATAAAGAAAAGGAATTCTCTATGTTTTACGACATTAAAGAAAAAAAAGAGAATAAGATATCTATTGAACACTCTGGAAATGGAAATAAGGGGAATACGGGAAAATTTGAATATACATCCTATATTAAATGTGGGAAGAAACACCCTAATACTATCCTGAAGGTAATGTGAGTATATTATAAGTGTGGTGAAAAAGGCCACCAAGCTCGTGATTGAAAAGGAATGAAAGAGGTTGTCAATATTGAATGCTACAATTGTAGAGAAAAGGCTCATTATGAAAATGAATATCCCAATCCCCAAAGAAAACATACATTAGAAAAGGCCAAGTGAGAAAGGAAAATCTTATGAAATCACTACTGCTAAGGTTGAAGCTCCGAATGATGTGGTGGTGGGTAATTTAATGGTTTCCTCATGTTTAGTAAATTCTTTATTTGATTCTGGATCCTTGCATTTTTTTCATATCTTCCTAGTGTTCTAAGAAAATTAAATATTTCCAATTTTGATTTACCAAGGTATTTTTGAGTCAAAACTCCTAAGGGAAGTATCATTTCAACAAACATTTGTGAATCAGTTCCCGTTAGAGCATATAAATGTTCTTTATCAGCTGATCTGATCGTCATACCCTTGATTGAATTTGATATAATCCTCAGAATGGACTGGGTTTTAGACTACGATATAAAAAAAATTTGTATGAAAAAATGAGGTTACAATTTTCGATGATGATAAAGAGTACCTTATTGGTAGAGAAGAAATGTCTGGACCTAATTCTTATCTAGATCTACTCCTAGTAGCTCTACTAAATTCAATTATTGGGGAGAAATATAATGAAATAACTATGGATGAGGAAAATAATGTTCAAATAGAGGATGTACCTATTGTACAAGAATATGTTGATGTGTTTCTAGAGGATTTACCTGGACATCCTCCAGAATGATAAATTGCATTTTCCATTGATTTAATTCCTATTTCAAGGCTCATATCGAAGACCCCTTATAGAATGGGAACTGTGGAATTAGTGGAACCAAAGAAACAACTAGAAGAATTGAGTAATAATGGATTTATTCTCCCTAGTGTTTCTCTATATACTACCTTATTCTTTTTGTTAAGAAGAAAGATGGATCTATGAGGTTGTGTACTGACTACAAGAATATCAATGCTATAAAAATAAGAAACAAGTATCCCTAAACTCGCTTTTATGATTTATTCAACAAACATCATGGAGCTCAATATTTTTCAAAGATTTACCTTCGATATGGATATCCTCAATTGTGTGTGAAGAAGGAAGTAATTTTGAAAACATTATTTCAAACCAGGTATGGGCATTACGAGTTTACAATAATGCATTTTTTTATAACTAATGAACCCTTTATTTTCATGGATCTAATGAATATAGTTTTCAAGGAATATCATGATGAATTTTTAGTGGTATTTATTATTGATATATTGGTAATCGTAAAAATATAGGAAGATCATAGAAATAACTTCCGCACTATTTTGAAAACCCATAGAATAAATGAATTATATGGGATGTTTAGCATGTGTGAATTCTGGCTTTAGAAGATTTATTTTCTTGGCCATATTGTCTCTAAGGATAGAATCCCTATAGATTATTCAAAGACTAAGGAAATCTAATAATGGACAGAACTAACAAGTATAGCTGAGGTACGTAGTTTTATTGGTTAAGTAGGTTATTATCGATGTTTGATATAGAATTTCACCGGATTGGCTAACCCATTAACCAAGCTCACTTGTAAAGGGGTTAAATTTGTTTGGACAAAAGAGTGTGAATAATGTTTTGAATAATTGAATAGAATATTAGTCAATGTTCCTATATTGACTCTACTGTTTGGGAATGATGTGTTTTTTGTTTATAGTGATGCTTAAAAGAAAAGACTTGGTTGTGCACTTATGAAAAATGATAGAGTTATAGAATATGCATCACAAAAGCTAAAAATTCATGAACAAAACTATCCCACTCATGATATTGAGTTAGCATCTATAATATTTTCTTTGAATATATGGATACACTTTTTCCATGGTGAAAACTATGAGATATATACTGATCACAAGAGTTTGAACTATATTTTCTCTTAATTATTACTCAACATGAGGAAAAGATGATGGCTTTAACTACTCAAGGATTAGGATTTCACTATACACTAACACCTAGGGAAGGAAAAGAAGGTGTCAGATGCATTGAGAAGAAAGGATTGTGGAGTTTTGAAGAAGATGAGAGTTGAAAGAGATCCTATGTTCAAGGATCTAGTAGTGATAGATATGAGAATAATAATAAAAGGTGAAACATCGATACATTTTCAAATTCTTTCCAAACAATATTTACTAGAAAGTATAAAAAGATCTCCGAGTGATGAAGAGGAGTTGCAAAAGAAAAGTAAAGCTGTGAATGATGAGAGATTGATCGACTTCGTATATAAAGATGAGATTTTGAAATTTGGGAATAGACTTTGTGTTCTTGACATGCCTAATTTAAAAAGGGAATTATTGTATGTTGATCATAGCTCTAATTTCTCTATACACACTGGTATCACTAAGATGTATAGTGATTTGAAGGAACATTTTTGGTGGTACATCATGAAGAGAAAGATTACTGGTTAAGTTTCAATATGTATGGTTTTTCAACAAGTGAAAGTTGGAAGACAACATCCTAGAAGAGTCATGAAACCTCTTCCCATACCATAGTGGAAATGGGATGATATTACAATGGACTTTATCATGGGACTACCAGAAACTCCTAGAAGGAATGATTCAATATGGTTCATTGTTGATCTTCTAAAAAATTCGGCACATTTTCTTGCTATAAAAGATTATTTACCACATGAACATCTAGCAAGACTATATATTAATGATGTGGTAAGACTTCATGGATTATACTTATTGATCGTTTCTAGTCATTATCCCTATTTTACATCAAGATTATAGAAAATCCCTCAGAAGGCCCTTGATACTGAACATCGTTTGTGCACTACCTACAACCCTCCAACTAATGGAAAACCAGAGTAGACTATTCAAATATTAGAAGACATGTTGAGATCTTTCTCAGTTGATTTTCATGGTATTTGGGATCAGTATTTACATCTGGTGAAATTTCCCTATAAAAATAGTTTCCATTCAAGTACTCAAATGGAACCATATGAAGTGTTATATGGAATGATATGTCGCACACCAACTTGTTGGGATGATGTTGGTGAAAGAAAACTCGTAGGGCCAGAACATGTTTAGGAAACAATGAAAAATGTTATGGTTATCTAAACCCATATCAAATCAGCTCAATATAAGCAAACGATATTTGCCGATAATTAAGTAAGGATTTGGAATTTCAAGTAGGAGATCGTGATTTATTTAAGTTATCTCCATTAAAGGGTGTTATACATTTCGATAAGAAGGGTATATTAAGTCCCATGTACATCGGACCTTTTTAAATTCTAGAATAAATGGGAGTTATAGCTTATCTTTTGGCAATGCTTCCATGTCTTTCAAAAGATATTGATGTGTTCCACAAATCACTGTTTGGTAAATACATGCTTGAACCAACGCATGTACTCACCTATGATGAAATAGAACTTGAACCCAACCTGTCTTATTGCGAAGATCCTATCAGAATTCTTGATACCATAGAATAAGTGTTGTAAAATTGGGCGACTCGTCTGGTAAAAGTTCTGTGTAAAAACATCATATGGAAGATGCAACGTGGGAACCCGAGGAGCTTATGATGAAGAACCACCCAGTAAATTTTAGGTAGTAATATTATAGAAATTTAGAGGATGAAATTATTTGAAGGAGGGGATAAAGTAACACCCCATGATTATAGGGTACGTTTCCCTTTGAATAATGCAATAGCTTGTGTTGTACACAAAATAGTGTTTTATCACACAGTGACCAATAAAACTTACTGTTATGAATAGTAATACCCACTTTTTGCAAAAAAAAATTGTTTTTATTTTTCAAAGTGGACTTCATTTTTGGATTCTGAATATCAAAATGATCTAAGGGTTATTTTTTAATATTTTTCTGAAAACTATCATTTTTTATGAATGGTGAAAAAACACTGCGATATTGTTTAAAACCAAATTTTATTCAAATGATTAGTTATTATATTTATATTTATATTATTTAAAAATAGATACATAATACCAATATATTTTCATTGTAATTCATTTGAGTAAAATTAACATAATATTATATATATATATATATAATTTTATTGATCTTGTAAATGTCTTTTACCCACCTTTTAAGCGCATTTTAAAATTTGAATAATACATATTTTACCACTTCTATGAGTTTAATTTCAAAAATCTGAAAGACACATTTGACATTAGTTTGTAAAATGTGGTTTAATAAGATTAAAATAATTTTGTGAATAGTAGCTTTTGAATTTTATTTTCCACGGTTAAAAGTAAATTGGGTAAATAAAGGTAAAAATGATATTATATTTACCCTAATACATGTACTAATTATATTTTATAAGTGTTTTCAACCAAAATCAACCCTAGGATAAAAATATGATACTTTTGGTCCACTGGGATTTGATTAGATCATTTATTATTATATTATTTCATGTAGAGTTAAAAGTTTTGAATTCAATGTTTAATAACTAAACCATTTTTAATATAGGGTTATACATAAGATAAATTCAACTATAAATATTCATTAAAAATATAAAAATATTTCCAACATATATGTATTTTATTTATAATATTTAGACATTAAATAATAAAATTTACTTATGACACAATGATGATGTTGTAATTACTTTATTTATGAAATATTAAAATGATTGATATTATAAATATCCAAATATATGTAAATTGAGACTTTTCATGACTGTTAATAATTTTACAGGTAAATATGTCATTTTAGGGTTTATTAAATGAATTTTTTTTAAAGTTATAAAGTTTTTATGACTATTACAAAAACAAAATACCAAATAGTGTCCAAATTGTCAAAAATGAGTTTTTAAAACAAATACTACATTATTAATAGATATATTATTCCTAAAAATATGATGTATATCCAAAAGTCTTATATAAATTTAGATATATCAATAATGACCCACATGGGGTTAAATTTTCTTTTTATATAATATTATTAAAAATTAATTATAATTATACAAGAATACATGGTAAAAGTTAATCTATTTAACTAAGACTTTAATCTATCAGATAAGGTTCATATAGTGACCTAAACCTATCTAATATGTATTGGTTGAATTTATTTCGACCCATCTCCACCTTAACCTCTAAATATATCATTTTGGTTCCATAATAAATAGAATATATTTGTATAATAAAATAATATTTCAAGCATTTCCTAAAGTGACCATCACCTATCTTATAAAAAGGTACTTCCCCTTCTCTCAAAATCACACCTCTAAAGCCATTTGGCTCAGCCAAACTCTACTAAAATATTCTCCCAACTACCCTACCTTATACTTATAGGCCATACATTGATCAGAAAGCCTACCAATGGATCCCTTTTGATGAACTCAATAGGAAACAACTGAAGAAGAGGTAATAATTTCACCACCTCTTTCAATGTTTTTTTATTCTTCCACTATATTTTTCTTTGGTGTATCTATAAAAAATAAAAACACTGGTAACTTATACATATTGTGATATTATTATAAATATGGTACAACCATATTCATTATTCTATCCATCCTATGAATGAAAGGTCACCATAGGTGCTTACGTACGGCTTACCATCTCCACATCGTGGTGTAGTTTGTTACTCAAACACATCATTATTTGGAAGGGTTTAATAATTAGTATAAATGTGGTTAATAATAAATATAACATCTTAATTATTATGTATATATTATATACCATCCAATTACACACTATTTCACCATCAATATAATGATATTGTCGCTCGTGCGTACGTACAGATTACCGTCGCCACGAACGCGATAAGAATCCTACCCCATTGTAACCATTCAAGAATAATTTTCATTTTATGATTAAAAATAATGATTATGAACTTAATTTCACTTGGTATATTAATCAAATACATCATATCCATAACCAACATTTCATACGTAACCATGAATATAATGGAAAATGAATCAGTTAAAACCCGAAATAATGATACTACTGAAATATTATTAACAAAAAAATATTAAAAGATAATATATGATATCATATTTAAGTATGTGGTTCTTGTATAATTTAATAACAATTATTTAACTATTATAGAGAAGGTTAACCTACCCTCATCCATGAAAAATTACAAGGTAAGGGTTAATTCTACAATTTCTTCATTATCTAAGATTATTTATACTTGAGTATCTATTGGGACCTCTTTATCATCCACATCCTTGTTTCATAAAAATGTATTTCAAAACATTTTTAATATTTCATAGACTATGGTTTTAAGTTATTTGCACCATTTTGTGACATTTTATATAATTTTTATAAAGTAATCTTTATGTTGTTTTCCAAACAAGGTCCTTTACGACCTTTTCGACAAAATTAAAGAAAGAATGTTTTTTAACATATACGGTGAGTGTGGATATTTTTCTTCATTATAACATCGTAAAAGATTACCTTTCATGATTATATAAATATTTTCAAAATAAATGCTTCCTTTTATAATTATGTGACATTTAAATAATTTCAAAAGAGAAATATATATTTCTCTCAAATAGTATTTATTTCATCTTTGTCAACATACATTGATAGAATTTAAACTTATTGTAAGTAAATTTTTTAATATACAATCTTCCATATTGGGTTAAAGGTTTTTTGATATGTTTTAATGTCGATGTGTTATTTTAATACAATTCATGTTTTATGGTTATTGTAATAACATTTCGTATTCTAGTTTTAATATGAATGTTAATGTTATGTTTAAACCATTTAATATGAGGAATGTATTGGACTTCGTAGGTGGCGGGTGGAGCCTACTATATCTCTTCAATGCGTCGGTTGGTCTAATGGAACAAACTAGTTTCCTGGCACAAGGCCTCGACAAAATCATAGATGAAGTCTTGTCACTAGGCCTTGACTATGTGGTTATGATGTCCAGAATTATGCATTCCAACATTAGAAATTGGCTATTGATATTACATGTGATCATTAAACAAGTATAATATCAATGTTAATAAGTAAATGTCATTATTTTGATTTATATTTTTCATATTATACTGACGTTTATGTTTAAAAATTATTTTGTTTTATTCTAATACATTTCCTTAAATGATTATTCTTATTTAGGAAATTTTCCAATATATTGTAATCCTTACTGAGCATATGAGCTCACTGGTTTCTATGTTTTATTTTTCCCAGGATGTGAAGAATAATTTTATTGTTGAACTATGGGGATAGGATAAGGGATATAAGTGTGTTCAAAGGGGAAAAATGTTTTTTGTTGTTTTTATTTCATGATGTAATGTAAAACTTATGTATGTATCTAGTACTTATAAGTCTACTAAACTAATCATTATTTAGGGATTTGATCCCTTATGATCATGAAAATGTTATGTAATTTTGCACCAACTCTAAGAAACTATGTTCGGGGTGTTAAAGTTGGTATCAGAGGAAATTTATTACAAACCATGGAAGATAGATTTAGAAAAACTCTGATTAGAGAACATTACCCTAAGATATAATTTTAGGATTATTATAGTATATAACTTCTTGTAATTGTGGTAATGTAGAGATTTTGTGAGTTTTCCAAGAAATACATCCTTTTTTAGATATGAGTAGGTAGAGGTGGATCTGGAACAAATGTACCTTTGATTAAAAACTCTGACAAAAATTTTCTGGCTTGACATGGGGTATCCTAGTACATGACAATTGGAATTTCTGCACTCTTGGTTACGACACTTCTGAGGGATATGTTTATGATAATTCACACTTTCTTTACAAACCATTATGATGGATTTAAGAGTATATACCTCCTCCAAGAAAACATTTTTATGATTACTGATTATATCCATACATTGTTCAATTTATGTTAAGTGTTTTACAAGTTTGGAATTATGTATTGCGATTCATAAACTATTATAGTGTATGCCATTGTTTAGAAATGGATGATAGTGGAAGGAATGGAAACTGTATCAATTCACGTAATATATGTAGGTATTTCCCTTCTACTCAAGATAATTACAATATAGCTGGTGATGCAAGTGGTGCTGATCAGCTTGTCACCATACTGGGACAACTCACATAGATTATGAAAAATAAACATAAATGTATGGAGCACTCTGATCTACAACAAGGAGGATAAATATTAGACTGATTCATAAGGAAAAAACCACTAACATTCCATATGACTACAAATCCATTTGTAGCTGTGCAATAGATAAGTTCCTTAGAGATAATATTTCTTGCTTTGTGGAGTAGCGAAAGGGAAAATGTTGTGATGGTAGTTTATCACGTCATAAAAGATGCAGATCAATGGTGGTCATTAATTCAAAACAAAAAAGAATATGAAGATGTATAAAATATGGAATTGAGAGAGTTTAATGAACTTTTCTTAGAAAAATACTTTTTTTCATGACCATCAAGAAGAAATGGAAAGGCAATTTCTGAGTCTGAGGCAAAAGGAGGATGAGAATGTCGCAAAGTATGAGGCTAACATTACAAGTTTATCAAGGCATGATTTAGATTATATAAATAACCCAAAGAGTAATATTGATAAATTCTTTGATTGGTTAAAACCATTTCTCCATCAATAATTAGTCTCACAATCCATCTCATCATACAAAGTTATTGTCTCATGTATTATCAAGACAGAAAAGAAATTCTTTATGTCTTACAACTTTATAACAAAGAAAGAGAAGAAGATATCTATTGAACACTCTAGAAATATAAATAAAGGGAATAAGGGAATATTTGAATATCCATCCTACAGTAAATGTGGGAAGAAACACCCCGGAACATTCCTGAAGGAAATGTGACTCTTTTACAAGTGTGATGAAAAATGCCACCAAGATCGTGATTTCAAGGGAAAGAAAGAGGCTATCAATGTTAAATGCCAAAATTTTAGAGAAAATGGGAATTATTAAAATGAATGTACTATGTTCCAAGGAATCCTACCATAGAAAAGAAAAATTGAGCAAGGAAAAGCTTTTGCGATCACTACTGCTGAGGTTTAAGCTCTGAAAGATGTGGTGGATGGTAATTTAATGGTATCCTCAAGTTTGGCCAATGCTTTATTTGATTCTGGATCATTGAATTGGTTCATATCTTCCTAGTTTGCTAAGAAAATTATATATTTCCAATTTGATTTAACAAGGGAGTTATCAATCAAAACACCTAAGGGAATTATCACTGCAACAATTGTTTTAATCAGTTCCCATTAGAGCATATAAATGTTCTATATCATCCGATCTCATTATCATACCCATGATTGAATTTGATATAATCCTCAAAATAGATTGTCTTTCAGGCTATGATTCCAAAATACATTGTAAGAATAAGGAGGTAACTATTTTCAATGATGATAAAAAGTACCTTATCTTTAGAGAAGAAATGTCCCCACCTCATTCTTATATAGATCCACCACCAGTAGCTCTACAAAATTCAATTATTGGGGTAGAAGAGAATTAAATAACAATGGGTGACTAAACGAATGTTCAAATTGAGGTTATACCTATTGTAAAATAATATGTTGATGTGTTTCCAGATAATATACCTAGACATCCTATAGAACTAGAAATTGAGATTTCCATTGATTTAATTCCTGGTTCAAGGCCCATATCGAAGACCCCTTATAGAATAATGACTATGGAATTTGTGTATCTAATGAAACAACTAGAAGAAATGAGTAATAAATTATTTATTTTCCTTAGTGTTTCCCAATGGGGATACCCCATTCAGTTTGTTTAGAAGAAAGATTGATTTATGTGGTTGTGCATTGACAAAAGATAGATCAATGTAATAACAATAAATAAATAGTATCCCTTACCATGCATTGATAATTTATTTGACCAACTTCAAAGAGATCAATATTTTTGAAAGATTGACCTTTGATCTAGATATCATCAGGTGTGTGTTAAGAGGGAATAAATTTCAAAAGTAGCATTTCAAACCAGGTGTGGGCTTTAAGAGTTTATTGTAATGCCTTTTGGACTGACTAATACACCTTCTATTTTCACATATCTAATGAATATAGTTTTCAATGAATATATTGATGAATTTGTATTGGTATTTATTGATGATATATTGTTATAATCAAAAAGCTACAAAGATAATGAAAATCACTTGTTCACTATTCTTAAAACCCTCAAAATAAATGAATAATATCGGATGTTTAGCAAGTGTGAAATCTGGATTCAAGAGATTTTATTTTCTTGTCCATATTGTCTCTAAGGATGGAATCTCTGTTAACCCTTCAAATATCATGGTAATACAAGAATGGCCAGTACCAACGAGTATAACCGAGGTTTGCAGTTTTATTGGTTTAACAGGTTATTATAGATGTTTCATCCAAACTTTTGCCTAATTGGCTAACCCATTAACCATGCTCACACATAAAGAGGTTATATATTTTTTGGAAAAAAGTGGAGGAGTAATTTTTTGAAAAACTGAAGAGAATATTAGTCAATGCTTCTATCTTGACTCTACCATCGAGAAATTATGTGTTTGTGATTTATAGCAATTTTTCAAAGAAATGACATGGTTGTGTCCTTATGCAGAATGATAGATTTATTGCATATGCATTATGAAAGCTAAAAATTAATGAACAAAACTATCCCACAAATTATATTGATTAAGTAGTTGTAATCGTTGCTTTGATGATATGAAGACACTATCTCTATGGTGAAATATGTTAGATATATACTGATCAGAAGAGTTTGAAGTATATTTTCCCACAAAAGAACTCAACATGTGGCAAAGATGATGGCTTAAACTACTCATGGATTATGATTTCACTATACACTACCGCCCGGGGAAGGAAAATAATGTAGAATATTCTTTGAGCAGAAAGGTTCATGGAGTTTTGAACATGATGGGAGTTGAAAGGAATCCTATGTCCATGTATCTAGAAATGATGGATATGGGAATAATCATTCAAGGTGAAACATTGATTCTTCATCAAATGGTTGACAAACTATCATTACTAAAAATGAAAAAATGTTTTCAGACTCCTGATGAGGAGTTTCAAAAAAAAATTAAAGGTGTGAACGATGGGAGATTGATCGACTTCATATATGAAGTTAGGATATTGAAAATTTGGAAGATAAATTATGTTCATAACATACTCGTTCGGAAAAAGGAAATTTTTGGATGATGCTCATAGCTCTAATTTCTCTATACACATTGGAACCACTAAGAATTATAGATATTTTAAGCAACATTTTTGGTGGGACAACAAGAAGAGAGAGATTGTGGATTATGTGTAAAGATGTATGGCTTGTCAAAAAGTGAAAGCTGGAAGAAAACATCCTAGAGGAGTCATGCACCCTATTCCCATAGCTGAGTGGAAATGGGATGATATTATGATGAACTATGTCATGGGACTACCAAAGACTCCTAGAAGGAATGATTCAATATGGGTCATTGTTGATCGTCTTACCAAGTTATCACATTTTCTTGCTATAAGAGAAGATTTTCCACGTGAACGTCTAGAGAGACTATATATTATTGATGTTTAAAACATCACAGAGTACCTCTATCGATTGTTTCTAATCATGATCCCCATTTTACATCAATATTCTAGAAAATAATTAATAAGTCCATGGATATTGAACTTTTTTTAAGAACTACCTACCACCCTCAAACTGATGGACAATTAGAAAAATACTAGTCAAACCTTAGAAGACATGTTGAGATCTTTGTCACTTGATTTTCAAGGTATGTGGGACCAGTATTTACCTCTGGTTAATTATTTTATAACAATAGCTTCCATTCATGTTTTCAGATAGCACCATATGAAGTGTTATATGGAAAGAGATGTTTCACACCAACTTTTTGGGATGATGTTTGTGAAAGAAAACTCGTAGGCCCAGAACTTGTTGAGAAACAATGGGAATGGTTCAGGTTATCCAAACCCACATCAAACCAGCTCAATGTAGGAGAAAATTCTATGTTGATATCCTTAGTAAGGATTTGTATTTTCAAGTAGGATATTATGTTTTCTTGAAGGTATCTCCATGTATGGGTGTTATATGTTTTGATAATAAGGGTAAATTATATCTCTTGTACATTGTATGTTTTGGAATTCTATAACAAGTTGGAGTAGTAGCTTATCATTTGGAAATGCCTCCACGTCTCTCCAAACTCCATGATGTGTTCCACGTATCACTATTAAAAAAATGCTTGCCTGAACCGATGCATGTACTTTCCTATGAAGAAATAGAACTGGAACCCAACATGTATTATTGAAAAAGATCCTATAAAAATTCTTGATACCAGAGAACGAGTGTTGAGAAAACGGGCAACTCATCTTGTAAAAGTTTTATGGAGAAACCATAATATGGAAGAGGCAATGTGGGAACCCAAGGATCATATGATGATGAAACACCCCAATATTTTTATGAAATAATTTTCTAGAAATTTTGAGGATGAAATTATTTGAAGGAGTGGAGAATGTAACACCCCATGTTTCCACGGTACGTTTCCCTTTGGTTCATGCAATAGCATGCGTTGTATGCAACTTGGAGTTTTAACAAATCACGACCAATCAAACCAGCCATTATGAATAGTGATACCCACTTTTTAAAATTTTATAATTTTTTTTTCAAAATGTAATTTATTATTGGATTCGAAATATCATAAATAGCTTAGTGTGACTTTTTGGAATTTTTCTACAAGCGTTCAATTTTTGATGAATAGTTAAAAACACTACATTGTTGTTTAAAACTGAATATTTATTTAAATAATTAGCAATTTTATCTAAATTTATATTAGATAAAAATAGATACATAATACCCTATATATGTTCAGTGATATTCATTGGAGTAATTGTTTTAATAATATTATATATATAAAATTTAATGAATATTTTAACGTCTTTTACCCTCCTTCTAGGAGCATTTTCTATTTTGCATAAAACATATTTTTATATCTTCTATGAGTTGAATTTATAATATCCGAGACACGTGGTTGAAATTAGTATATAAAATGTGGTTCAATAAGATAATAATAATTTTTTGTGAATATTTACATTTGACTTTTATTTACCACAGTTATAAGTAAATTGAGAAATTAATGGTAAAAATGATATTATAATTACCCTAACATGTGTTCTAATTCTATTGTATAAGTTTTTTTCAAAAAAATTAAAACTTGGGAATAAAATATGATCCTTTTGGTCAACATGTGTTAGATTAGGCCATTTATTATTATTTTATTTCAAGAAGAGTTAAAAGTGTTAAATTCAATGTTTAATAACTAACCCATTTTGAATGTAGGGTTATACATAAGATAAATTAGACTGTAATTGTTCATTAAAAATATAAAAATATTTCCTATATAATGGTTTTTTATTTATTATTTTTAGACATTAAATAATTAAATTTATTTTAGATACAAGGATGATGCAATAATTACATTATTAATGAATGATTCAAATAATTGATATTATAAATATTTAAATAAATATAAATTTAGACTTTTGATGACTTCAACTAATTTTATAGATTAATATGACATGTTAGGGTTGATTAAATAATTTTTTTTCTAAGTGATAATGTTGTCATGACTTTCACCAAAACAAAATACCAAATACTGTCAAAATTGACATAAATATGTTTTAAAAAAATATTATATTACTAATTTTTATAATATTCGTAAAATATAATGTTCAGTTAAAGGAATTAGATAAATTTAGATATATTGATAATTAATGACATGGGGTTATCTTTTCTTTTTATAAAATATTATTGACCAATTATTATAAAAATACAAGAATACATGGTAAAAGTTAATCAATTTAACTAAGAGTTAAATCTAAAAGATAAGGTTAATATAGTGACCTAAACCAATCTAAAACGTTTTGGTTGATATGTTTTTTACCCATCCCCACCTCAGACTCGAAGTAAATCATTTTGGGTAAATTATAAAAAGAATATGATTTTTTAACAAAATTATATTACAAGATTTCCCTAAAGTGACCGTCACATCTGTTATAAAAGTGTAGTTCATATTCTATCAAAATCACACCTCCAAAGCAATTTAGCTCAGCTAACCCCTACTCATATATCCTCCCAACTACTATACCTTTGACCGAGAGTCCTTAAATTTATCATAAATCCATCCTATGGAGCCCTTTTGATCAACACAATTGGAATCACCCGGAGAAGAGGTAATAATATCACCACCTCTTTCAGCGTTCTTTTTTATTCCACTTACTCTTTCTTTGTTGTTTAAATACCAAAACAATAAATCCAGTACCTTATACATAATATTATGTCATTTTAAATATGTTACAACAATATTCATTATGTTATCCATCCTATGAATGACAAGTCACCATACATGTGTGCGTACAGCTTACCGTCACCAGGTTGTGGTGTAGTTGGTTACTCAAACACTTTATTATTTGGAATGGTTTAATAATGATTATAATTTATGTAAATAATAAATATAAAAATTTAATTATTCTGTATATATGATATACTATAAAATTACATATGATTTCACCATCAATTGAATGATATTGTTGCTCGTGTGTGCGTACAGAATACCGTATCCAAGAACGTGATAGGATTCATACCCCATCATAACCATTCAAGATTAATTTTTATTATATGATTATAAATAATTTTTAATAAATTAATATCATTTTGGATATTTATAAAATACATCCTATCCATAACAAACATGGCTTATGTAACCAAGCATATAAAGGAAAATGAATCATTTGACACCCGAAACAAGGATACTACTATAATATTATTAACAAAGAAATATTAGAAGATCATATATGATATAAAAATTTATGTATGTGGTTATTGAATAATTTAATATCAATTATTTAACTATTATACAGGATTTTAATGTACCCTCGAGAAAGGAAAAGTAAATGGTAAGTGTTAATTCAACAATCTCTTCACTATCTGAGGTTGTTTATACATGAGAATATACTGGGACTTCATTAACACCCACATCTGTGTTTCTTAAAAATGTATTTCAAAACATTTTTACCTTTATTAGACTATGGGTTAAATACATTTATACCCCTAATTGATATTTTATAAATTGTTTATAAAGGAATCTTTGCGTTATTTTCCAAACAAGGTCCTTTAATACCTTTTCAACAAAATTTAAGAAAGAATTTTTTTAACATATACGGTGAGTGTGGCTATTTTCCACCGTTATAACATCTTCAAAGCACCCCAAACCTGATTATATAAATAATTTCAAAATAAATTATTTATTTTATAATTATATGACTTTTAAGTTATTTCAAAATAGAAAACTGTATTTCTCTCAAATAGTTTTGATTCCATCTATGTATACAACCCTTTATAGATTTTACACTTGTCTGAAGTTGATTTGTTATGATATAATCATCCATATTATTTTAAAGGTTTTTTTATATGTTTGACTATGAATGTGTTATTTTTATACCATTCATGTTTTATTATTAATATATTAACATGTTGTATGCTAGTTTTAATATGAATGTTTATGTTATGTTTCAACCTTTTCATATGAACAATGCATTGGACTTAGTAAGTGATTGGTGGAGCCCACTATAGCTCCTAGATGCATTGGTAGGTCTCATGAGACAAACTAATATCTTGGAATAAGGCTTTGACAAAATAATACTTGTAGTCTTGGCACGGGAAATTAACTATATGGTTATGATGTCCGACATTATGCATTCCATAATAATGAAATTGGATATTGATATTACATGTGATTATTCAACTATAAGAATATTCATGTGAATAAGTAAATGGCATTATTTTGATATATATTTTCCATATTATGCTGATTTTTAAGTTTAAAAAGGCTTTTGTTTTAGTCTTATATATTGACTTAAATGTTTGTGCTTATTTATGAAATACTCCTCTATATTGTTATCCATACTAAGAATCTGAGTCACCCTTTTCTATGTTTTATTTCTCACAAGATGTGAAGAATTATTTTACAGTCGACCTGTAGGGATAGGACAAGGGATATAATTGTGTCCAAAGGGGACAAAAATGTTGTTGTTGGTTTTATTTCATGGTGTAATGTAAAACTTATTTATGTATCTAGTATATCCAAGGCTACTAAAGTAATCAATCTTTTGGGATTTGATCCCTTGTGATCACGCCAACGTTATGTAACATTGCACATACTATGGGTAACTAGGGTTGGGGTGTTACACTCTAGAGGATGTAGAACATTTTATATGGAAAATGACTTCATGTCTGGGGTTGTATGTTTGCTTGAATTAATGGAGTCTGTGTATAAGTGCGTCAAATGACTTGAGGGGTTCTGCCTCAGTTAGAAGAACATCCTAGATGGTCTGTGTTATTTTTAGAATATGAGTTGTTTTATATCTACTAGATGTTTTGATATCGTGAAAGGATTACAAGATGTGAAACCTTTGTGAGGAAGATGTCATTAATTTGGATGAAGTTTTGAGTTATTTACATTATTTGAATCAGGTTTCCATCATGAATTGTTAAAATTGGGATTTATTATCTAAAGAGAATCATTTATCAATTTATTTTCTGAATTCTTAAATTTATGTCATGAATTTTGGGGGGTTTGGGTTTTTCATGGAATCGTTTTCGTAATTGAAATTTCCGTCTATTGTTGGTTTTTAATCTTAGACATAGGTTCTCTCCTAAGATATTTTGAAAAATCATCACTCATTATAGATAAATATGTTCAGTGAATTATCTTCGTTTTGTTTGTGTTGCATCTCTCTAGATAACAGATTCTTGTATACCTTTATAGAAATTGATTATGTTAGCACCGTTGTACTTTATTTTTGGATCTGTTGAACTATTTTGATAATCTTAATGATTCATTATAGACTAATTTAATGATTTGTTATTAGAGTATTACCCTTGTGTTTTAGGTCATGTGGAATGAGAATTTTGTGTTGTATGTGGTGATTTTCCCTCACTACATACCATTTTTCATGTTGAATTGATTTTTATATTTGAGGATTGATTCTATATCCTCAGATGTTTTATTTTCATTTTTTCTTTTTGGTGGATCCCATTACGGGTGTATGTGACCCGAGATTGAGTTTGGGGGTTCTATATCTAGCCTATGTTGGTTGAGCCATATTTATAAACATTTATAAAAAAATTTATGAATTATTTTCCCTAAATAAATTTTTTGAGTGTATATTGAGATTTTGAGAAATGATGATTTTCAATGTTTTGAAAAAAATGACACAATTTTCAAAGAATGGTTTTGATGAAATGGCTTGGATAATGTATCACATGAGAATCCTTGGGCTCCTAGGTGGAAGGTATAATAATAGGCCTTGTCCAGTGATACTGTTGGGGGAGGGATGGTCCCCCATGGGGTGTTCATATGATCCCAAGGTCTATTATTCTAGAAATATGATAAGAATGTTCTATGGTTCACTTTCTCAGGTGTTCCTCTACTCTCTAGAGTTGATTCACATATCTACAGACATGATGTTGATGATTTTTTATGTTGGGAAAAAATGTGTATCTAGATTAAACTTTTGTGGTCCATGGAATGATGTTATATTTTCTTATGATTTTTGTTTCATTTGATATGATATGTAATACATTCTATAGTATGAATGAATTGAAGTATATTAAATTTTTTGAAACTATTTTACCTAAATTATTTAAAAATTTATAAAAGGTGGAAATTTTTAACCTTTATTACGATATAAAACCTCATTATCATTTTATAATTCCTTGTTTTCATGGAATTTTAGAATTTTTTAGATTTTGGTACACTGAATTGCAAAGGAACACCTGGGTGGGATCATTTCGAGCCTATATAGATCAAACCATTTTCTCATCTTTGAAGATGCATAAACCATGTTATTCCATTTGATGTAGGGAATGGAAAGGTGACATAGTTATGTGGTTAGTATTATATCAACTATTTTTTGGTATCTTGTGTTGTGATTGTGAATGTTTTCCCAAGCTATCACATAGAGTATTTTTTTAGTCATAGTTGTCCTCTTCAAATATACTTGAATCATGAAGATTGTTCTTTTTCTTTTGAGTTGTATCATTATTGTTCCGTCCTTTTGATATGATATATATTTATTATTTTACACTTATTCAGAATCATCCCATATAATATATATATATTAGATGTTTTCTTCTTTAGATTCATATAAATTGTTCCATATAGGTTTCATTGAAGCCTGAACCTCATTTCCAACCCATGGGCATGGTGAACTCCCTTCAGGTATGTGATGGTTCAGGTTGGGTACCCGTATGAGAGGGTATCTATGTCCTCCTCATAATAGGATATGATATTTTAAAAATATTAATTTTAAATTTGTATTTTTTTTACCATGGTCATTTTTTTAGTGAACAAATATATGTCTTAAATTATTATGTAAAACTGATAAAGTCCTTGTTCATGAAATATAAATCTAAATAAATTGATAATGAAAACTAAAAAAAATTAATTGAATTATTTTTTTGTTTAATTTTTTTTAGATTAAAATTATATTTTTTAATTTTTTGGAAACATTTTATTCTATATCAATTATTATATTTTTCTTTTAGGAAAAAAATAAATAATTGTACTGAAATTGGCATTAATGACAGTTTATAATAAATAGTATTTTAACAAAAAATTAAAAATCCATAAAATTCACAGACTAATAAAATGTAATAGCCTATGGTTTTAAATATATACCATTGTAAATTTATTATTTATTTTGCCATATATGGTAACATTCTTGTCTCTTTTAGGATGGAAATGTGTAATATTCCGTAATTGTAAAAATGGTTCATAAGGGGTCAAAATTAAAAGATAAGGATGAAAAAACATATAAAATATGTAGAATTGTAATTTGAGGATATTTTTTAAATTTACCTCATATTAAATTCTAATAGTATAAATATTTAGCAATATGGAATTGAAATATAATTTATAAGTCTTTAATATATTACGAAATTCCATGAACTCCCCTCCCCTCTCTTAAAAAATGGACACACAGTTTCTCAATTATTTACACAACCATGATCTATATATCTCACCAAAACCCTATATAATTTTATTATAAATACCATTACACATGTTGTTGATGTTATTATCCTCAAAAATACCAACCCTAGGTCCCTTAATAAGGGATCTAATGGAAGTCTACTCAAGCAGAGGTAATCGTCTTTAATGAGTCCTTTTTGTCTCTTTCTTCTTCTACATCTTCTTATTGAATTCTTAACATACTATGATAATAAATAAAATATCATGATTATAGTGATATATAATTAAGATTATGTTACCAACATATTCCATCTTGTTTCTATGCTTTGGAAAGATAAAATATTTCTCGTGCGTACGTACATCTTACCATATCCATGTAGCGGTGTATTTCAATTTTCATTACCATTTACCTTTGATATTTATAAAGAAGAAACTAATGAATATATATGATATTCATAACCTAAATGGGATCAGTTAATTATAATATCATATATACTATCTTATTATCCAATCCATTAGGAAATGTTAATGTACATCTTATTTATGATTAGAATACCACCCCAAATAAGCGATGTTATCCTTCTTCCATTTATGTTTTACATGTATGATAATAATGATACATTTAATGAATATATATTATATTTATTTAATAATAATAATTATTTAGATATAAATTATTTATAAGATTTATTTCATTTGATTCATATAAATGTAGAAATAGTGTTCAAGGGTACGTATGGTATATTGTATCTATGCATGGTGTAATTATTTTTTATGTCTCTATATTTTATAGGTGATTATAAATATATATATATATTTAATATATATTTTATAAAAATATTAAATAAAAATATTTTTATTATGTTACCCTAATAAATATTCATGTTCTATGACTATCTAATCAAGACATGCTTAAAAAACATAGTTGTTAACACTGAAAAAATGATGGTATTAAACTATTATTAACAAAAATGTGATAAAAAGTTATAAAATGATTATATATTACTTTAAAGATATTAATGTTGTTATTTTATGTTATCATAATAAATTTAAATTTATTATATATGTGGTTCCAAAACTGATGTGACAAGCCACACATGAGGTAATGGTTTTCTGGACAATTTCCACTCCATTGACACTTATTTGTTAATATGAACCTATTTGTTTTTGTGCACTGTATATTGTAGCACCCCAAGATTTCATAGTACGTTATTTCTTCAATGTAATTCAATAAAATTCACTACACGCAACACTGAGTTCAAGCGCACCATGACTTACCAAACTAGCAGTTCCAAAGCGGTTATGAATAATATTAACTGAATTTTGAATTTCAAACAGTCTTTCTAATTTTAGAATCCATATTATAAGTTTTTAGAAATAATGTAAGAGCAAATTCATTTTTTTAAGATAAAAGAAATAATTTTCAAAAAATTCAAATTTACGACCATCTAATAGAGAACCTTTTTTTAAATCCAATAATTGAAACATTTATATATTATATTGTACATTATAATCTTCTTCTTTAGAATCGGAAGATAAAAATTTAGTTTCAAAAATAATTTTTTGTTTTTCTGATAACTTTCATATATGGGTGAATTGTGAAAAATACTATATTTAACTAAAAACAATTTTTTATAGCATATAATTATTCATTTTAATGGTTTGTAATATAATTAGATTATATTTTTATAATTTAATACAATGATGGTCATTTTATGTAATTTCACTTTGATATTAGACATAAAAAAGTGATAATCTTTTGATTGTTATTATTTCATAAAAATATGCTTTCTGGTTTTGACAACAAAAATTAATTTTAAATTAATTAATTAATTTTTATATTTTGAAATTGGTAAAATGGAATTAGTTTTTGAATTCATAATATAAAAATTTGTTTAGGGTGAATTTTTGGTATTTTTCTGAAAACATTCAATTTTTGATGAATAGTGAAAACACTGAGTTATGGTTTAAAATTGAATTTTTATTTAATAAATTATTTATTCTATTTAAATTTATTTTAGGTCAAAATAGATACATAATACCTATATATGTTCAATGTAATTCATTAATTTCAGTTTATAATAATTTTATAAATATAAAAATTTTATTGAAATTTTTACCATCTATTACCCACCTCCTAGAAGTATTTGCAAATTTTCATAAAACTTAATTTTACCACTTCTGTGAGTTGAATTTCAAAAATCTGAGAGACATGGTTGATATCAGTAAGTAAAATGTGGTTTAATAAGATGAAAATAATTTTTGGTGAATAGTAACTTTTTACTTTTATTTACCACTGTTAAAAGTAAATTGGGTAATTAAGGGTAAAAACAATACTATAATTACCCTAACGCATGTCCTAATTCAATTAGATAACTATATTTAGAACAAAAAAACCATAGGAATAAAATATGACCCCATTTGGTCCACTTGTATTAGATTAGGACATTTATTATTATCTTATTTAAAGTAGAGTTAAAAGAGTTAAAATTAATGTTTAATAACTAAAACATTTTTAATATAGGGTTATACAAAAGAGAAATTTGACTATAAATATTAATTATAAGGATAAAAATATTTCCTACATAATGGTATTTTATTTATAATTTTTAGACATTAAACAATTAAATTTATTTATGACACAATGATAATGCAATAATTACCTTATTAATGAGAGATTAAAACAATTGATATTATAAATATCTAAATAAATATAATTTGAGACCTTTAATAAATTCCACTAATTTTCTAGGTTAATATGACATTTTAGGGGCGATTAAATAATTTTTTTTCAATGTAATAATGATTTTATGAATTTAACAAAAATAAAATACCAAATAGTGTCAAAATTGACATAAAAGAGTTTTTTTAAAAAATATTATATAATTAATTTATATTATATTCATAAAAATATAAGGCTCGGCCAAGGGTCTTGAATAATATTATATATGTCATTAATTAACCAATTGTGGTTATCTTTGAAGATTATAGTATGTTTATTAACCATATAGTGTAAGAATATCCTCTCAAATTTCCTCCCTTCATCCTAGAGGCCTTCATTTAGACAGAAATCCATCCTAAGGAGCCCTTTTGATCAAATCAAAACAAAGAACCCGAAGAAGAGGTAAATATTTCATCACCTCCTTCAAGTTCCTTTATTCTTCCACTTCCTCTTTATTTATTGTTTCCATTGTGAAATAATAACTTCAGTATCTTATATATAATTTGATGTTATTATAAAAATGGTACAAGAATATTTGTTATTTCTATCCATCCTATGAATGAAAAGTCAACACACGTGTGTACGTATAGCTTACCGTCCCCACATCGTGGTGTGGTTCATTATTCAAACATTTCATCATTTGGATGGGTATAATAATGAGTATAAATAATGTAAATAATAAAAATAACATTATAATTATTCTGTATATATCATATACCATCCAATTATATACAATTTTAATATGAAAATAATGATATTATCGCTTGTGCGTATGTATGGATTACCGTCTCCACGACGTGATGAGATTCATTTCCACGTTCACCATTCAACGATGATTATAATAATATATATTATTAATAAGTATGTAATATATGACATAATAATTATACTAGAGATATATATGTATGTATGTATGTACTTAAATGTATCTTATTCACTTCCGTTTAATATGATATGAAAACAGAAACACAGTTTATGTGTACGTATGACCTACCGTCTCCATAAATGGTGTTTTCCATTTCATATATCTATCTATTATAAATATTTATATTCTAAATATATATGATATATAAATCAACTATTATATTCTGTAATTATTTAAATCATGATCTAAATGATATGATCAAAAATAACATTTTAAAACATGTACGATAAAGAAAGCGATTATTACCTGAAACGTTAATTTAACATGAAAATCATTATTAAATGGGTAGTATAAAGTCCTAAATGAAACATTTATGATATTATAAATATGAATATTGTTATGGTATAATTTAATAATATACAATGGTCATTATACTGGAGGTTAAACGTACCCTCGACCAAAGAAAAGTGCAAGGTAAGGGTTATTTCCTTAATCTCATTATTTATCGAAGATTGTTCATGTGTAAGTACTTTCTGGGAAATATTTACCATCGATACCCATGTTTCATAAAAATGTTTTCAAAAGGGGTATTTTATGGTTTTATGGGAGGTTCTCTTTAACTAGATCATCATTTTAAATGTTTTAAATGATTATCTTTCTAAACCATTTTATTCAATTTCCATGTTTTCAAAATGATTTTAAGGATTTATTTATATGGACATGAATGTTTTGAAATGATAATTCATTTAAAAAGTTTCAAAGTGGTACGGGACACTTTGATTCAAAAATATCTTTTATATAACTTCCTTTATAAATTATGAGACTTTTAAATGATTTCATAAAAATGGTTATTTCTCTCAAGGGATTTTACTCATCATTTTCATCTATCTAAACATCATTTGATTGATTTTAAATTTTCTTGAAGTTTATTTATTATAATAAAATATTCCATATTATATTGAATGAGTTATGCTATGTTTGACTGTGAATGTTTTATTTTTATACCTTTCATGGTTTATAGATAAATTATTGAAATTTTTATGCTAGTTTTAATATGAATGCTTATGTTATGTTTCAACCTTTTAAAATAAGGAATCCATTGGACTTAGTAAGTGATGGGTGGAGCCCTCTATAGCTCTTCGATGCATTGGAAGGTCTCATGAAACAAACTAGTGTCTTCAAACCAGGCCGTTGAAAAAAAAAATTATTTGTAGTCTTGGTACAAGGCCTTGACTATGTGGTTATGAAAGTTTGGAATTATGCATTCCATCATTATGAAAGTGGCTATTGATATTTCATGTGATTATTAGACTAGTATAATATCCATGTGAATAAGTAAATGGAATTATTTTATTTTATCTTTTCCATATTATGCTGAAGTTTATGTTTAAAAGTATTTTCTTTTAGTCTTATACATTGCATTAAATGTTTATGCTTATTTATGAAAGTTTATGCTATATTGGTATCCTTACTGAGCATCCGAGATCACCCCTTTCTATGTTTTAATTTTCTCATGATTCCAAAAAGTGTATTGTGATTGATGAGAAAGGTTAAGCTAGGGGATTAATGGAGTTATCAAAGGATCATTTATGCTAAGATTTATTTTTTAATGTGTAATGTAACGTTCATGTATGTAATATATTTTCCAAGACTGCTAAAATGATCGGTCTTTCAGGACATGATTCCTTGTAATCATGCCAATGTATTAAAATAATGCACCTACTCTGGGTAACTGGGGTGGGGGCATTATAGTTCGTATTAGAGGAAGATTAGCAATAACCTTGGAAATTAGATTTATATAAATTCTGATTAGAGAACATTACCCTAAGTTAAACGTTGAGGATTAGTATAGAATAACTTGCTAGAATTTTGGTATTGTAGATATTTTGAGAGTTTTTCAAGAAATATAACCTTTTCTGGATATGAGAAGGTAGAGACGGCTCTGGAAAAGATGTACCAAGGGGTAAAACCTGAAAACACCACTTTGAGCTAGACTCGAATGGGATCTTCTGCACAACAACGGGCCTTGTTGCACTCTTGGTTACGACACTCCCGGCAGATATGCTTATGATAATTCTCATTTTCATTAAAAACTATTATGAAGATTTTATGTGTATATACATTCTTAGGGAAAATATTTTTATGATTATGGATTATGTCCATAAACTGTTCAATTTATGATAGGTATTTTACAACTTTGTAGTTATTCATTACAATTCATAAATCGACCTAGTGTATGACATTGTATAGAATTGGTGACCAGTAGAAGGAATTTGAACTCCAGCAGTACGTATGATCCAATGAGTAAGAAGGATCATATCTTTCATGGTATTAAGACAACATTTATAAGGGAAATAGTCCCCCATGTATTCTCAACATATGAAGAAATAATATAATGTGTTAATAAGATAATTAAAGAATTATCTAAGTCTTATGGATTTGAAGGGAAGTAAGAGAAGAAAAGGATGGAAGAGAGAAAGATGGATAAAGGGAAGAGGGAAAATAAGAACTTTCCAATATGTGATAACTATGGGAAGAAACACCCTGGAACTTGCTTAAAGGGAATGGGAGTTTTTTATAATTGTAGAGAAAAAGGACACAATTTACGTGACTGTAAGGGTAAGAAAAAGGTTTCAAATGTACAATGCTTTATCTTCAAGGAGTTTGGACACTACACGATTCAATGTCCAACTCATCAGAGTATACCCCAAATGATGCTATTGGATAATAATAAAGTTATGAAACTACTGAAGATAAAGAGGAATGATTAGATTTATTATGTTATTATTAAAGTATTGTTTTATTTTAGTATTGTATTAATGATGTACATGTTATAAGAATTATAGAGTATATAAGGATTGTAATGCATACTATTTCATTAAGGACTTGAAATTGTGTGGAACGAAGAAAAGTGACTCAATAGCATATTAAATTTTTGGAAAATATATGGGTGAGAGAAAGATAAACCATAATTTGGTTCTGATACCGGGGTAGTTATTTTTGGAATAATAAATTATTGATTTGGATAAATTATATTGGATATTTGTGACTACCTTGTAACTAATTAAATATTTTTGTATTCCATCATTGTTGGAGTTTATAATATATTTGGATAGAAGGAGTATATCCAGTATTCTATAAGGAATACGGGAGAATGAATGTAATCAATAAGGTTTTATGGTAATTCAGGATGTTGCAGTGTTTTAAAAAAATACACGATGAAGGTGTTCCCATGTTATTATGTGGAAAAAAGGTTCTTCATTGTGTTTACCTCCCTTATTAATTTTGGACTGTGAGTTTGGATAGAAGTATTTTGGATAATTCTAGTTTGAGATTATTTTTGTATTTCCATAAAAAGGACAACCTGGAGGTCAGGCTACAACCTGTCATGTCCAGTAAAGCCGTTAGACTTGAACCCACAACCGAAGGGCAACAAGGGTGTATCACCTACCACTGGACCACGTGACGTCCGAGATTGAATAATGTAGTTTTTATAACAGTCTGTTATATGAATTATAAATTCATTTTTTTAAACCCTATACGAATATGATAAATAAAATATTTTATGTTCTATTATGTTTTATAGTGAAAGATGAGTTTGTAGTAGAAATAAGTTAAAGGATGGAACTTTACTTGTCAAGTATATTTTTTTCAATATTCTATTAATCAATGAAGAAATTAATTCTTAAACCTTATTTAAGAGATCATAAAACTAAAAATGTGTCATCCTAATACCTTCTATTTTTTTGAACCAATGATATTTTAAATCAGCATAGATTTAGGGATTTGAGGCCCTCGATTCTATAATTGTTTGTGATTGATGAACTCAATCACTCCCTATAAACATTTACATTTTTTCTCCAATTATGTGTCTCTAATTTAAACCAATGTTCTCTTAATCGAGATCATAATTTGGTGGTGACTTATTCATTCCCAATTTCATCTTATTAAGACTAAATTTTATTAACCCAATTTCCGATGTGGGTTTTCCCACACAAGTATTTTCTATTTTCAACCTTTTATTTTCAAAGAACAATTTCAAATTATGAGGACACAATTTATTGAAGGAGGTAAGAATGTAACACCCAAAGATTTCATAGTACGTTATTTCTTCAAAGTAATTCAATAACTTGCACTACATGCAACACTGAGTTCAATCGCACCATGACTTACCAAACTAGTCATCCAAAAGCGGTTATGAATAGTATTAACTGAATTTTGACCTTTATACAATACTTATAATTTTAGAATCCTTATTATGAGATTTTATACGTAATGTAATAACACATTCATTTTTTCAGATAAAAGAAATATTTTTAAAAAAATGCATTTTTACCGCCATTTAATAGAGAACCTTTTTAAAATCCAATAATTGAATCTTTTATATTTTAAATTTGACAAGATAAACTTATTCTTTAGAATCAGATCATAAAAATTTAGTTTCAAATTTTTTTTTTGGTGTTTTTCTGATACCTTTCATTTTTGGGTAAATAATAAAAAATACTATATTTTAACTGAAAACAACTTTTTTATAGTGTGGAATAATACATTTGAATGGTTTGTAAGTATAATTAGATTATATTTTTATAATTTAATACAATAATTGTCATTGTAAGTAATTTCACTTTGAAAATAGACATAATCAAGTGAAAATATTTTGATAGTTATTATATCTTAAAAATACACTTTTTGGTTTTGACAAGAGGAATTAATTTTAAATTAATTAATTAAGAATATATGTTTTGAAATTGGTAAAATGTAATTGTTTTTTGAATTCGGAATATCAAAATTGTCTTAGGGTGAATTTTTGGAATTTTTCTGAAAACTTTCTATTTTTGATGAATAGTGAAAACACTAAGTTATAGTTTAAAACTGACATTTTATTTATATAATTATTTATTATATTTAAATTTATTTGAGGTCAAAATAGATAAATAATACCTATATAAGTTCAATACAATTCATTGGAGTCAGTTTATAATAATTTTAGATATATAAAAATTTTATTGAACTTTTTAGCATCTTTTACCCACCTCCTAGGAGTATTTGCAAATTTTCATAAACCTTAATTTTACCGCTTCTGTGATTTGAATTTCTAAAATACAACAGACATGGTGGATATCAGTAAGTAAAATGTGGTTCAATAAGATGAAAATAATTTTTGGTCAATAGTAACTTTTTACTTTTATTTACCACGTTTAAAAGTAAATTCGGTAATTAAGGGTAAAAATGATATTATTAATACCCTAACACATATACTAATCTATTGGATGAGTTTATTTTGACCAAAAACAATCTTAGGAATAAAATTTGATCCTTTAGGTCCACTTGGATTAGATTAGGACTATTATTATTATTTTATTTAAAGAAGAGTTAAAAGAGTTAAAATCAAAGTATAATAACTAAAACATTTTTAATATAGGGTTATACATAACATAAATTCAACTATAAATATTCATTAGAAATATAGAAAATATTTACTACATAATGGTATATTATTTATAATTTTTAGACATTAAATAATTAAATTTATTTATGACAAAATGATGATGCAGTAATTACCTTATTAATGAAAAATTAAAACAATTAATATTATAAATATAAAAATAAATATAATTTTATACTTTTAATGAATTTCAATAATTTTATTGGTTAATATGACATTTTAGGGTTTATTATATAAATTTTTTTCAGAGTAATAATTCTGTTATAAATTAAAAAAACAAAATTCCAAATAGTTTCAAAATTGACATAAAACAGTTTTAAAACAAATATTATATTATTAATTTATATTTTATTCCTAAAAATATAAGGTTCGTCCAAAAGGCTCAAATAATATTATATATTTCATTAATTAACCAATTGTGGTTCTCTTAGAAGTTAATAGTTTTTTATTAACAATATAGTGTAAGAATACAAAAAGACACGGTAGAAGTTAATTATTTAACTTCAGTTAAATCTAAAAGATAAGTTAAAATGGTAACATAAACTTGTATACAACTTATTGGTTGAGAGGATTTCGACCCAAACCCACATTAGAATATAAATAAATCAATTTAAAGTCATTATAATCTTAATATTATTTTATTATAATATAATATTTCAATCTTTTCCTAAGGTGCCCCTCACCCCTCTTATAAAAGGTCACTCCCCCTTCTCTCAAATTCACACCTTCAAAGCCATTTTTCTCGGCCAGACCCTTACCAAATATCCTTTAAACTATCCTCCCTTTATCATAGAGGCTTTCATTTAGTCATAAAGCCAACCTAAGAAGCCCTTTTTATCAAATCAAAAGGAGAAACCCGAAGAAGAGGTAAATATTTCATCACCTCCTTCAAATTCCTTTCTTCTTCCACTTCCTCTTTATTTTTTGTTTCCATTATAAAAAAATAAATCCAGTAACTTTTAAATATTTTGATTTTATAATAAAAATGGCACAACCATATTCATTATTTGTAACCATCCTATGAATGAAAATTCACCACACATACATACGTACGGGTAACCGTCTCCACGTCCTGGTGTAGTTTCTTATTCAAACATTTCACCATTTGGATGGGTATAATAATGAGTATAAATGTTGTAAATAATAAATATAAAATTATAATTATTCTGTATATATGATATACCATCCAATTATATATGATTTTAATATCAAAATAATGATATTTTCGCTTGTGCATACGTACGGATTACCGTCTCCACGACACGATGAGATTGATTTCCACGTTCACCATTCAACGATGATTATAAAAATATATATTATTAATAAGTATGTAATATATGAAATAATAATGATATTGGAGATATATATATATATATGTACTTACATATTTCTTATTTACTTCTGTTCAATATGATATGAAAACAGAAACATTGTTTATGCGTACGTACGACCTACCATCTCCCTAAACGGTTTTTTCCATTTCATATATCTATCTATTATAAATATTTATATTATAAATATATATGACATAGAAATAAAAGATTATATTCTTAAATTATTTATATCACAATCTAAATGATAAGATCAAGAATAACATGTTAAAACACGTACGATAAAGAAAGAGATTATTACCTGAAATGCTAATTTAACATGAAAATAATTATTAAATGGGTAGTATAAAGTAATAAATGAATCATTTATGATATAATATATATGAATATGGTTCATGTATAATTTAATAACATAAAATTGTCATTATAAAAGAGGTTAAACATACCCTCAACCAAAGTAAAGTGCAAGGTAAGGGTTATTTCCTCGATCTCATTATTTATCCGAGATTATTCATGTGTAAGTACTTTCTGGGACATATTTATCATCGATACCCATATTTCATAAAACCATTTTCAATGGGGATCTATTATGGTTTTATGGGATTGTCTATTTAACTATATCAACATTTTAAATGTTTTAAATAATTACCATTCAAAACCCTTTTAATCATTTCCATATTTTGAAAATGATTTTAAAGATTTATTTATATGGACATGAATGTTTTGAAATTATTATTCTTTTAAAAAGTCTCAAATTGTTAAGTGACAATTTAATTAAAAAATATCTTTTAAAAACCTCCTTTATAAATTGTGATACTTTTAAATGATTTCATGAAAAATGGGTTTTTCTGTCAAAGCATTTTACTCATCATTTTCATCTATGTCAACATCCTTTGATGGATTTTAAACTTGTTTGAAGTTGATTTATTATAATAAAATAATCCATATTATATTTAATGAGTTATTCAATGTTTGACTTTGAATTTTCTATTTTTATACCATTTATGGTTTAGGGATAAAGTATTGACATTTTTTATGCTAGTTTTAATATGAATGTTTATGTTATGTTTCAACCTTTTCATAAGAGGAATGAATTGGACTTAGTAAGTGACGGGTGGATCCGGCTATTTCTCTTCGATGCATCGGTAGGTCTCATGAGATATACTAGTATCTTGGCACAAGTCCTTAGCAAAAAAATTAATTTTAGTCTTGGCACAAGGCCTTGACTATGTGGTTATGAAAGTCTGGCATTATGTATTCCATCATTATGAAAGTGGCTATTGATATTTCATGTGATTATTATACTAGTAGAATATTCATGTGAATAAGTAAATGTAATTATATTAATTTATCTTTTCCATATTATGATGAAGTTTATGTTTAAAATGATTTTTTTAGTCTTATACATTTCCTTAAATGTTTATGATTATTTATGAATGTTTCTGCAATATTGTTATCCTTACTGAGCATCTGAGCTCACCCCTTTCTATGTTTTTATTTTCTCAGGATTCCAAGAAGTGTATTATGATTGATAAGAAGGGTTAATCTAGGGGATTAATGGCGCTCTCAAAGGATAACTTATGCTGTGTTTTATTTTCAAATGTGTAATGTAACGTTCATGTATGTAATCTATTTTCCAAGACTTCTAAACTGATCGGTCTTTCGGGACATGATTCCTTGTAATCATGCAAATGTATTAAAATAATGCACCGACTCTGGGTAATTGGGGTCAGGGAATTACATATATACTACCCAATAATGTTATTTAATATGAATATAAATTTATTCATGATGATTAAATTTAATTTAAATTTATCTATTTTATATATTTTCTATATTTTCATCGAATATTTCACCTTTCGGAACATGAATCATGAAAATAAATTACTGAAAGAAAACCCTATCTAATTTATCCTTTCATCATGTACATATTACTTCTATATCCATATTTTATTTTAAAAAATTCAATTTTTTTTATAATTCCAAAATGATTTATCAACATAATTGTTTACCCATGCTTTACTTTTTTACAAAATTGTGAAAAAAATATTCTTGTCATTCTCTAAATGATGTATTTTTATAATGAAAGATAAAAATAATTTTTTTACTAATATGGAATGAATAGAATTTCCCGCCATCCTGATTATTCAATTTTCTTATGCTTCTATTTAAATTCTGCAATTTTATTTGAAAATAAATTCATTTTCTTAATATTTTTGAAATTTATGGTATTTGTAATGTTAATTTAAAAGGAAAAAATATATATCCATCATGAAATTTTTAATCGTACTTTTATGGTTCTTTTATTCATCAATGAGAAAAACCCTTTGTTTTACCTATTTCACACTAGGGATATGTGGTTATGATACCATCCCATGAAACAATCACTTACATGGGATAATTAGATATTATATTTCTCTTTAATATCCATATTATTTATATCATGTATATGATTATTTCCTAATTTTTATTACTTTTATACATACAGTTTCATAATTTTAATGTATTTTATTGATTGATTAATTTTTAATAAACCCATATTATTTTCGCAATATTGATTTTTTTGATAAGTTACAATATTAATATATTAAATAATTCTTTTGATATATAATAGATTCATTTGATATGTAGTGATAGGTGGGACATGGATCAAAATAACCCCTTGATGAATTGAAATATATCTTGAGACAAATTTTTACGTTATTATTATTATTATTTGTTTCTCAACTCATTGTTTTAAAAAACCTTGGACCATGGTCTTGTTGGTAAATGTATCATTATTCTTGAGATAATGACATCTAATACTATAAATTTAAATCACTAAGAATTAATTTATTATTATCCATTAGATTACTGAATTTATATTTTTTTCATGGTTTCATTTTATCATCATGTTATTAAATAATCTTAATGTGTTTCGTGTTGTTTACTTTTCAATATTGATTATTTATTATTTACTCATGATAGCTTCTATTATATGTAACCCTTAAGAAGAATCTCACTTTGACCTTTTTATAGTTTTCATTATCCTATGATATCAAGAATTTTATGAAGAATAATATTGTATAATAAATAATGTTTTTATTGTATGTTTGTTATAATTACAAATTAATATGGGAATCAAGTATGTATCTGGTTATTCAATAAAACTAAACTATTCAGCCCTTTGGGATGCGATAACCTATATATAAATACAATGTAAAAATTATGATATCATCTCTAGGTTACTATAGTTGAGGTTGTTACTTAATCCTAGAAAAATATAATAAATGTTAGTGGAAAACAATTAGTGTATATATCCCATGGGAAATGGAAACATTTTAGAATGAGTAGGATCAACTCTGTGCAACTGAGAAACTATTTGAGGAATCTGATGATGAGGTATGCCCATATAATATCCAAGATACTATATTGATTTCTTTTATAGTTAATATTGTAATATTTTATATTATATAAAATTATTATTTTACATAAACAAGAGTATTTAAACTTTTTGGATTGTATATTTTTTTGACTACTAATAAAATAAAAATTAATAACCTATTAAGAAAAAGGAGTGATAAAGGATTCAAATATTTGTATTAAACTATATTATATGTCTATTTGAAAGTATCGTGGTAGAGTATATTCATTTAAATAAAAAAATATTATTACTGGGATGGAAAAGATTATCGGGTAAAAATATCAAAATCACCACTATTGTAAAATTGTGGTTTTTCATTCACCTAATGGGGATATTCATATTTTTAAGGGGATTTGGAAGTGAATAATAGTATATGTGGTCCAATTTTTTAGTATTTTTAATACATAACTTGTTTGTTTTCGATATTTATTCTGGAAATATTTAATTTATGTAGCTAACCTTGTTTACCATTTCTATTTGATGTGTATCATGTTGTTTTATTTAGTATTTGATATAATTTTCCTTATAAAAAGGACTCGAATTTAATATTAATAAATTTTCTACAATGAATCAATTTTTACTAGCTTTATACCACAGTGAAATAGTGTAATTATCGGTGTGAAATATTGTATTGGGAGAATTAATATAAAATAGATTTTTTGACCATGTATTTTTAATTGGGAGTCTCCAGTTTTATTTTACAAAGAGGTTAACAATGAATTAAGTTTTTTATTTACAAATAGAAACTATATTAAATGATCATAAACAATTAATATCACATCTCTCATATCAATGATCAATTTGACCAACTGAAGGAAGTTGAATGGTTTTCTAATATTGATAATCTGTCATGGTATCATCAATTAAGTGTTAGAAGGAAGGACATTCCAATGATAAAATTTTAAATTCAATTTTTCAATTATAGATTAGTGTTTTTTACTTATAGTGTTACTAACAAAACAAAATTGTTAATGGATTTAAAAAAATATATTCCATGAGTATATAGTTGAATTTATTTTAGTGTTCATAGATAACATATTTATTTACTAAAGATTACTTTCATATCATTAATCATATACAAAATCATTTTATGTATTTTTTTGTGAACAAAAATTTCATGCAATGTAATCTAAATATCACTTTTGGATTCGAGTTGTGGTTTTCAAAGGGAATTTAGTTTCAGATAAGAGAATATATATTAATCCTGATAGTGTAAATGATGTGACGTTCTCGGAGTTTCCTATGATGTAATTTAATATTAATAGTTCTCTTAGAATGGATATATATTACAAGAGGTTTTTAAATAATTGTCTTAGTTTCGCTAATGGTTGATTTTTCTTATAAAGGTGTCTGATTAAAATATGATTTGAAGTGGTATAAATCCTTTTAATATTAAAATATATTTTTTACTTCAGTATCAAATCTTATTCCACCTAATAAAATAAATTCCTTGAAAGATATTTTGATTCTATAGGTGAAATATTTTGGTGTATCCTTATATAAAGTGGTCATATCTTGGTGTATGGGTCAATATATTTGAAACCAAATAATTAATTAACATATAAAAGATTTGGAGTTATCCATAGCGGTTCATGAATTGATAGTACAAATTAATTATCTCTTTGGGGAAAATTTTAATGTTTATTTTGACAATAAAAGGTTTAATTATATCTTCTGATGAAGTAATAACAATTTTCGATAGTGAAGGATGGTTGAGTAACTTCAAGAAAACGGTTTCAAAAATTTATATTCCAACAAAAAAGTATATATTTCTATTGGTTACATGAGTGGGAAGACTAAAACTCAATCATTGAAGCATGATTATGATATTTGGAAGCTAGTGGATATGTTGGATGGAATTCATTCAGAGATAAATGAAAAAAATAATATCAATATTATTTCTAGTGTAAATGTGAATTCTATATTTCTGAATCATGTAAAAGAGTGGAAATATTTTGTTCTAAAATTTATGTTAACGTGATACATTGTATATAGTTTAGAGACCAGTAATGGATGGAATTTTTCATCATAAAATACTTTTTATATCATTAAATGAATGGTTATTACTATGAAATTAAGTGATGAATAGATTATGAATTATAGTAATTCTAATTAGGTGGTAAATCTGAGAATTGTATAGTTATACAATGATATCAAACTAATGATTCAGTGGTTGAGTATATTTATATAAATCACTGAGTGTGTTTGTTAATGTTTAATTTTTTAGAATGTGAAAGTGGAACACAAGAGACAAGTTATGTTTTTACAACCATTTCTTATCTATACAATGAAATATAAGTGTCAATTTATTTGGAAATCATGATGATTTTATATATGCATCACATTAAACAGGATACTATTTGGTTTATGGTGGATCAATACAGAAATTTAGTAACTTTCATACCTATTTTGGATACTAATTATGTTTAGGACCTCGGATTGATATTTTCAAAAGTTATTACCAAAATTCCTGGTGTTCCTATGTCTTTTCAATATAATAGAGGTTCCTATTTTATGTATAGAATCAATATGGTTTTATAATTACTTGGGAAATCAGTTTAGGATGATTATTTCTTACCACCCATTGATAGAATCAAATAATAATTAGATTATATAAATTTCATATGAGTTTCTTCTTCCATGTGTGACTGCTTTTGGAAAATCATGGGAGTACGATTTATCCTTGTTGAAATTTTCTTGTCATAAAAGTTAAAAATATTTAATATATATATATATATAACAATTTTAATCATTTTATTGTATTACATATTTATCATTATTATGTTGGGTAGAAACTTTATAAATCTTTATTGTTGTAGTATGTTTTTTGAATGACTTTATGGAATAAATTAATGTCATATTGAAGCATACTTTGAAAAGAAAAAGAAGATGACCAACATCATTTTTTAATAGATGATGTGAAACCATAGGTGAAAATTTTATTGATCATCTATTTTTTATATGCCTTATCATTTAACAAATATAATACATTTCATGAAACATGATTTACCACCATGTTATTTGAGTATATATTAAATTTTATAATGAATTAGTGAGGTCTCATATCATATTTAGTTATTACTTTATTTTGAAGCGGTACATAATTTTATTTAACAATATCATTTGAGAATATATCTATAAGATCCAAATCATATTTTTGATTGAATATTAGTGTATTTAGAACGTGATTTGAATTTCATTTAAAAATAATGAAATTTTTTTGTTGAAAATAAAATGTTTTAAGAGGGATTTATATTCCTCTTGGTTATGTATTGTGGTAGAATAAGAATTTGAATGAAGAATTATGGGAGAGGGACTACCACCTGAAACATCAATCACTAAATATCGTCATGTAAATTTAGCAACTTTATAGTGGTGGAAATCACTATAGTGTTCTGAATTTCAACACCCATCTTTTATAAAAATAATAGTTTTTTTATTTGGGTTACAACTTGATTTTTTTAAACTAGATGAGAATAAATTTTATTATTTAATTAATTGATATTTAGTTTTTTGTAAAATAATTCATGTAATTACATAATTAAAATCACACTTATGGTAACCTAGTTGATAGCACTACATAAACTCATGTTCATTAACCTATAAAACAATGGTTATCAAGTAGCAGTGAGAGTATATAACCATCCGTGGGGGAATAAAATATCATTTTCATCATATTAAACATCAATTAAAGAAAATATAGTCATATGAAAACATAAAAGTAAATTCCTACAAATAATTATAAGGGAAGGAAAAAATTATTAAAAACCTCAGTATGTTATATAAAAAATGGTCCAATATTGATCATAAAAGATACAAAGGGATCACCAAGGTCAATGAAAAATACCAGTTAAATAGAAAACAAAGTAAATAAAGGGTAATATTGAAAACCATTGGGTCCTACGTTAAACCCATAATCCAACCACTGTCAATTTATCCTAGTCAGATTCAATGTATAACATGTCACTTAATATTCATACATAATTTCGGCATGTGAACTAAGGATTCTGAATCAGGCGTGAGAATATAACTCACTATGAAACCACCAAAAAATCCATTATAAAAAATAATATATTGTGTATTCATATTTATGGAAATAAATAAATCAATAGTATATACCAAGAAAGTAACCATTTGTATACATCGTGTGCTTACCATGACACCATTATATTTAACCCTACGTGTTTTGGCTAATTCCAAAAATCCTTCATGTTAGAGTCACCTATAATAGGAATCCCATGGATGGAAATACAAAAGTTTATATGAATTACCATGGGTAATGGAAAATTTTGTCTTGAACTATATTAAATACATATCCTCTCATATGAGGATATCATCCCATTACTCAGGAATGAATAAAATCTTTATGGTGTAATAACTATATCCTGAATCGTAGGTTTCATGATAATCTATATCCATAACTACATCAACGTCGATAGTGAAATATATAGGATTTGGATTATAAAGAGGATTAAATATTTTAAACCCCCTATACGACATGAACAACACAATAAATCGGTGGGTCTCACAGTTAATCTAATATCACCTAATGTTATCATAACATCCCCACTCTTTATTACACACTTAAACATGATTTATTACCTAAAAATGAACTTAAGAAAAATATGAGGATATATAGCTCTAGTGTATTGGGAAATTATGAACATTACATAAAAACATAGAACATAAAACCCAACATCTTTATTGAAAACTTATTTTATATGACCACAACATTCTATCATACTTAGCATTGTATGGGATAACCTGAGGACATGCATAAGAAAGGGGTGAGATATACATCCCATTAAAAGAGTAAAAATTTTATACATGAAGAATATAGTACATGTTATGAAATCTTAATATCAGTGGATCACAAGAGAAACATAAATATAAAGGCATGATATAGCATGATTAGCATAACATAGAAATGTGGCAACAACATTTAACATGATATTAAAAAGATCCAAGGATCATTGCACATATTTCATGAGTAAAACCTCATTGAACTTGAATTATCATGATTAACCCCTCATTGAACTTGATTTATCATGATAGTAATCATTACCCAATGTATTGGAGCACTATCAGGGAGCACCCTTTATAAGCATTTCATTTCATGCATAAGTGTGCCACATGGATCATACATCATGGATTCATTAAACATAAAAATTTATTCCATGAACAAGAGATTTTTAATACATAAATATAAATATTCAATCAGAAATTACATTTGAATAATGTTTAATACAACTGATAGATATATGGCTATGTTATTCAGTTACACAATGATTTTGTCATATGAAATTTTGGTGTAACTTCAGCCACATAACGAGACTAAATTGAAATCATAAAATGGGTTTATGAGAGAGAAAAGGGTCTCTAATAATTTATACATCAATGATACATTAAGGGTGTCATTAAACATAATATCCCAACATATTTAATTTAATTTAGTTACCTAAGATAATATAAGTTCTTGAAAGTAAATGAGGAGAGAGAAATCCCATATGGAATTTCATCATGGAAACATGTGTACATGGGAAGCATTAATGAGAGAGAAAGTGGTCCCTAATAATTAAAATAAAATTATGGAACTATGAGGGAGGTTATAAATCATATCCCAACATTTTTAATTTAAAATAAAATGGTATAACAATGTAAATAAATTTGGTCAAAAATTAGAAAGGAAGAAATCCCTTACATGGATATGTGATCCCAAAGGCTTGGGAGAGGCTTGAGAGAGGCTTATTAAGAGCATGGAGAACCTTGGTAGGATTATAGAGAGAGGATGGAAGGGGTTGGTCGAGCTCTAAATGGATTTAGTTAAGAGTAATGGGAGATTGAGTGGATTTATAATGGAAAGAAGAGAGGATTCATTATTATTTAGGTTTTGGACACCACACATTTAACATTGCAAAAAAGAAAACCCATCCTAGGGATTTGACCATTTTTTTACCAAATTGGAGTGGAAAAATTATTTTTTACGTCTAATGTCCAAACTTATTAAAATATTAGGCTTTCTTATGTGGAGGTGAGTCACACATTTAAGGAAATCATTTTAAAACATCTAAAATGTTTTCTATGTCTTGGTCGGTCCAATAAGGCACCATAAGATTAATCAAACAAATATAAAATAACATTATTTTAATGGGGAAACATATATATACCTAAAATCCTTTTTATTTTTTTATTAAATCACTATTGGGTTTTTATGATGTCATAAAACACATTTAATATTTAGACGGTATTTAATTTTCACAAAAAAAATCGATTGTCTCAGAAAATTTGAAAAATTCACCATTAGATAATTTTGAAGTACGAAATCAAAAAATTATATTCATGTTATCTAAATAACTTTATAAATATGTTAATTTTTACTTTTAAAATAAAATCCCACATTTATCAAAAATTCATCGGTTTCGAAAAAAACATCTTTCAAACCTTAATAAAAATTACAATTGTATTCATAAAAATTATATGATAATTTATATTTAATAAAAAATTAATTTAGTACTAATATTTTATTAAAATATTATTTAATTAAATAATCTATAAATTCATCAAAATTGATTTCTTAATTGAATAGTAATTAAAAATACTGTTTTTGCTTTAAAAACTATTTACAAAGTAACAATAAAAAAATGAATATATATTCCCTATACAAAAATAATGAACATAATAGTAGTTCTAGGGTCTTGTTACATAACCTCTTATACCCCCATCATATGACCAACATGTAAGGTGTGGGATGGTGATAGACTCTTATGGGGATCGGATAGCATAGCTTGGGTGGTAATCTCTATCAACTTCTACTTCTCCTATGGGAAGTTCTGTTCAAGCATAATGTGTTGAAGCTCGTCTTGGGCTTGGTCAAGATCTAAGCCCAATGACGAAACCTATTTTCTGAGCTCTGACAAATGGGCTTCGTATGGAGAAATTCTACTGGATGAGGCCATCACTTCCTTTGTTTGAGTAAATAGGTCTTGGTAAAGCCCTATATTTATACTAATCTTGTGATCACTGTTCAATGGATATATTAGCAATGGTCACAATTCATAATAGTATTTTAAAATCCTAAAACATAAAACCAAATAAGTGAATATGTTTTATAGATCCATTTTACATAATAATATATTTAATTGTATCAAGAGGAATTTTCATTAATAAAAGTTTGGTCATTACAATCTTCTCCCCTTACAAAATTTCACCCTCAAAATTTCCATTTCCCACACTAAAACGGATGAGGGTGACATTGCTTCATCACCTCCCCTAATTCCCATGCATCTTCTTCAAACATGTGTTTCCACCACAACACATTGATGAGGGTAATTGTATCATTTCGTATAACATTTTCTCTATGATCTAAGAACTTCACCGACTTCTCTTTATAAGAGAGGATATTCTCAAATGGTACCATCAATAGATTGAGTACATGAAATGGGTCAGGTATTTACTTCCTGAATAGTGATACATGGAACACATCATGTACTTGGGATAGGTTCGGTGGGAGTTCATGTCAATTGGCCACTACTCTAATGCGATCATGTATCTCAAAAGTGCAGATCTTCCTTGGATTAAGCTTTACCTTCATCCCAAATCTCATAACTCTCTTCCACGGTGATATATGGAAGAATACCATGTCTCCAACATCAAACTATAGGTCTCATCGATGATTATCATCATCGATCTTTTGTCAACTCTGAGCAGCCTTAATGTGATGTTAGATTGTCTTAACCTTCTCCACCGTTTCATAGACAATTTATGGACATAAGAGTTCTTTCTCCCCAACTTCATCCCAACATGCAAATTTTCTGCACCTCCTCCCATAAATAGATTCATAAGGATCCATTTTCATTCATGATTGTAAACAATTATTTTAAGAGAACTAAACTAGATAGAGATGTTGATCCCTTCCTCCATTGAATTCCATTGAGCAAGCTCTAAACATTACCTCAAGGGTATAGATAGTCCACTCAAATTGGCCATCAGTTTGAGGATGATAAGTTGTACTGATGTTCAGATCAATATTTAGAGCATGTTGTGGACTCTTTTAGAACATAGAGGTGAATCTTGGATCTATATCTGATACAATTGATAGTGGTACTCCATAAATCCTTACCACTTCTATGATGTATATTCTTTCTTGTTGATCCAATGAAAAATCCTCCCAAATTGCAATGAAGTGTGCAATCTTTTTAGGATGATCCACTACAAAGCAGATAGAATTTTTTTCATTAGATGTATTCATAAGTCCAGTGACAACGTCTATGCTGATGTTATCCCATTTACATGTCTATATGGGTAATGGTTGCATCATCCCCTTAGTCATCTTCCGCTTAGCCTTCACTTTCTGACATACTAGGAACTTTGATATATACTCAGTGGTCTCCCTCTTCATGTTATCCCACCAATAAATCTCTTGAATATCATGATACATGTTTTTGTTTCCTGGTTGAATATAGAAATTTGAACTATATGCATCATCCAAATGTTCTTTCTTTAACTCCAGATTTGATGGAACGCATTGTTATGACCCAAATCTCACAATTCCTTCTTAATTTATATTGAACATTGAGGATTTCCCTTTTCTGATATTTTAAACTTTCTTTAGAATTCCTACTTCATCATTTTAATAATATTATAACCTTTCCAAAAGTGTTTGTTTAGAAATAATTTGTGAAAGGATTGATGATGTTACCTTATTTATGATTCTCATGTCCATCTTCATTAGATCTATGAGGATTGTATCCTTTTCAATTCCCATAAATGATAGAATCAATGGTTCTATTCTAATTAGGGAAACTTCCACCATGTTCTCTTTCCTAGGGTGGTAATAGATTAAGAAATCATTTTATTTTATCATCTCTAACCATCTTCCTTGGAACATGTTCAAATATTTTTATGTGAATATATACATCTGGTTTTTGTGATCTGTTTATATTTCAAACTTATCCCCAAAGAGATAATGTCGCCAAATTTTCAAATCGAAGATTACTATAGCCAACTATATATCATTTTTTGGATAGTTTTTTCCATGAACTTTAAATTTCATTGAATCATAGGCAATGAATTTGTCATTTTTTATCAACACACAGCCTAAGACCTTCTTCGAAGCATCACTAAATACCCCAAAAAAGTTCTCTAGTGTTGGTCGTAGGAACACGTGCATAGTAATAAGCCTTTTTTCATCTCTTTGAATCTCCCTTCTCACCCATCACTCCATGAAATCTTGACTCCCATCCATTTTATCTTGGTAAAAGGGTTTGAAAATCGTTAGATGTTTCTCACAAATCAGTGATAATATCCACCTAACCCTAAGAAACAACGGATATCTGTCATCGATGTCAACCTCATCTATCCCCTATTGTATTTTTCTTGGAGGGATACATAAATATCCCATTGCTTGTGATTATATTACCCATGAAATAGACGTCCTTAAACCAGAGCTCACACTTGATGTACTTTTCATAGAGCTTCTCCTTTCGCAGGGTCTCAAGTATAGTGCTTAGATGCTTCTCATGCTCCTCCTTGGTTTTGGATTATATCATCTATAAATACTACCAAAGTTTTTCTGAGGTAATTTCTAAAGACTCTATTAATCCATTCCATGAATATTTTTAGATAATTAGTGAGACCAAAAGGAATTACTATGAATTCATTGTGTTTGTACCTTATACAAAATAAGTCTTGGGGATATCCTCCTTCTTCACCCTTACTTGGCGATATCCTGACAACAAATCCAACTTGGAGAAGTATTATACTCTACATAGCTAATCAAACATGTCATAAATTAGAGGCATGTAATTCTTGTTTTTATCATTATTTTATTGAGATCACAATAATCAATGAAAAGGTGCATTGACCCATCGTTTTACTTGACGAAGAGGAATGGTACACCCCATGGTGAATCACTTGGCCCTATAAACCCTTTATCTAAATTATTCTATAGTTGCTTTTTTATCTCCTCAATATCTACAATATACATTCTATACAGAATCTTAGATTTTTGAAACTCCACAAGTATATGATCAATTAAAAATTCAACATCTCTTCTAGAAGGAAGACCTATAAATTTCTCAGGAAACACTTCAGTGAATTCCCTCACAATAACATGTATTCAAGGATGGTTTCTTCCATTGACTCAATATTATGAGAAAGATATGTGTGCTAATAGTTTAGTAATATCCATGCTTGAGATGATTGTTTTAATTAAGAATCATCACCCTCTTTTAACTTGTACAAAATCAGGGGTCGATTCACCATATAGAGAGTGATTTCCATCTTATATAAATTTATGTTGGCTCTATATAGAGAAATCCAATGAATGCCAAGAATTGTATCAAATTACACCATATAGAGTATGATGAGGTTCGTTATGAAGTTCAATCCACAAATCGTGATAGGGGAGGATTTATATTCAATGGATGCTATGATTGCCCCATTTTTTTTTCTCACTGAACTTTTTACTTCCATGATATGTGGTGGTGTTGGGATTGTTCTAATAAACTTAAAGATAAAAAATAATGCATAGAACCATAATCAAAAATTATGTTCTCTATTCTCGAATGAATAACTGTCATATCTATCACCACTTCATTTTTGATGTTCGCTTCAGCGGTAGTGGTGGAAAAATCATTCTTTTTCTGCCTTTGAAGTTGTTGGTTGACTCAAAAAACCCATGGCTTATGGAACTAGTTAGAAAAGTTCCCTTGTTCATTGTAGTTGAATCAATAAAATGCAATGAAGTTTGAACAGATTATTTCTATCTTCTATCACAACAGTGGGTTTTTAATGTTGGTAGTTAATATCATGGTTCCCTTTTCTTCTACACCTAATGAATTTTCTCATCCCATTCATGAAATTTATAGGGTTCTTCTTTCCGTACCACTTTCATGTGGGGTACTGGAATTTCTTATCACCATTGGATTTATCCATCAGACCACCAGAATTAAAGTCCACTTTCCACTTCTTCTCCCTGTGATATCGGTAAGATTTTATAATATTTGTTTCAACCTTGAGGGGACATCAGACAATTTTCTCCCAGCTATCAATGTTGTGGATTGTTAGGGAGTTCCATATGCTAGGTTTTATCCCACCAAAGAGGTAGTCAACCATGAATTCTGGGTAAATTACAATGCCTGAGGCATATTGTGAAGGCTGTGTGATTTTTTCCTTGTACTCTATGATGCATTCGTCATCTTTTTTCTTGAGGGAAAGGATTTAAATATTAATCATAAGTCAGAGGGTTCATAAAAAATATTTATCAAAAAACATTTTATGGAAATCCTTCCTTCCCAATACCTTGATCTCCTCCATAGGTTTCATCTTTTTGATCAATTTTCCACCATTAATCAGCTTCACCCTCCTTGTGATGAGCATCCAGAATGACCTTCTCTTTTATCATAACACTGAGGGATGGAGTCGGTCTTCTCAATTTAGTTGATCCATTGTTCGGTGATTGAGGGATTGGATAATCCATTAAAATTAAGAGGCCTTTGTCTCGTGAATATCTCTATTGTGGCTTGTTATTTCTTAGGGGTGGGTGAAAATTATTCTTGAACCATGTTTCTATTCAAAACCTGAGTTAACTGATGGATTATCATGGAATAGTTTTTTATTCCTTCTCTATTTAGATTGGGAATATCATTAGAACGGTCATCACATTGATCTTTGCATCAGTTGTTAGCCTGATTCCTCCTATTACCATCCATTGGAAAGAATTAAAGGAACGTTATAGTTAACACATAAAGGATAATCCAATGAAAAAAGGGATATAATATAAATAACATTTATTTACATAACTTATTTATGTTATCCATTATCTACTTGACGAAATATTTTCTTAGGGGAATTTTGTTAATTCCATTAATAATGGTTCATACTAATCTTATGAAGTTTTCAAAACGTATCCCCTAAGAGTTTCATAACCAATAGTGCAGCAAGTCCCGTTGTCATGCACCAATTCTTGTTCGAGTGTAGATCAATGCCGTGTTTTCGAGTTTTACCCCTAGATACATCTGTTTCAAAGCCGCCTCTACATGATATTATCTATAAATGGATATTTTATTCATAACCCACTTACTAAATACTAACCAAAATTTAGGGATGTTTTTATTATACTTAGTATTGTCCATAAGGCTTTCACTAGGATTTTTTATCCTAATCCCAAAAATTACTAAACATATCCTCTGATATAAACTTTAATAACCCTTATCTTTATTACACACATGAACATGATTTATTAAATAAAATAAAACATAAGAAAACTATAAGTATTGAGGGGTATAGTGGCTTATGAAATTAGGAACATTACAAAAAAACGTAGAACATAAAACCCAACATATTTATTGAAATCTTTTTTTACATGACCATAAAATTCCCTCATACTAAGCATTTCATGGGACAACCTGAGGACATTCATAAGAAAAGGGTAAGCTATAAATCCAAGTAAGGGAGTAAACAAGGAATGAATGAAGAATATAGTACATGTTAGGCAATATGAATTTCAATAGAGCACAAGATAATCATGAACATAAAGGTATGATATAGCGTGATTATCATAACATGGAAATGTGTCAACAACATTTAACATGATATTAGCATGATCCAAGGCCTATTGCACATGTATCATGAGTAAACACTCATTTAACTTGAATTATGATGAGTAAAAAATAATTTAACTTGATGTATCATGATACTAATATTTACCCAATACATTGGAGCGCTATATGGGCCCACTCTTTATAAACATTTCATTTAATACATAAATGTTCCACATGGATCATACAACATGGATTCATTAAACATAATAATTTATTCCAAGAATAAGATATCTGAAATACATAAATTTAAGTCCTTAATAAAAAAGTACATGTGAATAAAGGTGAATACCCTTGATATTTAAAGGGGCGTGGTATTCACTAACACGATGCTTTTGGCATGGGAAATTTTGGTGTAACTTCGACATCATAACAATGTAAAATAGGATTCATAAAATGGGTTGTTGAAAGAGAAATGGGTCTATAATAATTTATACATAGAATGGATATTAATGGGGTCATGGAAAATAATATTTCTACTAATTTAATGGAATTTAGATGCATAAAATAAAATAATCTCATCAATGTAACTGAGGAGAGAGAAATCCATTACGAAATTTTAGCATGGTAATAGGTGTACATGGGAAACATTAATGAAAAATAAAGAGGTCTATAATCATTCAAACATATACAGGGATGTGTGTGTGAGGTTAAAAATAATTCCCCGAAATTTTTAATTGAAAAAATGGGTATAACAACATAATTATATTTGGATAAAATGAGAACGAAAGAAATCTCATACATGGAAGTGTGATCCCAATGGCTTGGGATCGGCTTGAGAGAGGATTCAAGGGAGCTTATCATGCTTTGAGAGGATTACAGAGAGAAGATGTCAGGGTATGGTTGAGCTCCAAATGCTTTGAGTGAAGAGGAATGAGAAATTGAGTGGGGGTATATAAGAAAAGTGAGGCAATTATTTATTATTTACGTTTTGGACACTCCACATTAAACTAATCAAAACCACAAACCATCACATGGTTTTTGACCATGGTTTTTTACAAAGTGGATTGGAAAAAATTATTTAATATGTAATATTGATGAAAATATTAAAATATTATACTTTCCAATCTGGAGGGGAGTCACACTTTCAAGGAAATCATTTTAAGAAGCTAAAAAATTTTATAAGCCTTGGAAGGTCCACTAAGGCACCATAAAATTAATAAAACAAATATAATATCACATTATTTTAAAGTTAAAACATATATTGGCTGAACACCCTTTTTATAGTATTTTATTACATTAATATTGGGTCATTATGATGTCTCAAAAAACATTATCTAATTAGAAGGTATTTAATTTTTACCCAAAAATCGACTTTCTGAGAAAATTATAAAAAATTGACCATTAAATAATTTAAACATCTTAAATCCAAATAAAATATTCATTTAAAATAAATAACTTTCTAAATATTTGAATTGGTAATTTTAAAATAAATACCAACTTTTATCAAAATTTCATGGGTTTTGACAAAAATATCTTTCAAACCTTAATAAAAACTACTATTTTATTAATAAAAATTATATGATCATTTATATTTAATAAAAAAGTAATTTAGTAAAGATATTTTGTTAATATATTATTTATTTTAAAAATAAATTATTTCATCAAAATATATTCCTTAATTGAATATTTACTAAAAAAATTATTTGTGCTTTAGAAACTATTTTCAATGTAACAGTACTTAATTGAATGTAAATTCTCTATATAAAAAAAATTCTCATAGTCATAGTTCTAGGTTATTGTTACATGACCCTTATAACCCTTGAATATGACCTAAGGGTAATCCGTGTGATGGTGAAAGACTCTTGGGGCAACTCAGATAACATCACTCAGGTGGTAATCTCTATCAACTTAAACGTCTCTCATAGGCAGTTCGGTTCAAACATAACATGCTGAAGCTCATCTTGGGATTGGTCAAGATAGAAGCCTAGTGATACCATTTCTTTTTAGAGATCCTTAAATGGTTTTCGTACGAATAAATTCCACTGGATGATTTCATCGCTTCATTTTTCTAAGTAATTATATTTTTTAAAGCCCTATATTTCTACTACTCATGTGATCACTATTCAACAACTATATTTTAAACGACCACAATTCCTAATAGTATTTTCAATCCAAAAACATTAAATAAAATAAGTTCATATGTTTTATATAACCATATTACATAATAATACATTTAATTTTTTCAATAGTAATTTTCATTAATAAATATTTGGGTCGTCACAGTTTTAAAATTATAAAGAACCCATGCATTGGAATTTCTATAGGTGTTGAATTTTCTATAACTTTTATAAAATAATATTTTTTTTATAATTTATGATTTATATATATGTTTTAATGGACTGGATCTTAGATGACATGAGTTCATGTGTCTTGATTTTATATTTGGATGTCAAAAAATTTCAGAGCTATAAATTATATTGAAGGAAGGTAGTTGCAATTTTCGATTCTAAATTACAGATTGATTAGATTGTATAAAAGTGGTGGAAGTTTTAAGAGATATCTAAAATTAATTAACTATAAAATAATTTATATGAAGATTACTAATGACTAAAATTTAGGTGTTTGAATAATATAGGACTTGTGGTATAAATGTTGTAATGTGGAAAATACATGGAAAAAGAGAGAACCACAATAGTTATTTACTCTGAGAAGAGGGATATTTTTGAAATATAAAAAATGTTTATAAAATTATATATATATATATATATATACCTAAAATATTTTATATTTGTAATATAGTTACTACTATGGTGACTGAAAATGTGAATAATGAGAAAAAAACATTATGTTATGCATAATATGTTTAAATCCCACAAAAGTGATACATAATAAAATTATGTTATTATTTAAGATTAATCATTTTTTATATTTGAGGAGGCGAATGATTTCTATAAGATATATTTAAATTAAGTTAGACTATGTTATGTTGATCTTTTATATGGATATCTTCATTATGGTTTTGAGAACAAAAATGATTAAAGATGAGTTTAATTGATGTAGTCAGACAAAATTTGAAGACTGGCCATATAGGAATCCAATAGATAAATATAGAATCTTATGAATCATAATTTATAGAATTCAGTGATGATTAAATTTAGGTATAGAACATAATTCTGGTTATGAAATAAAAAAAATCTAATATTAAGATTTATAAAATATATTTCATGAGTGAAACCTTGGTATTATTCCAGTTTATGAAATTTTCTATTACTAAAAGACTAGAAACCATAATGATTAGCGGTGTTGATGGTATAGATCATGAATTGTAAATAATTCAAGGCGATGTGGTCCGAATTTTGGATGATTCGAAGTTGTAATGATAAAAAAGAAATATATATTTATGAATGAACCAAATAAAAAAATCATTGTCCATATTTTAAATAATGTAATGAATAAATTGAGAAATAACACTTGAATATCACGAGAAATTATAGTGTAAGTTGTAAGATACAATTCATTCCAATGACTAAGTAGTGAAGTGGAAATATAATATATGGTATTTTATGTAGATAAATGTCTATAGAATTTTGGGAATTAAAACATTTTAGATATATTTCACATTAAATTCCTATGAATTAAATGTCAATGTGATGAGGATGAGATGAATTTCAATGGTATCAAAGTACCGATAAAAAGTTCATTATTCAAGATGGGATTTTTCCACCCGAAATATGGTTGATGTTGAGTTTTGTGGAGGATTTGATGAAGAATGTCAAGAAACATCCCGAATAACTGGGTTATTTGATACATGATCTCGCACTGACATATCCATATGGTCATTCTCGATCCCCATGGGTAGGAAACTTTTACATGTTATTATATATTAATAGGATAGAATGGTTTTTTCATCAAATATAATGGAATAAACTATTAAAATTGAGTATTAAAAAAATTAAAATCCATATGGGGGACAATATAGAAGTAAAACTAGTATAAAAAACCCAAAGGATAGCCCAAAGTAACAGAAAACAAGAAGATAACAACCCATTTCACAATAAAAATACCTCTCTAAGATCTAATGATCAACAAAAACAACCACATCCAAGTGGCACTTTACCCTTGCTCGAACAGGAAAGATGATAATCTAAAAACACTTAAAGGAATAGTTAGGGTGTGAGATAAAACCCCATTAGTGTATCACAAAAGATTTTATAAGAGGATCCAACATTATTTAACAAAATAATTCATTAAATTTTAAATAAATAAGAATGGATTTAAAAATTAATATTTAAAAAATATGTATTTAAATTTTAATTGATGGTATATATTTACAAATAATGCATTAATAAAAATTTTATATAGAACATTTTATATGAATTCATAAGGAATGTGTATAAATAAATTCAAAAATGAAATATATATTTTAGAATAATTGAAAATGAGAGACATATACATTTTTCAATATGTATGATAGTTCTATGTTATGGAACCTAACACACTCATAATATGATAACACCAATGTGCACACACATCTCTCTAAAGCTGACCATAGAAGAATAACCAAAATATCATTGGGTATAATATCTACCAATAATATTATGATATAGATTTAACGTATTAATCTATTGATATGGAATTCCATTCCTAGAATGTTTTTCCCTAAATAATCAATAACTACCTAGAATTTCATGTGCTAAAACAAAAAATAAATAGTGGTAAATTTATTTTAAAACTATTATAGATATAATTAAACTATTTCCAATTACAATATGCTAAATTACATTTAAATCCAAAAATGGTTTTAATTAATTCATTAAATTTTCTAAGATAAAACTAGTGGGTTCTTATCAATATAAATATTCCATTTTTCTCAAATATAAACATTAAATCAGTTTTAAAATACAATTTCACAAGACCATCAAATTCCACAGTCACAACTTAATTCACTGATATTGGATGTTTTCCCAAATTTTCTTGCTTAATAAAATTAAAACCACAATACACAATTAATTTTTCCACAATTTTAATCACTGTAATTTAATATAAATCAAGAAATTGTCATAAAATAATTTATGTAATCTTAAATGGAACTACCAAACATCTTTACAAAAACACAATACCCACAATGAAACCAAATAATTATAGTGAATGCACAAAAGATCTAGGAACTAAACCAATAGACGATATTCACCAAGACAGATCATAGACCCATAAATACCAAGATGATCGATTGAAATCGTTGTAGGGAAGGAGATAGAGATGGAGAGATAGGGAGACCTCTTACCCATAGTGTCACACCGCAACCACAATAATGATCAATCACTGTATAAAATGATCTTGAAGGGTTGAAGGGCACCAAAATATCTTGGGTATGGATCCAGGTTAAGAGAAAGGAAACATGGTATAAAGGGAATGTATATTCAAGAGGATACACCTGCTTATACTGACAATCAAGACTTTACAATATGTGTAACCCAATTACACATTGTAATTTTCAACACCCATATATGAAAAAAAACCCATAAATGTTTACAAAAAATGGATTTATTATTATTTTAAAATTTACATTTTACTTAACCATATCATGAGACATGTAAATCCTCATCAATCTAGTTAACCGATAGGTTTTTAGCTGAAAATTCCAAAAAACATTTGACTTCACCATTATAGGTATCCTCAAAACTCTTTCTTTGCCCTACCTATACTATGAAAATTTAAAACCAATAAATGTCTTAAAAAGTAACTAGAATAAAGGTAACATGATTTTACAACTTTGATGTCATTAAATGTAGAGACCCGAAGCTTGATGTACATGGGCGTTACATTACTTTTGCGGAATACTTAATACATAAAAAAACAGACACACAAGGACCGTATTAGTTTAGTGTCTTTGGAAACTCGGAAAATAATTTTCTAATCATGTTGAAAGATCTTCAACATCTCCCATAAGTTCTTCCGCTTTATGTTTTCTTACCTAAAAAATTTCTTTAAATCCTGGGGAAAAGATAACATATAAAGGATGAGGTCAAATGCCCAGTAAGGTTAAGCATGTAGAAAATAAAACAAACCATATACATTTTAACTTAAATAAAACATGAACATAATGTTTAAACATCAAAATCTTGAGCAATGACATAAAACATGGCAGTACATAAGGCATAGATCATAATGGAACATAAATCATGATAAAATATCATTGGAATAAAACATGTAATTGTGGAATACATTAATCACATGTAATGATTTCCATAGTAGCCAAGGCATTGCTGCCCAGACCATCTTAGTGGACAGAGTCCCTTTCTGAATCGAGTTCACTCCTCGTTCCAATCCTGTATTACTGAACCGGTTTAACTTGCTGTTCCAGAAATGTTTATCTCATGAGATATAAATCTTTACCCAATAAATTTGATGGAGATATAGGTCCCACCCATCTCTTCATGAAATCATTCCTACTTGTGCCACAAAATCATAAATCATACATCATATCATAACCCATGTAATAAATTGGGATTCTTAAACATCATGCCATCATAACATAATCCATATAAAACAAATGGATATCATTTCATCATAATAAGAATAATACCATTTAAATAATTGATACTTTACACTTGAAACATACACATATGAAATAATGTCATATTTGATGGAAAATAGGTTAGATAAAACACTTTAAATGAATTCTTGAGGAAAATATCCTTTCTTCCGCAAAATAATTTTCTTTTTTGAAATTGTCATTCAATTTTAAAAGAAAATGATTTATTTGAAAATAATCATGAAATATTTTAGAAGATTATTCATTAAAATAAGGAGTTATGAAATAGTCAAATTCTGTTCATGCCGTATAAGTTAAAAAACATTTTCCTCGTACTATTGTTGGAAAAATCAAAAAGTACCACGTATAGTAAACAAAAGAATGATTCCTTCCATAACACAAAGTAAAAGTCAAAGAGGGGTAAACATGCCATTAAAAATACATGGAATAATATTTAACACTTTATGAAAAACATTTTATGATCATGGATGATAAATATAACCCCATTAAATATTTATATATAGGCGATCTCGGATAAAAATTAGATTGCAAAATTATCCCTTACCTTAGGTCCGATATGCTTCGTACGTATCCGAACCTCCTATATAATGATTTAAATAATTTAATTGACTTATTATAGAATCATATTCATTGTTATGATATCATATATGGTTCACTTATGACTTTATATTACCCGTTCTTTTGTAAATTCCATGTTAAAGCAGCGTTTTGGGTAAAATCATTTCACTTATCGTATGTGTTTCAACTTTTCGTTCCTGATATTATTACTTATATCCTGATTTACATAATTCCATAATGTAAAACATGATTTATATATTATATATATTAATCATATACATATATATTATAGATCGATAAAAGGAATGAAATACACCGTTCTTGGAGACGGTAGGCCGTACGTACGCATGAACGCTATTTTCGTTTCCTTATTGAATTGAATGAAACTAAATAGATGACATAAATATATATATATATATATATATCCAGTAGAATTATTATTTCATATATTTCATTATTATTCATTATATAAACATTATAATCATTCATGTATGGTTATCATTGAGAATGAATCTCATCGCGTCGTGGAGACGGTAGTCCGTACGTACGCACGAGCGATGATATCGTTCCCATAACTATTGAATAGAACTGGAGTGGATAGTATAATATATCATAATTATTATGATGTTATAATAACCATATATAGTTACTCTTTACACCATTATAACCATCCATGTAAGTTGTTAGTGGAGAAACAGATTACACCACGTCGTGGAGACGGTATTCCGTAAGTACGCACGCGCGGTGATTTTGTTTTCCGTAGGATCGATAGAAGATGAAATATCGTTGTTTCATATTTATAATATAATATCAGTATATGAGGGTTACTTATGTTATTACTTCATAATGAAAAATCCAAATAATAGGGAGTAGAAGAAGAATGGAACTTGAAGAAAACGGCAGAAGGTATTACCTCTTTCTCGAAGTGCCTCCTTTAAACTTTCTCTTAGGGCACTAGAGTTGGTCTTTTGAGAAAACCAATACCTATATTAGGTTTCTAAGGAAGTGGGGAAGTGAAATGGTCAGGTTTTGGCCGAGATTGAAGGCAAAAATTGGTGTGAGGAGGAGAGGGAGGAGGTGCCCTTTTATAAGGGAGGAGAGGGGCACCTTTGGAATCCTCAAAAATATTTGTTTAATATAAATTCAAACCCCACATAAAAACCTCCAAAAATTACTCAATTGAAATATTAGATGAGATAGGGTAGTAATCTCATCAACCAATCAAATTGAGACATGTTTTGATCTTATTTTAAACCATATGATTTTGATTTATCCTTATTTAATCTATTTAAGTTTATTTGTGGTAATAAAATTCTAAATTTTAAATGGTAATAAATAATCACTTATTTGTTGTTAATTTTCCATAATTGGATACTTTATGAAATTTTATACTATATAAATTTCAATTTATAATTTTTAAATTTTTTTGTTATTTTTAAACAATTTTATAATATGTTATTTTAATAAAATAACAATACTGTCAATTTTGACACTATTCATTTACTTGAATTTAAATAAAATATATACAGAAGATATGATATAAATAAAAGCTTTAATAGATTTATAAAATGTCATATGTATCTATAAAATTATCTGAGAACATTAAATAGTTCATATAATATTTATTTTATTATTTTTAAAACCATTTATTTGGTTTATCTCTTAATAAAATAATTACTACAACATTTTTGTATAATTATTTAATATAATATTTGATGCATAAAAATTAAAAATAAAATCCTATGAGGAAGATAAATCCGTTAACTTTACCAATAATACTTTCACTCGAATTTATCATCTTAAAATCATAATATTTAAATTGTTATTTTTATTAAATTATGAAGGTGAAAACTTTGGAATCATTTAAAATTATATAATATAAGTGTCATAATCACTTTTATAAGGCTCCAAATGGTCAAATATTCGACCATTGGATGATTATGGTTTACATTTACATGACCAATTAGTTTTGGTCAGGGTTTTGGTGCCTTTTATGGTCACTATTAGTTTAATAAAAACTATATTCTTGATTTTTCACTAGATAAACTATTTCTGCACCACTATTGTGTCACAATTAATGATAATTTTTTAATCCCTAAAAATTATAAATAAATTCATATGATGTAGATAATTTTATTATATTTCTATAGACTGTTCATTTTCTATGTTTCATGATGTTTATCACTAAATTAAAATTAATATACTTATAAGATTTAAGAGAGTGACATGTTGTCACTTTCTTTGGTTTTAATAATAATTAAATTATTTTCAAAGAAACAAGTCCATAAAATGAATCTATTCTGACCCTTAGGTGATATGGGTCATCTTTTAGTCATCCAATTGAATTTTTTCAGGTGTTAGGGTAATTTTATAACCTTATATTTACCCTTAATTACACGATTTACCTTTAACTATGGTAAATAAAATATACCATAGTTACTATTCATAATGCCCAAAAATAAAAAGTAGCTTATTAACATAATTTGGAACCACTGATTCCAAATATTGAATCCATTTTTCCAAATTCAATACAAAAAATTGTATAAATTAAATTAAAAATAATCTCGTTGTTGAAAGAAAACGGGTTTTTGTTTAAAACATTGCAAAAGATTGAATTGATTTAACCTACGAATTCAAGGTAAAATCAATGCTAATGAAATAAATTATATTAAATGGTAAATATATATTCTATTTATACTTTAAAACCATTCAATATTATAATTTAACCACATAAAGTATCTCAATGAAAAAAAAGTTGTTTTTAATTAAAAATTAACAAATATTTACTATTCATCAAAACATTAAAGTTATCAGAAAAGTATCAAAATTTTGTCCAAAGTAAATTTTTATATCCTGATTCCAAAAAATAATTTTATTTTATCAAATTGAACCTATAAACATGTCAAAAACTAGATTTAATGTGGGTGCGCCCTTACAAGGCGACAAAATTGCATTTTTTTAAAAATACTTATTTTAGCTGAATTTTTTTTGTTCACATAACATGGTCTAGAAAATGTGTAAGATGAAATAATAATGTTATAACATTAAAAATTTAGTTAATACTATTCATAACGTCTAGTTCATAATAATATTATTACCATATATCATTGTTTAGTGAAACCTGATATTGCGTACAACACACGCTATCGAGGAAAGTCGTGATTCTGTGTAATGCAATCCAAGTCATGGTTGCGTGTAGTGAAATCTCCCATTGGTGTAGCGTAAAACATAAGACATCAATGAAGTTAAAATAATATTCTTCATAAAATCTCAGGGTGTTACATTCTACCACCCTTAAAATGAATTTCTCCCTCAAAATTCGTCAGGATTATAAATGGTTTTCTACTTGAAAGTTTTTTTAATGGAAACCCATGTCGTAAAAATGAATACCAAAACTTGACTTTAAAAACTAAAGTATTAAACGTAACGGTTACCGAAAATAAATAATCACTGAGTTTCCACATAGGAGAACATAGGTGAAAATATGGATATAGAAGAGAAATCTAACCGTCATGTTCTGATGGAGAGTGGTAGAGAACATGGCTATGAAAAATCCAAAAATCAAAAAGCCATAAATTTGTGATGATCTAAGGTACCATATGATTCATTGGATATAAGAGCACCAGGACAACATTTTTGGTTTTCAATATCATTTCCCTAAAGTTGAAAATTTTGAATTAGAAGAAATACTTGCTTTATTTTGGTACAATCTCACTGTTGTTCATGCTTTGAAGAATTTCCAATTCATCTCTTAAAGAAATGAAGTTGAATTTGTTATTCGTGAAGTGTTTACAGGTCATGTGATAGAATTATGGGTCATTCCATCTGTTTCAAACAAAAGGTTAGCAAAAGTTATCAAATATACATAAGTCCATCTATGGTGAGGTTAATCATATGCGATTCCAAAAATGAACTTATACTTCATATATCATTCCTCTTAATAAAATAAAACTAGTTTCTACTAACCAGTGACATCTTGTAGACCAGTGGTAGGTGATAAAGGCTTGTCGCACTTCGGTTGTGGGTTCGATTTCCACAGCCTTGTCCGACGCGACGATTTTTCGCCCATCCTACAGGTTGTCCTTTTTCTAATACTACATTATAAATAATATCGAAAATAAAATTCAAGCCTTAAACAATACTAAATTATGTCCAACATAATTCATTCCAATATTTAGGCTTATCCAAAATACATGTGTCCAATATAAAGGAAACTATTACTTGAAATGTCATCAACCAAGCATGTGAATACCATCATTTATCCCCCATATATCTTTCTGGTCACATTCCAATCATGTGAATACCTTAATCATGTATTCTCTTGAAAAATGAATACCCATTAAAAATTAGTGAAAACATGAATGCTATCAAAAGTTAACTCTTTCCACATACCAAAATCCAAAAATTCTATATACTCAAACCAAGATATAAGCTTCTTTTTATTTTAGTAATGAGCTCATGAATACTATCAAACATTTAAATTTCTCCTTATCCCTTCATTATGCGCATATCATCTACCTTCCAAAAACATCTGAATAACCTTTCATGGTTGTTGGTACCATTCATCATACACTTTCAAAACTTAAGGAAAGACAACAGTGTAACAATCCTTAGATGTCTCTTTATTCCATAGTACCATGAGATTACACTTGATAAACATGTAATCATTCCACTACCTTCTTAAACCATTGACCGAGCTTCAACAATTATTTCATCTCACATATCATTTGTAGTCTATTCATCATCATCAACATAAATACTACCCATAAGACCATACTGATTCTCTTCATGAAACTTTCCCTTAGGGAATTGGTTTGCATAATGCCCGTACATTCCACATTAAAAAAATTTAACCATTGTTGATGTCGTAGCAATACCATTATCCTCATCCATGGTGTTAACTGAACCTTTTCCTTTGCACTTACTGGCTTTGTGTCCTTCTTTTCCACACCCAAATCATCTTCCAGTTCCTTTGAAACATTCTCCTTGGTGTCTCTTCCCACATGATTTACATAGGTGAAATTGAACTTTCATTCCTCTATGATCATCATGAAACATCATCTTTCTCTTATTAGATGAGTCAGGAAACTTGCCAAATTTGAGTTTATTGATCATATTATGAGATTACTGATTCGGCATAATAATGATGTTTGGACTTCCAAATCCCATTTCATTTGGTTCCTCATGAAGAATATCATTCCATTGTCCATAATATCCTCCATTATCGTGAATCATCTTGTTTCCATCCATTTTCTAAAACCCAAAAAGAATAGTGTGAGAGACAAAAATCATAATCAAGGGGGAGTAAGTTAAATATCTAACATCTTAGTTTTAATCTAATATCGTTACCATAATGTTAGGACTATAACCTATACTTATACTTAACCTTAGGGACATCCCTAGACATACCGTATAAATATCTCTAGAGATCTCACTAACATTTTCGTATCCTAGTTTCCAAAGGTTAACTAAACTGTTCCTATGATACCAACTATAGAGACCCGAAGCTTGACGTACATGGACATTAAATTAATTTTGCGGAATACTAAATACACAACAAAAACAGACACACAAGGACCGTAATAGTTTAGTGTCTTTGGAAACTCGTAAAATAATCTTCTAATCATGTAGAATGATCTTCAACATCTCCCATAAGATCATCCCATTTTTGTTTTCTTACCTAAAACCTTTCTTTAAATCCTGGGGAAAAGAAAACATATAAAGGGTGAGCTCAAATTCTCATTAAGGGTAAGCATGGAGAAAATAAAACAAACCATATACATTTGAACTTAAATAAAACAAGAACATAATGTTTAAACATCAAAATCTTGAGCAATGACATAAAACATGGCAGTACACAAGGCATAGATCATAACAGAACATCAATCATGATAAAATATCATGAGAATAAAACACATAATTGTGGCATCCATTGAGAACATGTAATGATTTCTATAGTAGCCAAAGCAATGCTGGCAAGACCATATAAGTGGACAGAGTCCCTTTCTGAATCGAGTTCACTCCTCGTTCCAGTCCTGTATTACTGAACCGGTTTAACTTGTCGTTCCAGCCATGTTTATCTCATGAGATATAAATAATTACCCAATTAATTGGAGGGAGATATAGGTCCCATCCATCTCATCCTTAAATCATTCTTACTTTTGCCACAAAATCATAAATCATACATCATAGCATAACCCATGTAATAAATTGGGATTCTTAAACATCATGCCATCATAACATAATCCATATAAAACAAATGGATATCATTTCATCATAAGAAGAATAATACCATGTAAACAATAGATACATTACACTTGAAACATACACATATGAAATAATGTCATCTTAGATGGAAAATAGTTTTGATAAAACACTTGAAATTAATTTTTGAGGAAAATATCCTTTCTTCCGCAAAATAATTTTCTTTTCTTAAATTGTCATTAAATTATAAAATAAAATTCTTTTTTTGAAAATAATCATGAAATATTGTAGATGAATATTTATTAAAATAAGGCATTATGAAATCTTCAACATCCGTTCATGCCGTATATGTTAAAAAAACATTCTCCTCGTACTTTGTTGGAAAAGTCAAAAAGTACCACGTATGGTAAAAAAAAGATTACTTCCATAACATAGTGTAAAAGTAAAATAGGGGAAAACATGCCATTAAAAATACATTGAATAATATTAAACACTTTATGGAAAACATTTTATGATCATGGATAACAAATATAACCCCATTAAATACTTACATATAAGCGATCTCGGATAAAAATGAGATTGAAAAATTATCCCTTACCATAGGTTCGATATGCTTCGTACGTATCCAAACCTCCTATATAATGATTTAAATAATGTCATTGACTTATTACAGAATCATATTAATTGTTATGATATCATATATGGTTCACTTATGACTTTATATTACCCGTTATTTTGTAAATTCCATGTTAAAGTAGCGTTTTGGGTAAAATCATTTCACTTATCGTATGTGTTTCGACTTTTCGTTCTTGATATTATTTATTATATCCTGATTTAAATAATTCCAGAATGTAAAACATTATTTATATATAATATATATTCATCATATACATATATATTATAGATCGATAAAAGGAATGAAATACACCGTTCATGGAGACGGTAGGCCGTACATACGCATGAACGCTATTTTCTTTTCCTTATTGAATTGAATGAAACTAAATAGATGAAATACATATATATATATATATATATATCCAGTAGCATTATTATTTCATATATGACATTATTATTCATTATATAAACTTTATAATCATTCATGTATGGTTATCATGGAGAATGAATCTCATAGCGTCGTGGAGACGGTAGTCCTTACGTACGCACGAGCGATGAATCATTCCCATAAATATTGAATAGAATTGGATTGGATGGTATAATATATCATAATCAGTATTATGTTATAATAACCATATATAGTTATTCTTTACACCATAATACCCATCAATGTAAGGTGTTGGTGGAAAAACCGATTACACCACGGAGGGGAGACGGTATTCCGTACGTACGCATGCGCGGTGATTTTATTTTCCGTAGGATGGATAGAAGGTGAAATAGGGTTTTTTAATATTTATAATAACATATCAGTATATGATGGATACTTATGTTATTACTATATAATGAAACAACTAAATAAGAGGGAGTAGAAGAAGAATGGAACTTGAATAAAATGGTAGAAGGTATTACCTCTTTCTCAAAGTGCCTCCTTTAAACTTTCTCTTACGGCACTAGAGTTGGTCTTTTGAGATGACCAGTACATCTAGTAGGTTTTTAAGGAAGTGGGTAAGAGAAATGGTCAGGGTTTTGCCGAGATTGAAGGCTCAAATTGGTGTGAGGATGAGAGGGAGGAGGTGCCCTTTTATAAGGGAGGAGAGGGGCACCTTTGGAATCCTCAAAAATATTAGTTTAATATAAATTCAAACCCCACATATAAAACCTCCAAAAATGACTCAATTAGAAGATTATATGTGATAGATTTTTAATCTCATCAACCAATCAAATTTAGACATGTTTGGATCTTATTTAAAACCATATCATTTTTATTTATCCTTATTTAATCTATTTAGGTTTATTTGTGGTAATAAAATTCTAAATTTTAAATGGTAATAAATAATCACTTATATGTTGTTAATATTCTATAATTGGATACTTTATGAAATTTTAGACTATATAAATTTCAATTTGAAATTTTTAAATATTTTTGTGATTTTTAAAATTTTTTATAATATGTTATTTTCATAAAATAACAATATTGTCAATTTTGAAACTATTCATTTATTTGAATTCAAATAAAATATATACAGAAGATATGTTCGAAATAAAATATTTAATATATTTGTAAAAGATCATATGTATCTATAAAATTAGTGGAGAACATTAAATAGTTCATATAATATTTATTTTATTATTTTTAAAACCATTTATTCGGTTTATCTCTTAATAAAATAATTACAACAACATTTTTGTATAATTATTTAATATACTTATTTGTTGCATAAAAATTAAAAATAAAATCCTATGATTAAGATAAATATGTTAAATTTCCCAATAATACATTCACTCTAATTTATCATCTTAAAATCACAATATTTAAATTGATATATTTATTAAATTATGAAGGTGACAACTTTGGCATCATTTAAAATAATATAATATAAGTGTCATAATTGATTTTATAAGGCTCCAAATGGTCAAATATTAGACCATTGAATTATTATGATTTACATTTACATGGCCAATAAGTTTTTTTCTGGGTTTGGGTTCCTTTTATGGTCACTATTAATTTAATGAAAACTATATTCTTGATTTTTCACTAGATAAACAATTTCTGCATCACTATTGTGTCACAATTAATGATAATTATTTAATCACTAAAAATTATAAATAAATTCATATGAGGTAGATAATTTTATTATATTTCTAGATACTATTCATGTTAGAAGTTTCATGATGTTTATCACTAAATTAAAATTAATATACTTATAAGATGTAAGAGAGTGACATGTTGTCACTTTCTTTGGTTTTAATAATAATTAAATTATTTTCAAGAAAAAAAGTGCATAAAATGAATCTATTATGACCCTTCAGTAATATGGGTCAACTTTTAGTCATTTAATATAATTTTTCCAGGTGTTAGGGTAATTTTATAACCTTATATTTACCCTTAATTACCCGATTTACCTTTAACTATGGTAAATAAAATTTACCGTAGTTTCTATTCATAATTCCCAAAAATAAAAATTTAGTTTATTAACATAATTTAGACCCACTGATTCCAAATATGGAATCCATTTTTCCAAATTGAATACTCAAAAGTTTCAGAAATTAAATTAAAATTAATCCCGTTGTTGAAAGAAAATAAGTTTTTGTTTAAAACATTGAAAAAGTTTGAATTGATTTAACCTATGAATTCAATGTAAAATCAATGATAATGAGATAAATTATATTAAATGGTAAAAATATATTCTATTTATACTTTAAAACCATTCAGTATTATAATTTAACCATATAAATTATCTCAATGAAAAAAGTTGTTTTTAATTAAAAATTAGCGTATTTTTATTATTCATTGAAACCTGAAAGTTATCATAAAAGTATCAAAATTTTATCCAAATTAATTGTTTATATCCTTATTCCAAAGAAGAATTTTATTTTATCAAATTTTACTTATAAACATGTCAAAAACTAGATTTAATTTGGGTACTCCATTAAAAGGCGGCAAAACTGAATTTTTTGAAAAATACTTATTTTACCCGAAAAAAATATTTTGTTCACATACCATGGTCTAGAAAATGTGTAAGATGAAATAATAATGTTATAACATTAAAAATTTAGTTAATAATATTCATAATGTCTAGTTCATAATAATATTATAACCATATATCATTGTTTAGTGAAACCTGATATTGCGTACAACACACGCTATCGAGGAAAGTCGCGATTGCATGTAATGCAAGCCAAGTCAGGGTTGCGTGTAGTGAAATATCCCTTTGGTGTATCGTACAACACAATACATCAACAAAATTAAAATAATATTATTCATAAAATCTCAGGGTGTTACATTAAATCATTATGTCCTTATAAATCCTTTCATGAATATTCCATTTTGAATAAGTGCGGCCACTACTCTCTCGTCAGTTCCTCGCGCTCCCATGTCTCAGGAGAATCCGAACTGTGCTACTATATTACTAAAAACAAAGGTATAATCATCCCATGATGTATGTTGTTTTTAGAATCAACTATCCAAAATTAATTCTTAATCATGGATAAATTAGGATCTGCATCAATATCACTCCATCTCTGAACATGAGATAGATCAAAAATATATTTTCAAAAATAAGATAAATAGAACATGTTATGTTTCAACATCTATATTGGATGATTTTCTAAATGATAATACACTTTAAAAACATTCCCAAAACCCTAAAATAGGTCCCACATAATGAGTATCATGTTTTCATAGCTCCCATGTTGTTGATTCCCTAAATAAGGTGAAACATTCAAGAACACCTAAACACCATATAAAACTTCCAATAGTTTTTTGTGTTGGTTACCATAATAATTATACCATACTGATCTCTTCAACATTCTCTAATGATAAACCAAATAATTTATATCGTCTCTTAAACCATGATCTATCAAACAAAAGAACATTCCCTAATCTCTAACTAACACAATAGAGATTTTCTCAACTGGCCATAAAATGCCTCAAAAGAATTCTCCTAGTCACAGACTGGTAATGATTTTTATAAGGTAACTTAACCAACAAAAAATGATCATTATACACTCCACCAAAATCAGGGATGTAAGGAGGAATGTTATCTTTGGGTATCTGTATAAGTATTTCTATATGGCCATCCGACTTCTGATGGTATGTTTTACTGAAAAAAACCTGAGATCTCAATGCCTCTGTAAGGCCTCTCCTAAAGAGAGATGTAAATCAGTGATCTCTATCAAAAACTATATTATATATATCTATGATATTGAAGAATCAATATTACATAGAGATTTCCCACCTCTTCAACATTGGTTTCATCAATAATTGGTATAAAATTTCAAATTTAGTTAGTAGATTAATCACAACCAATATCGAATTATTCTTTCTCTACGTATGATCCATCCCAACCTCAAAATCCATAGTGATATAATCCCATATCTAAGTCAACATTTAATTTAGCTGATGTAATTCCAAATGTCACTAGTGCCCAGCCTTGACCTGTTGCAAAGTAAAAAAATTAGAGACAAAATCATTAATTCCTTGTCTCATAACTAGCCACCAGAATCGTCATTGTATATCATAGAACATCTTCATGGTTCCTCTGTACACAACCAATAAGAAATTATGTCATTCACCCATCACATCTTTCTTAACTGATAACAGTAAAAAATTATATCGATAACATATAGTTCTCCCTATAGAGAACGTCTAGATATTAATGGCCTACCAACCATAAATACAGTATTTAATTCCTTAGAACACATCATCGTGTTATTTTTCTTGAATAATCATAACTAGAGAAGTGGAGGCAAACTGAACAAAAGAAAAAAAACTTGGCCCGTAATTCCTAGAATCTAATCTACAACTATGAAAAAATACCCATTAGTTCCCACTCATCAAATGATTCTATTAGGGCTTGGGTTGGATTTTCCTACTCAGAGCATCACTATTTCTATTCCCTTTTCTTGGGGTAGAGGCGATGTCATAGTCAAATGATTATAGGTACTCAAACCAACACCTATGGAAGAGATTCATATATTTTTTTTATTAAAGTTATAACAAAAGATCATATGGTTATAGAAAAGTTAAAAAATTCTCTTAAAAGGTAACATCGCCATCTATTGTGTTTGTGCATCAATGTTGGATGCCCAAGGTCATGGATTAGATACGTTTTCTCTTGTTGTCTAAACTACCGAGATCCATAAGAAACAATTTTATCACCATTCATAAGAACACATCCCAAACATGAACCTGATGTTTCGTAAAAGACCACATATCCCTGCACATTATGTAGACAATTTAACACTAGTGTTTGGGTCAAAAGTTTTATTAGTTCAAAAAAAGGACCGTGACATTTTTTATCCCAAAAAAAATTATTCCATTCCATGTTAGAGTAGTCATAAGGGAATTCAATGTATCGAATTCCTTTACAAAATGAGGATAATACCTGACTAAAACCACGAATATGAAAATATCAAACACAACTAATCGTTTCTCCCATTTCATAAAAGCTTTCACCATTTAAGGATCAACTAAAATATCATGTTTTTAAACTATATGTCACAATAAAATCATTTCATGAATTGATAAATCACATTTAAAAACATGAAATAATGTTTATGAATTCAAAAAAATTCCATAACTAATATTATATGAAAAACATGATTCCCCTCAGACATGAATTGAACAAGTCTTTATTTCATAGAAACTATTATTAAAATATCTAGACACTATTGGAAAATAATTTTCATCAAATCCATGTAGACTGAAGGAGTAGTGGTTAGACCAAATGGCCTGATAAGAAACACATAATGGACACACCTACTCCAAAAGGCATATCTTGAAATTTCATATTCCTTTATTTTCAAAAGATGGTAGATAGGACAAAGATCAATTTTTTGAACCACTTCACCCCTTTAAACTAGTCAATCATATCATCAATCTGTAAAAATGGATTCATGTTATTTACCATAAATCAATTGATTTTTTGGTAATCAAAACTAAGGATATGTGACCTATCAGCTTTATTAGCAATGAAAACCAGAACCTCCCAATGTGAAATACACCATCATATGAATCTTTTCACTAATAGATCATCCAAATGGCTCTTTAACTCCATCATTTAACATTGTGACATGTGATAAAAAGAAATAGAAATTAGTTGGCTACCAATAACTAAATTAATATGAAACTATTCATTCCTTACTATTGGAAACAAATTTATCAAAAGGAAAAATATTGGGAAACTTGATGAAAAATGGAAGGAGATAATCACTCAAAGATTTTCAATCTAGATAAAAATTTAACACGGATATCACTTTACCCAACTCGGTATAAGATGGTTCGTCTAAACTCGACCTTAGTTCCCATTCTCCCTAAATCATAATAATCACCCCATCGGTTGTATTGAAGGATACCGATTGAAGATAAAAATAAATCTAGAACTTATTGTTAATTAGGAAATAATTCCTAAATTTTACTTCAATATGTTTCATGTTGTGATCAACAAAATTACATGTAATATCATATTTGATAAAGATAAAACACAGGTGTGACTATGGAGACCCTACATTCTCTTTATTTTGAGGTTCACAGTAATATATGTTACATGTGAAAATTATTCATAGGAATATTAAGAAGATTAAAAATATGAGACAAAATAAAAAAATGAGATAAACTCGTATCAAATAGAGATATCACTAATGATGAATCTATAGTGATGGAAACTCTCATAGGCATTGAACCCATATATTTTTTCTCTAGAGAATCGTCACTATGTAATGAAGCTTTATTCCATATTCATGTGTCTAGAACCCCATTTCAATGATGAATCAAATTACATCGCAATTTTTTAGGCACCAATGATCCCATTTTACTAATTGGAGTATAAAATACATGGAAGAACATTGAAAAGTTACATGAGTTTATTGGGAACCACATACCTTGTGTACCTCCATGTACACCCATTTTGAGTGCCCCAACAATCCACAATTGTAAAAAATCAAAGGTCATCTTCTAGGTACTATAGGAGTTCGAGAAAATATCCATTATCAATAGCAGACATAAAAATCATCAAACTTATTCTCCCCTTTATGAGAACTCATATAACCATCACTAGGAGAAAAAAGAACTCCATTAATTCTTTACATACTTGCCTAATCAATCGCAACCATCAATGTTCTATCTATCACATTAGTATAATAAGGAAGATTCATCAAGAAATCCGGACAATAAATATCATACTGAATTTTGTTATCCAACCAAAATATTTTCATCTTCCCATTTGATACAATCTCCTTGGAAAACATCATAAGTTCAACAAAGAGATTTTCTTACTTGTTCATGATACTAAAATCCTTCCTTATTTTGATAACTATGATAACTTTTTACAACACTATAGACTCTTATATAAATTATTAGTGAAAAGAGATTTAATTTCCTTCACTCTAATCCCTCGTTATTCTTCACCATCACCTTTATGTACCACAATCTCCAGCTAGGTTCCTCTTGCATTAATCTAACCCATACCACCATTATTTCATCTGGATTTTCCAAGAACTCAAATAGAAACATGATATTTATCAACTAATACTTATCCAATTTTGGATCATTAGATCCTTGGAACACTAGTTTCATTATTTCAATTACCCCCTTATAAGAAAATCCAAAATTTAACCCACTAAGGTTCCATAATTAGATCCTAAATATGTATGAGTGCAGGTTCCTATCCCAAATCATGGACATACCACACAATAATCTCAAACATATTCTTGGACATGGGAGGATTTCATCATTGTGGTTCATCATTATCTTTTTCATGGGTCAATTTCACACGCCTTATGGGAGGAATAATGTGACACACCATCAACAACAGACATTGGAGACATCATATTTACACTCGAATAGACATACTAGGTAAATTAAACCTATATGATAAGAACATAATATTTGGATTACATCCTATCCAAATAAAAATCTGGGAAAATACTATAACTAATCCTCAAAAAAACCTTCAAAAAACAACCATGGTGATTTAAGGATCATTATAATTATATTTTTAAAGGTACTCTTTTATAACTACCTTCTATGTCCTTATAAGTTTACTCAAACTACATACTGACATAATGGTAAGATGCTTAACATGTACCTTTGATTCAAAATTTTCACAAACCATCCAAGATACCATGGTACTTTGATACCCAATCCATCATTGACATATCCCAATGTTAATTATCAATCCCCATGGGTTGTAAAATAGCTCATGTCATCATAAAAGATAATGAGTGAATAGTTTTTCACATAGACAGAAGAAGAAATAGTTACAAGGAAGTATGTTCAAAAGAAAACTCCATAGGAAGAACTCTACATGATGTAAAATTGGTATAAACAACCAAATTTACAACTAAAAATTACCATTAAATAGGAATATAATAACCCATGTCCTAATAGACAGTTCATTCCAAGAACTAGAGATCAACAATATGAACCACCTTTAAGTGGTTCTTTAACAATTCACAATCCTAATATAAGGTAATCTATAAACACATGAATGAACGGGTAGAGAGTGACCGAAAATACTAGTAGGGTTTCACCAAGTATTCCATACAATGATTCCACATTAATAAAGCAAATAAATACTGTAATTTTCTTAAAAATTGTCCTAAATTTATAAAATAATATTTTAAAAATATCATGCTTTACATTTCAATTGATGGAATATATTTATAAACAACATCTAAAAAATTTATATAAAAAATGTTAAATACATTCACATGGAATGTGTAAAATAGATTACAAATAATGGAATATATATATCAAAATAATCACAAAGGAGAAACATTGTCATCTAGAAAGAGGTATGATAGTTATAGTTTAGGAGATCATCACACACACATATGATGATAAAGTAAAGGTGCACACACATGCCTCTATCACTAGACAGACAAGACTAACTAACATCCCACTGGGAATATGATCTTTCAATAATTTTATGATAGGGTTCTAAAGCATTAATTCATTGCTATTACATTCCAATCCTAGAGTGTTTGTCCATAATAACTCATTAACTACCTTAGCTTGGATGTCCTTGAACAAAAACTTATAATTGAAAATATATTTCAAAACATTTTAAAATAAAAAAATCTTATTTCCCACATCAATATAACAATTACCATTTAAAACAAAAAATGAGTTTTTAATCAATTCATGCCATTTTCTTGGATAAAACTAATCATTTATTATTAAAACAATTAAATCAATTTTTTTTGAATAAAAATTTTAAATCAATTTCCCAAATAAATTTTACAAAGCCACCAAATTCCAAAATCTCAACCCAAATCACTGTAGTTGGTGGTTTTCCACAATTTTCATGAAAAATTAGATCTAAAAAAATCCTCAAAAAATTGGTTTTCCAAATATAAATTGAAACTAATTAATCTAGAAAATGTAATTTAGGGTTATATCAATTGAAAATATTATACTGAACCCCTATCCATTTTCGGGGAACCACGACACCCACAATAAAACCTCCCAATGAGAACAAAGGAGCATAAGAACTTGGAACATGGTGTAGAAAAAAGAATCAACAAAAACATTGTGTAGATCCATCTATCCCAGGATGATCTGTCAAAATCCATTAAGGGATGGAGAAAGATACAGAGAGACATGGATACTACTTACCCAGAAATTCACACTCTAGACTAAAAAAATGATAAACCACTTAATGAAATGACCTAGAAGGGTTTGAGGGATCCAAAATAACATTGTGATTTTTCTATAATGAGACCATGGACTCCTAAAGAAAAGGGAATAGAAATTTAAGTTGATCTGCCTTCTTAAAATCAACAATATTGGATTTACATGATGTGTAACCCAATTACACATCATGTAATTAACATATCCCATATACATCCAAAACCAGTCACCTTTTATTATAAAACTGATTTATTATTATTTTAAAATTTTCACATTAGGTGACCCAATTACATGGTGTCTAAATCCATAGTAGCCTATAGAACTCACATGTTTTATGCTAGAAATTCTAAAAAAAATCCATGATTTCATTAAAACTATTGTCCTCAAAACTTATTCTCATCCCTAACTAGACAACAAAAATGGAAGACCAAGACATTGATTAAAATGTACCTGGATTAAAGTTATGTGGATTCTACATATGGAATATTTTATCAATATAATTGTTGATTTTTATTTATTGGGGTTAGAATAAGACATGAGATATGGATTTTAAAGAAAAATATTGTCTTGGAAAGGTTAATTTTATAATTATAGAGTTCATTTTGAGATCTAGGTTGATTTGAATTTTGAGAGAATTATTTTATTGATATTGTAAAATATGTTCTAAATGATTCATTAGGTCAAATATGATCCATGATATTGGATATTTTTTGTTTATTGAATAAATTTCTTACATTTTGAAAGGTCATTTAGTTAATGGGACTAGAAATTCATGTTTTGGTCATTATATTTTTGGAAAAACATGTTCTATAAATGAAGGTCATGAGAAAGTGTAGATTTAGATCATTACTAATTCCTATGGGATAGTCAATTATTTATTGCAGAATCATCCTAGATTAAAAAAATTCGTTTTAGTTATGATTTTCTTACCATTATAAACATGAAATATACAATATAAATTTCATATCATGAGACAATAATGTTTTTTTTGAGATATAACCATTTTTCATTTTATGCATCATATAGTTAATATATGTGTCTGAAGATAATATCAAATATTTGTATGGAGTAGGTACCCACATCTGGTTAAACCCCTATAAAACTAATGTGTTCCTTTTATTTATTTTCATTACTACTTTATAGGGTTATGGGTGATATATAAAGGTGAGAATATCAGAGCTCTAACAAGTTCTAAAGATTAATTTTAGGTTATAGGAAATTATAAAATAACCAAACTCATTCAACACCCACTTTTCAGTGGTACATATATTAGTTGGAAAATAAAATTTTATTATATAATACAATCCATCTATTATAATCTTACATTGGTGTAGATATAAATTATCAATTCATTAAACAGAGGATTTATACTTATTTTTTATGGAAAAAAGAATATCCAGGATGGAACATTTTGATGATAACCTATATTCATTCTTGTGTCCTTAATGTATTTTATGCTATAAATATGGGATGTACACCATTGTAAAAAAATTCTCCCATGACCCTTTTCAATAATAGGTTTTTATAATTTGAATGTAATGTGAATATTTCAATTTTTATACCCTTATTAGATAAATTCAATATGAAGTTGAAGGGTCTTCAAACTGATAAAGTAATATAGGAAAAACATAAAATAATCTTTGAGGGACGTTTGTAATTACATGAATCATTTTTCTCATAAGGAGTAAATTTGAAGGTATAAGGTTTTCTGAAAAAGAAACTATTAATGAATAATTCACAAGCGTAGATGATATTATCAGCCGCAATTTATGATTCAATTATACATTGGGATATCAAAATATCATCAAGATGTTTATGTCAAACTTCCTTGGAATGTATGGTCCTAATGTTTCTGAATTAAAATACATATATGATTAATATATTGTTTAATTACACAAGATACATTTCTCTCATTACATAAAAAAATGTATAATTTTAGAAGAAGATCAAGGAGGATATTGATTTTCAAGCAATGAAAAAACCAAAAATAGATAGGAGTAGAATGTGTAATCTAGGTAGTTAGAGTAGGATGAATATAATGATGAAAATAATAAGAAAATTAGGTATCCAATCGTAAGAAATTTCTATAGAGTAAATGGTAATTACAATGGTAATCTCTTACTCAGATGTTTTAAGTGTGCTGGAATTGGGAATGTTGTGATAAATTTTTACTTGAGGAAATGAGTTTATTAAGATGATGATGAATAGGGAGAAAAAACATATAGAAATAAATTGGACAAAAAATCAAATTATGTTACAAAAATAATTGAAGGGACGAGAAATTTCACTAGAAAGGAAAGGATAGTGTTGGGTAAGGAAGATGAAGGCAAGTCCACTAAATTTAGTTTATAATAAAAATAAGTTTTGATGAATATATAACTTAAATGGTCATGTTGAAATATAAAAATATATATCATTTATTGTGGAAGAATATGGTGCGGATAAATACATGTAAAATATTTAAAAATATAACTTTAGATAAATCATATAAAAAACAAAATAAAATAAAGAAAGTCGTTTTTTTAAATAATGAAAAATAAAATAAAATTGAAGTAAAAAATATATTCTCAGAAATAAATATTTAAATTTTCTCACAATTGAAAATCACATATTTATAGTAGTATAGTATGAGAAAATATTGTATGAACAAGATAAGAAACATTCTACAATGGAAGATGAGTTGATTAAGACATAATCATTGTGTATCTATTCTAAAAATTCATTGAAGAAGACCACTAAATACTTTCAAAAATATTTGAAATTAGAATCTAAGTCATCCCAAATATTTAGATATGGTAACCTGGATAAAATATTTACAAACTAAATACCTTGTATTGATTGATAATAAATCAATTCCATATAACTATGTTTTTTAAGAAACTAAATTTGGACTTGTATAGATCAAGAATGGTTTTAAGAAACCTCCTCTTATATTAAGAGGAGTTTCATGGAATGGAATGTGGAAAAAATTTCACATTCTATAACAAAAGTATTTTAAAAACAATTTGTACCAAAACTAAGAATTATATTAACAAAAAATTATTATTATAGAATACTTAATATTAATAACTATTCTTAGGGTTATATCGTATTTTCGAATAAAACATATAGCTAATGGTGTAAAATATCACATCAATAGAATAGTAATGAGTTGCGGGAGTGTAATACTAGAAGGATAGTCAACATGGGAATTAACGTAAACATCATAAGTAAGATGGAGAATGGTTTTGGGAATAATAAATAAGTTTATAAATTCCTTCTTGTTATTATATTTAGAAAAACAATTTGTTTCTAATTTGTTTTTTATATAATATTTTATCAAATTTGTCACTAAGATGAATGTTTCATGAAAACTAATCCAGATAGGTTCTTTAAAATTGAAATTAAAATAAAATTGGGATATCAAATATTGATAGAAAATCCCTAATTGTTGTATTTTCCTTGAAAAATGTCTATAATTGTTAGTTATGGGTACATGATATTGGTTTTTCCTCACATATGACTAGGTATATAAAAATATAAAATCCCATCAAAGAATGTGGTGGTGGTTTATTTTCCATTGGTAATGAGAATGTCATAAAAATATTAGAAATTGAAAAAATCTAAATAGAGCCTTTAATGTTTAATTATAAAGATGTTTTTTTTTATGGATGGAAAAAAACGTAGAATGTTTTAACCATGTGTGGGAAAAGTGTAATGAAATTAACTTATCAAATGATTAATGAATCATATAATTCATAAAATATGGAAAAATAATTACCAAGGATGATTGAACATGTTATTATTTATTACAAATTAGATAATCAATTAACTTTTATTATCTTCTTTTCAATGATTAAAAAAAGATGTTTCTTTAAAAAAAATGTCTATCTTGGTCAAAAAAATGTGAATAGAATTTACTAGAAATATTATTTAATATAGTTACCAAAATTTAAGAGTAAATGTGTTTTTATTTGATATATGCGCTATAAGTTAATGATTTTTATTAGAACTCACAAGACAGTATTGAATCAGTTTATCAGACCACCTGAATTTGTACATTCTAATTTATGTGGGCCAATGAGACATAAATCTATAAAAGGATATATTGGAAACATTTAGTGATGATTTCCCTCGGATATCCAATATAATTTTTAGGTTGTATAAATGTATTTTTTGGATATGATAAAAATATTAAAAAGGGATGTTTGAAAGTATTTGGGAGTATATATTTTGATGTCAAGAATAGATAGTAGTAATGAATACATATACAATTCATTTTATTCATACTTAAAGAAATATTTAATTAAAACTAGTGAAATTCTATCCACAATCATTACAAAAATATAGCTCTAAAAAGAAAATATATATGTTTATTTGATATGGTATGAACTATTATTGATGAATAAACAATCAAATTTCTTGTTAAGGGAAGCTATATGTAACAATGTACATATTCAGAACAATTTTTTTAGGCCAAAATAAAACATGACTCCTTTAGAGATATTCTACAAGATTATATTTTCAATACAAACATTAATTTTTTTGGAATCTCTAATTTATTAAGATGATGAGCCTAAATTTGTTGATTTCTAATGAAAAATATGAGAAAGGATTTTTCATTGAAAATTTATCCAAAGGTAGATGATGTAATTTTTGGAAAACATTTATTACATAAGGTAGTGTGTAATAATTTTGTGAATGTAATTGATAATAAATCTCTATTAACGAAGACAGGTGGAGAAAATGATGAATAACTATGATTCACTAACATTATCACTTCTAGAAAAATCAGTTCAAGGAATGATGGTTTTTAATATAAGCATGTAGATAGTAAATTTGATCCCTTTAGTAATGTCTAAAAAAGAGTTGAAAACAAAATATAAATGTTTTAGAAGTAACTAAACCATGTTGAACCTGAGAGTATAATAAAAAATCATCAATATACCAAAAATATGATAACAATATTGGGCCTCTAAAACCAAATGGAATTTATCTCATTGAATTTTTCTCAACAATTTGTTGAATTTATTGTGAAAAGGGATGTGTTCAGTGTGATGAATGAATAGTTATAGAATACTTGGAAAATTGAAACTTGGGACCCTGTTCCTAGATAATATGGAATGAATTTAATGATAATTAAGTATGTATTAAAAAATAAAATCAATAAAATGTTTAAATTTTAATCAATAAAGAAAACTTTTTCTAAAATTGTATAAATAGTTAAAGGTGTGTGCATTGATAGTAATTTTTCACAAATTTAATGATTTAAAACCATTTGGATGTTTTTGATTATTATAGGACATAGTTATTAAAAAAAATTCTTATGGATTTAAAATCAACATCCTAAAATGTAGATCTGTAATAAGAAGTTGTTATTGACCAGCCAGAATTTTTCATTCTTGATCATGATTTAAATATGGTGTGTAATTTGAATAAATTCTTTTAATGATTGAAATAAACACCTATATAATTTTTCTAAAAACATGATTATTTCCTGAAATAAGTTATTTGTTCAAAAGGAAAAGTATATGAAAACAGATCTGTATAAGAGAGGATCAAATAAACCCCTGTTTTCATATTTTAGTTTGACTAAAAAAATTTAATAGATTATAGGGAATGAATGTTTAAGGAATATTACAAGAAAATGAAGATTCACTTTGTGGTTTCATTTCTCAGATTGAATAATTTCGTCCAAGGATTATAAATTCATTAAAAATAATTATGCATATTCCTAACACAATTGAAATATGCCATTAAATTATTAATGAAAATTTTCATGGAAGATTAAGTTGTAGTAACCACACCCATTGGAGTTTGTGTGAAACTAAATAAATTTCAAGCATTTATAATCATAAATCAAAAGGACTTGTTAATGTCAGTCAAATGATTATTGTATTTTAGGGTATCAAGGATTGATGTATTGTATTTTATAACCATGTGTTCATGATATCAAAGTGACCAAAAGTATTCAAACATTATTGAATCCAAGATAAATATATGATTATATAAGGAACATAAAATTGTGTTTTTATTTATAAAATATAGGGAAAAACTATACATACTTTGGTTTGTAGATTCTAATTCAGTTAGACATTGAAATGATCAGAAATAAACATCTAGATAATCTTTATTTGTTATGGTATTTTATGTGACATTGTATAGTATGAAAAAATGTTTTCTAACCTTAAATATTGTTATAAAAAAATATAGTGGTACAATAGATTAATGTTCTAAAATGAATTAGTTTAATGTATAGCTCTAAAATTTTAAGGTGAATGTTGAGAAACCCATGGAATTTACTTATGATAATCATAGTGCAAATAACATTTGTAAAAAATTGTTGCAGTATTCCAAATAAAATAATTTTGGTAATAAATACTATTTCATAAAGGTGAAAATTTATATTACATATGTTATGTGGTATTATATCTCAATAAAATATCAAAATATATATTTTTTTAAAAAAATAATTGAGGGAATGGTTTTCAGATTTATAGTTTAAACTTATTGTTTATATTTCCCCTCAATGATGAGAATACTATTGCCAATAGCCCACTTTTATTGTAATTTTGTTTCAAATATGGAAGATAAATACAAAACTTTATACTTTATCAATTTTGAATATATATAAATTTATTATTAATATATGGGGGGGAATAAGTTATTGTATTGAGGGGGAGAATATAAAAAATCATGGAAAATAAACTTTTTTTCGTTGAGAGATATAATTATTATAAATATTTTACTTTATCTAGTAGTGTAGTGGTAAGAAACATATCTTTGAGAATTATTATGGTTTAATTGAAAAATTGAATGTTTTTAGAATGCTATTTGGTGTTGTCGATAAGAAAACTGTATATGGATATTAAAGGACCCATGGATTGGAATTATTTCATGTGTTGTATTTACTATCAACCTTTATTAAAATATTTTTTGAGTATTGGTTGATCATAATGATATATTTTTTAATGGAACATATTTGGATTATATGATATGAGGTGTCTTGATTCTATATCCGGATTTTATACATGTTCTAAAGCCATAAATTAATTTCAGATGAGATATGTGAAAAATTGGATCTTGCGTTATATATTCCATGAAAAATTTAAAATGTGTAGAGTATAGAAGATATATCAAAAATTAATAAATCAAAAAATAATGTAGTTGATGAGTTCTAATGAAACAATATTGGTAAACAGAAATTATAATTTTTTTGGTTAGAATCATTGAAAGAGAAAAATGAATGGAATAAAAAAGATTCATGATATCCATTTACAATTATTATAAGGTTATTTTGAAATATGTAAAACTGAAATACCTTATATAAATACATAATAAAGTCTATATTCAAAACTTAATTGGTGCTAAACTGATTTAAAATGGGCATATGTGGGAAAAACCCTACACATTGCATAAAGTTTTTAGATCGTACATAACTAATATGTAAGAATTTTTTTTCTTATATATAATTTATGATTTAGTTAAATTAAAGGAGATAAATGAATTCCAAAAAAATATTTTATAAATTACGTCAGATGATAATATATTTATATTTTATAGTGAAAACATAATAGTGATTGGGAGATTAACTATATATCAAATTAGTTGATTAATAATGTGGGAAGAATTAGAACACCGATCATGGATTTGATTGGTTGATAATGCCAATAATTGAATGAATTGAATTTGTGTAGTCGATGTTGAAGAAGTTTGGGAGTATAATTATTTTCTTTTTATAAAGGAATAAATCTAATTTTTAGTGTTAAAGTAGGTATTTCATGCGTTTAACCTAGAAGTTGTTCTATGTTATGAAATTTTAAAATTGAAAATGAATTAATGTTATAAGGTTCATGGTTGAAAATATATATAGTTCATCGAGCTGAGATAGTATAAAGGTGATGTGATTAAAAATATATGAAAATTAAAACCTATGATGAAATAAATAAAGAGATTATATGAAAAAGGATAATTAAATTCTATGAAATATTGTTCCAATAATGTCTTGATGAAATGGAAGAATAAAAATGAAATTATAGATGTAATTTTAGAGTTAATTTGACTATATAAAGAATGTAGATGACTCCATAGTGAAGATGAATGGATAAATCTGGTAAGTGAATCACAATGAACTCTATGGAATTTAAACAACCATAATATTAATAATATATTTAAAATAACATTTATGTAAGGAAAATGTAGATTTCATGATACTATGTTTGAAATTCATGGTGTGAATGTCGGGATAATAATATTGTGATTCTGTCAAAGATTTTAGGAATCCCTAAAGATGGTTGATGAAGAGTTTTTTTAAAACATTGATAAAGAATTAATTCGATATCTTGGGAGCTATTAAATGGAACTGATAGAATTATATAGATGGTTAGAGATACATAGTTGGAAGACCAGTTTTATCAGAGAAATGTTGGTCATTTAAAGAAAGAGTTCATTATGAACTCCATGTTGTCGATAATTATGAAATAAGTATTATAATGACATTTATATATATGTTTTAGAATATCTATGTAGTCAAAGAAGAGTTTTTATTTGAGAGATGTTTAAAATATATAGAAGATGTTATTGGATTATATAATATAACATTGTTAAAGGGACTATATATTGATTCTCTAGTAGTTAATGACCATGTTCTATAAATTTATTTTGTGAGAATTCTCTAGTTGAGATCATTTTAAAAGAACTGAGGAATTTTAAAATATTTATTTAAGAAGAATCATATAGTTAATGTTATATTCCTGGTAATATTGTTGTTAAAATTGTAAGTAGTTGTATCTTACATAATCATCTTGTTTTGAGATGGCGATTTATTTTTTCGTTATAGCCCATTTATATTCACTTTTGTTATATAGTGAATATCTATGTCTTGGGATAATATTTGAACAATGAAACAAGAACTCACATAGGGACCAAACCTAGTAATGATATGTTTTTCAAAAAAAAATTAATAGAAATTTCTTTGGGTAAGAGATAGACATAAATTTTGGTCGATGGAATCCTTAAATGTTTTTTATAAGAAAATACTAGTTTAAAGAAAATTTTGAAACAATATCACATATTTAAACCTTCCCTTCTTAGTGTTACATATATCCCATGGAGATTCATATAAAATAACGAATCATTGAAATAATGGTCCATACCCTTTCTAAAAACATTATATTTATCCATAACTATAACTTATAAAAGTGTATGTTAAACAAAAATACATATCCTTCCTTAACAAACCTCACAATAAATATTGGTCTCAATATATATATAGCTACATCGAACCTATAGTTATTTTGAACACTTTGACAATATTTAATCCAAAATCCTGACCCTAAGGTCAAAACTATCCACATTGAAATTATAATATTCTATCAATTTATGAACTACCTAGTAATTCCTCTAGGAAAAAACCAAATCCAATTTTACAACTAATACATACCACTAATACTCAACCAACCCCTGAGGTGCCTCACTATATTACCAAATATGATATCAAAATATAACCTTTAATATTATATCCAAGACTCTCTACTCTCCTATTTGGGTCCATTCTAACCCTAACATCCATCACTTAATCCTTTAGAGATCTATAGTCATTGAATTCTATGCAATGAAATTATTATTCCATAGAAATACTAGGTACACACATGGGGAGTCCCTATTCACTCTTGTAATCTTATAACAAGAATATCCCAATGTCAATTGGTTACTAAAACCCACTAATCTCATTCCCAATATCAAACTTCACCCACATAAAGCGTCTCAAGGTCATTAGGTTATTCCCATATCCATTACCATTCAATTCCTAAGGTCTGAAACCTACTAAGACCATGACCAAATAGAAACCAACTTATAATCCCCTAGTACACTAAGTATGGTTCAATTCTATCCATTAAAAAATATTCCACAATACATGACCACTTTTGGGTGTATTTAACATAACTATAGTCCATTATTCTTGGGGGAATAAAAATTAGGAATATTTAAAATTTCATACCATGTGTTATTCATATAACTCACTACCAACAAGACTAACATAATCATATCCCATAATTAAGTACTTTGATGACCCTAAATATATAATCCCTAAATCTGAAACCCAAGAACACACATGAAATTTGCATTCATTCACCACCTATAGTTAAGTATTATAGGAACATACTACCATAATCACAGATTTATCACCTTACTACATCAACTCACCATCTCTATAAATGATCGAACTAAAAATCAGTACACTTTCAAGAACGTCACTTATTCCTAAACTCTCCAATAATTAATTTCAATCATTTATAATTAAATAGATGATTTAATTAAATGATGCATAATCACTGATAATTCAGTATGAATCCCTGTAAAAACAAAAAAAAAGATCAACGATGTGTAAAAGGATAATTCCATGCCTTGTAAACTCATAAAACAAAAATCCTAATAAACCAACACAAAAACAATCATTAATTTAAATCCAATTAGGTTAAATCTATAGAAAATCACCAATGTGATATTCCTTTATTGAAATCCTGAGAAACTGATTGCTTTCCACCATAATAAACAACCCTAAAACCACTACACATTGATGCCTCATAACTTAGAGATGATTTTATCATGATTTTATAGAATCTTAATTAAACCCCTAGATAAATCCATCAAAAGTATAAAGAGGAACAAAGAGGGAGGATAAGAGGAATAAAGGGATGGTTTACTATGAAACATCATATTGTAAGTACCTATAATTAAAATAAAAGTGATGGGGTATCAAGGATGTTATAGGGGTTGAAAAAAGTGGGAGAGGGTTTTCCAAAATCTCTCACTCTGATTTCTATCTGGATTAATAAATAAGGTGTCATCCCTAAAATGATGTGTTTTTTAAAAAAATTGTATATTATTTCTATTGTGATTTGACCCAGTGGGGGCCATAGTAAAATTATCCACATCCAAATTTGTATTAGTATGTGACACAATTAATTCCACTGAAATACCCATCACTGGATTAGTATATAATATTCATGACCAACACACTATATAAAGACATAAGGAATCACGACACAATTCCATTCACATATCTAGATCTATAGAACATAATTTTTTATTATGTAGTGAAACACACCAAGGATGAACTTTTATACTTCCCCTCAATAATCTTAAATGCCCCAACCCCTGAATTGAAACACGAAGTATCTTTTATCACTAAAAAGTGAATTTCATAATGCACATAGCATGTAGAAATTTCCTTTTTAGTTTAATAGTTTCAGCTACAATATAATATCCACCCAACACCAATAAAAACTCCATAAACATTTTCAAAATTCACTTAATGTCAACTTATACAATTTAACATATTTAAAAATATATCCATGAGATTTTCCAACTTCTAGAGTTCATATAAGAACCCAATTTTTCTAAAAACCCCCTAATATTAATCTCAAAAGTAAAATTCTCCATGAATAACTACCCCTAAAAACATCTATTATTTAAAAATTTCACCATAAGGATTCTCATCCATGATAATAATTTCAAATGATCCCCCAATGCACAAACCCTCCATCATAATATGACTTCATATATCATTATCAATTCCATCTAGTTATAGCCCCACTTTATAGACACCGGATATATCCTAACAATCTTTTCTAATGAAAACATAATTTCAGATAAACCAAACACACCAATAATTATTAGAAGTATTTAATTTATACTCAATCCAATTTCTTATTTCCAATCAAGCATGGAAGTACCATTTTATTCTCCCACATATTGATAGTCTCAAAACAGACAACATCTTACTTGGATAACAACTTCTAGTCATCAACATGATTCCTTAACCAAAATAATTCATGGAACAAATGATACCCACTCATGATGTACACTGATATACTTACCTTATTTAATATAAAACACGGTGATAGTATTATTCACTACATGGTAATCACCAAATATGTTATACTCTGATAACTAAGTATTTTCTACCATAGAACTCTCCCTGAGGGACACTAGAATAATTTGGATAAGGTGTTTGGGATTACTAATTTAGGTTGGATCTTAGATAAACCATGTGTCTTTAGAACTAATATAGGTGTCTAGTAAGTCAGTTTATGACAATAAAAAAATCTCAATTGTTGGTCTATGATCTGGTATTGAATGTTTTAGCAGGTATAATACCACTCCATGATATATGGGAACACATCATGGTCAAGGGTGTCATGATTTCATTTCATGATGAAAGTCACAACATCATCTAGAATCTTAATCAATAGACAAAAGTAACAACAACATAAAGAATATACTGAATTATTATGTTGGGTTTAATCAAGGATCTTGTATTTTCCAAGGGGTATCACATCATTATATGTGTCTAGAAATTCAAAAAAAATTTAATTTATTAAATTTAAGTGTTTTATTAATGTTACATAAGGGTCACAATATATATAATAATAATTAAATATTCAATAATTAGTCAAACAAATTGTGAGGAGGCCTGTAAAGGTAGATTAAATTCATGAGCTAGGGGTCACATCATGACATGATATGTATGGATTTTTTTGATGATATATATGGGTTCGGTGATCCATAAGGGTTTAGTAATTTTGAAAATTTGAATGGGGGGATTCACACTATAATGGTTGTGTGGTGAATCATGATAGAGGTGTTGTAGTTGATAGTTTCATCATGAACACCTGGCCTCATTAGATTTTGACATCTTGAAGGGATGGATCATTCTATAGAATGACCTTAGGATGTGATTTCGGGGTTCTATTAGTGATTTGACAGTGGTGTGATGCATCATCATGGGTGTGATCATAGATCGAGTGGTATACGAAAGGGTGAATCATGTTGTGAGCTAGGGAGTCACACACTAAAATGATGTATTATTAGTTTTTAAAATTTAAATAATTCATTAAATTTACAAAAAAATATAAATTTAGATTTATTCCCATTTTGGTCATTCCTATTGGGAGAATTTTCATATCATTACCTATCATTGTTTTCATCAACCCCATGTGAGATCATCATCAAATATTATTTGTTCATTATGTCATGTGTCGTAGGGAGTAGTCTTGGGTATGTTTATCTTTCCTAGGGTATCTATTTCTTATTTTTATTCAGGTTTATTAACATTTTTCACAATTTCTTGGATTTTTTCAAATCATTATAATTATTCATATCAAATTCATATCATGTATTTTCTTTCAGAAGAGTTGGTTATTCTAATTCTATGTTGGTGGTGTCTTGATATTTACTTGGTTATATGTGAGTTTATTCTTCACCTGGTTAATTTTAGAGGGATGGTCTGTATGATAAACTCTGAATAAAATAAAATATTATTTCATTTTTTATAAGGAATAACTTTGGGTGGTCACATATGGAAAATGTTTTGAGTGGATTTGTATTGATTGTATAGTTATCTTTTATTTTATGAGAGACTATTGGGAATGATTTCATTTTTTTTAACAAATTTATATGAGGGTGTGAGGATTTATGTGGTTCCTTTTTAATAGGATTGGTGTAAATGATGTGATTGTAGTTTATATTGATCAAAAGTAATGGGGAAATGTGGTTTTTTGTGTGATGTGTATTCTATAGACCCTTATCATGAGTAGTGACGAAGGTTCACTAATTTATAACTATAGAGTGTTTGTGATTATCACTAACCATGGGAACTAAGGATTTTGGGGTCATTTAAACATATTACATGACCCATGAGGTGGTTTTTACCATAGTTATTTGATGGTATCCACTATACTTTGACTGACTTAGTTGTGATAGTGAAGAAAATCACAAAAAAGGGGAAATAAAACATAAATTTCCATGATATATTGGTGTTGATTTAGATAAATAGATTGTTGTATGATTATAATCATATATATGTAAAAATATATGGTTTCTTTGGGGGTATTTTGTTAAGGGATCGAATGAACATGGGACATATGATATGGTCTTACAACATAACATTGGGGATTTAGGGACGACATTGGATAGTTACATCTGTTATGGTTAAAATATGATTTTGTGTAGTATGGAATTAGTCGAATGTATACAATAGAACACCATATGACATACTATGGATGAATCCTTCCACTCCATCACTGTTCAATGCTTGAATAGTCTCCCTAGTGGATGGATGAACATAGGTGAAGTGGTTTGTGTAGTTTTTTTATACAATTTATTGAACTTTTCACACAATCATAAAAAAATTGAAATTATTTAGGGTTACCATTGGTGGTGGATTATAGAGTCAACACTCACACCCTACATGGTCTCTTAAATACATGCATAGACTTTTTGATTCATTCCGAGGGTAGTATTGAGGGATTATATTCAGAACCCCGTTGTAGATCGGTGTCTATATAGAGAATAGGATAGTAAATGTGTTTTTTCGTGGGTTTGGTGGCTCCCTAATACCATGATAGAGGTTTATTTTGGTTACTCATTTTATTCTATATATGGGGTCATCTTATGGGTGATTGTAGACTCTTGTATGAATTCCATGAAAAAAAATTCATTTTTCTCCTCATGAGTCCATCATGGATTTTGTTTCATGTTATTTGTTATTTATTACATTGGTACTCTTTCTTTGTTATTATATATATTCCAATGGTATAGTATCCCCACAATCACCCCTTATACCCTCAATATTTTTTTTTAGGATTTGGTATATGAGGAGGAACACTTGAGGTCTTTTGGATCACTGATCTAGTTACTATAGAGTTATCTAGGATGGGAGGTTACAGATTGGTATGATTGAAGGTTGAGATAAAATGAAATTTGGTGATCATTATGTATTTTGGGTTATGGTAGATGGGAGAGTAAGAATGTGTTAGGACTTCAAATTATTGTACCTTTTTCTTCGTGGGTAGTACAACTATGAACTTCAGTCCTAGTTAATAGGGAAACTAATATTTTTTATTAGTTTTCATTCATAAAATTTTGTTTTATGTTTTTTGATAAAATTTTGTTACATATTATGTATTTATTTTTTGGAAATATATACATGATAGGAAATAGTTGGTACTCATTGATCATTTTAGAAATTTATATATTTTAAAGAATGTAGGTGACATCATATGATTAACACTTTTCCTCTGAAATGTAAATTGGTTTGGTTGTTTAATGTTTCAACAATAAAATATATGGTGTTTTTTAATATTCTTTATTTGTGTAATTGTACAGACATAAAACGGGTACCTGATTTTGGGTTTGATCATATATATGGATCTTATGTCTATATGGTGTGTTTGGTGTACGATCATGACATGGGTGGTAATGTCCATGGGGATGGATGATATAAGACATGGGTTTATAAGAGAAGTGTAAGGGATAGTGGGTTGTGATTCATATTATAAATTTCCATATTTTTTATAACTGTACTTTTATATATTTATTGACTATTATATTTATTTCTCAAGGTAATTCCATCTAGATTGAATGTATTTCATCATTAGGAGGGTATATATATTGTGTTACTGAGGTATCCATAGGATGCGGCCCGCAAGGTCTAAGGATAAAATGAACCACAAATAGTGGTTTTTAGATAGTAAGGGTATCCATAATGGAAATATGAGTTGGGTTAGTGGTTTCATGAGTAGATCATGGTTACTATAGAGTGAGTTATCTGAATTTTGGATCAAATATATCAGTGATATAATCCATTCATGGAATTCCTGACATGGGAGTTATTGTCATTGTATAATCTTTTTCTTTTGAGGTGAGTTAACCACATGTATAAAATTATTATATTGAGTTAGCACCGATGTATTTTATTAGATCGAGATACCATAAAGGTAGTGGTAAAATCCGGATACGTATATTCTTAGTGGACCAGAAAATCTTTGGTAGGATATATAGGTATAGGAAGGTAAGCATGAAGGGATGACGTTGAATGACTCTTAGGTGGTTCTGTTTGATATATTATTCATTTATATATAAACATATTTTCGGATCTTGGAGGTTCATGCACATGGAGTAGGGAGAGAATTTATTCATGGACTATGTCATGAGTTTCACAAATTTTATATGGTTCTTTCCAATATTGGCATGAGATGAGAACATAGAAGTACACTGATTCACAGATGGTTAATTACATACTATAAGGGAACATTTAATAAAATTTTGGTTGACCACATCTTTAGATGAGGTAATACAAGTGATTAAAGTGTATAGTAACTTGGTTAACATGAGTATATCGATCCTGATAGTGTTGATAAGTAATAATGTTAGTTGATTTTTTGGTACATTGAAGCAATGACATGAAAATACCTAGTAGGGAAGTTAGAACATAGGTTTGATGATTCCACCATAAAATCGATCAATGGTGAGATATTTTTGATGTCTGTAGATGGGAAATATTTTAGGTTACTATGATTACTATAATGGGGGATTTCATCATATGGCCAGATGGGACATCTCTAGTAGTTTCCTTATATGGACTTTTAGTTAATAAGGGGTTATGGATTAGGTTATAATTTGATTTTTTGGCTTGTATTAGGAGAGGTAAATTGATTTTATAGATGGGGTTAATTTTTTTTGTGTCAAGGTAGTATTTAAAATATCTAAATGTGGTAGGAAAGTATTATAGTGAATTTGAATCCATATAAAGGATATGTATTGGGAATTCATGCTTTTTTTCTACTATATATGATTGAAATGAAGTATTCTTAATTGTTTTTATTGTTTTTTATTTTAACAAGTACATAATTAAACTGATTAATGTTGTGTTTTAAGATAGGTACTAGTACACTATGGGCATATATGATAAATCTATTTACTAAATATTAATTGATATATGAGTAGTATATATGATGCATGGTAAATTTGGGATGAATTTACAATGGGTAAAATGTTTGGTATCAGGTATGGAGTGGGATGATAGTGTGAATAGGTACAAAAAATGATGAAATATGATGGTTAGAACATCTGTATTTCAATATGATATATGGGAGTGACACCATCATTTTATTGGGTGGTTATGTTTGGGTATGACTAGGTGGGAGACTCATATGGTGGGGAGTTTCCACAACTGTAATAGGAATATTTGATTTATTTCACTAGGATATTCTATATTGGATGGATGTGTTCATAATTTTCTTGATGTTTTTAGAATTAAAAGAGTAGGACATTCAGTTTTTGGTATGGGTTGTTCAGTTCTACAAGAGATATCTCAATGAAGAGTTGTCCTATATTGGGGAGGTTGTAATGGCTCATATATTTTTGATGTTATTATAATTAGATATCAAATTTTATATGTGTATCTTGACCCTATTTAGGTGTAATTTTGTTTTAATAGTCTATATATAGAGTCTCAAGAGTTGATCTAGGCATGGGAATATAATTATAATGTTAATAGAATACCATATTTTGTCAAAGGATTACATGGTATAATAAAGGGTTACATGAGTTCAGTGTGTGTTGAAGGTCATGATGTGAACCAAGAGGACTTGTAATGGCCATGGGGTAGTATAGCATGAAAGATGGAGGGATTTATTGGGTTGTTTTTTGTCATGTATTTCATTTTGGAATAAGGAATCATGACATGATGGGTTTCTGAAAAGTACTCTTATGTAAGGGATTTCATGATGTAACATGAGGGTCGCACAATATGTAAGAGTGATATATAAGGGTTCTAAACCTAATGAAAAAATTTGTGTTATGATCTACAAGGGGAGAGTCACATTGTGATCCAAGTGGTTAATCCATTATGGGATATGTAAGGTTTGATTCAATGGTTAGTAATGGTTGAGTGATAGGTAAGGGTTTGGAATTTGTGAAAATGTTAATGAGGGAGAAGTCACACCTTTATGGGTGTGTGGTGCATTGTTATGGGGGTGTCACCTAAAAGATTCACACCATGAATACATACCCACACATGGTTTTTTTTCTATAAATTATATATTCATTCAATGGCATGACCCTATATTGTGAAGTCATGGTTCTATTGGGTCTTTGTGGGAGGATTGTTTCACTATGATAATGGGTGTTCGGCACAAATGGGTGTCTAGAATGGGAAATCACACCACAACAAGGATTCTATTCATTTTTGTTAAATAAATTAATTAATTTAATAAGAAATGTTAAATGAGGGTTTAGACCATTTTTATATATTCAAACAGGGGTTGTTTTCGTATCATTCAATCATATTCTTTTCTCCATCTCCAAGTTATATCTTCATCAAACCATGATGGATCCTTGTGTTTTCTATCTTCTGGAGTGGCCACATGTAAGGCTAGATTAACAAAATTATCTATTTATGGTTTCAAATTGTAATTTTATTCCCATGATTATTCTCTAAGTCATATATTTTTCAGAGTACAAGATTTATTATATTAAAACATGGTTTGACAATAGTTTCATGATGAGGAGAGTTTTTTATTACTCTAGATACGTGTTTTCTAGATAGTTCTTGATTTTTATGTGTATATACATTCCTTGTAATTTAATGTTGAGGAATGGAAATATGAATAATTTGGAATGGAATATAATTCAATTTCAATTGTTTATAATGGATACCAAGGCGTGGTCACATCTAGATAACATTGTAAATTTCTTGGTATGTCATATATTTCTCACTTGTGATTTATGAGACAATGATGGGGTTGATGTCACATGTTGTTAATGTTCTTATATTCAAATGTGATTGTTGTTTTGGTTGTATGGGAAAATTATTTGTGTAACATGTGTGATTGTGGGAGATTTGGATCAACAAGAATGGGGTGATATTGTTCATTGGTGTGACGCAAATGGTTTTGACCATTCTCATGGGTGTAGATAGTGGTTCACCATGTTATGGTCATATGGTGTTGGTGATTTCGAATCACCATGTGAGATGGGTTTGTTGGGGTCATATGAACATATGATATAATGCTTTAGTTTTTCTAAGCATTGGTTGTTGGATGTAAACTCTATGGATTGAGTGACTTATGGGTGGCCGAATTGAATATAATTATGGAGGAGGGATATGATTTTGATTTCCATGGGATCTTAGTGGACATTAGGATCACAATATGGATGTGTTTCAATTTCCATATAAATGTTATTTTTTGTGGATATAAATATGGTGATTTTTAAATAGTTTACATGACTAAGGGACTTGGCATATGATTTATGGATTTGTCTTGGGGGTGTCATGAGTGAAATGGGATAGTTACATTAGTTATATTTTTCATAAGAAGTTTCATGGTATGGAAATCATTGGAAGGATGACAGAACATCTATTGTGATATATTGTGGATACAACATTTCACTCTTTAACTAGAAATGGATGGCAATCGATCACTCGTGGATACTCAGTCACTAGTTGAATTGGTTGGGAGGTTTTTCAGTTGTCCATTACTTTACATTATATACACTTATTTATGTGTGGATATCATCTAGATACACAATTGGTTGTGGAATATTTATTCCATACTCACACACTATGACCTTCATATAGTGTTTAAGATTCATTCTACATATAATATTAAGGAATATTATTTAGTATCCCAGATGATATGGATGGGAAGAAGGTGAATCAGTTGGATGATGTCGTGCATAAATGGGTCGGGGGTTTCCTTATATTCAGGATTTATATTTATTTTTGTTACACATGTTCCTGTATGTGTGGTATTTTCCTATGGGTGGTCGGATCTTGTATTACTATCATTCCATTCAGGAGGTGAACTTTGTTTATTTTACGTGTCTCCAAGATTTTATTACATGTTATTTATTTTTTTATTTCATTTTATTTTTATATTTGTTATTGTTTATCTACACGAAATATAGTATCCCCATTATCACCCATTAGACTAACCCTACTAGTTAGATGCCTATGAGATACGAAGAGACATAACTAAAATCTAGGGGAACAATGATCCAATTTTAGTACATTGGTCTATGTCGGGATGTTACACCAACGTCCCACTTGAAATGATAAATATCTAAATAGATTCAAGTCCTGAAGACCACCTTCCTAATATGATCCAAATTACAAAAACATTAATATGATTCTACCCACTATAGGATTTTCCTAACAATCATCTTTTTTATACCACCTCACGTGAGCACCCATATTCCTACTAGAATTCAAACACATGCACCATGATCATGAAATCCCAACAATATTTACTCATGGGAAATGCATCTATGTTATAAGATGTTAAACTAGATTAAACATCGATTTCTTGATCACACTAACCATCGACCTATACCATAGACAATTAGAACACATAGTCCACTAATGACACATTAATGAAAATGATGGAACTGAATTGTATCATCATAAAAACCCCTATCTCTCATATAAAATTTCCTCATAATAGATTTCATTATTACACACTTATTATAAGGAAATTTTTTGAAGTATATTCCATTTTATTAACTCAATACATTCCATACATAGTACAATCTGGGGGATCTTAATGAAAAATAATCCCCAATTCCCTTTAAAACATTCCTATATTACAAGTTTAGAACAAACCAATTAATCTGTGGGAAAATACACCAAATAATTATAAACATCCTGCAATCCTCCATGAACATCATAGAAGTTAGGCGGGAACCCAAATGATAAATCCACTTCCTCTATCGTGAACCAATATTCAAGAGATCTAAAATTCGCAACAATACCTATTTTAAGGTTGTTTCAATATGGAACTAACTATTAGAATCATTCTCCAAGTGACAACCCATTGAGAATTTCTCCCTCACAATTACCTACTCATGTCATGGTCACACACCAATAACCCATCCATATCCTCAAGATTCCCCAAAACCTAAGATATAGAACTCATTACCATACTAATATAGTTTTAATGAATGTCACAACATATATATCTTTAACCACTCCATATATCATTTTATAATACATTTCTTGATCCCTAACATCAGGATCCAACCTAATCTAAAACCCAACTATTGCTTCCAATTTGAGTCCATGAGTCAAAAACAACCTTAACAACACCTAGAAAGAGTACCACTATATAATGAACTAATAGAGATTATATTGAATCACACCCAAGTAAAAAGCTAACTAGAAAGGATCACTCAATATGACCTTACTCATGCATCAATCCAATATCTGAGTATCTAATAATACTCATCCCACCCAAAGTCATTCCCTTCCTTATACTAATATCAATAAGAAAAACATTTCATTAATCCTTTTAAAAAATAAATATCAACCAACCCATACATTCAAATGGAAAACAGCCACTATAATAGGAATAACCACATGACATACCCAGATATCAACCCAAACCACCTCATCAAAAGGCAGACCACACTATCTCCATGAAATATCTCTAACTATCTCGACCAATTCAAGTCATCCCCATTAAATAAATCCACTAAAAATTGCATAACCCCTTCTTGACATTCGTCCTTATCGCATAGCTTGGAATCTTATTCCAAGGCATACCCACTATAGGTATATCATCTACCATGATCAAAACTAAAAATATTATTATATCATTATAAAAAACTAACTGAAATACACTGTAATGATTTCAATTAATTAATGTTTCACCAATGGTTAATTATGGGAAACCCTGGTCAACATACTTCTATCTTGTTAATTATTAAATACATGTTTCTCAAAAAAATATCCCAAAACAATTCCTTCTAAAAAATACATTTCTAAATTCATTTCTTTTTAAAATATATAAAAAGAACCCATAATTATTTTCAAGATATCAATGTGAATATGAATGATTCATGTCCACCCACCTCTTTCCACCTTAGTACAAGAGTATAATAATAAATATTAGTCTCATTAAAAGGAATTTTTTATAAAGTGCCTCTACCACCACAAATAAAATCATTGAATAGAAATCACATAGCATGGTAACTCAGATTTATTTATATGTGGGTTAGTCATTCCCATGTATAAGGTTTATCACATTGCCTAAAAAAATCATACCTTAATCTACCATTATCATATTGTAAAACAACTAAAAATTACTCTAATACTTATTTCTAACACCCTTCAAAAAATTACCCAATTCGTACCCTAGCTAGTACCAATAAAAGACCTTTGGAAAGAATCTATATATTCTAGAGGGCTTAGAATAGTTGTGAAATTATTTAAATAATAAGGAGAGAATATATTTTTTTACCATCATATAAAATATAAACCAATAATAAAATTATAAAATAAAAACATCAGAGTCAACACATTTTATTAAAAATATTGGAAAACTAAAAGTAACAAAAACATATATTTGTTATATCGAAAATATAACCATTCCAGTCATACAATAGTTGTTGGTGTCACCCAATAGATTTATCTAGGTATAAATTGAAAAAAAATACATATGGGGATATATCTATAGCCTCTGATCCCCTTAGTAGACCAACCTCTCAACCACCAACTAGTTGTCCCATATAGATTCCCCAAACAACTTATAACCAAAAATCCAAATATAATGTTTCCACATGTTCTATAATCTCTCTGTGGGGTCTGATCATAAATATTAGTTAGGATCCACTGACATATCCCTTAAATATTTCAATATATATAGTATATAAATATATTGTGAAATTAATATTTACAACAATAAATCATGAAAGAAAACATGTTATTAAATTATTTACTAATTTGGACTCCACAAAAATTCACCACCCGCACCATCTATGGCTAGTAATCCGGTATTTGTTAACCATATATCATTAAAATCCCATTAAAGGAATGGTTAATTATAATTAGATAAATTCCTACAAAAATCCCATCATGGTAAATTTGATGAAATTCTTGACTTGGTATTATAGAGTAGCTGGAGATTCTGTCACATGAATATGATCCTACCAATACTCATGAGTGATTAAAATTTAAATCGTGAAATCTGCACAACACAATTTCTAGTTAATATTCTAGTACCTATATTGAAATAACTCATCTCCACAAGCATAAAAATATGAAGTATAATCTACACAGGGTGAAATATCTCTAACCTCTTCCAGTTTCCAGACCGCATTATCAGAATTTGGGTCCCATAAGTAATATCATATCACCTATTATTAAGATATAAAATAATAAATCATTTAATGAATAGCTCAAACCCTATATCTGAGATGTACATATACCAATATCTAGCACTTACATATAGGGTACATCATACATCGAAACATATCATTCCTTACCCATACTCCCCATATAATTTTATATAAACATATATATAATTACATAAAAAATATAGTGATCACACGAAAATAGTATTTCCTTAATCTCTTAGTATGGAAATAAATTTATAATCAACTACAATAGATTTCTATTTTTTTTTCAGATCACACCCGACCCCATAATTCCTCAAGGAATAAAATATCATCATATATTTAAAGTACTACATGACATTAGTGTGAAACCACACCCTAAGGTGTCTCTCTATAATTTTAACTATCTTATTAACACTTAATATTTACATTTTTCCAAGATAATCATGAATCTATACTAGATTTATATTCTCATACCAATCTCTAAACCTAATCCATTGAGATCTCTATACTCATTGAATCCCATGAACCACATTTTTATTATTGAGTGTCATAGAGAACACCCAGGTGGAGTAACTACTCTCTACAAAAATCATGAAACATGGATATATTAAGAGAAACATCTTTCTAGAAACCAACAGATCTATTCCCAAAATCCTACACCTATCACTCATGGAGTCTCAGTGTCATTAGGTTATTCAAATATATTTTCTAATAAATTTTTTATGATACACACTAACCAAAACTTTTAACCAAAGTAAAATCACTTTGAAACTATTGTATAGATAACTAAGGAAAAGTTCAATAAATAAATCTATAATACAAAGTAGCATTAGGGTTTGTTGAAAAAAAAATATTTCAATCCCCTTGGAATAATTACCATCAAGAAACTCTAAAATTTCCATCAATGTTTGGAAAACATGATTCAATACCAAAATAATTATCCTATGATTATCCCACAATTTTGAACTCACCCAAACCCATTTAAAGATTATCCAATCCCAAACCCCAAACACTCATATTCATTAATCATAAATTAACCAAATAAAATTATTTATTAACGGGGATAAATTCCTAAATTACAATTTGTCTCATTATTCAAGATAATTTCTATCCTAATCCAAGCTCAAACTAATAATCACCACACTCAAATACCTTATCTCATACAAAATTTCTCCTAAAATTAATTATATAAATTTATAGTTGACATTCGCTGGGATTTGTAGAAGATTATACTGTATTTTTTGTCAATTTAACAACAAATAAATGAATGATAAATGATAATAGATTAATTTTTATTATTTATGAGAAGAAGGATTTGTTTTATGTTGGAAAAAGATGTGATAATGCTACCCATGTTTAGTGGGTAATGAATTTTGGGGAGTCAGTTACTTAGTGAAAAAACCATAACATTTGATGATTTTTGTGTTTTTTCCTTGAAATTAAAAGTGTTAAAATATTATGATAATCCTTGTCTACAATATTTTACATAGAAATATAGATGATGGTTTGGCTACCTATATATGTTGGATTGATTATATAAGTTGTAGGTAAAGTGGTTTGTTGATGCCGAAATTCAAGCCACTTGTGGCATGAACAACTTTTTAGCAAGTTCAAAATAAATATAAAATCAAAATGACCCTAAAATCCATCAAAACTATCTGAAAGGGGATGTTTTGTGATGACCTTTACAGAACCATCCTACCTTTGGGATCATGAGAATCTGTTATGGACCCTCTATGAGTCCGATGAATCCTAACACCTGCACAGTGTCAAATTTTATCCACATTCTACTTTGTGATGTACACATTAGTGATCCCCAGTGTGAATCAATGGAGCCATGTCTCTCCGCGACGTCACTTTTTCAATACATTCATCACCTTGACGGACCCTCTGTGGGTCTGGTCAAGTCTAACGTTGTCCATTTGGCTTCGTGGAATCAACTCCTCTTCAGAGCTCTTGAAGTTTCTCTATGGTGAGCTCAATGACCACCTATGACATTCATTACCTATAAATATAAGGCTCACTCCCTCCCCTTAAAAGCACTGTAACTACACCTATTTACCTTCCAATTTATTATTTAGAAAAGAATATTGTGATGCTCAAAAATGTATTGCAAAAGGTACCTGTAATGGCCCGGACCACTCTGGCCCATTCCTTTGTCAAAATGGGTTCTTGAAGTGTTATAGAGGGTAAAATGGACTTTTCCCACACTTTTTAGAATTTTGAAACTACACGCCATGTAGTGTGAGTACACGCCGTGTACCCCCTCACCGGGTAGACCCCGTGTTAAAAACTGTGTCCATGATGTGTGAAATAAATGAGTACATGCCATGTAACTCAATACTACAAGCCGTTTAGTCCCTCCCCGCGTATGCGTTACCTTCAAAACGTGTGTTGAACAGTCAATGGCCGCGTACCGCATTGAAGGTCGTGTTGGAAGCCGCGTGGTGACCATGTGAAATGGCCGAGTACATGACGTGTACCATAAAGTACACACCATGTACATCTCTTTATCACGCATATAAAAGGTGGGGTCCCCTCGTACTTTTCAAATCACACCTCTCCTCCCCTTTCCTCTAAGAAAAACTCTCCCAAGAGAATCAAAGGATCCTTTTTCTCCATAACTTCTTCGTCCGAGCTCCGATTTACGATCCATCAGCGGCCACGGGATCGTAAAGACGAGGCGGAATTTCTGAGCTTGGATCCGTTGTCTTTCCTTCAGCCTTTCCTTCCCAGCTTCCACCCGAGAAGGTTTTTCTAGGATTTTACAGAAGTGATGGACACCAACGAACGTCTTCTAATGTTGATCCAGGGGAGCGTTGTGATCATATCCTGTTGAGGTAGGGATCTTACCTTCATCTCTCCAAATTGTGAATCATGCGGGGTGGGTATCCTCTTGTTTTCATGCGAAATGGTTGAACCATTAAATGAAGATAATAGCTGGTTAAAGAACAGGGATGGTGAAGTTGTTATGTTTATCTTTGTTCATCCTATTGTTATGTTGTGAATTGAATAGTCTTATGCCTACTGAAAATCATGGTTGATGGGAGCATTTTCTTGTGAAATTAAATGTTTCCCTATCTTTCTAGACCATTTTTGTGAATGGAACATTATCTAATATGGAATTTGGATAATCACGTAAAGTTGGCTGATTTAAAATCTGAAACCCTTGTGTTATCTCCCCGGTTGAACAAAATGGAATAATGAACATGTGGGTGTTGGCTTGGATGTTTGGCATGTGATGGGGGTGTTTTGTGGGTTCTTGTGGATCGGGTGAGTAGCAGGGTTATGGTTGGCTTGGTTGTGGTTATGGTGGTTGGAATCATGCCTGCAGGGATGGGCTTGAATGTGAACAAACTTTGGGTTTTGAATAATAAATGAAAATGGAATAGTTAATAAATGGTGGGGCATGGTAATGGAATGAGAATAATAATGAATGGGTTGGTTGGTTAATAAGAAGGGACTTGGTTGTGTTTCTTGTGTTTTCCTAACTTGATTTGTGGATGGCAGGGATATGCTTTACGAACTATTGTTGTGGTTGGTTGTGGATAGTTTCCCAGTAGTTAAGGAATTAATAAACTGATTTTGTTGAAACATGAAAACGTAAATGGGGTTTCGGGATTGTTCGTTGTATGTATGCTTTGTGATAGAAGTGTCGAGGCACGTGCTCCGTCTCTCTGTTTAGAAGACATAGGTTGGGATGAGTGTTTGGTATATATATATTTGTATATTTGTGTTTTTATTTCACCCCACCCATTTTGAGCACTTAGTGCTGAACACTCCCATTTCATGGGAGATTGTGTTTTCCCCTTAGTTACTATCTCCTTCCTGCTCCTTCTTCCCTAGGTTGTGATGGCTTGAGGCGGCCTTACACCCAAGACTCCTCAGGTAGGTTTTGATTGGGGTGGTTTTAGCCCAAGACTCTTCGGGTAGGTTTTACTATTTTTTCCAAGAACATTCAGGATGAGGCCCAGGTGTGTGCGGGAAGGATACGTGGTTGTGAGGCACAGGTGTGTGCGGGCGGGAAGAGTGTGGTAGCTTCAGGACGTTCGCCATTAGGAAGAGCAGCTAACTAGTGGGGGGAAATGGTGCGGGGTACCCTATACTCTTGTTCTTATATACTACTACCTGTTGTGATAGTGTTTTGGTGAGTGTGGCTGGTGAGGTTGGGTGGATATAATTTCTTTCTAGGTTTCTTCTGTTGTTCTCACACGACATTAGGATGTCTCCCCACTTGTGCACGAGAGCTTTAGGTTTCCTTACTGAGTATACTTGTATGCTCAACCTACATTTACTTTCAGGTTTCCAGGAGGACTACCCGGGCCGTGCGGGACCCTACTAGTCGGGACAGTTGGAGTTGTTGCAGTTGATGTACTCTTGTTTCTTTTGGTATTGTACTTTTGAGATTTCTTGTACTTGTACCTTGTTTTAGAACTATTTAAACATGCATGTGGGATTGGTTTGGGTTTATTTCTATACACTTCTTCTTTTCCTTTTTGGTGGTTGACTTGTCCTATTTCCCGATCTTAAATAATAAAAAGGGTAATGCCTCCCATATTTGTGAAAACTCATACCCTTAGTGCTAGTATCCACCCCGGGGCCTACTGAAGGCGGGACTCGGGGGTCCTTATCTCCCTTTCACCATTTCCAGCTCAAGAGGGGAATCTTTGTTGGGATGGGGTCGTGACAGAATCGTATCAGGGGTAAGTTGAGAGATAGGATGGAGTCAGGAGTTAGGCACAGTGAGGATTGCATGGGATGGTAGGGCAACAGTGTTGGTTGATCATTGTATGCGACATAGGCCAGGGAAGACCAGCTTGGACATGGGATTTTAAGGCCCCCCGTGATCCGATACAAGGACTCTGATCATACTAAATGACCAATTGAGACTACACTGATTGCAGGGAAGAGACCCTAGGAAAGGTACATGCATCATCATGATTGTGTATTACTTGATTTGGGTGTTCTAGGAAAGAAATTGAAATAATGTGATAAAATAAAACCTTGAAAATTTTCCTTACTACTTGGGATTAGGCGATCCTTGTTTACAATACAGCTATGGCACCTGTACGTTGTCCCGGGGTGACTCAGACGGCCGAGGCCCAACAGATTCAGGTGGTCGATCAGTTGAGGATTGAACGACAGGAGGAAGATAGCCTGTGGCAGAATACTCTCCCTTATTTCCAGCGGCAGACCCTCAATAAGTACGAGGGTAGTACATAGCATACAGAGACTAAGGGGTGGCTTGAAGAGCTAGGAATTGCTTTTACCTTGATCCGTGCTCTGAGGTAGTAATGGGTTCCCCTAGCAGTTAGCCAGCGGAGAGGTGTGGTTTGATAGTGGTGGATGCTCTACCTCGGAGAGAGGATAGAGGCAGAGGTTTCATGGGCTGACTTTGAGAAGGAATTATGAGAGGAATTACTTTCTTCTATGATCAAGGTGGAGAAGTGGAAGGATTTACTCTCCCTTCAATAGGGCGGTATGTTAGTACGAGAGTTGGGTATCAAGTTCAAGTAACTCCTATGCTTTTCTCTAGATCACTTTTCATATGAGCAGTCTCGGGCGAGACGTTTGGAGGAGGCGCTTCGTCCTTCGCTCCAGTATGTTGTCACCCCCTTCACCCTTCCGACATACTTGGCAGTACAAAAAAAGGTAGAGGTTGTAGAGAGGATGCACTTGTTGGGAGGTGCACCACGAGAGGGGATCCAACCAGGTTCATCAAAGGGGAAGGCAGTTAGCAGTAGTTCTCCTGCGACGGGACCTTCCATGTTCAGGCCAGTGGGGAGCAGGCCCCAGTAGTTCTAGTTTAGTTCTTCAGGTCCTCGTCCCTTTTTCACAAGCCTAGGACCGAAGTGTTTTTCTTGTGGAGGTTTCGGGCATGTTCAGAGTCGGTGCCTGACCCGAGCTCAGTACGGTAGAGGTGGGTAGGTTCAGCGCCCACCTCAGCAGCACCCGTTGCTGGCGAGGTCCTTCCAGTAGCAGCAGGACCATGCTCCCCCGAGGGCAGACTTTGCAGGAGGAAGCCAACCTCAGGGTGCTCCTCAGGGACCTCGAGCAGGGCGCGGTCAGGGAGGTGGACAACATCAGAGAGGCAGAGGAGCTGGGCGTGGACAGTTGCACGCAGCAGAGTTGATAGCTCCAGCAGGACCAGAGGTGGTGCAAGGTACGATTTGTTTTTTCAGCACTCTCGTTTCTTCTTTGTTCGATTCAGGAGCTTCGTACTCCTTTGTCGCACCTGGTCTAGACCATGCTTTGGGACTAGACGTAGAGAGACTTTCCGTACCACTGGTGTTGAGTACACCAGTTGGAGGCCAGACCTGCGTATCTTGTGTTTTCTAGGGGTGTGGGATGACATTGGGACCACATTGATCTAGTGGGGATCTTCTTTTTCTACAGATGCAGCCATACGATGTCATCCTAGGCATCGATTGGTTGTTTTCCGTTAGTTACATTATTGACTGCTTCCGAAGAATGGTCGTGTTCTTTGACTTGGACATGCAGCGTGTATCTTTTGTTGGTGAGAGGAGCTATCAGGTAGGAAGTCGGCGTGTAGAGACTCTCTTCTCCTTGTTAGGTGGGTTATCAGTGGTTCCTGCTGATGCAGAGATGATGGATGTCCCGAAGTTTATTGGGGAGTTCGTCGATGTTTTTCCCAAGGTGTTTGTGACTCTACCCCCCCGACGTGATGTTGAGTTCGGGATAGACTTACAACCTGGTGCCCGTCCGATTTCGATGGCCCCTTATCGGATGGTACCATCAGAGCTGCGGGCGTTGCGGATTCAAATTGATGATCTGATGAAGAAGGGTTTTGTTTGACCCAGCGTGTCACCATGGGGTTCTCTATTTTTGTTAATGAAGAAGGCAGATGGTGGTCTCAGTTTATGCATAGACTACCGAATGTTGAATCAGGTAATGGTCAAGAACTATTACCCCCTTCCAAGGATAGATGGTCCCTTCGACCAACTGAGGGGAGCAGGTTGGTTTTCTATGATTGATCTACGATCTGGATATCATCAACTGAGGGTAAAGGACATTGACATCTCAAAGATGGCTTTTAGGTGAAGGTATGGTCACATCGATTTTGTAGTGATTCCGGTTGGAGTTACGAATGCACTGGCTGTGTTCATGGGACTTATTAACATCGTCTTCCGAGAGTTTCTTGACCGGATCGTCCTTGTGTTTATAGATGAAATCCTGATCTACTCAAGATCAGAGGAGGAGCATGTTGAGAATCTCAGGGCGGTCTTGGAAGTCCTTCGACACCACCATCTTTATTGTAAATTCTCGAAGTGTAATTTCTTGACACAAGAAGTACACTTCCTTGGGCATGTGGTGTCTCAGCATGGAGTGTAATTGGACCCCTAAAAAGGTGGAGGTAGTTGTTTCTTGGGTATCACCCAAGAGCGTGGCAAAAGTTCGTAGTTTCCTGGGGTTTGCAGGTTACTATCGGAGGTTCGTTTCGGACTTTTCTTGAGTTTCTACTCCATTAACAGCTTTGACAAGGAAGAACCATGTCTTCTTATAGAGCGAGCAGTGCCAGAAAGCTTTCGACTACCAGAAGAAGAAGATGGTCAGTGCTCCCGTACTCAGGTTTCCAGAGGAAGGGTTGTTGTATGAGGTGTTTTTTGATGCTTCTGGCCTTGGTTTGGGGAGCGTACTGATGTAGAAGAAGGGAGTGATCTGTTATGGGTCTAGACAGTTGCACCCTCACGAGCATAACTATTCCACCCATGACCTGGATCTTCCAACAGTAGTGTTTGCACTGAAGTTGGGGCGACATTACCTATTTGGGGAGCGCATTGTGGTCATCTCAGATCACAAGAGCCTGCATTATATCTTATCTCAATGTGACATGAACTTACGGAAGTGGAGATGGGTCGAGTTTCTCCAAGGCTATGACTTCGAGATCTCTTACACTGAAGGTAAGGGCAACGTTGTGGCTGATTCCCTGAGCAGGAAGTCGCATAAGGAAGTGGTTTGGGAATCCACTGATTCCTGGAAAGCGATGGGAAAGTTGGTTGCCATGCACTTGGATGTAAGGGTAGAGGGTGTTAGAGGTTGTTTGTTTCAGATGACGGTGCAGTCCTCCTTGTCGCAACAGGTGGAAGAGTCTCAGTGGGGGGACTCCAAGGCGGAAGTGATGCGGGATCGTGTCGATCAGGGAAACGCTCCAGAAGGATGGTTAGAGGACAGCCGACATCGGATGATTTTTCATGGAAGGTTGTTTGTTCCGGATATGATGCGTGAGGGAGTTATCTGTGAGTTCTATAGATCAGCCTTGGTGGTACATCAAGGAGTTTCAAAAATGTACTGAGGCCTGAGGGAACAGTTCTGGTGGCACGGGGTGAAACGGGAAGTGGCGGAGTTTGTGGCTAAATGCCTAGTGTGTCAGTAAGTGATGGTTGAACACAGTGTTCCCAGTGGTTTGTTGCATCCTTTAGATGTCCCCGAGTGGAAGTGGGATGACATCTCAATGGACTTCATCACAGGACTACCCAAACCTCAGGGTGGTTATGATGCTCTGTGGGTAGTGGTGGATCGACTGACAAAATCAGCTCAGTTATTAGCAATAAAGGAGTCGAGCCTAGTGAGTAACTTAACAGAGAGGTACCTAGACGAGGTGGTGCATTTGAATGGAGTTACGGAGACTATCTTCTCAGACCGGGATACTTGGTTTACCTCACAAGTCTGCAGGGGATTACAGCATGCTTTTGGCACCCAGCTACGCCTTAGCACTACTTTCCACCCCCAGACCGATGGGCAGACAGAGCTGACTATCCAGACATTGGAGGACATGCTGCGAGCATGCATTCTGGATTTCGGAGGATCATGGGTACGACACATTCCTTTAGTAGATTTTGCCTACAACAATAGCTTCCACTCTACTATTGGCATGTAACCGTTTGAGTCTTTGTTTGGAAGACCATGTCGTTCACCCATTTGCTGGGAAAAGGTTGGTGAGATAGGTGCTCTTGGGCAATAGGTAGTACAGAGCACCACTGAGAAAGTCCAGCTTGTGCGTGAGAGGATGAAGGTGGCTCAGGAGCGACAGAAGTCTTATGCTGATCGTCGGAGGACGCCCTTGGAGTTCGAGGTGGGAGATCATGTGTTCTTGAAGCTTTCCCCTCGCCGGGGGCAGCGGAGGTTTGGGAAGGGGAGTAAGATCTCCCCTAGGTTCATCGTACCTTTTGAGGTGCTGAGGTGAGTTGGAGAGGTGGCATAAAAGCTAGCCCTACCACATCAGTTGGAGAAGGTTCATGACGTATTCCACGTCTCTCAGCTTCGTCGGTACTTACACGACGACTCTCATGTAATCTACTGGGGTGAGTTAGATATGGGAGACGACGGGACCTTCGAGGAACGACCAATCAGAATCGAGGATCGTAAAGAGAAGGTGCTCTGTGGACGAACCATTCCCTTGGTTCGTGTGTTGTGGAGGCATGACGGCCTTGAGGAGAGCACTTGGGAGTGGGAGGATCAGATGTTCGCTCAGTACCCGGAGTTGTTTTTACTTGTGTTTTCTTTGTTCTTCTGATCTTTGTTTTGAGGTTATACTTTTTACCTTTGACATATGGAATGCTTGACTTGTCGGTTATGAGACCTTCTGTTTCCTTGTTCTCTAGAAGTGTGTAACATGTCCGGGCATGTGGGGAAGGGAAAAACCTGATCCTTAATCGAGATGCATTAATGTGGATGCGATTGAACCTGTGTTGGCAAGTCAGTGCCGCCTAAAGTGGATAATATATTGACATAGGAAAAGGAATTTTACCCAACCCACGTGTTCGGGAAGTGTGTGGGTTGTGCGGTATTGGGGGCAGTGCGAGTTGAAAAATCATAATGTATGGAAGTGGGAAGACCCGATTCTTAATCATGACACATTAATGAGGACACGATTAAACCCGTGTAGGTGAGTCACTGCCCCCTTAAGAGGATAACATCTCGACATAGGAGAAGGAATTCCTAACACATATGATTAGGGTTGTTGGATGGGTTCCTGTTATAACGAGAGCCCTAAGAGGTATCTTGTTGGGTTCCTCTGGGTTGGTTTTGAATTCTTGGGGATGAGAATGTTTTAAGAGGTATCTGATGTAATGGACCGGACCTCTCTGGCCCATTACATTGTCAAAAGAGGGTCTTGAAGTGTTCTAGAGGTTAAAATGGACTTTTCCCACACTTTTCAGAATTTTGAAACTATACGCCATGTAGTGTGAGTACATGTCGTGTACCCCCTCACCGGGTATACCCCATGTTAAAAACGGTGTCCTTTCCATCTGAAATAAATGAGGAAACACTGTGTACCCCAATACTACATGCTGTGTAGTACCTCCCCATGTCTGTGTTACCTTCAAACCGTGTGTTGACCAGTCAACAGCCGCGTACCGCATTGAAGGCCGTGTCGGAAGCCGCGTGGTGACCATGTGAAATGGCCGAATACAAGCCATGTACCATAAATTACACACCGTGTACTTTTGTTTTTCACACCTATAAAGGGGGGGGGGGTCCTCCTCCTTTTCAAATCACTCCTCTCCTCCCCTTTCCTCTGAGCATAGCTCTCCCAAGAGACTCGAAGGCTCTTTTTTCTCCATAACTTTTTCTTCTGAGCTCCGATTTACAATCCTTCAGCAGCCACGGGATCGTAAATATGAGGCAGAACTTCTGAGCTTGGATCCATTGTCTTTCTTTCAGCATTTCCTTCCTAGCATCCACCTGTGGAAGTTTTACCGGGATTTGACAGAAGTGACGGACGCCGACGAACGTCTTCTAAAGTTGATCTGGGGGAGCGTTATGATCAGAACCTGTTGAGGTAGGGATCTTACCTTCATCTCTCTAAATTGTGCATCATGCGGGGTGGGTATCCTCTTGTTTTCTTGAGAAACAGTTGAACCATTAAACCAAGATAATAACTGGTTAAAGAACGGGGATGGTGAAGTTGTTATGTTTATCTTTGTTTATCCTATTTTTATGTTGTGAATTGAATAGGCTTATGCCTACTGAAAATCACAGTCATTGGGGGCCTTTGCTTTTGCAATTAAATGTTTCCATATCATTCTAGACCATTTTTGTGAATGAAACTTTATTGAATGTGGAATTTGGATAATCACGTAAAGTTGGAAGATTTAAAATCTAAAACCCTTGTGTGATCCCCCCGGTTGAACAAAATGGAATAATGAACATGTGGGTGTTGGATTGGATGCATGGCAAGTGATGGGGGTGTTTTGTGGGTTGTTGTGGATCAGGTGAGAATCAGGGTTGCGGTTGGATTGGTTGTGGTTATGGTGGTTGGCAGTAGGGCTGCAAGGATGGTGTTGAATGTGAACAAACATTGGGTAGTGAATAATAAATGAAAGTTAAAGAGTTAATAAATTGTGGGGAATGGTAATAGAACATGAATAATAATCAATGGGTTGGTTGGTTAATAAGAAGGGACTTGTCTGTGTTGCTTGTGTTTTCCTAACTTGATTTGTGGATGGCAGGGATATGCTTTACGAACTATTGTTGTGGTTGGTTGTGGATAGTTTCCCAGTAGTTAAGGAACTAATAAACTGATTCTATTGAAACATGAAAACTTAAATGGGGTTTCGGGATTGTTCGTTGTATGCATGTTTCGTGATAGCAGTGCCGAGGCACATGCTCCGTCTCTCTGTTTAGAAGCCATAGGTTGGGCTGAGTGTTTGGTATATATATATATATATAAATATATATATCTTTGTGTTTTTATCACACCCCACCCATGTTGAGCACTTAGTGCCGAACACTCGCATTTCATGGGAGAGGGTGTTTTCCCCTTAGTTACAAGATCCTTCCTGATCCTTCTTCCCTAGGCTGTGATGGCTTGAGGCAAACATACACCCAATACTCTTCGGGTAGGATTCGATTGGGGTGTTTTAAGCCCAAGACTCTTCGGGCAGGTTTTACTATTTTTTCCAAGAACCTTTGGGAGGAGGCCCAGGTGTGTGTGGGCGGTATAAATGGTTGTGAGGCCCAGGTGTGTGCGGGCGGGATACATGGTTGTGAGTCTCATGGGTGTTCGTGTGGGATACGTGGTTGTGAGTCCCAGGTGTGTGCATGCGAGAAGAGTGTGGTAGCATCAGGACATTCACCGTTAAAAAGAGCATCTAACTAGTGGGGGAAAATGGTGTGGGGTACCCTATACTCTTGTTCTTACATACTACTACCTGTTGTGATTGTGTTTTGGTGAGTGTGGCAGGTGAGGTTTGGTGGAAAGAATTCCTTTCTTGGTTTCTTCTGTTGTTATAACAGGACATTAGGATGTCTCCCCACATGTGCCCGAGAGATTTAGGTTTTCCTAATGAGTATACTTGTATGCTCACCCTCCATTTACATTCAGGTTTCCAGGAGGACTACCAGGGCCATGCGGGACCCTACTAGTCTGGACAGTTGGAGTTGTTACAGTTGATGTACTCTTGTTTCTTTTGGTATTGTAATTTTGAGATTTCTTGTACTTGTACCTTGTTTCAGAACTATTTAAACATGCATGTGGGATTGGTTTGGGTTTATTTCTATACACTTGTTATTTTCCTTTTTGGTGGTTGACTTGTCCTATTTCCTAATCTTAAATAATAAAAAGGGTAATGCCTCCCATATTTGTGAAAACTCATACCCTTGGTGCTAGTCGCCACTCTAGGGCCTACTGGAGGCGGGACTCGGGGTTCATTATCTCTCTTTCACTATTTCCAGCTCAGGAGGGGCATCTTTGGTGGGAGGGGGTCGTGACAGTACCTGGCCTCTGTGAGGCATGCCTCCTTGTACTCTTCATGTCCCACATCTATTATGGGGATTTCCTTTAAAATGTATTTTTCTTTTAATAATGATGGGATCCCCTTTGGGGTGCTCGAGGCTTTGGGAATAATTAATTCTTAATGAAGCACTCTCCATGTAATAGGTCATTTGCTATGGTGAAGCTATGATCCATTTAACACTTCTTTTCATGAAGCATCTATCCTTCGTGATGCTGCTTTTCTTTATTATGATTGTACTCTTCAAGAAGAACCATAGCTTTGTGAAGGCCATCCACATTAAAAATCACCAAATAAATTTAAATAACTTCTTTTAAAGGTCTCTTTCTTTGTAAACCCCTCTATCATGAGGCCCATCAGGGTTGTACGAAGCGATTTCAAGGTCACCCAAGTGGTGCTTCATGTTTTTCTTCACTGACCTATGCTTCCTCTCATAGGCACACAATCAGATGTTTCTTCTTCGTATAGTCATCCTAACTTGTACCACCCAATGGATAACTCCACAACCCCATTTATACATGGTGCTTCGTGTTCCTTCCCTTCCCCAAGGGCGGGTTTGTATGATTTATTTAATTCATAGGGTTGATGAACTAATACTCACCATTCGAGATACAAGATGTTAAACTTCAATGAAAACCAATGTCCTTAATAGTTGAAATTAAAACTATGATCACCATTTGAGTGAAAATCATGAGAGAGCCAGGAAAGGGATGGAAACTGGTGCCCTCTTACTCTTCCTACCATTCTATTATTTATTTCCTTGTGCACCTCAGGCTGTCCCTACCAAAGCCTCCACCTAATATGAAAGGATTCTACCTATATGATTACAATATCCTCCTTGTGCATCTATAAATCCTCCTTGGGATTCGTTTCTAGAGTATGTACTACTCTAACTTTCCCTGGGCCACCAATCTTGTGCAATCCCTTGTCACCGCTTTGGGATGCATGTCACGTGTAAGCCCCACTCTACTCTCTGCTAATGGACCTTTAACGATACAATTTCCATGTCTTTGGATGCCTCTTGTTTCTCAAACTAGGAATGACTCTCATGGTCTTAGAGAAATCATAGAACACATTATCATACATATTGGCTACTAACCATGCATAAGCCCCACCTCCATCTCCACAACAAATATATAAACTTTGGTTCCCTTCCATGGGGATATGTTGGAAGGCTCCCTGAGGTTCAATCCCATCACCCATCAGTCCCATCCACTTCATGTCGGTTCACCCCCCATATTACATGATGCTAAACTATATTCCCCATTCATCCCACATGACGTTAGACTATATTCTTTTGAACCACATCGGGTTTTATCCTGGTCTTCTAGAGAGGGTATGTAAGAATCCTCCCTGAGGATTGACCCCAAACACTAGTAAACATCAGTGTCCCCTTTGTTGGGACCCACATCTTTAGTATTCCCCAATAGTGGTTTCAGGCCAATTCTTGGGAAATCATATTGCGTAAGTCCCACACTCAATCCATGTTCCTCAGAAGAATAGGTTCCCTCTTTTGATTGGATTCTAACCACGCGTAATCCCCATCATGTAATCCGGTTGCAGTCCATTGTGTACACCCTGATTCTATTCCCCATTCTTGAAATATGTGAAATTTGATATTTTCCCTTTTGAGATATGTATGTAAGAAACCTCCCTGATATTCAATCACATTACCTTCACCTTTATATTAGTTTTTGGTTCAATACCTATTCATTCAACCACTAGACACTTCATCCATATCCATCATAACTTTACCTAGGACACCACATTCTAGAGAAATCACGTCATCCATTCAGGTAGCTAACCTTGTGTAATCCCCATTGATCCTAGTCCTCACTGTAGCACCCGAGTTTTTAACCACACGTAAGCCCCAGAATGTCTTCAGGTTATTGTCCATTGTATACACCCTAATCCCATGACATTACCTATCGTCCAATAGGGGTTTTGAGACTTTTCTTCTAAATTAGGTACATAGGAATCCTCCACAAGGATAAATCCAATCCAATGGTAATCCTTGTTGTCCCCATTGTTGGGACCCATGATCCTTTGATTTGTCATTTACAGTGTCCATGTTAGACTTCACGGTGTGAAATTTTATCCATTATGAGATTCACCATCCTAGGTCCATCCTTATTGGGTGTTTTGACCCATCCATTTGTTAATCTTTCTATGTTCTCCCTCCTAGGGAAGTACCTATCTGGTCGACTCCCATCTCTGATCCAATATGATGATCCATCTCTTCTAGATGTTAAACTCACTACATACTCATGTTAAACAAGAGAATCTATGTAAAACCTTGTAGACCTTCCTCTGGATTACAATTCATCATATTATACATGGGATTCCTCAGGATTACGCTCCCTAGAGAATCCCTCTATTATGTTAAAATACAGGTGTACTGGTATTTTAGTGTCCATACATTCCGTCGATGCCCAACGTGACTAATCTCATGAATGAAGGTCGTTGTCCTCACATGAACCCTTGGAAATGTCATTATAGAAGATTCATAATAACCATTTTCTACAAAGATATATCACCAAGAAGAGTTTCAAAAACAATGTCTTAATCTTAAAAGGTGACATGGAGTAGGAGAAAAATGTCGGGGAGGAATCCACAGATTGAGAAAATGACATATTTTCATCCCATTCCGATCAAGGGAAAATGTCCCTCAATGAGAGATAGACTCCACCTACCTTTAGAAACTGGGAATATAGGATGATAATGTGAACCGTTCGGTAGAAGTGTCACATGCATGTGACATAATGAGGTTCACCACAAAAGCAAAATGATGGAAATCAAATGGTGAACTCGATGTGAAATTATTCTCCTTAGTATAGGGGTGAGTACACTTATGGAAACTAACAAATAAGTGTGTCACTAAATCCAATTATCTAGAACCAAGTCTCACTAAGAAATTAGTGGTCCTGGTGTGAAACATACCAGGATTTGGGTTAGTTAATCATTTCTATCCTGGTCTACAATGTCGTCATCATGGATCTTTCTATCCCACCATGGAAGACTGAATGATGATTCGGCACTTGGAATTGCATTCCTACAATCAGTACTGACCGATTAATCTTCCTACATTGAAGTATCTAATCTTCATCTATAGGAATCCAATAACCTCATGCTTGTAAATTTAAGTGTGGGGAATGAGAAATACCAATGCAGAAATCCCACATAGCTCCATCTCTACCACGACATCATCACTACAACAAATATCGAGTGCCCATGCCCAGTCTCACCTTCTTATAAATTCTAAAATATGGTAACGTAAATTCTTTTCCATCGATATGAATAAAAGGGGTTCATCCCAACAAGCGATATGGTCCATCAAGATATATAGGCCTTATTGGCCCCCATCACCACCACCCCCAAGGGACGCAAAATGGACCTCTTCTCCCCACTCCATTTTCAATAATTTCAGTATCCTCTACTTGGAATGATCATATGGCTCACTCCCTTATGTCAATGAAGTATGGGGTTTCCATGTCCTATCATCTATGAATTCAGCTAGGGAGCCACCAATGAGATATCCCACTAGTCCACATCAGCAATGCCAATCATTCCTATAGGCTGAAGAGCAGTTTATCCATACACCTACACAGCTGGCCCTAGCTTGGATAACCTAACGTTAACATTGATAAAAAGTTAAATAGGATTCCCCCCCAAGGGAATCATCTTATATGAATTTAGTGGCTCGAGCCACCAAGAACATGTTATATCACCTCTCTTTTATTTTAGAATAGGGGAACCCTTACACCTGATTGGGATTGAGGCCTAACCAACCCACATACAGGCTGGGTTGACTCCACGAGTCGTCGAGGAATGTAGAAACTATCGTGAGTCGACGCAAGAAGATCAGAATTAGTGTGGAGATCCTCTTCATACAATTATTATCTATAGTGGAGGTTCTCCCCACTCCCATATTTATCATGGGTCCTCTCCTGATAAAACCATTACCAGTCACAACAGAGGTCCTCCTTAAGATCATCATCCTAGTTATGAAGGTTTTCCCCATATTTTAGGTCATCATAGAGAAGTTCCTCCTTGAATCATTACTAGATCAAGAGGGGGGGTCCATGGTGGCCCTAAAATGAGAAAATACTCCTTTACCTTTTAGTCCTTAGGATGAAGGTCATCCCCAGGTTCCATTCACCATTCTTATGGGTGCCCCTGTATCCCATATCATCCAATAGAGAGTTCCCCCAATCTAACAGTAACCTGGACTGAGGTACTCCACATGTTAATGATCTACCCTCACCTGAAGAACTATCCTAGGGAAGGATGAAAATCATTTCCTCCAAAAAAAAGAACCCTATGAAAAATCAGTTTGTGTTCAACCCCATCCTATTTTTTGACTCAGAAACAGAGTGAGATTGGGTGATGGAACCCTGACCTCGATCCACTATATAGGGGTTTTGGGGAAGGAACATAGCATATTAGATTTTTTCCACCCATAAAGAGATATACAATGGATCCCACTATCACTCTAGAGATACATATAAGAGGAGGAAGATTTGGATACTTTGCAGCGTCTTGTTGTGGTATCCTCTCATTCATCACCAGAATCATTCTCTAATTCTACAAGAGATTATAGAAAATTGTTTTGAGGGTCAGTCAGCGACAAGAACTAGACTGATCCACCGGCTACAACCACACCTATGAAAGAAGCAGTGGACATTACCCCATCTTACAGGGATACGGTGATACAGTTGGTGAATTACCTAGGAGACAGCCCAACATGCAGTAGTGCGTCATCATGGATGTCATACACTCCACCAACCAGTCTACCACTGCAACGGTATACATCAATGATATTACTGGCCCTTCAACCACTGATAATTGATAAATAGAAAACCCATGGGCTGGATCTTGAGTCTTAGCGGAGAATTTTGTGGGAAATTCTCACAGTGAACTATATCCTCAAGATGTTCTGGATAATTGAAACTGCAATATTAAATATTATAGAGTCCCTCCCCAAGGATGAGGTTCTTTGATTCTGCTAAACCTTACAGATGAAATACTTCTATATCCACCATCGAAAATTATCTTAACCCATGATTCAAAAAGACTTTGATGACATTGGACAGCAGTTCCACCTAGTTGAGTTGGCCGCACTCCCTACTTCTTAGTGCCCTACATCACCTGGTTATCATTAGAATATTTATGAATGATGCGTACAATGATTTATTGTGCTCTATATAGTTATTAATGAGGCTTCCCAACATATCCATATCCATGTATGGGGTAGAATTCTTCTCTACATTTTAGTCATATCCTACACCAACCTGGTTCACCCGGTGATATCGATGATATTTCTTTGGGCGTCCTCACAATGAAATTGATATTCTTGAGATATACCTAGAAGGGAGAATCGGTAGAGAGTTTGGAGAATATGAACATCCCACTAGGGAATCACAACACCTAGCATACCCAGCAGGTTTCCACACTCACATACAAAGATAGATGATTGGACTTCCTAAACCTTCTGAATCATTACCTCTCATTCATGATCCTAGTAAGGGAAAAGAAAACACTTGGACAATCATGTCCTCCAAACCATATGTTTCAGTGCAGATGATAGAAGAGGATCCCAAAAATGTCACATTGTGCCAACAACTCATGGAACATAGAAGTATTTTCTAAGAGATGCTCAATGAATGCACTGCAAAACATTGTCCAGATTATGGTGATCCTCAGTATGATCCCAATTGTCCTTCACCAGGGCAGCAGGGGCAGTTACAACTCCCTTGATATAATTTTTCTATGGTGATTCTGATAACCCTACCCATATACATAGGGTAGAGGACAATATTTTATCAAAAGACTCTATAATGCATCACTAAATCCAGCCGAGCTAGGTGAAAACCTTCCTTAGGACCCAGCTGAGGTCCTACTAGCTGCTCTACAGGTTCCATCGGCCACTCTTCTGGTTCCTCTGGTAGCCCCTCAGGTAATTACACCTACCACTCCCTGATCCATTTATCCAGCTTACCAAATTGGGTAAAATTAAAATGATCTAGTTTTTAGGAATACTTTACAAGATATGAATCTTCATCAAGATTATCGAATGTATTCTCTCATAACATGCCTTGAGTCTCTTGAAACTCAATAGGTGGTGATCCCACCTGATGGAAAACCATATCTGTCAGAGGTGGATGATATGTCGGTACCTTCGGCCTTTAGAAATCTTACCTTCTCCCCCTTCAATGTGATAGGAAAACTGTTGTACCATCAGGATCACACCATTTCAAGATGTGGTGCCATTATAGTAACTCCATCATAGTAGGAGGCCACTAAACATTGATGCTCCATATAGGCTTTGTAAGGGCCCACGTTCATCTGGTAAAACCAGTTACCCATTGGTTCTATTGCTGGTTTCGGGGATCTCCATTGGCAGTTTCTATATCAATTCAGTTCCACCACCTTCAAGAATAGTATTTTCGACCTCTTCATGTTTATGAGAATCATGAATGAGTTATTCAATGAATTTTCCCATAGGTGGAAAGACCTAAAATATTCCCTCAACATGTCACTGACTCAAGAATAACCAATAAAAATGATATTATGGAATGTGAAGATTGAATTGGTTCCTCCTATCATCACTCATAACATCCCAGGTGGATTCTGGGATTTCACGGAAAAGTCTCAACTCCTAGAGGAAGCCTTATAGTAAGCCAAGAATGCATGACGATTGCCTCCCACAACCCCTACAAGAAGAGCTTCCAAGGCCGAAACCACTACTGTTTCATAGTGAAAGGATGCCAGATAGCTGAAATTGTTACTGGGAGAGCCATTTATAAAACCTCCCTGACGTACACTGCCTCAGGTTATGTTTTTCTTCTAAGAATAACCCACCGTAAAATTCAAAGGAACCACTGTGTAACACACCACCGCTGCCTAGGAAAGACAACTAGGTTCCACCTCATCGCGAGGCTCCAACCCCTCATTAGGGTCGAGCTCCTAGAGTCCCTTTCCTTGATCTAAGAACCTGGACCTACTCATTCAAATTATTATTAGGTCCACATATATTTCTAAAGTTCCTTGGACCATTGAATCCTCCGATTTTCATAATGCAGAAGACCCAGAGAGGAAGATCTCAATTATCACCCTAATTAATTTCCCTATCACCAGTTCTATGGAAAAAATCTCAAGAAGTGTTATCTGTTCATATAATGGATCCAAGTATATGTTGATAACAATATAGTCTAATTGGGTATAGCCCCATCATAGGTGGAATGTGTGTTTTCAAATCCTGATAGCGCATGTGTGGGTTAATGGAAACAAGTCTCTAGTTGTGGGTCCCATAAGTATGATTATTGAATAGAATTGAAGGAAGTAGATTGTGCCAAAGGTATTATTCATGCCTGTTTGAATCATCCTGAGATTTCGGAAGTGGATGTGATACCCCTAGCTACTACTTCTACATCAACATTTTAGCCTCCCAACACCAATAAAGGCAGGCGCCGAAAGTGTAAGGGAGTCCAAATCCCTCCGCTGGTGCCAAATCTATCTCATACTCTTAGAAAATTCATGCTCCTAAAGATAGGGATTTCTCCCATGATCCAACAAACAATAGAGAATTATTCAAGTGTTTATCAGTGGTATGACTCAATGAATACTATAAAATTTGTAGCACCAATACATGGTTCCGAAAGACAACGAATTCCAGACAGACCCTCCAAATCTCCCTAGACAATGCAAGTGTCGAAGAAACTATGGATATATAAACCGTCAATGTGCACAATCCAATTCTTCCAAAAAATCCATACATTCCTCTATGACTAGACAACATGATTAGTGTCGGACTCTGCATGCATAGTCCTCTCTCCCTATTTCATCAGATCCACTTCCCCACCATTTGTGTTACTCGACTCAGAAGATTCATTGAGACCATGTGCATCTAAGTCTAGATCACGGTCATTTGACCATAAAACAGTATTAATTTTGTATGGATTGACTAGTGAGTAGTGGAATATCCCTAGAACTAGCTGAAATCCACCGGTTTGACCTATAATGTTTGTTATACCTCTTTCCTTAGAGTAACCTCATGTTGACAGATTTGTGTGCCTCGTGTAGATGTATGATGTACTTAATAACCCTTCTCACATTCCCATAAGGCTCCCAATCCATGAAGATCTCCACCTATCTGTAGACATGTGTGAATCCTTATTAGAGTCTTTAAGAATCCCCCTACCATTTTAAACATAAGTATCAGTCCCAGAAGCCTTCCATACAGAGGAAGTCAAGCATGTGGAATTTCAGACAATCATTTCATTCTTAGGAGAAGATGAAGGTTCCCCTATAAAGAGGCACATCTGCCCACTGTACATCACTGTTCATTTCAATAGTGTATAAGTCCTCTTTTTTCTCATCAACATAGGTTCTAGAATCAATCATATCTTGATCCTGATGTAATGAAATTAGGGGATATTTGAAATTGATTATAATCCCTATGACCTGATGGTTTGAGGTTATGATAGGATAGAGAATATTCCAGTTGGAGAATCTCCTTGAATACCCATTTCGTAGAAATGGTTTACAGCGTATATTCCATGTTTGTCTCATAGAACACCGCTTACAATACACTAATGGGTAGATGCTGGCTCTACTTGCACACAACAGTCTCCTACTCATATCACTAATGCCTCAAGTAATCCCTTAATGGTCAGGCAGGCATGCTCCAAGGTGATGTGTCTACCTTCTCCTCTTGTGAATCCCACTACTAGGATGCCAGCTACTACAATAGGAATGACAACAAGGTCTAGAAAAATGAGGTAGAGAAAGAAACCACTATGACCAACCCTTGGACAATCTCGGATGGTGCCCACATTCTCTCAATTCACCTATTGGAGGCCACAACCCAAGACATGGGACACTGGTTCTTCATCTCTAAGACAAGGGGAAAGATTTTTTCCCTATGCAGTGAACGAAAAGAGATCACTTTGTACTCCAAGGGGAATCAGGATCGATTGATCACAGAACCCCTTACCCTGGTAAAATATTTGGATGTTGGCTCCATGGCTATACCAATATGTCATACTTGCTTGTTCTGTCAGGCTTGGTTGAACCAACTCTAGTTGACACACCACTACTGATTTTATATTATCATACATGTCCCATTGGGTCAAAGTCCAGATGGAATCAGATAAATATATTTAATTTTCTTGTTTCCCGTAGTGCAATAGTCCCTCAATATCGATTCCACTATCACTCAGGTTAGCACCTCAATTCGAACAGAGTGACCTAACTCAAAATAATTTCCCCTTATTGATGGTCATCTCTCTATGGGTAATGATGAGAATTCAACGGATTCTCATCCAACATTTGAGGAAGGTCTCTCCACAATCATTGATGAGTTGGTATAGGTGAACCCTTGTGCCAAGGTATATTTGAAACCCACACTGGTTATCATGACAATGTCTACAGAGGACCAACACCAGTTTGTGGATTTCCGGAAGCATCATAAAGATGTATTCACCTGTAGCTATAGAGAGAATCCAAGAATGGACCATCAGGTTCTTGTTCACTACCTTCGCCTCCCAATAAACCATACCGAGTTCAAACAACCTCCTAGAAAGATGTATCCCTTTCACAGTTCCATGGTTGAGGCTGAAGATGATAATCACATTAAAAAAACTTCATCAAGGTATTCCAGTACACAAAATGGCTAGCCAGCATCATTCTTGTCAAAAATAAGAATGGGAAAATCATCGTTTTTATCAACTTATGGGATCACAACTAGGACTATATGAATGATTATTTTCCCATTCCTACGATAGAGCTGTTAATCGATGATGTCGATAGATTACATGGTCACTTCTTCATGGACGGGTATTCTAGATACATTTAAATATGAATGGCCCTCTGAGGCTAAAGATTATACTACCTTCATGTAACCATAATGTAATTTTTATTATCATGTAATGACCTTCAGTCTGAAGAATGCAGGTGCCACCTATCAGCATTCCATACAACACACATTCAAGATAATCCTAGGTATATTAGTGGAATGCTATGTGGATGATGTTTTCGTCAAATCATGCCAGTTTCAGGATTATCATAGAGTTCAGTATAATGTGTTTGGCTTTCTCTTCTCCTTCAACATAATGATGAACCCCTTGAAATGTTCCTTTGGTATTACCTATGGATTGTTTCCTGGATTTGTCCTCATATATAGAAGAAACAAGATCGATCAGGAGAAGATAAAGGCCATCATTCATATTCATCCTTTGAGTAACATTTAAGATCTATGAGGCTTTCAAGGACACTTATCCCATATACACCGATTCAACTTGAATCTGGCTTGATAGCCTAACCCCTTCTCTAGGATCATGAAAAAAGGCACTGACTACTTGTTGGATGAGGAGTGTCAAGAATAATTTGAGGAGATCAAGAAATACCCCCTATACCTTTTAGTTCTAATTCCACCCATCTTTGAAAATCCATTGGTCACTTATGTGACCACCCTTGAATGGTCCCTCAATGCTCTTCATTCCCAAAAGCATAATGATTGGATAGATAATAATTTATACTATCTCATTAACATGTTACTCGATATAGAAACTAGATATTCCTCTTTTGGGAATAGTTATCATGTGTTGGTAATCACGGTCTAGAAACTGCAACAATACGTATGACACCATTAGACACAGCTGGTGTATCACGTAGAATCATTGTAATATATTATGAACCAACCCATGTTAAAAATACTTCATAGTTGATGGAAAGTGATCCTTTAGTAGTTTTGCATCAATTATATTCAGAAAAAATCTATCATGGGTCAAGCATTGGCAGGCTTTCTTACCACCCATCCATCACCTGCAGAGAAGTCTATAGATCATTATTTTGTAGATGAGGCAATCCTTTTGGTTGATCAATACATTCCATATTGGAATATTCACATTGATGACGCATTGTGAATACCTACTGGCATGATTCTCAATTATACTACGTTTTATAGAGTGGTTTTGGGTATCACCATCACCATGCCTGCACAAGATATCCTTCCCTACTCATTCTTGTTTCCAGAAGGATGCACCAAAAATAAGCTAGAGTAACAGGACCTTATCAATTGTCTTAAACTGGCCCTAGAGATATGTGTTCCCCACCTACATGTGAAGTGGGACTCCAAACTAGTCATCATATAGATCTACAGTGACCTTGTATTCAGGAAGCTGGAGCTTGTACCTCTATTAGGACACACTTGTCATCTAATGGCCTAGGTCCATTCCTAGCCTAGGGTCGTTGATGTTCCATAATCGCAGAATAGTCATGCCGATGCCTTTTCCATCCCTTCTAAATCTATTGTAGAGCCTGACTAGGAGAATTTGATTATCCATGTGGTTCCTCAATGATTCATCACTCCTGTCACTCCATACTATGATGATAGTTAGTAGGTATGTCATCTCACTGCCAGTGCATCCACATCAGGACCTCCAGGCCCCCCTTTCATAATACTATAAGAGTCCCCTAATTGTATGGATCCTTTCATTGAGGACCTTTAACATCAAAGTATCTCAGTAGATAGAGCCAAACGTGAGTGAATCTATCAGCACATAGTGCAGTTCACCCTCCAGAATGGTATCATCTCTAAGGATATTTTCTAAAAATTTGGTTTGACAGAGTTACCCTTTGCTACATTCAAGGATATAAGATTATTAGGTTATGTAAGATGCCTATATTGGTTCCTGTAATGTTCATTAGGTAGGGCCAAATATCTCCCACAAGATCTGAATACCTAGATACTTCTATCGCACCATGATCCACGATAGAATATCATTTTCCAAGAGGTTACATGCATGACAGATCCATGTTATTTTTTTTGTCCGCCAGAGCCCCTTCACACTACCAATTATTCTTGTCCCTATTTGGTCTGGGGAATCAATGTTATGGGGCCGTATCCACTAGTGATTCCTAGCTAATGTTGGTTTATCCTAACCACTATAGATTTATTTTTCAAGTGGTTATAGGAAATTATGCCCAAGAAAATCAAGACTCATGTTATCATTGATTTGATGAGATCCAATGTCATCCACCAATTTAGAGTCCATCATGATATCTTCATCGATAAAATCACCATCTTTCAGGGAGTCGAGATAAATAAATTATAATCAATGTAAAATTTTCTTTCTACTCAAACCTCTTACTATCACGCATAAGAAAATGGGCATTTCAAGGCATTCAATAAAACCCTCTCTAACATCTTATAGAAGATGGTTGGTCAAAATTAGATTAGTTGGTTGGACATGATACCCAACACTCTCTAGGATTACTGGATGACAACTCATAATTCCTCCCAAGTGACCCCATATTCCCTGTTGTATGGAATAAATTTATTCAAACCCATTGGGATTTAGTTTCCATCACTCTACACAACCATCTATGATATGAAGATGTCAGATATGGTAGTAAAAATTATGTCTGGAAGAACTAGAAAGCCTCGATGATAAGAGGCCTCATACCTTATACAATCTGGAGAAGAATCAGAAAAAGATATCCTCAACATTCAATAAGAATGTTTTTCTCCTTAGTTTCCTTCATGGTGACATTGTATTTTCCATGATATTTCTTAATGATACCCGACAATAAGCCACAATATATGGAACCCAAATGGGAGGGACCTTACATTATACACAATTTTTACCCCAACAATGCATACTCCATAGACACCATGGATGGTGAGTGTATCACCCCTCCCCCCAATTCTGAAATTTTCAAGCAGCACATACCATGAGTGGTACCTTTCGTCATTGATGATTATAAAATACAAATGTTTGGGGCTCTAAGACATTAAACTATGTTCCATTTTATCTTGTAAGATGATAAAATACAAACAGTGAATTCAAATTTTGGTCCGAGCTCTATGACCTAAATATATGTTATTTTTATTTCAAATAACATGATGTTGAAATTCATGATACATCCTTTACATAATGTTAAATTAAAGAACACCCTTCTACTTCATGATGATAAAATGAAAGTGGTAAACATACCTCATGGTCTAATCTATTTGACCTTAAACTAGGACCTCCCTCATTCTTACCTCAAGTTGTTAAACTGCATGGGTACTTCCATGCTTAACAAGTCCCTCTATTTAGGTTTTCATCATCTTTCACATCATAAAGGACCCCCTAGTGGCCAAGTCTTGTGCCACCTATGACTTTCCTACCATTTCAGGCCAACATCATGGAGGATATCAAAGAACAATTTCAAAAAAGTCCCTTATTTTGAATAGGTCCAGCGGTTGATGTTTAATTGTTTCTCCACATACTAGGTCACAAGATAATGATACTATGTAGTGAACTTCATCTATAGTTATCATCGATAATTATCACCACCCCATTGGTGTCCCAAATATTGGGTGTGGTGATTCACCTTTCTCTTCCCTTATATCCCACACACGTGACACTAAACTGGAAATCTATGTTCTGAGCTCTACAACTTTAAATATGATATTTTATGTCCTTATCAGAAGAAATTAAATTGCACAAAACTTCTAGAACTATGTATGTCTAGATTCTTACCCTCACTGGATATGTTGGAGCACCCATAAATTTTTTCCTTGGGTCTATTTCAAAAACTAATTCCAAATCCTTAGTTCCCCCTCTTTGATTAGTTCTCTTTCAAAGCATCATATGGTAGGTGGGATTCTTTTTTCTTCATCCACGTCGGGTTTTCAATAGCCTAACCATGTTCTGCTCCCTCTAGAACATCCCATTTACCTTATGTCCATACTAAACGACGATAAACATCACAACACTTTTAAAACCATGTGTTTTTTTATTCTCATCCTTGTGGGATACATTGGAACGCCTTGACATTTCATCTGTGGGTTAATCCCTAGGTCCCTGGATCTTTTCTTGCCCCTTAGCCTGAGCTTCCCCTTTGTATTTTTTATAGTGTGGTGTGAACTTCTCATGTCCTCATTCATGTCGGACATTCATTATCAAGCCATGAACATTCCCTTTAGAACCTCATTCTTCCAGATGTGTCCATACCGTATGATGTTAAACTGTATGGAAATATTGAACTATGTTTGTCCCCATTCCCATCCTTATATTATAAGTATGAATGCCCAGTCATGTTGTCTTAGTGTCCATCCCCAAGTCTATAAACCTATTTTTACTCCTACCTCCATTCTTCTTCTCACGTCGTCTGCTCTAAACAGGGCCCCTTGGCCTTTGTTACACCCACCAATACAATCATGTGCATTGTGTTCTAGGTCCTAGAGCAGTGGATTCTATATAGACACGATTTCATACTATTTTAATCCTTCCTGAGTCCCTCTTTGTGGGTTTCCATCATCTTTTTTACATTAAAGGACCCATGAAATGTATGGATGCTCAACCTTTTGTCTCTCTTATCATTTAGGGCCTACATCATAGAATATTTTTAATGATATTATGAGATAGGTTCTATATTTAAAATATGTTTAGAAACAGATATTCAAATGTTTGTTCCCACTTCAAGTCAAGCAATATGGGTTCATTACATTGAATATGGTCAAATGTTATCCTCTATCGTTATGACAACCCCATTATTAACTGAATATTTGTTTCTTGATTCACATTCCCTTCTATTTTATCATGTTTAGATGAATATTTAACAACCTTAGTGTTATCCCTTTGTACACCTTTTTGCGTTTAGAGGATGAACCAGTGTCGTGGGGTCATCCTTGACACTACACCTTCATTCCCTACTATGTGCATCCATGAGTTTTAAAGATCTTCTCCTACGTTATTTCCCACACCAAACATGGCTCTTGTGGGCATAGGTATTTCGGAAATATTTTTTCCAGCATGGAAGGACCACACATTCCTATGGTCTAATATCTATGTCTATAAACTAGTATCTCATGATTCTTTATCATATGACATTAAACTATGCCATTCGCATATAGGTTGTATAATGATAAACTCCCCATTTGTATGATGTCTTAGTTTGAGATGAAATTTCCCCTTTGGCATTGACCCAACACCAAGCCCCATTTCAGAACTAAATGTGGCTTGATTCTCACCACAGTGAGATATATAGTAATTCCTAGGTACATTACATATGGGTCCATCCACAGAGTCAGGCTCATTTTTTCCCCTTCTTGGCCTGGAGTTTCGGCCTTTTAATGGTTAGGTTTGGTTTGGACTTCCTTTTTTTCATTCACGTTGAGTTTCCTTATGATGATACACTACACCACTCTGACCGTTGGTTTGAACTCTATGACCTTTAAACTAATATATCATGTGTCCTAGTTTGCTTGACTTTATATTATGTAATAACTACTATTTTCCTCTATTGAGATGTTATCGTTCCCTTTTGGTATTTTCTATTTTCTATACCATATTCAAGAACTATGTGTGGATTTATTACTATTATTTAGGGATATGTAGTGACACCTAGACTCTTCATTTGTCATCCACATGCACCCCATCTCATCTTTATAGCCTCTTGGCCCAAGAGCCCTTTCAAAAACATGTGGTATGGTGAAGAATTATTTTGTCCCCATCCACATAATTTTATGAACAACGCCACATGTTTCTACATTAAGGTACACACATACTTACAATATGACATTAAACAACACAAAATTCAGGAAGTACATAGGAATTCATTCATTCCTTCATAGGATACGTAGTGACCCCGAGGAATATTTCTTTTAGCCTAACCAAGAGTTCATTAAATCTTTTCTCTCTTTGACCCTAATTATGGTCCAAACTCTATGACCCTAAACTAGGAGTCACCAAACTGTGTAACATGAATTTAAACTATTGACCAGAGTCAACACAATATGACCTTAATCTATGTATAACTTCCTAAAAATATGATACTTAACTATTTGTATATCATCCTAAATTTCATGAAATAAAACTGCATGGCATCCTAGGTCCCTACTAGAGGGTTCCCATCTGAGAAGAGGTTTGATCTCGATTCAGACTGATATGCTCACATAGTGATCTTTTTCTACAGTGGCGTAATTTCAAGACTGTTGGACTCTATTAGAGCAACCTATCACTCTGCTCCCACACTTTTCATGCCCTATATTTGAATCCTCATCCTCTTTCACATCAAATGGGTCCCCCAATGATATGGATTCCCAACCACAAGGATCTCCTACAATACTTTTATACATTCTAGATGACATTGATGACACTTTGAGTTTGGGCATCGTGTTTCGAATTTGGTCAATAGTCGACCCTCATTTGTTTTTCCCCATTTCAGGTTAACGTGATACATATAATATACATTGAGAATAGGTTAATAGTTATCCTCCATCATCATGCCACCCTCATTGTGTTTTGAATTTTGGGTTTTGAGATTGACACTTCTCATTCCCCTCTGTTCGGATAGATTCCAATGCCCCCAGGGTTATCCTGCTCATGCGCTAGACCATGTTGTGAAATGGAAATTTGGTTGTCCCAAGAACTATGTTATCTAGTAATGCCCCCACCATCTTCTCATGGAAACCCTAAGTGGTCATTCAAACCTTGGGTTTCCGGTAATTGTTTGGATCTCTTGTATTCATGTTGAATTATTAAATGGTCATACTTGGTTTCTCACCCAAGGAATGAATCATATGAGCATAGTAATATATTTATGGTTGTTTCATAGATATGATTGACATATATTAATCAACAAAGGTAAAAAAATCATGAATTCTTCAAAAATAAGTAGGAGAGCATGAAATTGTGTTTATGATTCCATGAAAATTACATCCCCCGTAGATTGGCCTCTCCAATAGATCGATGAACACATTAATGGAATGCCTCAGCTCCACTACTTTTTCGCGTGTGGCCTCCAAGATTTTTTTCATCTTCCAAAATCCCTATTTTTTTATAGGCCACATTGAGCAGTTCATTTTCCCTGGTTAGTGCATGATATTTTGAACTCATATATTGGCCATTTCATGGGATTCTCACCTTAGATGTTCTTCTTCTTCTGTTAGTTGATCCCGTAATTGTGATACACGCTCTACTTTAATGTCAATGAAGGAGGAGCACACATCTTTCTACCTTTATAAGCACTGGATCTTCTGTTTATACTCATGAGTATTCTAGGTGTTTATTTATTTCCTCCCCTTTATACTGACACGAAGTCCATACTCGTCCTCCTGCACCTTCTCAGCAAGGTAATCTCGAATGAGCATATGAGGGTGTCAGGAATTCACTTCTATAGTGAATAGTCTATGAAGTTGGGGAAAATTTTTTCCCATCTTGTTTATCCACTATGATTTTAGGGTGTTATCAATGATTTTTAAGATTAGTTTACATGACTGACGAAAGAAAGCCTTGTTATACACTTCATCAAAAGGGGTCTCTTCATGATCCTCTAGGTCAGTTGGTTCCTATTCTATAAATTTACCCAAGAGATGAGTAGTAAGATATAATTTGGGTTAGTCCTTACCTCTATATTGTAATTCAATGATGTACACCCAACCAAATCTAGACTCTGTCCCACTATTGGTATCTCTCATCTCTATAAATCACCCATATGGTACTATGACCCTGTCATCTTGGGCAGTCAGTTCTATATGGACCAGTCTTTCTCTTTGAAGAGGAGAATCGAGTCATCCATCCATTTTCACTAGTAGGATTCATTACATATTGAGTAAAATTTAGATATGGGTCATGTTCGCCAGTTTGATTAGGTAGACAATGGATGTGGCCCTGAAGGTTGTGAACACACATTGGTCAGCCACACGATCTCTTCTTTGGCTTGTCATTGTCAGGATTCCAGGGTGTAGCCCTCCAAAAATGTTCATGGAATCCAAAGGATCCTAAGACACCACCCTCTCTTCCACAACACCATTGGACTATACAACTATCATCTAACCAATTACAGCTCTTGTTGTTCAGTTATCCACACCTCTCCCCCTGCCTTCCTTCCCATCAACTGGAGAGATTAGTTCAAGATCCTCATGTACAAATAGGTGTTATTTGAGAGGAAAAAATAAATTAAAAGGTAATTGAAACTAAAATGATGAGTTTGAGCTCAGTTAAAGAGTTTTGGAAGTCATTATCAGATTATTATCCACCTAGGACACTATTTCACCATCTTTTAGATAGACCCCATTTGAATCCTCTTCCCCATCTCCCATCTGAAGGTCTTCCTCACAAACCACTTCCCCAAAGAAATTGTCTGAGTTGACATGTAGGGGAATTTGTTCCTCCATTTGAGCTGCCAAATCCATTATGGTTATGGTCCTGTTCAACAACACCCTAACCCTCTCTTTCAATTGTTTTAGTGTATGTATGTAGTCCACAAGTATCAATAGTTCCCATAAAAATTTATTTCCTTATATAATGAACACATTGAATCCAACTTTATCAAGTAAAATTTCCCCCCACCCCCTTTTTAACTTGTTTATGTTACCCATAGGTCATTAGTACTAAGGTAAATATTGAATAATTTCTAGTCTTTCTAGGAATCTAGATAAAAAAGTATCCGAAATAATTACTTCTTGGGGAACCTGCTTCCCAGGGGCCTGAGGTGACCACCCATGAAGTCTTCCTAACGATTCCCCTCTCTCTTGGGTTCCTCTAGTCAGAGAAGTTGGGCTCAGACATGGAATTTCTAGTTCTTCACCTTTCATCAAAGTAGGTTCATGGACAACATCATATAACACCACAACCTATTTTTTATGAGGAAAATTAGCACCAAACTTGTGATGTCACCCCCTCACCACTCTCCCACGACGACAAATTGGGACCACTACTTTTCTATCCCAGATGGTTGGTTTCTTCAGCAACTCTCTTGCATAGTCAGCTGCCCAAATCAGTGTGTATCTATGAACCAATTAGAATGTGGCATTGGGAGTTGAAATTTGTTCCACAAATTCCCATCCTATTGTGAAAACATTAGACACATCTATCTCATCATGCGTGGGTGATTCTCATGGCACACCCCCAGATACACCTTAGAGTTCAGCCTCTGCATGCTTCTAAATTGTCTTGCGATTTGGTTTGGAGTGTACAACTCAAATATGGGTTTAAAATATACCTAGGACACCATCACACCACATCAAAATGATAGTAGGTGTTATTATATTTATATGGTGTATGTCTCGTCATCATTGTATGCTCCAGTCGGAAGAGGAAAGTGGTGGAAGATAAATTGTTCTACCCACCCTAGCTTACCCAACATGGTCGATGTATTTAGATTCAGTGGGGCACACCCTACGATATTCATAATTACTATTTTAGAGTGTATTATAAGTGGAGTGATGGGGTTGAGATATTCACCCCCCCCCATATGTGCTTAAATGTAACTATATAAGAAATGGAATTTCCCTTATACCCACAATGGCCTACTTCCCACACTACTATGCCGAAGTAAATAATATAACTTATCAATAACTGATTTGCCCAAGTTGACACATTCTCTACCAACTAGTCATACCTCTATAATGAACATGCTGAGTCATAATCCCATGTCAGCATCTCAGACTGTTAGCATCCACCCACAGAGAAATACCTAGATGAATGCGAAAAACCTGACTATTGGCCACTACTCGGTTTTTACACTGTAACCCCGTAACATCCACTATAAATCCACCAGGATCTAGCAGTATAATACCCATTTTCCCCCGAACTCCTCTCAGGCATGTGGGGGCCTATTGGTTGTTTTTATTCCTTCGTTAAGAAGTTCATAATGTTTCAAAACCACTACATAAATTGGATATCGTGGTTGGTCTTTATATAATTATATGTGCCTCACAATATATTCAGAAATTCCATCAGCAAAGGCGGCATCTATTTTTCATACTCCTATACTTTCATGTTAGGACGTAATTAATCACACATCCCTCCCAATATCGGGATTCCAATTATTTGATTAAGGTCCTTGAGGCTGATAACAGACTCCTTGTGCTGCCGGTGGAATGTGTTTGTATCCTGTGGCCAATGACATAGGAATTTTTTATATGAACTCCTTTGGTTGGGAAACACTAAATTGGGAGGCCCGGGCTACTTCGTATAGGCTTACTTGCCTCAAGATAGTCTCAAAATCTTCATAGAATGAACATGCCCGATAGGCCCAGGCCCACTCATCATTGAAGTTGGATCCATGGTGTAGATCCTAGCTTCTGAAACATCTCTTATCCAGATTCTCGAGCCCCTATTTTATAAATGTATTGTATAAAGCTGGAGACTTCTATTCCCCTAGATGATTTCAATTTATGTTATTGACATAGTTGTGGAGGTAGTACACTCTGACAGAAGTATGATCCTTTCCAGCATGACCATCCATGGCCCCGTACCACAAACATTTTTGAATTGTACTCTTAAACTAGTAATATGGTTCATCTCTACTTGCCTCTAGGATATGGACATTGTTCCACAATATGAAGTCATATAGTGTCAACTTCTTTAACAACATATATTCTTTATATGATTCCCTCATCAAATTCGTCAATTATTAGTGATCATAGGTGCTCGGGATGTATTCAGTTATTTTAATGTTGTTCTCCAGGGAATCCCTCTGAGCAGTGTTGGCACAGACCTCTTGAGCAACCTCATGATCGTCCATTGGCCTAATGCTTAGAGATATTTTCTAGTTGGGTCGCGAAGATGGTCGTACAAGTCCTTTCATGAAGATAGTTCCCAAAGAGACATCCCTATATGAATCAACATTGATATCAGCATGTATTGAAGAAGAAGTAGTAGATCATGAATCACCAGATTGCTAAAGCATTAACATAGCAGCAGACCAAAGAACATAGTTCTTGTAGTCACATTCATGGAGTGGATTTATTCACTAAAAGAGATAAGTGAAATAGTTTCCCATGGAGATCCAATTATAAAACAAATAACCTTGTTCACCTATTTATAGGTGTGTTCAACCTAGGATTCATGGTGGATAGTTCCCAGAATTCACGGCAATCGTCGCTCGTGCATCATCACGCCCTTCTGCCAGCACTACTTCACGATGTCATTTCATGGTGTTGGTTCGTAGTTTTTCATCATGATGACTCTTTTTAATTGAACACTGCAATTTGGCTTCATGATCCACCACCATGATCAACCTTTTTATGATTCATATAGTTTTTTAGAGACTTATGCTCAAAATATAAACCTCCTTTCCTTCGTCACCCATTGGGGGGGGGGGGAATTTTCAGCTGAAATTCATTCCACTTAAGGCATGAACAAAGTCACCACTGGGTAAAAATAAATCATTGACTCAAAATGTACATAAAATACATCAAAAATATCCAAAAGGGCTTGGTTCATGAAGACATTCTTGATCCATCTCGTCTCTATGATCGTGAGCATCCATAATAGCCCCTATACGAGTCCGACAAATCTCAACACCTATGCGGCGTCACATTTTATCCATGTCCCACTCCACAATGACCTCCTTTATGATCCCTTGTGCGACTAGATGATTCCCTACATCTCCATGGAATCACATTTTCTCCACATCCACCTCTACAATGGCCTCCTCATGGATCCCCACCGTGAATTGATGGGGCCATGCATCTCTATGGAATCAATTTTTCTCCATGACCACATCCACGATCATCACATTGATGGACCCTCTCTGAGTCTGAACAAGTTTGGTGCTACCCATTTTTCATCAATGTGTCGCCTCATCTTCATAGCACCTAGAAATTCTCTATGGCTAGTTCGGTGATCCTTACCAACCTTTGTTTCCTATCAAAAGAAGGCTCTCACCCTTCAAACCACTATTAATTCAACCATTCTCCATCCATGCCCCCATTTCGCAATGGCGTTCACGAAGTCAAAAAAATGGAACATAAAATATACTTAGCCTCTACGAGCAATACCTATTTGCTATCTTCATGGCCTTCACCTATTGTAGGGATGCCCTTTGTAATAGAATATTCCATTTCAAAGGAGGGATCCCCTTTGGGGTAATCGAGGCTTCAGAAAGCATTAATCCTTAGCGATTTACACACCAAATAAAGATTACATTGATAAATAGAATCTCTTCTACGTTGAATATGGACATTCGTGAAGCATCAGTCCTTCCCGAAGCCCCCTTCCTTCATAAAGACCATCCTCTTCATGAATCACCATAGCTTCATGAAGGCCATCCTCTTTATGAAGCACCAAACAATCAAGAAGCTATTATTTGAAAGGTATCCTATTTTTCAAATCCATTTCATATGTAGCCGTCCAGGCTTGTACGAAGTGATTTAATGGTTTCCCAATTGGTACTTCATGTTGATTTTCCAAACATTATGCTTCTTCTCATAGGCATGCTAACAGTTATTGCTTCATCGCATAGCCACACTAACATGGAAACCCTAATGGATCACTCAAGAACCCCATTAGTAGATGGTATTTCTTATGAATTACCTTCCCTATGTGATGGTTAGTACATGTTATGCATGTATTATGCATGAGGAGTTAGTCCTCACCATCTGAGATACATGAAGATAAACTTCCATGAAACCCACATCATCAACACGCGACATTAAAATTGTGATATATTCATGAGTTAAAAGCCTAAGAGGACTATGAATGGGATGGGAACTAGCTCCTCTAACTCTTCCTCTCCCACTAAACATTGTACCCATGTGAACCTCAGGTCATCACTGCATGAGACCTGACCCAACTTTATCGTATTCTCCCTGTATGATGACCTTATCCACCTCATGCATCTAGACATCCCCCCTCGAGCTTTCTTCCTATAGTAAGTCCCGATATTCTTTTCCACGAGCCTCTAATAATGTGAATTCCCCTATTTCCTATTTTTTCCACTATTCATACATAAGACCTTCTCTACTTTTCATAGATTCACCTTTTATGACATGATCATCCTGCCCCTTGCTTCCCATTTTTTATCACACTGATCATGACTCACATGTGGTTAGAGTAAGTATCGACCATAAAATCTACCATATGGGATACTAACCATGAATAATTGCAATAACTCTCCACCGAAATACATAATTTTTTATTACCAACCACGAGTATTTGTAAGAAACATCCCTAAGGTTCAAGCCCATCACCCATCGATCCCTACCACTTCAGGTCTATTCACCCTCGTACTACATGACGTTATACTCTATGCCCCTTTCATCCACAAGATGTCAAACTGTATGCTTTGTAACTATGTGGGTTTTCCTTCATATCTTTTAGATATGGTAAGTGTGAAGCCTCCCTGAGGTTCAACCCCAAAAACGTGTAAACTTTGGTGTCCCCTTTTTTGGGACCCACATCCATGGTCTTCCCCCTTAGTGGTGTTAGACCAGTTTCTGGGTTTCCTCAGGGCGTATGTACCATGATCATTCCATATTCCTTCAACAAAATGTATCCCTATTATGATGGGCCACTAGCCACACGTAAGTCCCAACATGTCTTTTGGTTGTTTTTCATTGTGTACACCTAGATTCTTTGCCCCATTCCTGAACTACATGGACATTGATCTTTTCCTCTTTTGAGAAAGGTACCTAGGAAACCTCCCTAAGGTTCAAGACTAATACCATCAACTTCAAATTACTTCTCGGTTCTATCCCAATTCATTCCAAACATCAACACTTCATTGATATCCATTCTAATTTAACCAGGGCTTCCACATCCCAGTGAAATCATGTCATCCATTCAGGAAGCTAACCATGTGTAAGACCCATTCATCCCACTTCTCTTTGTATCACTTGAGAATTTGACCATGTGTAATCCACAGTAAATCATCAGGGTTTTTTCCATTGTGTACACCTTAATACCATGAATCATATTCTCAAACTATGTGGGTTTCAATCACTATATTCTAAACATGGTATTTAGAAACCCTACATATGGTTCAATCCAAAACAATGGTAAACTTTGGTGTCAACTTTATTGGGACCCATCATCCTATGATCCACCCTTTTCGGTATCTAGGTCTGCCTTCATGGTGAGAAACATTAACATTTTTAGGACACACAATCCTAGGTTTGTCTTTATTAGGAGTTCCAACACATCCATTTGATAAACATTATAAGTGATCCATCCTATGGAAGAACCTATCTAGTCCACTCTTATTAGTTTTCTAATCAGTCATATCTATCCCTGTTTGAAGTTAAACTCATGGAATACCCCGTGTTAAACATAGGAAGTCGAGGATAACTTGAGAGATATTCCTATAGTATAAAATTCCTCGCATTCCATGATAGATGCCTCAGGATTCATCACCCTTCAGAAGCCATCTGATAAGGGAAACCCCATGTGTACTACTGTTTCAGTATCCGGACACGCCAGTGATTCCCATCGTGGATACTATCCTAACCGAAGGTCACTGCCCCAACTTGAACCCTTTTTAATTTCATCACAGAAGAAGTGTAATTAAAATTCATAGACAAAGATATGGAACTAGAGAGAGTTTAATTAACAATGTATTAATATTTAAGGGAGACCTGGAGTAGGTGAAAAATTACAAGGGGGGATCCATAGAATGAGAGATTGGAATCACATCTTATTTTTTTTATCAATGAGAAAACATCCCTCAATACATGATGGATGTCTCCCACCATCATAAATTTGGAATGTAAGGTGACAACATGACCTGTCCTCCTGAACGCCCGTGGCACGACAGGGCACGCCCCAACAGAAAAGCATAGGAAACAAGGTTTAAATATGTTCAATGGTTAGAAGAAGATATATTGATGAGTAGAAAACCAATATTTAGAGAATAAATATTTTATAATTTTTTTGTTTAATCACACTTGGATAAATGTTAGAGAAGGATAGAGTAACATTAAAGAATCCTTGAAATCATTTGAAGGAAATCTAAAAAATTGAAATTCCATTTGGTTTCTTAAGAATAATTTATTTTTATTGAATAACCATTATACAATTATACTATGTCAAATGATAAAAAAGTATTATCTATGTAAGAATAATTTATATTATCTGTAAGTATTATTTTAGTGTTGTATATGCATGATGTTTTATATTGGTAACCATCGATCAAATCCATGAAAAAACATATAGTTCGGTGTAACCCAAAAACTATTGGTGTAAACATGAAACATGTATATATAAAAACTATTTCTATATATGTTACCATAATTTATCATTATTTAAGAATAATTTATTTCTATTAAAATATCAACAATCAGAGAAAATCTAAAATCCTTCCTACTAAATAACCATGCTTCCAGATTTTATAATCTGAAGAGATAATTCAATTTTTATTTTTACAAAGATGATATAAATGTTATTAAACAAAAAACATAAAATGGTATGTGTTATAATTATTTAATTAATTAAATATTTATATATAATTAGGAAGAAAAATATTATAGTATGAAAAATGTTTTCGATACATTTTAATGTATAGAAATTAAGTTTATATAATTTTATATTATGATGATAATGAAATCTAATGATTTTATAAATATTATGTCATGATATGGACATCATAATTATATTTATCAAATTTACCCATGAATCACTTGAATAATTTGAGTTAGTAAACTCCCTTTTATATTTATTCATCAAATTGAAATGTTAATATTTTATAATCATCTTTTGGATTGATAGATAAAATAATTTTTTTTTCTACTAGTGTTAAAAATAAATGTTTTAAATGGCCCAAAATTAATTTGATTAAAATTTCATGAACAATATAATGAAATATTAATGCATGTTTTACTTTATTGAATAATTTTTTGACTAAAATAAGTAGTCTTCAAGATTTTACTAAATTTGGTAATGTAATATCTGTAGATTATCATATTTTTTATTTAGTGTTATTAATAATCACAAAATATGTTATGATTTATTTGAAAATAAAGTATAAAAATGTAGTGTAGTGTTTTAATAATATTCATGGACTATATTTGTTACTATATTTTCTTAACCAGTTATACTCTAATGAAATAATCCACAACATAATCTAATATGTTGAATGAATTTTAATATAGAGTGAGAGATTTAATTGTCAACTGGGTGAAGCCAATTATTATATGAAAAAATCATGCTATTTAGAAGACTAATTTAAATATTTATTTATCCATACAAGTGGTAATAATTTACTTCATTTTATTGAATATAATTTGAGTTGAAAAATAATATCATGAGAACCCAAATATGGTTATTTTATAACCATTTTTATGGTCAGGAAACAAATTTTTTCCCTATTTATGGTATTTATAAATGAAAGGAGATTTTTTATATAGCCACTTGCACATTTTATTCTTTTAATACCATTTTAAAAGAAAATAAATTATTTATTGGATCCATTATTGTGTATTTTTTTTAAGATACTGATATAATAAGAATATTAACTCTCAATAGAAGGAAAAATATAATGATAATATGATAGGGACCCAGACCTCTCAAATGAAGAAGATGAAGAAGGATTTGTTGTGTGATGTAGACTAGAAAAATTGAGATTTTTGAGCCTTGGTAACCAACCTAGTTATGAATAAAGTGTAAAATAATTAGAAAAGGCTAAGGTAATTTTTTCTTCCAAACTAATTCAATCAAGGTTATGAGAGGGAGAATACTGGTGTATTCGTAATGTTAATAAATTAAATGGCATTAGGGAGATATGTATCCCGTTATATATTCACCGTATAAGATTTAATTTGTGGATTCATTCCTCAGTTATGAGTAGATATTGCAACCATGTATATTTTTAGAGAATCATAGAGTTGTGCAGTGGAAAAAATGTGAATTTCATGATTTATTCATAAAAATAATACTTTAGTTATAGTTAATATATATTGATAAATAAGATCTTATATTTAGGTTAATGAAATATCCATGGATTGCCTGCTGATTTACATTAAGAGGGGAGAGTATGTTTTGAGTTATAGCTAGTTTGATGATAGATTAAAGAATATGGTATATCGTATAATGATCCCAATTCATGTGTAATATAGAAGAGTCACATTAAATGAATAATATATTGATCACCAACATGTTTATTATGGAATAATTCATTAATGGATAATCCCTATACAAATTCCATTTTTAATTTATAAATATATTTTAGTAGAGAATTTATCTCTCAACAATAGTTGAACATGGAAAGTATAAATTTTCTTATATTATAGATAAACCTTTTAAAAATAACAATGTTATCATTAAATTAAGTATCATTAATTAAAATAGTTAAATTTCAGGATAAAAAATATGGGCTCAATTTATATACATACATGTGAGAGTTTTAAAACAACAAATGGGTCGAATGATATTAAAGGAAGCAGTTGTTTCTTGGTAAAATTTTGTCAATCCTGATTCACCCACTATATCCCCCTATGGCGTTTCTTTATATTCTTACTAGGAATATTAATAATTAATAATCCAATAAAATTAATCATGTAAAAATCACTATAAACATACCAAGTGTTTCCACAACATCAAATCATCAATCAACAATATATAAAAAGAACTCATCAGGCCTCCAGCCTTCCTACCACCAAACTCCTCCTGACCTAACACCCAAATAATCACCAATTTAGATCCAATTTATTTAAATCCATGGGAAGCCCATTCTATAAAATACCACTAGTAAAATATAGAAAATCTAAAAAAAATTCCCCTCTTTAAATATCCCCAATAAACTAAACATTAATTCCCTATGTTTTGATGATGATTTCACCATGATCTGGTGAAATCAACATAAAAATCATTATTAAACCATCTAGAATCAAAGGAGGAAGAAAGAAATATATGAAAATATTATGAAAATGAGTCTTTACCAATATATTGGATGAATAATCTACTTATAATAGAATACCAAATGAAGGGAGATCAGTGGGGTTCAATGTTGCAGAAACAAATAGGAGGAGGGCTATCTAAAAGCCCACTCTCAAGATCTTTCCTAATTAAATAATGAAGGGAGAAACCTATAAATAAAGAGTCTTCCATATTTAAAAAAATTTTACGGGGGTTCCATTATACAGTATTCTAAAGGGGTAATCATGTAATTCCCCACTTCTATGTTTTCATTGTAGGGAGGAGTTTACCGGGGAATTGGTAATATTAAATAAGAGATTGTTAAATGAATAAATATTTTTCATTGAATGTGTTAATATATAATTTAGTTTATTTTCTATATAATAGAATATGGTATTTACACTCTATAATCATTGAAAATACTTCTTTTTTTCATTAGTGTTGCTGGAATTTTGGATAGTGGTTATAATGTCCTCCTTGGATTCTTTGTGTTATAAAGATGGTGGGTCAATGAAGTGATGGGTGATACAGATGTTTCTAGACTGAGGTATATTTCTGTATGATATTTAGGATACAATGACACGATGGGTGGATTGAAGTAGTTCTTGGACGTTTTATTGACATAATTTTATTATTTGGTTATTTTTTGGGTAGGTCATTCCTAGATTTTATGGTTGTTTTTTGGGGCGGGTCAGCCCTAGACAGGGTTCCTTAGTTGTCCCATTTATCATTATTGCATTTGGGTTTTACATTTTCATTTTTGGGATGGTTTGGTCCGGTACATGGTTTCTTTTTGGGCCCTCTAATGGATCTTTGATGTCATTTTTTTTGGTTCACACTTATCCTTAAAGTTATTTTTTATCATAAATAGGAAAATGTTATTTGTTTTTCATTATAAAGACCTGCTGATTTTTTTGTAGTCATTTTAATAAAAAAAATTATTTTTTGGATTTCTCATTAAAATAACTAGTTCCCCAATTGCTGGTCTATAGGGTTTTATAATCCATAAGTGATATTATTTGATGGGGTTTGTGGCTTGGGTGGTGAAGAACAGGTTCATGGAAGCACAATACGATGTTTGAGGCTGGTCTAGGTGTGGAATTTCAACATAGAGGCAACCAGGTAGATGGAGACCTGGAACAAGATAAATGATTTGGCCTAGTTCCTAGAAATTGGGGATTACTATAAATTTTTTATTGGGGTTTTTTTTATTTTTTTACTTCAAGGATCTTTGATATTTTAAGGGTTTAGGGGTCGAGAGAGTATATTCATGGATGATTCTCCACCAACTCCCCTTTGAACCCCCCCTAAGAGGGTTCATTTTTTATTTTTTTCTACATTGATGTCAAGTTTTTTTATCAATGACTATTACATTCATGAACCTCCCTTCACTTAACTCTAATTTTTTCACATTATAATGGGTGATTCAATGTCAATTCCATCAAAGAATGGTTTAGTTGACTAAAATGGTGGAGGATTTCTTGAAACCTTGCTAGAGAGAATTCTGTGATAGAATTTGCATAACCTCAAAAAATGTACTGATATATTCACAATAGTGTGTGTTTTTTTGGATTAAATTAAATTAATTTAGAAAATTACTAGGTGTCAATGTTCAGGTCATTCATGTGTGATGGTGTTGGGTGTAAATTATTGACATTAAGCAAGTCATTACATATGTTTCTAGTGTGATGGTGGTTCTTTGTGATTTTTTATCTATAATTCCTCTTTGGGTTATATTATATAATTGGTTATAAATCGTTATAAATATTTATAAATGTCTTATGGAATGAGGCGGTCACTCGTCTAGTCATAAAGGCTTATTAGGGGCACAGATTTGCTCGATTGAACCTCAACATATCTTAATGGAGATGGTAAATCATTGAGGGGGTAGGTAGTCCCTATAAAACACCATAATATGAATTTGTATACTTCATGGATCTTATACAATTTTTTTTGTGGGTTTAGATAGAATTAATAGTAGTTTGGAATGTAAAAGGAGAAGAGATAGGATACAGGTGGGTCCTTTATGCTTCAATAAGTTATCCTTAGGAATTTTGTAGATATTATTAACCTATGGACTATGTATCTATGGGGAAATAGTGAATTTTAGGATGATGACTATCCATGGGTGGTCTTGGGATTCAAAATATGATGTGATTATCCTAGGTGGGTTCACTAAGTGCTAGAGAGTGGGTGAGAGGAGAATTGGGATATTCACACATGAATGAGATGGATGAATGTCTTAGGGGTAATAGTAACACCCTATTGAGTATAGTATGGGATCATTGGAAGAATTTTTAGTAAGAAGATTCCTGATGGATAGAATGAGGTGTGACATATAAGGGGATTTATCTAGGTAAATTTTTAGGGATCCCCCTTCGGAGATGTGATATGGGACCCATGTGTCGTCCATGGAATTATTGGGATTTGGATCATGAATCCATAGGTATTAGAGTTTAATATATTGGGATGGTCCCTGGGTAACAATTATAGGTATGTTGAGATAATTTATTAGTTTTAACAGGCCCCTTAGGTCTCATTTGGGATAATACCTAGTGCTATGATCACCTTGAAGAGTGAAAGGAATGATCTAGTAATGACCATAAGGGTCCTAATGAGTTATAGGACCCATTGGAAGCCCTGAAAGGATAGTTGTGACTTGTTTTAAATGAGGGTTTTCATCTCGAGTGAGTATATCCCATCTATGGACTAGTATTTTATGTGATGTCTTGTAGTCTATTCCTATTATTCTTGTGGTTGGGTTTCTTTTTCTTAAAGTGGATTGAGTTTTTGAGCATGATTGACCTCCTTATAGTCTATGGGGATGGGTCTATGTAATTATAATTACCTGATTATTGTATTGTTGGGTTGATGACCTTACCATACATTTCATGGGTCAGTGTGTACGTAACTGTGATCTACCCTAAGTTATTGGGTAGTGGTTGTGGAATAGTTCTTATTCTTGAATGAGATGGAATGGTTGACCACATTCTGGGTGAGATGGTATGGTTTGACGAATGATGATGAATTAGTCATGGGATCATTGGGTTGAGGAACACCGTAGGGACTAGGTCATGGTGTGATTTTATGAGACTCAAGGACCATAGGTAGGATTATTTGATAATTGGTCTATAAATGGATGTATGACCATGCTCAGTATTTTTGGCTAATGGTCATCGTATTGTTTTTGGGTTATCATGAGTCATTTTGTATGGGTTGGGAATCAGTGTAGTGGCATAATTAGGTATTGAGGTGGAATTACAACAATTAACTAAAGTAGTTATGATCAAGTACCTTAGTGTCCTAATTAGAATATGCTGAATTGATTCACATAGATTCATGGTTCTCTGGTTAGTACAATACATCCACGGTTCTTATGTTATATGTTTATTTTATTCTTCATGCATACACATATACAAGTGTTTATACCAGGGGAACATGGTGAGACCCTACTATGATATATTTCACACAACTTTCATGGGAACATTGGTGTCTATGTAAATACCTTATGTTATCATGAAGGTTTTGTATGAGTAGTATAATGTATCAAGTGGAAGAAACTCAAGTGTATTTGGAAATTGGGTTTGCAATGTCTAAGGAAAGAAGTAGTTCTAGTGTTTGTTCATTTTATTTTTAGGTTATTTTTGTATTTTGGACTATGATAATCAGATATCAGTGTATTGATAACTATATTCTTCTATATTCTACATTTGTTATAGAATTATGAAAATTTGGATTATGAATAATTTTATTATGAATCTATATGTTTTTGTTATTTTTATGTCATTTTATGACTCTTATTCAAGGGAATTGTCTCCACATTGTTTATATTAGTCCCTCATCACTTGTTGGGTTGCCTCTGGAATATAAGTAGGCACACATGAGGCCATTTTTCACTCTCATCCAAAAGTTGATGAGTGGCCGAGGGCCATGAATTTTTTTTGATATTTATGGATTATGATTAGAGACTGAAAATATATAATAAAATTAATGTATTAATGGTATTTTATTCTAGGTACATTATTGAAATTATTTTTCATTTTTTATTGTGTTGGTGAACTAAACCCATAATTTTGATTTTCCAACATTTTGGGTGTCAATGTAGAGTTTTATTACTTTTTTGAAGGTTCATACCATTGTGGAATAATGATTATTACACTCTCATGAACTCTTAACCTAGAAAATTATTCATATATACTTTGTGGCTATAGAATTTAATATGTTCTTTTCATGTTTCACGAGATTCATTCCACTCTATAGAATAAAAATATTTTAAACTTGTAAATAGAGGTTTACCTAATTGTTTCAATTCGACCTGGAACATGACATAATTTTTTAATAAAAAACTAAATTTAACTTATAAATAGATACTCATGAAGAGATATTGTCTATATATATTATTTCATCATCATATTAAGATTATAAAATACCAAAACATGAGGAATTCTGAGGAAAGAGAATCTAAGTAGGTTGCTTTGAACTAATCTCAAATTTGACCAGTCTTAATATGATTTGTTGATGGATTTTAAAATATGTATTATGTATATGTGTTTAATGATAAAATATTAAATATATATATTGAATAATTATTTTTAAAATATTATTTTTTATATAAATTTTTTTACATAAATTTTTTTATTTATAAAATGGATCACTTCTAATAAGATTTGTTGAAATAGTTTTTAAAGATGTACATTTTAAATGATTTTCAATTTGGGGATATTTTCTTGGAGTTTATTTTAAATTTATTATTTGCGAAGTATGTTTTCCTTGAATTATTCCAATGAATACTTTGTTTTTATGAATAACCATAGAAAATATATTTATCATTTTTCTCAAATTCATGTGATTATTTCCCTTCTGTGAAATACTTATGATTATTATAATTTTTATTTGGATTACCTCATGATTAAGGGTAACATAATATATGAACTTATATACATGAAAAGGTTCATGTCTTTTAAACCACATAATCTAGCATGATTTTCTAATTATGAAATACAAAGGTTAAAAACATATAAAACCTAAATCTTCATATTTAGGTTATGTAAAATCAGAATTATTTAGTTTGATGTTATTGTTATTGATATTAAATTATCAAATAGTTAATTTTATGATATGGTATGAAGATTTATTATGTTTATGACTAAGTGTGATTATTTTACTATTATTTCATAATAGAACTAAGAAATAGGTTTTACTTGACTGTTTCCTTCTTCATTATGGAATAACTAGTTTCTTTGAAGATATCGTTTGGTTGATATATTTAAAATAATGTTTTTCTACAAACCAGGCATTTGAATTTTATTTTCTTATTACTCGTGCTTTGTATTATTTTCGATTTTTATGTAAATACATATGATTTTATACTCACCCCTTACCTATGAAATTTATTGTACATGTAGATTATGTTGGATTCAATTAATCAAAATGGAATATATTTTTGTTCATCAATGGTGAGTCATATATTTATGTAAATGATATGGATCGAGTTTGGTAACATGGGACTTGAGACACATTATGTGTCAAGTTGTTTTCTTTCATTAGATGTGATCTTTTTGAAACATAATCTTCTCCACAAAAATATTCCATACAATTATATTTTAAAAATATTAAATTCTCAACCATTTATGGATTAGGTATTTTCAAGGTAAATTTGTGGTCTCAATAGGTTATTTTTAACCCATGGTACTAGTTTCTAGTTTTTGGAGACCAGGTAGCACACTTAAATCATTATGATAATTCGGTTTTTGAATTAGTATCCATGTACATTGGCTAGGTCATTTCACAAAACATTGAAATATGTTTCATATAATATCTGAGGTAATAATAAACATATTTAAAGTATAACTACTAAGAAAATAATTAAATAGTAGTCTGGGAAAACTATTCAATTCCAATATATAATAATTTCGTAATATATATTGTTTTAAAAATAGAACAGATGATTATATAATATAGGTCCCACTAATCAAATAATAATATAACCCTAAACCTGTTTGTCACATGAATGTAAAACTATCATATATTTATCAAAATATGTAATGTGATTAATCCATTAAAATAAAAAATCATATATAACTATATCCACATTGTATATAAAGCATTCATAGAAAAAAAGTGGATGATTAAATGAATGTAAATCGCCATAAAATGACATAAAATATAACATAATATTAATTAATATGGTATATCATAAAATTTTACTGGAATAGAGGAAAATTAATTCATAAGAAGAGGATAATGTAAATGAAATTTATAAAAAAATATTTTTCATTTTAATGCTATTATAAAAAAGAATGTATTATTAAATGGAATCTAAATGAAAGAGAAAATTAATGAAATTTATTTAAATATAAATCTATAAAATTATAGTCCAAATAGATCTACTTATAAAAAATAAAATAAAATGATAAAATAAAGAGACTATGCTAGGAACATTGTTGAGACAAAAGGTTTCCTTATGACTTTTTCATTCCTTTATGTTTTGAATATCACAAACCCATTTTCATAAAGAAAATTATCTTTCTCAAAAAATATTTTCTAAAGGAAAATTTTCTTTCTCTAAGAATAGCTTCATCCTTATCCATGGTTAATAGTTCCTTATATAAATGTTTTCTTAAATCAAACCTAACCATGTTTTCATAACGAAAAAATCAGAACTCATATAATTTAGAACCATACAGTTCATCAAGCTCTAATTTATCTGGAATACAAAATCTAATTTCATCTGAAATCGGACTCTATTTTCCTTAAAAATTAGACTCTGATTTCTCCGTAAATCATAATTCAATCTCACCTGAAAGAAGACCCTGATTTCATCTAAAATCATACTCTAATTTATCCTCAATTCAGACACCAATTTCTATTGAATTAAGACTCTGAGTTCTCCTGAAATCCAACATCGATTTATCCTAAAACCGGACTCCAATTTCTTTTGAAATGAGACTCAAGTTTCGTCTGAAATCCCACATCGATTTCTTATGAAAATAAACTCTGATTTCTATTGAAATCAAACTCTGCTTTCTCTTAAAATTGCACTCTGATTTCATCACAAATCACATTTGGAATTAATTATAATTCAAACAATGATTCTATATTATTTTAGAATCTATTTTTCAATGTTTCTAGAGTATCTATTTTAATATCTTAAGAATCTGATTAAATTATTTTATTACAATTACCTCATTTTTGTAATGAATCATTTCATTTTACCATACCCTAAACATGATAATGTTTCTTATGCATGTTAATGTCTCTCATTGTTTATTATATAAAACAATGTTATTCAATCTCTTTTAACCAAACTGTAGGCTGAGTGACATGGGTACAGGTCCCTCTAAAATTTATGGAAATATATGACTGTTGGATGAGGAAGTCAACTTTTGGAATCCAAGCCTATAAATAACCAGCCATTTCAACTTTTTCTATTAAATTTTCACGTGGAACTCCTACATGATGTGATAGATCTTATTGGTATTCCTTGTGAAAATGTTGTGAACAACATGTTCAAGGTTAGAATATATTGTTCAAACTGCTTAATGTGATTCTTATTGTTTCTCTTCAATTGATGAATTTCAGGGATAGGAAGACAGAGGTACCGATCACCTTAAAGATTGAGAGCTTGTGGGGATATCATTAAAGACTTTGATCTTCGAATCAAGGGCTTACCATGTTGGGGGTAAGACAAACATTCTTGAAATTATAAATCAAGGGACTATTTTATAAATTTCTTGGATACCCTTCTCTTTAAGTTAAATTTTATCTTATACTTGTTACCTGGTTATTGTTATAAGTTTTATTTCTGCTGCATTTTTGTAGAAGAAATAATTTATAACTTTATAATACATTCTTATACTTGTATACATTGATAAAAACATCATTCTATATGCTTTATGGTAGAACCATTTCCTAGGTAACCTTGTATTATGTTAATTTATTGGATCCATTTTATCACATCCAAATCAATTTAGTTTCTTATTTAAAAACTAAAGAGGTTTTTTTATTCTATCTTTTTTTAACTCCGTTAACAATAGTTTTTCATAAGGATAAAAATGATTGTTTTTAAATGTAAAATCCCCCCTTGTAATTGAATAATATAAATCAATATTTTGATCCTGAAATTATTATTAGAGTGGGTATCTAAAATACTTGTACAAACATATATATTTTCTCCCCTGTATTTTTCTTTCATAAATTTACTTATTCAAGTTTTAATTAAAGATTTTCTTACAAACTCTTTTTTTATAAACATTTTTTACTAATCCATTTTTTGGAAAATTATGTTTACTAGGGGTTTTCCATTGTTATACTTTAGAATATTACTACAAATAATTCTAGATCTAGGCATGAAGACGACATGTGATTCAGAGGTCCGTTGAAAATGGAAATAATTTTAAAAAAATATTAAGTATTTTTATACTATGAATGAAGTGGGATCATGTTGTCTATAATATGGTAACTCAGATCAGAAATCTGATAACACGATTGCATCTGAAGCATGTCATTTACCCTTGGTGGGGTATAACCATTGCAGTGGTAGGCCTCCTATAGAAAAATAAACTGAGGGTGTTTTTTAAATAAATGAATTTTTTAATTTATGGATGTTGACTTGAATAAATTTTGAATGGTTTCTCGGATGAAAATTCTAAGCACTTGGTTGAGTTCAAAACACCGTGTTTACCTTAGGGGTGACCCAATAATTTCCACGCTGGGTGGTTTGGTTGGGGGAGTATACAACTGTTGAATTAATTAATTAGTCAATTAAAAATAAAAATAAATCAATCCCTCCCACCCCCTTCACATCCATTGCATAGTAAGATGATCCGCTCCTTCCTCCTCTATTCTTTGGTGATGATTCACTGAATTGAGCTAGCAAAGCGCTGATGAGCCTTGATTCTGACAGCGGATGCTCCCGAATCGTGCAGTAGATTCTTTGGAGTGTGGACCTGGGTTTGAACATTGTAATTTTCCCCATGAGGTAGGAGGTTTGAGTTTTAATTATATGATCCCATTTATTCTTCAATTTAGTTCGAATCATCATCATTTTTGCGGAGATCACGTCCTAAGATTTCTAAAATAGTTCTCAGATCTATTTGCGGAGCACCGGGGTGGTCCCGGTGGTCTGAAAATGTTTTCGGATGGAAATCCCATATTCGGGCGGTGTCCATGGCAGAATTTGGTGAGGGCGGCGGCAGCATGGCAGTTCCTGGCTCCGGTGTGGTGGTTTCCGGTGACGCAGGCGGTGGTCCAGCTAGAATTTTTTAGGGGTTAGTTAAACCCTTGTAACTCACAAACCGGAAGACTGATTTGCAAGCCGTTTGTAGCAATGCATTATTTATTTCGAGACAGACCTCTTGAGATTGTTTCGATACTTTTATGATTCTATTTTTTGGCTCGGGGGCATGATACGTTGGAAATAATAATAAATTTTTATTATTATTCAACTTTGACCTATTGTAACTTCTGCACAGAGCGTCTAATTGCCGCACCGTCAGTGGCATTGTGATCCTAATGGAAAAGAAGATGTTTCAATGTAGAATTAAGGTTATGGGACAAAGATAATGGTGCGGGCCCATGAGGCTATGTTTGGGTGTTTACAGAGAAACAGAACTTTTTCGTTTGATATTTTTTTTGGAAGAACGAGTAATATATCTCATGCGCTTTTCTGAGGGGATTGTGATAGTGTGATCCTCTTGATGAGTTATAGAATTGTGGTGTGGTCCCTACTAAAACGTTTTATGGTGAATAGTACCTTTTTCACCAGTTCACTATTTCGGGTGAGTAAATAGACTTTCCTATGTGTTTTTTCGTGTATAACTTTATGGTAGCCTCGATTTGGACCTCAGAGGTACGCAATGTGTTGATGTTGTGGGTCCCTTGGATTAGAAACGTTTGAACCAATAGTGGTTGATTAAACTCCCTTGGTTTTTTCTTATAAGGATTCATGTGACATTACAACCCATTACAGGTTTGTGATCCCTTCGAAGGGATGTTTTTAGATAGAGTTGTGTTATCCCTCCAATGGGGTCGGTGTAGGATCCTTTAGCTTTTCTTTCCTTGATCAGGTTCCTAATATCGTTGTGACCTCTCATCCATGGGTGGTAATCCCCTGTCTAGAAGAACAAACCTGTATGGTTTGAGGCATCAATGGTAGTATTATCCCCTACATAGTCGATGCTAATTGTACGATTTTGGTATCGTCGGGTATATGATCCCCTACTCCATGTGTGGTTTTAGTTGGATTTTTGGTATCGTCGGTTTGATCCCCAACTTCATGAGATATACTAGATGGGGTTCTCGGCATTGTCGAGCCCAATTCTATACGGGCGATGATCCTCTATCTATGTTATGTGATATGTGGAACGTTAGATCAAATTTTGGTATCCCCTAGAGGATCCGAGAATTGATTCTCTATAAGCGAGATCTTGGAGTTACCAGAAAGAGTTCGTGTATTCCTGAGAGGACCCTAGGAGTGATCCTCTATTCGAAGAGTTTAGTGTTTCTGTTTTTTCTGCGTGGTGTTCATAGTGATGATGTCTGATGGGGGTGTTCTCTCGGATGGGCCATTTGGGATGGTGGGGTGAGGCCTGATAGAGTGTATCCTTAGGATGAGTGTCATCTATGATGGCATAGCTCGTGGTGTGTGTTCCCCTGGTTTGTGTAAGCCTTAGATCTTTGAGTAGAACATGTCGCCGGTAATGAGGTAAGAACCCCATGAGGCTTGGTGACAGAAAAGGGTTTATCTGAATGTTTCTAGTATTTTTATGGGTATATACATGATCAGGAATGAGTAGTCATTTTTTTTCTGAGGATGGTCTCGAGATGGAATTTCTCTCTTTTTTGGGTTCCCTCTAGCTAGCATGAGCAGAGTATTTCCTCTTAATTGATCTCTTTTATTATGGGTTTTTTGGGGCACCTACTGAGTATTCTTCTACACACCCATGCACCTTATTTTCACACACATTTTTTGTGTCATGTGCAGACCACATGCCTTTTGACAGTTTCCTACGAGGAACCAGAGCAGGCTAATTTTAGTGAGATTGACTAACTGAGATGTTTACTGAACCTATTCCGAGGAGATTCTTGATGGGTGCTTTTGATAGTGATTCCCTACTTCAGATAAGGTTGGATGTTTTTTCTGTTTTCGTTTGGTGGGCCATGTATTTTCCTTTTTTTACATTTTGTTGTAATATGGTTGCAGGTTAGATGTATGCATGTATTTCATTTTAGTTTCTATATATATATATATATATATATATATATATTGTGGTATAGAGGTGTATGTGGGTGCGTGTGTATAGGTACCTTAGGCTAATGCCTCCCATGTTTGTGGATGCCTACTCCGCACTAGTCGCTCGACCCTAACCTATTGGAGGTGAGCTTGGGGAGTCTCGGTTCTATCCCCATTGGGTCTGATCATGATATAGTGGTATCCTAGGAGGTTCCACCATTGGGATCTCTGAGCATAGGTGTTCTCGTTGTGATCTTGGTTTTGGTTGCATAGCGGTAGTGTTAGGATGTTTCAAGTTCAGATAGCAGGCCATGGAATCCATTGTTAGTGCGGTGGCCAACATATCCATTCACCAGGTCTCTGAAAACCTTCCATTTGACTTGGGACATTATTACACTAGTCATAGGGAAATAATGTTACATGCATCATATAGTACAGGGTTTGAGGTTTTCCTTTTTCTTCTTGAGTCAGATCCCTAGATATACTCTTTGACTGTGGTGCATCTTGATTGTATTTATAGATGCCTCCATGACGCCATCCAGCAAGGGTTTCATAGTGGGATTGTGGTGATGATCCACCCTGAGTAAAGGCTTTGGACAATGGCATAGGTTTTGTGGCTGGACCACTATGTGGTCCTCCAGTTGATCCACCACCTAGAAAGAAGTTGATTGTGACAGTAGTTTAATATAAGGATGCGTGTAGGATGAGTGCTCTACATGAGTTCCAGAGGAAGAGAAATATTATTTACCAGGGTGATTCAGACCCCCAGGCTGCTAATGACTAGCTCAAGGATGTCACCAATGTTTTTCTCCTGGCGAGGACACCTCCATATCAGATGGTTGTCTTAGCGGCAACCCTTCTACATGGTTCATCTAGGAAATGATGGAGTCTAGTGACACAGTCTCATAATGATGAGATTCCCATGTGGGTAGAGAATGAATGGTTCATTAGGAAAGAGTTCTATTCGGTGAAACAGAGGTCAGTGCGGATTCAGGAGCTTCTCCAGCTTCAACAAGAGGGCATGACTAGGTCAGAGTACTCAGGGAGGTTTATAGACCATTCATGCTACTCCCTTGATATGGTTCGAGACATGTTCATTAGGGATCATAATTTTGAGCATGGCCTATGAAGAGACATCCGAGAAGGTGTAGTTTCCTTGTGCATACCCACCTATGTTGGAGTGCTGGAGCTGACCTAGGAAGTGGAAATCCTTCTAGATGAGAAAATTCCACCCACGGGTGATGGGAACATGGGAGGTGAGACCTTGATAACTGGTTTGGTAACTGATATATGATGACTAACATAGGGTTCTGGATGGGTTAGACATTTCAAGAGGAGACCCCAAGATAGAGAATCTGAGGCTCATGGCTCTCAGACCAGTTTTGGTCAGTCATAGGAGTGGAAGTGTTATGCCTGCAATGGATGGGGACATCATGCTAGATATTGTCCGAACTGCCATGATGCTGAGAGGGATCCAGTCGAAAGGCCTCATTGAAAGAGGCAGTGTCTCGATTATGGAGTTCTTCGGGGTGGCAGATGTGGCGATGGAGTCGGTGTAGTAGCTGGAGGTGGAAGACTGTATGAGTTTTCCCCCAGGAGTTTGATGAACCACTCAAAACACGGGGGTTCCCCCCTCCATGACGGTGGTGACTACTGAGCTGGTTCCTCCCCCTACGGGGGAGAGGCCTCCGACTTCCTTCAATGGAGAAGAACCCTTTGAACCCTTCTCCATTCCGAATCTTCTCCCTCCATTTCCCCGAAGTACTTTGTGCCCAAAGGTGCCAGACCTGTACGAGGGATTACCTAATCTCCCGATTTCAGTCTCTGAGATCAATGAGGCATCAGCCATCCTCAACCTGACTTTGATCACTCTCTTCTCACATAGAAGGCCTTCGGTCGACTACTTTGATAGATTTGTATTCGGATCTTGGGACTTGCAGAAGAGGGAAATGATAGGTTTTCTTGACTCCAAAAACAAAATGATTTGATTCACCTATGATGAAGACTTAATAAAAGCCTGGTTTAGTGCTCCCCACAACTGCAACGGCTTCTGTTTCTATCTATCCAGATAGACTTATGAATTTCATATGAAACGAGACTCGCCTTCAGTATCTATTTGGGTAAGATTCCCTAATCTCCCTATTTTGTTTCAAAATCCTTCAATTATTAGTATGCTTTGAAACCTAGTGGGAAGATACCTGTGTTCTGACAGCCGAAACAAAGCTGTATCTCATCTGTTTAATCCTCTCATTTTTGTGGAGGTTGACGCTTCAAAAGTGCCTACCGATTTCCTTTGGTTTACAGTTAGTGAAGAATTCCGATGAAGATAGGAATTCGTTTATGAATCGTGGTTTGAACTTTGTTCTATCTGTAAGAAAATGGGTCACTCGATAAAGGTCTGTAAGAGTGGGTTTAGGAAGTCAGGGAAATAAAAAGGTGTGAGCATGGGTGTTAGTGGAAATCAAGAGAAGACCGCGGTGAATGGATCATCTGGTCAGGGGAATGTTGGTATGGAGTCTGAATTGAATTCGACAAAAGTTGTGCAAGGTGTTTCCTGCAATACACTAGTTGCAGATGTCTTTAATCATTTGAGAAAGAATCGGTGTGATCCTCTTTCACTGGTGAAAATGGGGTTGGAGGCGGAGACAACTGAGAGTGGATTGGACCCTCCTCTTGAGGCCTCCCATGGGGGAAGTGGGGAAAATCTAGATGGGGTACTGGAAAAGGTTGATAAGGGAGGTCATACTCGATCAGGCCGTTCTTTTGCTAAGGTGGTGTGCTTAAGAATGGATTGCAGTGATTGTGTCCAGGCAGTGACTTAGAATCCAAATACTGGTTTCAAGGCCCTGGAACAAGATGCAGGGGGAGAGACCTTGTGCAGGACAAGTCATGTGGAAGGCCTTGTGCTGGGTAATCATTTTGAGCTTCTGCCCAATGATGATCTAGCCCAGGTCTCTACAGATTTGGTCTAAATCTCCATGTATGAGCAGGAGGTGAATGGGTCCAATGATGAATGTTATAGCTCTTATGAAGGTTTCATAGAGGATGGTACTCAAGGAACCAGGAATCCAAGCCCCCAGATATGCAAAAGTAGGAGGGTCAATCGTAAAGTAGGTAAAGACTACTCACATTTACCTTTACCTATAGAGACCTGATCCGTGAAGAAGATGAAGGCCAAACAGATGTAAAATGCCCCCGACCTCTCCATACCAGCTTGCTAGCATCGGAGGTCTGATTCTATGATTGAACACAATTTGGAACTGCTTTTTAGCTCGGAAGAGGTTGTGGCTGAATCGGTTCTGACAATTAATTCTACTGCTATACAGGCTGAATGAATGATGGTAAGAAGTATAAGGGTACCTGAAAATGAGGAGCAATGCAACTGGATTGATAAATAGGATCTCATCCTAATACGAGGATTCAACAACGGGATAATCAATATAGAGGAGTACTTTTAGTCTTGGGACAGGCTAACTTTTCAGTTCGAAGATCTCCTGAACAGGGAACCAGACACTCAAGTGAGAACTATCTCTTGGAAATTATCTATGAAGACTAAAATTGGTAAGCTGCAGTTTTATTTTAATGTCTTGGTATCTTCCTTTTATGCTTGAACTCATGGTTTTTCAATTTTTCCTTAATAGTGTTTGATAATAAAATAAAAAATATATTGAGGTGTATGAGTTTCCCCCATGACATCCCCCAGGTGTTCCACACTGGGCTCAGGGGGCTGGAGGATGGGGTGAGTAAAACTGCAGGCCTTAGAGGCTGTTGACCTAGAGGCTCCATAGATGGAAAGAGGTATGATCCATATCCTCTCTACTTTGTGTAGTAGTTTTTGTAGACACTATAAGGCAGTACTCAGTCCTTCCCATTTCTTGGTCGAGGCTTGTTCATGGAATTGGTAATAACATGTGTTGGTTTTTTTCTAAAATCATTGAATGCATAAGGAAGAGTGATCCTTCTCACATAGAGATGTGTTTTTGTGACATGATTAAAATTTTGTGTGTGAGTTAGTGCCACCTAAATCAAATAGTATTTAGGTGAGGAGGATGAGTTCATCTGACTTAGGTTTTCAAGTAAGGGTTGTGTGTTGAGGTGTTTGTGATAATGGCATTGGGTTCCCCATAGTGTGTGCTAGTTGGAACCATATGACCCCTTGGTATCTTTGTTGTGGTTCTTCTTGGGTGAAATCACTGGTGTGAGAAACCGAGTTCAGAGTTATGTTTCTTTCCCTCATGTTTATGGATTTCTGGGGACACAAATTCCTAAGGTGGGAAGAATTTAGAGACTCAGTTTTTCCCTCTATTAATCATTGGAAAATTTCTACAAAAAATCCAGTGTTAGAAATGAAGACGACTTGCGGTTATGAGGCCCAGTGTTCTTGGAATAAATTTTATAAATATATTAATTATTTTTATACTATGAATGAGGCAGGAGTGGGTTATGTCTTATGTGGTAGATCAAATCAGAAATCTGAGGGTGCAGTTGTGTCCGAAGTGTGTCGTTTACCCTATGTGGTGTATAACCATTGCAGGTGCATTCCTACAATATAAAAAGTGACCGAGGGAATTTTTGTAAATAAATGAATTAATTTATTTATGATAGTTGACAAGAATAACTTTTGAACTGATTCATAGATTGAAATTCTAAGCACACGATTGATCTCAGAACATCGTGTTTACCCTAGGAGAGACAAATCATTTCAGTGCCGAGAAGTTTTGTCGGGGGCATAGATGACTATTGAATTAATTAATTATTTAATTAAAAATAAAAATAAATCAATCTACCCCACCTCACATCAATTTCATAGTAGAATTATCCTTTCCTTCCTCCTTCATTCATCAGAATCGAATCATCAAATCGAGAGAATGATGCGCTGATAAGCGCCCATTCTGACAACAGATGCTCCAGAATCATGTAACGAATGATTTGGAGGGAAGATCTAGGTTTTAACGTTGTAATTTCTCCCATGAGTTAAGAAGTTTTATTTTTAATTCCTTAAAATTATTTATGCTTTAAATATTTTTGAATCATTGTCGTGTTTGTGAATATTGCATCCCAAGATTTCTGAAATAAGTCTCAGATCTATTTTTGGAGCATCGGGGTGCTCCCAGTGTTATGCAGAAGTTTTCATGTTGTGAACTCAGATTATGGCATCATCCATGGTGGAATCCGGAGAGTGTGGCATCAGAGAATTAGTATCTGGCTCTGGTGTAGATATTTCGGGCAAGGCAAGCGGTGGTCCGACAAGAATTATTTGGGGGATCTTGAAACCCCCGTAACTCACAAACCAGAAGTCCGACTTCCAAGACATTTGTGGAGATGCATTCCTTGTGTTGATATGGAACTTTTGAGATTGTTTTTTTTTAATTTTATAAGTTGGGTTTTTGGCCCGAGGTAAGGAAACTTTGAACATAATACTAATATTTTGTTATTATTGAACTTCAACTCTTCGTAACTTATGTATGTACTGTCCGATTGATACGGCGTCAGTGGCATCGTGATCCAGATTCTAAAGAAGATTTTTCAAGATAGATATTGGGTGATGGGTCTAAGATTAAGGTGCAGGACCCATGAGGCCAGGTTTGGGCATTTACAGAGAAACGTTACTTTTTCTTCAGATATCAGTTTTGGACGAATGAGTAATCGAACTCGTGCGATTTTCCAAGGGGATCACAATAGTGTGATCAAATTGATGAGTATCATAATTATGGTGTGGGCCCCACTCGGACTTGTTACTGTGAACAATACCTTTTTCTAGTTTTCCATTTTGGTTGTTTAAAGAGACTATCTTGCGTGTTTTTCCTCATAGAACTTGATGATAGCCTCGTTTTAGACCTCATATGTATGCAGTGTGACGATGTTGTAGGTATATTGGGTTAGCAATGTTTGGACCATCAACATTTGAGTGGACTCCCTTGGTTTGTTCCTATGAGGATTCGTGTGATATTGATATCCCAGTATTGGTTTGTGATCCCCTTGATAGGATATTTTTAGATAGAGTTGTGGTATCCCTTGGGTGTGGCCGAGGTAGGATTCTCCAGCTTCTCTTTCCTATATCGGGTTTTTGGTATTGTTGTGACCTCTCATCCCTGGGTGGCGATCCCATATCTAGCAGAATAACCCCGTAATGTTTTAGGTATCATTGGTAGTATGATTCCCTATATATTGGATTCTAATTGTAGGGTTGTGGTATCATCGGGTATACGATCCTCTACTCATCATGTGGGTTCGGTAGGGTTTGTTGTATAATAGGTTTGATCCCATACTTTGTGAGTTATACAATATGGAGTTCTAGGAATCATCGATCCCACCTTTATACAAGCAACGATCTTCTATCTGAGTGTTGTTATCTGTGGAACGTCAGATCGGGATGTGGTATACCCAGCATATCATGGGGGTTATCCCCTATCTGTGTGAACTTAGAGTTACCATAGTGGGTTCATGTATCCCCTATAGAACCCTAGGAGTGATCCCTTATATACGGAGTTTGGTGTTTCCACTTTTTCAGCATGGTTTTCTTAGTGATTTTGTCTAATGTGGGTGTTCTCTCAGATGGGCCATCTAGGATGGTGGGGTGAGGCATGATAAAGTGTCTCTCTTAGACGAGTGTCATCTGGGATGATAGAGCTCGTGGAGTTTGTTATATTAGTTTGGGTAAGCCTTATATATTTGAGATGAAACTATCACTAGTATTGAGGTCGGAACCTCATTGGACATGGAGCCTAAAACGGGTATATCTGAATGTTCATTGTATATGTATGGGAATATACCTGGGCTGGTGTGACTAGTTACGTTTTTCCGAGGATGGTCTCGAGATATAGTTTCTCTCTTGTTTGGGTTCCCTCTTGCTGAAATGAGCATACAATTTCCTTTTAGTGGCTCTCTTTTATTTTTGGGTTGTTGGGGTTCCTACTGAGTATTCTTATACTCACCCCTACATGGGATATTCCTTCCATTGTGTTGTGTATTCTACAGAGGAAAAGCCTTTTGATGGAGTCCCAGAAGGACCTAGAGCAGGAGGAGCATAATGAGCTTGACCGACTAGGGTGTTTACCAAAGCTGTACTGAAATGTTTTTTGGTGGGTGCTTTTGATAGTGATCCCCTCCTTCTGAGAAGCTTAGATGCTTTTGCAGTTTTCTTTTGGTGGGCCATGTATTTTCCATTTTGAACTCATCGCGGTACTCTGGTTGTGGGTTAGATATATGTGTGTATTTATTTTTAGTTTTTGTATATATATATCTCTACATTGTTTCATATAGGTGCTTGTGGGTGCATGTGTATAGGTACCTTAAGCTAATGCCACCCATGTTTGTGATAGCCTACTCGGTGCTAGTATCCCGCCCCTGTCCTATTTGAGGTAGGCTTGGGGAGTCATGACTTGATCCCTGTTCTGTATGATCTTAATAGAAATGTTTTTTTTTTGTAATGCTAGGAATGAATGTTGGTTCTATAGACAATTTAAATCCTACAAGACCACCCATTTTTAATGGAAATTATTATGAATACTAGAAAGATTGGATGAACACTTTTATTTTAAATGCCAGTGTGGATTATTTTATCATGTTTATTTAATATTACATGATTCCTGAAAAGGAAATCAGAACATCCACCAATCAGGAAATGCAAGAGTACCAGCATAAGTTTAAGTTACACAATACTTTTTTATGTTCTATGACTAGGAATATCTATAAACAAATTTCATCATGTCATGTTTCCAATTGAATTTGGAGAAAATTATACCATTCTCATTTTGGAACATCCATGGTCATAGAAACACATATATCTATGCTTAGAGTATAATATAGTGGTTTTATGTTTCTCTATGGAGAACCTGTATGTGAAGTTCAAAAAAAATTATGAATATAGTCAACAACCTTCAGTCTATTGGTGGAAAAAGACTTGATTATTAAGTTCCTGTGGAAAAGATAGTACATATTATTCTCAATGAGTGGGAATCTAAATGAATAAAAATTTATGAAAATTGGAATGTCTGTAATTGCTCTCACGATGAGTTATTTGGGACTCTCCAATAGCATGTAACCATAATGAAGAGAGATGTCGAGATCAAAAAGAAAAAGAAAAGTAATGGAAGTGTGGTTTAACTACCACATAATATCATAGGAAATCCAAGACTCCAAAAGGAGTTACTAGATTAAAATCTTATAGAGCTAATGTTATATCTAAATCAAGTGATAGTGATCATTCTAAAAATAAACATTGCAATATTTCTCTAAGAATTAAAAATATTGTTGGAATGAAATATTTCTAATATAGATAAATGATGAATTATAGAAAGGATAAGATAGATTTAGTTGTGACTTGTTATGAATTCAAGAGAGTAGGTAAAATCAGACCAGACATTCTTATGCTCAAAAGGAAAGAATAAAAGGATAGGAATTTTGAAAGAAACAAGAATAAGTACAACAAGTCAAATTATAAGAATGTACTAAAAGCTAATGATACCAAGAGTGAAAGTGGTGGTGATTTATAAGATGAATCCTTAGATATTTAATCTTCTGGGAAAAATATTTTTTGTCTTATACCCGTAATTCCTACTGGGAATCATTTCTCATGGATAAGGTACACAATTATGAATCATTAACCAATATTTATTTAAATGTAAATTATCCTAATTAAGAAATTTAGTAAACTTCGGATAATGAATCTCTGTCATCAGAATATATTAATTTACCATTATTTTAAGAAGTGTCTATTTTTTCCAAGTAACATGAAAATGAAAATAGAATGATCAATAAGAAATGTGTTGAGTAAAATTATAGAATAATTATTTAACAAAAGAAGTATCACATCATTCAAATAATCTTGATCATAATATTTTTTTTTTAAAGATGATTCAAAAAACTATAAGGAGCTTAATACTGAGAAGGATAAACTTTCTAAGGATCCTAGAAATATTATTTATAAGAATTATTTTTTAAATACCCACTCAAATTCTAAGACTAATTACAATTAGGATAAAAATTTAGTCATCAGAAAAAAAAATATAAAAAAATTTCTTTATAGAAACTTGTATCCAATTTCACTTCTAGAAGGATGTAATTTGATAATATGTATTCAAAACCTTGTCCTCTATGAAACAGTTTGAGATTTAGTTATACTCATTCAAAATAGTTTCTTGTTAAAACTATTTTGTTCCCCAAAGTGATCCTTTGTTTCACTAAGTGTCATTGTGGTGCACATTGGGGGAAGAATTGTTCATTGAATAAAACCCAATCCTTAGGTTCTCATAAATATAAATTTTATAAGAAAAATGTGATTCCTATGATTTTAATTTCTACAAAATCTATATCTAAGAATATTTGGATTCTAAAAGTAAAACTATTTGATTTTTTGAAAAAAAAATGGAAGTGCCGAAAATAGATTGTACATGGATAGTGGATATTCCTGACACAAGACTGGTAAAAAAACATATTTAAAAATATTATCAAGATTTAATGAGAAAAAGTAACTTTCAGATATAATTCTCAAGAAGAAATTGTTGGTATAGGTAACATTTTTCTTATCCGAAAATCATTAATTTCAAATGTTTTATTTGTTAAAGGTCTAAATCACAACCTCATAAGCATAATCCAATTATGTTATTAATGTTACCTTGTGAATTTTAGGAATGACAAATATTTAGTACACAATTCCAAGGAATATATAACTATCTCTACCCATAGGCATGAGAATGTTTACGCACTTAACATAGAATAAATTATTAGACAATACCTACATTGCCATAGGGAAATTTAAGATCAATCATGGTTATGGAATAGAAGACTGAGACATTATAACCTTAGGAACCTATGAAAACCTTCAAGGAAAAGACATGTTAAGGATCTACTTAAGCTTATATTTGATTCTTCAATAGTTTTTTATCCTTGTCAATATGCCAAGAAACATAATTCAATCTTTAATTCAATTATTTAAGTATCAACATCCAGCCACTTCATATGAATTTGTTCATCCAACACAAACTATGAGTATTGAAGGAAAATACTAAGTATTTGATTTAGTTGATGATTACAATAGATTAACATGGGTTTATATTCTAGAAATGAAATCAAAAACATTTTCTTATTTTACATCTTTCTCATCCAATGTTAAAAATGATAAAAAATACGTTCATTGGTATCTATTTGTAGTGGTCATGGGGGAGAATTTGAAAATTCAGATTTTCAAAATTTTTGTAGTAAAAAGGCATTACTCATAACATCTCAGATCCAAGAACTCATCAACAAAATGGTGTTATTGAAAGAAGAAACTTTATTATTCAAGAGTTGACCTGAACAATGTTGAGTGAATAATCTATCAAAAAACACATTTGGGATGAGGCTATTCTTACTACTTGATATAAAATAAATCATGTTTTAATTAGACATTTTTTTAATAAAACACCTTATGAGTTATGGATTGGTTAAAAACCTAAATTTTCATACTTCAATGTATTTTTATTGAAATTATTAATCTTTAATACCTAAGATAACTTACATTAAATCACACCCAAAAATGAAGAATGAATTCTCATAGGCCACGCCACTACTTATAATGCTTATAGAGTTTTCAAAAAACATGTGTACTTTTGAATAAAAAATACATGTTAAATTTGATGAAATTGATCATTTTGTTTATAAACAACCCCCACCTAAATATTCATATGTGATTTAAATAATTGATTATCAACCATTGATGGAATATTAATCAAATAAGGAAAATACTAAAGAAAATGTTTCTGAAGTATTTACCATAGAATATTTTCCACCTTATTTTGATGAACATGATTTACAAAACCCAAAGCAGTTGTTTTGTAAGAATCATACCAGTGATACTTTCATTGTTGATGTAAATCATCCTATAAGTACTAGAATTTCTATAATAATGGAACAAGAGTGTTTTTAATTTCATTCCCAATTAGAACCTAGAAGCACTAAAAAAGAATTTGGTGATGATGACAGGATTAAATATATGCATGATGAACTAAATCAATTCAAAAAGAACAAATTTGGGACCTTGTTCGATAAACATTATGAAACATATATAATTCGAATAAAATGGGTATTCAGAAATAAATGGGATGAAATTGGAATCCATGTAAGAAATATGTATGGTACGTTTCTAAAGGCTATAATCAATAATAATGAATCAATTATGATGAAACCTATGCTCTAGTTTCTAGACTGTAATCAATTAGTATTCAACAAACCATTACAACATTTTTTTGTTTTAATTTTTTTCAAATGAACATGAAGTGATCTTCCCTTAACATATTTGTTCAAGAGGATTTTTATATTGAAAAAACTCCTCATTTTTATGATTCAATACATCCTGAACACATTTACAAGCTTACAAAAGCATTATATGGACTTTAGAAAGCCCCTTGAGCACGGTATGGTAGACTTACATGATTTTTATTACAAAACAATTATGTTAAGTTAACTACTGATATAACCCATTTTATAAATAAAGATAATAAATTTTTTTTATTTTATAAATATATTTCAATGATATTATATTCATATCAACTCAGAAATCCTTAACTGATTCATTTTTTAATCTCATGAAATTTGAGTTTGAAATGAGTATGATGGGTGAGTTATTATTTTTTATTGTTTTTCAAATTTCTCAAAAACCAAAAACAACTTATATATTTCAACATAATTATATGATAGATCTTATTAAGAAGTATTTAAATGACAACACAAAAAGTATAAGTACTCTAATCAATACCTCAAACATTCATGATGTTGATGAAGCTGTGAAACCAGTAGATCAAACATCTTTTAGAGGTATGATTGGAAGTTTTTTATAATTAATATCACTCCATTTAGACTTAATTTTTTCAGTATTATATTGTTAAATATATCGATCTAGTCCAAAATAATCTCATAGAGAAGTAGTGAAGATAATTTTTAGATATTTAAAGGGAACTAATGAATTTGGACATTTTTATTCTTCTGGAAATGATTTTGTTTTAAAAAAAATTTCAGATGCGGGATTTGGTGGATATAGAATGGATAATAAATGAACATATAGAACTCTTTATTTTTTAGGAGATTCATTAGTTTATTGGTCATTCAATAAACATAAATCAATTTCACTTTCCAGTGATGAAGCTGAATATGCAGTAGCAAGAAGTTGTATGGATCTTGTATTGTGAATGCAACACACACTCATAGAATATGGCATGAGTTTTACCAAAACACAAATAATACATGATAACACTATTTAAATTTCCCTAAAAACCCATAATTATAAATCTCATTTAAAACACATAGATTTAAAGCATCACATTCTTAGGAATCACACACTTAAAAGAGATATTATTTTACAATATATTAGAATGTTAGACCAAATTTCTGAACAATTTACATATTCATTACCCTCTGATATATTTGGATAAATTAAACACTCTTTGGTTATGACAACCATAAGATAATCATCTATATTAACATTTTGTTGAATCCTATCTCCTTACATTAATTTAATATTTTTCATAGGGGGAGTACATATGTTCATTTATTCATTTTTTTTATAAAATTATAGAAACCTAATATTTTTGGAATCTAAAAAATATCGGAGCCTAAAAGTTTTCATTCCTTAATAAATTTTTTTCCAGAACCTATTTTTTTCTAAGAAGAACCTAAAATTTTTTGACAAATATTTCTAAGTACTATGGAAGGTACGTTTCTTACATATATTATCTTATTACATCTATGTATGATGGTATTTCAAAAATATGTTTTAATAAAAATCTATTGGATTAATTTTCCGTAAATTTAATTTTTCTTTAAAACCTCAAAAGATCGGAAGCCATGAAAACCTTCTTCAGTAATCATCTCAACCATCATATCAGATTATGCTAAACTCAATTGATGGATTGATTCAAGAATTTGAAACATCACCACGAATCCAATATAAAGGTTTCATGTGTTCATGTCCCGCATTGGTTCTCTCAGTATTTCTATGCCGAAGCTTTTACTTATTCATGTCTGACGTTCAAATTTTTTTCTTTGCCTTAAATTCTGCATGTCGATTGAAATTTTCACATAGACTCTGATTATTTCTTAGTAAAAAAAAGAAGAAAAATACTAGATAATGTTTAGGGAAATTATAGTATATCATAATTTCTTCACCATGTATAATTCATTGATTTCAAAGATCATCAAGTTGAATGAATGGGAAAGATTATGTGTTTATAAGGAAAAGAATGAGGACCTAGTGTATTCTAATCATGTTATATAATTTTATGATTCCATTTATTTATATTATCATGATAGAAAAGAAATTTTCTAGATCATGTGTTATGGAATATATTAATCCATGTCATTCAACAAAGAAGCATGTCTTCTTGGCATACCTTAAAGTGAGGAAATACTTTGCTCTCTTAGATTTCCAGTTAAGGATGGTTTGTTAGAATGATTTAAGGATATAGATTTCCTTGGCCTTAAAAGAGTGTTGAAACCAAAGTTATCTTATCTTTACAATATATATAGATTAGCTTCCTTATAGATGAAAGGATTCTTAATTTCGAGAAAAGGATACAAGGATTATCTTATGATTTTCGATTTCTTTCAGTTGTATTTTCATGTGAATGTAAGAAAGATATATTTTGTTAATTATATTCTTTAGACAATAAAAAAATATTAAGAGTTGAAATATCAAGTCACAAATATTGATATATCATGTGATTTTTTCTAATATCATAATCTCATGCTTAGACACCTTCAAAATACCCTCCACATTAAATGCCTAGATATTTAATATTATTTTTTCCCAATGATGATACATTAAAGAGAATGATTGTAATGTCTTGGATTTTTCCTCATATCATTTCAGTATTATATGGGTATTATTTTGAGACTAGGATTTGAGACTAAGTGCAGTTCTGAGGCCCGGTGAGCCCAGAACAAATGTTTGAATTTAATTAAATAATTAAATTACACAGGCGTGTGGTTTTCCTGAAAAAGTGGAATAACTCTTGAATGGGTACTCAGATCAGAAATATGAGGGCACCATTGTGTCCAGTGTAGTGAGTTTACTTTAGGTGAGGCCTAACATTGGCTAATGCAGGTCGGTGGTGAAATATAGTTTTTGGATGTAACCGTAATAAAATATTTAATGAAAATATCTTATTAAATCTTTATGTAGTGAAGCCTTTTAATTTAACGATTTTACAGGGGATCAGGGTCATAAATCTCATAACCCTAAATTTACCATAGAGACTCTGGAACGCTATGGGGGAAATCCCCAACCCGGCAATGACGTTCTTGACGAGTTTTTCTGGCGACAACGACGCAGCGACCATATCTTTGCCGACAAATGCCGCAGATCCAGGTATGACGTTTTGATTTGTGTTTCCTTTCCCCATTCTTGATTCCTATGATGAATGCGGACTAATACATGAACATATTATCCTGCAGATCAATCATATTTGCAGGATGGGATTTTTTCAGGGAGTTTTTGAAAGATCATAATCCTTTCAATCTATATCTGATAATTTTTTTGAGGATCGTTCTTACGGGAACGGATCAAGGCTGGAACAAACAATGGAAAAGGTTCATTCCTCATGTTGTTTCTTTGTGAATCTTTTCCCCATTATTTTTTCCTAATCATTCTTTGTTCTTCATGGGATAAGAACAATGATTGATTGCGCCTTCGATCTGCGGTGTAATGACCTGAGATTATAGATCTAACACCAAGATGAACCAACAGAGTTGCGATGACGACGACGATAGACGGATCTAAGCGATTAGGGAGAAATCTCTCTTCGAGCGTAAATTAATTGGAAAATCATACGTTGATCGTTGATCCGAATTAAGGACCAAAAGTCTAGGATTTAGTGCTAGGGTGTTGGGACGACCCCCGATCTTGAGTTTCGCGGTGAAAGGATCATGGAACCAGAAATCATATGATCGGTCGATGCGAGCAGATGAGGAGCAATGTTCTGAATAATTTCCCGACTACATGGCGTGTAGTATGGGATACATAGCGTGTGTTCATCGGCGGACCACCTGGTGTATACTCTAGGAGTACATGGACACATTTTAGGAACGCGGACAAGGACATGACGTGTATACCCTTCCCCGGCCAGACCCAGCCAGATACACGGGATACCCCATGTACTAGTACACGGTTCGGGTGATATTGGTTGAGGTCGTGTACGTGCACATGGCCTGCATACACGGAGCGAAACCCCAGACACTCAAACATAGCATGTAATCCTTCTACATGCCGTGTAGTTACATTTTATACGACAAGCATTAAGACACGGGCCATTTTACACAGGTAGTACCCAGAGTCAAGTAACACGTCGTGTGACCCTACTACACATCGTGTAACCTATTTTTCCTAGAAACACTAGCTATTTACATGGGCAGTACCCAGAGTCAAGGAACACGGTGTGTGATACTACTATACGCCGTGTAACCTATTTTACATGGCTTGATCTATTTGTCTTCCATGTCTTGGGATAGCATTCTTAGGGTTCGTACCCTTTGTCTTTCCTCTAAATGTTTCTGGTATTATTTCCTACGTACCGGAGTATATTCCCTTCATCAAGACTTCCTGAATAAACTTTTTGGAATCCCCTCTATGAGAATTTGATCTGAAACCTCTAGTCCTTCCTGGTATGCTAGTTAGAGTTATTGGTATCGACGTGACCTACCTTACCCGGGCGCCGATCCTCTACTTAGGATATTAGTTCAGACTGAGTTGTTGGAATCACCCCATAACTATTGGTTGTGATCCTCATCTGAGCATTGTATTCTTAAGTACATGTGGAGTGAGTTCTCCTGGAATGAGTACTTCGTATCTCTCTCTTAATACCTAGGAATATGTTCTCCCTATTATGTGCTCAGTAGAATTGTTGTACTGGATCTTAGTGGTGGTTTCACGATAGTCGATCATGTATGTGTATATCTAGATATTCTTGTTATATGTTCTGTAAACATATACGGTGTAGAGATGATTGTATCATTCCTTTGTTGTATTTACCTTGTTGTATTCCTTTGTTGTTTTTGGGGTGTCCTGCTGGGTATTGTTATACTCACCCCTGCACGGGCTTTTCCCGCACGTGTCGTGTCTTGTGCAGATGAGAGAGCCTTTGATAGGATTCTAGGTGGACCAGGACCAGACGTTGCTCAGTGAGATCAGGCATGCCAAGGTGTGGTCCTACAACTACGGATTGTAGTCCAAGTACCTGTATTTATAGGTTGGACTTTGTTGCAGACTTTCTTTTGGTGGGCTTGTTCTTTTGGCCCAGGGTTTTACTTTACTGTACATTACTTTCCTGTCATACTCTGTTGGTTGGGTTTTTAGTGTATGCATGCATTTTCATTTTTAGTAGTTTTTAATTTTTAGCTTTCTGGGATTGGAGATGTGTGTGTGTGTGAACAGGTTGATAGGAAATGCCTCCCATGTTAGTGGCATGCCTACTCGGTTCTAGTCACTAGCCCCTAGCCTATTGGAGGTGGTCTTGTGGATTTGTTGCACGGGCCCCCCTGGGACAGGTCGTGACAGTGTAGTATCAGAGGTGGTCGGTAGTACCTTAGGACTGAGAGTCTGTGATTTTGTTTGGGGCAATTGTGTTAAGTGTTTCGAGTAAAGCTTTCAGGCTAGGGACCACAGTGTTGGTATGGGTGGCCGACGTATCCGTACACTAGGACTCTGATGACTTGCTTTTCGACTCATAACAAGAGAACTGTAGTTGCAGGGGAAAATAATGGTACATGCATCATATAGGAATGGATTGTGGTTTCCATGTCCTTCTTGAGTCATCTCTATAGATATAGTCACTGACTGTAATACATCTTGTTTCCTTACAGGATTCCTCCGTGATGAATACATGCTAGGATCCTATAGCTCGATCATGGGGATGACCCCCTCAATGATGAAGCTTTGATACAGGGACCAGATCCCCTAGTTTTTTCCTTCAGGTGGTGTGCCAGTTATTCCACCACCCATGGAGAAGTGTTTAGTTCTTGTTGTACCAGTATAGAAGGAGAACATGATGAGCACACTCCAGAAGATTCAGAGACATATACCCTTCATGTTTCGAAGAGAGCCTGACCCTCAGACAGTAGAGGACTTGCTTGAGGTAGTGGCCATAGTCTTCCGTTTGGTCAGGACATAAGCAGACCAGATGGTGATCCTGGCAGTGAGCCTTATGCAGGGCTCGACATGGAAATGGTGGAGTTTGGTTATCTAGACTCACAACGAGGTGAATCTTGCATGGTCGGAGTTTGAGCATCTCATTAGAGAGGATTTTTCACCAGTTACCCTAAGAGCAGTATGTATACAAAAGCTTCTTCATATCCATTAAGGAACCATGACGGTGGCTGACTATTCATCGAGGTTTACCGACCTCTCATGGTACTCGATGTAAATGGTCAGGGATCAGTACTTCGAAGCTCGGAATTTTGAGCGGGACATGAACAGAGACAGCCAAGATAGAATCATCCATATGAGAATTCCTACTAATGATTGGGTGCTCGAGTAGGTTTTGGTGGTTGAGAGCTTCTTGGAAGAGCAGAGACATCCAGTAGTTGTTAGTAGTGAGAGAGCTAGAGCATATACCTCAGAAGTAGGGAGCTGAAGTCAGGGACCTAGGCATGGGAGACATTTTCAGAGGAGATCCTAGGAAAGAGGATTTGTCGTACAAGGTTTGTAGGGTGCATCCAGCCAACCACCAGAGAGGTGATTCTACTTATGTGATGGCAGAGGACATCTGGTTCGAGATTTTCCAACCCGTCGTACTACTAACATGGGAGCAGTGGATGGACCATTGAGGAAGAGGAAACCTATGGAGCAGATAGATCCGTGGGGCAGCGGACGTGGTAGAGTAGCTGGGAGAGCAGCTAGAGGTGGTCGGTGTTTTGACCCTTTACCACCACCACCCCCAAGAGGTTCACCCCAGGTTCATGGAGCTGGTGGACAGAGGGAGGGATATCTGCAGGCAGAAGAGGATTATGACCCATGTATTTCTGGTATAATTAGAGGTACAGTATTTGTCTTTTCTACTTTGGCTATCGTACTAAAAGACACAGGTGCTATTCAATCTTTTCTAGATGCTTATATTATCTGAGACCTTGAGATTCCAGTTGAGTTTTTGACTCGATCCTTATGCTTAGAAACACCGACCAGAGAAGATTCAGATATCACGCACCTTTGCAGACAATGTGACCTGACCCTTGGAGGCGAGAGTTTCAGTTGTAACCACTTGGTGATAGTGTTGAGGCCTTAAGATTCAATTTATGGTATGGATTGGCTATCCATAGTTCATGCCCAAATTGACTGTTTCAGGCAAAGGGAGCGGTGTGTTTGCAGTGATTGAATGAGGTTCTCCTTCATCAGTGAAAAGGAGACTCATGTAGTGCCGGATGGACTTGTACATAAGAAGGTATAGCTGATTTCACATCAGTTGGATATCTTATCCCTTAGCGTAGCAGATGTTACGAGTTTCCAGGTTCAAGAAGTAGTGGCTGAGTATGAGGACGTCTTTCCGGAGGATGTCCCCAGACTACCTCCCCATTGGGAGATATATTTCTGCATTGATTTGCAACCCGGGACGACACTGATATCAGCATCAGTATATCAGATGTCTTCTGCAGAGCTTTGCGAGCTGAGAGTGCAGCTGGAAGACTTGTAGAGGAAGGGCTTCTGAGACCTGGTGTTTCACCCTGGGCGGCCCTAGTGTTGTTTTCCAAGAAGGGAGATGGGATCTTGAGGGTGTGTGTGGATCATAGGTGCTTGAATCAGGTGACTATGAAGAACTGATATCCAATATCGAGGATCGATGACCGCTTTGACTAATTGATAGAGGAATGATGGTTCTCTAAGGTTGATCTATGATCAGGCTATCACCAGTTGAGAGTAAGGGATGAGGATATACCGAAGATAGCTTTCAGATGCTTCTATGGTCACTATGAGTACTTGGTGATTCCCTTCGGCATAACGAATGCCTGAGAAGTGTTTATGGAACTCATGAACCGAATCTTTCAGCCCAATCTAGATCAGTTCGTGGTGTTCCTCATCAATGATATCCTTGTGTACTCTGTGTCTGAGGAGGAGCACGTGAGGCACCTACGGATGGTTCTGGACACACTCCAAGAACACCAGTTGTTTGGGGAAGTCTCTAAGTGTCAATTATGGATACAGGTGGTCTCTTTTCTAGGACACATTATCTCAGCAGATGGTGTAGCAGTGGACCCAGCCAAGGTAGAGGCAGTGTTAGTATAGGAGCCACCCCAGAGCATGATGGAGGTGCCGAATTTCCTTGGGTTGGCAGGCTACTATCGGAGATTCATTCCGGATTTCTCCAGGATTTTGGCACCCACGACAACTTTGATCTGAAAGGGGCAGCCTTTCGTGTGGACCGAGAGATTCCAGTAGGCTTTTCATCAATTGAGATAGAGTCTGAGGAGCACCCTGATCATGAGACTACCAGAGGAGGGTGTCGAGTACGTAGTGTTCTGTGACACATCAGGAACCGAGATTGGTTGTGTCCTGATGCAGAGGCAAGAAGTGGTTGCCTATGGATCATGTTAGTTGAGGACACATGAGTAGAACTATGCGACCAATGATCATGAGTTGGCAACGGAAGTCTTCGCATTGAAGATGTTGGGGCACTATCTGATGGGCGAGCGGTTTATCGTCTACTCTGATAATAAGAGTCTTAGATGTATCTTTTCTCAGAAGGATCTTAATTTAAGACGGAGGATGTGGCTTGAGTTCCTCTAGGATGATGACTTTGAGATCCTTTATACTCCTATGAAGGGGAACATTGTGACCGATGCTCTCAGCAGAAAATCCAGTTTGTAGTTGCTGGATGAGTTGATGAGGTAGTTGGCCTCTTTATAGTTATCCTCCGTGGATAGAGATGTGGAAGCTTACCTTCAGTTGATGGTTGTTACCACTCCACTCTTACATCGAGTCAGGGAAGCACAACTCAAGTATGCTAGCTGGGAGACTCTACGTGCTTAGATATCCACAGGTGATGCTGGTGATGGATATTCAAAAGATGGGGAACACATTGTTCTTTTCAAAGGGCACACATTAGTACCAGTGACGTTGCGGGAGGAGGTTCTGAGGGATTTCCATACATCTCTTTTGGCGGTGCATCCATGCATTGAAAAGATGTACCAAGACCTCCGACATTAGTTCTGGTGGCCAGGAATGAAGAAGAATGTGGCATAGTTTGTTTCTCGATGCCTTACTTGTCAGCAAGTAAAGCCTGAGCACCAGGTTCCAGCAGGTTTGACTCAGACCCTTGAGGTTACAGAGTGGAATTGGTATGGGATGTCCAGGGACATCATGATGGATATACCATGTACGTTCACGGGAAACGATGCCATCTGGATGATCGTTGACCGACTCACCAATTCGGCCCACTTCCTAGCCATACGGGAGCAGAGTTCAGTAGAGAGTGTGGGACGCCTCTACGTGCAAGAGATAGTTCGAATTCATGGAGTTTCATCAACGATCGTCTCAGATCGTGATGCTAATTTCACATAACGTTTGTTTAAGGGATTGTAGGAAGCTTTTGGGACTCAATTATGCATGACCACCACATTTCTTCCTCAGACTAATGGTCAGACAAAGCGGACCATCCAGGTTCTGGAGGATATGCTACGAGCCTGTATACTTGACATCATTTGTAGCTGGGAGGATCACCTACCACTGGTGGAATTTATTTATAACAATATTTATCATTCCACTATTGGTATGACACCATTCGAGGTACTATACGAGCAACCTTGAAGGTCACCAATTTGTTGGACTGAACCAGGAGAGTCAGCACTCATGGGCCCAGAGATTGTGCAAGCTACTATGGAGAAGGTGCAGGTCATCCCGGAGCGTATGAAGACTAAACAGAATCGGAAGAATTCTTATGAAGACAGGAGACGGAGGCCCTTGGAGTTAGAGGAGGGAGACCATGTGTTTTTTTGGGTCTCACCTCGACAGGGATTGCGAAGATTTGGCCGAGGTGGAAAGATATATCCGAGGTTCATAGGCCCTTTTCAGATTATGAGTAGAGTTGGTGAGGTGGCATACCGCTTGGTTCTACCTCCTCAGATGGACCGGGTACACAATGTATACCTTGTGTCATAGCTGCGGAGGTACGTACATGATCAATCACATGTTATCGAATGAGGCAAGTTGGACATCGATGATGGAGCGACCTTTGTTGAGTACCCATTAGAGATAGAGGATCGGCAGGAGAAGATCCTTCATGGGTGATCTATTCCCTTGGTGTGTGTTTGGTGGCAGCACAAGAATCTCAAGGAGAGCACGTGGGAGCGGGAGGCTCAGATTCATGCACAGTACCCACATCTTTTTGAGTAGCCTTTGTTTTGACTTTTTAGGGATGTAAATCCCTAAGGTGGGGATAATGTAATGTCTCAGATTTTTCCGTATATCATTTCAGTATTATATGAAAATTATTTCGAGACTAGGCTTTGAGACGGTGTGCAGTTCTGAGGCTCGGTGATCCTGGAACAAATGTTTAAATTCAATTAAATAATTAAATTACATGCATGTGTGGTTTTCCTGAAAAAGTGTAATAACCCATGAATGGGTGCTCAGATCAAAAATATGAGGGCACCGTTGCGTTCAAAGCAGCGATTTTACCTTAGGAGAGGCCTAACATCGGCTGGCGCAGGTCGGTGGTGAAATCTAGTTTTTTGACGTAACCATAACAAAAAATTTAATAAAAATATTTTAATATTTTTTTATAGAGAAGTCTTTTAAATTAAAGATTTCATAGGGGATTATGGTTACAGATCTCAAAACCTTGAATTTCCCCTAAAGGCTCTGGAATTCTTTGGATGAAACCCCCAATGTGGCAATGATTTTCTTGATGATTTTTGTCGGTGACGACGACACTTCGATCAGATCTTCACCGAAAAACGTCGTGGATCCAGGTAGGACATTTCGATTTTGGTTTCCTTTCACCGTTATTGATTCCTACGATGAATTCAGAATAATCCATGAAAAAATTAGCCCACGGATCGACCGTATTTGTGGGATGTGATTTTTTGGGGATTTTGGGGAAGATCTTAATCATTACAATTTAGATCTAATAATGGTTTTGAGGATCATTTTTATGGGAATGGATTGAGGCCAGAACGAACAACGGACGAGGTTCGTTCCTCGGGTTGTTTCCTTGTGAATCCTTTTCCCCATTATTTTTTCCTACGCATTATTTGTTCTTCATAGGATAAGAACAATGATAGATTGTGCCTTCAATCTACGGCATAACGATACGAGATTATAGATTCGACACCGGGATGAACCAGCAGAGGTGCGATGACAACAATGAAATATGGATCTAAGAGATTCGGCAGAAATCTCCATTCAAGCATAATTTCATCGGAAGATCATACATTGTTCATCGAGATTATTTAAGGCCCTAAAGGCTAGGATTCAGTGCTAGGGTGTTGGGACGACCCCCGATCTTGAGTTTCACGGCGAACGAATCATGGAAACGGAAACCAGAAGATAGGCCTAGGCGAGTGGATGAAGAACATCATTCTGGATAATTTCTCGACTACATGACATGTAGTATGGGCAACACGGTGTGTGTTCATAGGTGGACCACCTGGCATGTAATCTGGGAGTACACGGACACGGGTTGGGCACACGACCACGGACACGACATGTATACCCTTCCACAGCCAGATACACGGGATACCCCATGTACTGGTACACGGGAAGAGCGGCACGGGTTGAGGCTGTGTATGAGAACATGGCTAGCGTACACGAAGTGAAACCACGGACCCTCAGACACGAAGTGTAATCCTTCTACACGCCTTGAAATTAAATTTTATACGAAAATCCTTAATACAAGAGCCGTTTTACATGGTCAAATCCCAGAGTCAAGGAATACGGCGTGTGACCCTACTACACGCCATCTAACATGTTTTTCCTAGAGACACATTCCATTTACACGGGCAGTACCCAGAGTCAAGGAACACGGCGTGTGATCCTACTACATTCCATGTAACCTATTTTACATAGCTTGAGCCATTTGTATTCTATTACATGGGTTGTCTTTCTTAGGGTTCGTACCCTTGGTCTTTCCCCTAAAGGTTTCTGGTATCATTTCCTACATACAGAAGTATGATCCCTTCAGCAAGACTTCCTGAATAGAGTTTTTGGAATCCCCCCTGTGAGACATAGAGTCGGATCCTCTATTCCTTCCCGATACCCTAAATAGAGTTCTTGGTATCGACGTGACCTACCTTACCCGGGAATCGATCATCTGCTTAGTAGATTAGTTGAGACCGAATTGTTGTAATCACCTAATTGCTATTGGTTGTGATCCTCACCTAAGCATCATACTCTTAAGTACTTGTGGAGTGATTTCTCTCGAAATGAGTACTTTTTATATCTTTTTTCAGACCTAAGAGTGTTTTCTCCCTGTTACTTGCTTAGTGTAATCATCGAGCTGGATCTTAGTGGTGGTTTCATGATAATCGATCATGTATGAGTATATCTGGATATTCTTGTTATATGTTCTGTAAACATATACTATGTAGAGATGACTATATCATTCCTTTGTGGTATTTACCTTGTTGTATTCCTTTTTGGTTTTCAGGGTGTCCTACTCAGTATTGTTACACTCACCCCTACACGAGCTTTGCCCGCACTTGTCATGTCTTCTGTAGCCGAGCGAGCCTTTGATATGATTCTATGTGGACTAGGACTAGATGGTGCTCAGTGAGATCAGGCAGGCCGAGGCATATTCCTACGACTATGGATTGTTGTCCCAGTACCTTTCTTTACAGGTTAAACTTTGTTTCAGAATTTCTTTTGGTGGGATTGTACTTTTGGCCCGGGGTATGACATTACTATACATTACTTTCCTGTCGTACTCTGTTGGTTGGAATTTTAGTGTATGTATGCATTTCCATTTTCAGTAGTTTTTACTTTTCATCATTGTGGGATTGGAGATGTGTATGTGTGTGTCAAGGTTTATAGGAAATGCCTACAATGTTAGTGACATGCCTACACAGTGCTAGTCAACAGCCCTTGGCCTATTAGAGACGAGCATGGAGAGTTGTGGCACCGGCCCCACTAGGATGGATCATGACAATAACGATATGTTTCAATGCTATATCATGTGAATTCATTGATCTTCTTGTTATGTATGATCAATCTAATAATGGAGAAGATGGGGAAACATTAAAAACTACCCCTATGAAAAGAAAATACAATGATCCAGAATCTATGTTACCCAAACCGATCTCAGAATCTCAATCAGTATCTCCTAACCCAAATAATAAATGGAAATTTTATGATTATGTATTAGCTAAATGGAGAGATCAAAAGAAAAATAGTAAAGAGGGAAATTCTATTTTTTTATTGACCCTACTGAGGCCAATGCCTTGAAAATAATTCAGGTAAAAAATATTAAGAAAGATACTAAAGAGAGGAAGCTTATAAAAAAAAGTTGAAAGCTCATGTTGTTCAATATTTGTTAAAATATGTTGAGAAATATTCATAGTTGATTAAAGTAATAGAATAATTCTTGAAGGAAGATTCACTTTTGCAATGGATAGTTAAATAAGAATAAGTTCATCATGATGAAAAATAAGAAGAAGAATATGAAAGAGTAGATTAAAGTGATGATGTAATCAGAATAGTTGAAGAATGTCATGAGAAGAAGAACCCCTCTGATAAAATTTCAATAAGGGCTTCCTAAGCATCTTCCACAAAAATAGCTTCAGAAAATCATAAATAAAATTATAGGGAATCGAAAGTTAAAAAAATTAATTCCAATGAAGAAAGTGAAGATATTGATGGCATTGTTCAGGATGAAGAAGATGAATATAATATTAAAGAAAAAACATGAGTTCATCAATGTTGTTGAAAAATTTGATGCTAAAAGAAAATATAGGAATTCAGGATACTCCTAAAAAAGATTTAGCTGGAATATCTTTGCCAAATAATGGTGAAGAAGCTAAAAATACTAGTATAAGGAATGTTTCCTTAGACTCTTAATCATCCTCATCCACAAGATAAGATTTTGTTGAGATGTACTTGAAAAATATTATAGATTAAATTATGTTCTTTCTAAAAATTGAATCATGGTTCTAGCTGATTCAACAGTCAATCAATTTGAAAACAGAATCTATAAATCTTTTGATGGATAATCTCATCATGGTAGAAGTTGACATCAAAACTATCTTCATCAATTATGAAGCCCTCATGATATCTTGTAAGGAGATAATGAGCTGGTCCTTGTAAGTTATTGGTGATATGAAAGTAGTGGATTATTACATGGAATCAGTTAAATATTCATTTAACAAAACCGATAGAGAGATCAAGAATAATTTAGAGAAGCTAAATCAACAATAAGCTACCCGAATCCAAGAGGATAAAGATCAAAATGGAAATCTAAATTATGTTTCTCTTAGTCTAAAGTGAGAAAGTGAAACCATAGAATAGTTTGAAGAAAAATTAATTTCTCAAGAAGTGGTGATCATGAAAAAGGCAGAGAGGATTTAGACCCTTGAAAATAAGAAGAATGATCTGGAGGATATACTCAGGATATACCAAGATGATCGTAAAGAGATAAAGAAGCTCAAATCCATTTTCATGAAAATGATTCCAGTGAATATGAAGGATGAATTATTTTCTTTTAACTAATATTTTATTGTTCAAAACCATCCTTTTCTTAATTAATGAAACATCCTAACACCAGTTTCATATTTTATTCATATTCTCAAAACTTTTATGTGCACAAATATATCCCTCCATTTATTTTTTAAAATCATAAAGAGGGAGAAAATATTATTCTAAAAGTATATAATATTAAAAATGATATTACATAAAGGTTAAATTCTTAAATAAAATGTGTAATTCCTCTAAGAAATATATAAATTAGATCTTTAGGGATTTTAAAGAATAAGTGGTTTAATCATATTCATTATAATCCATAAATAAATGGAGATATGTATTTAATTTACTCTTAAAAACAAAAAACATAGTCTTTATATTCTTTTACGAAAAGTTCATTATGGTTTCCAAGAGGGGAGAGATTATTAAGTAAAAAAGTTTCCTTGTGAATTTTTTCTTTCGTTATGTATTGAAAATCAAAAAAAAAATCTTAAGAAAAATCATCTTTCTCTAAGAATTATTTTTTATGGAAAATTTTATTTCTCTAATAATACCATTAACCTTATCCTTGGTTTTCGATTCATTATCTAATGTATTCTCAAATAAAAACAAACCAAGTTTTATTAAAAAAAATATAGGATCCTTATCTAATTTAGAACCTTACAGTTCTATAGACTCTGATTTCTCTAGAATTTAGAATATGATTTTTATGAAATCATACTCCAATTTTTATGGAAATGAGACTCTAAATTATTCTAAAATAAGACTCTGATTTATCTAAAATCAAACTTCTATTTCTCTTAAAATTTGACTATTATTTCTCCTGAAATCAAATTCCAATTTCTTCTCAATTCAATCGATGGTTTCTCCTCAAATAATACTCTAATTTCTCCTAAAATCAGTCACTAATTATATCTAGGAACCAGACTCTAATTTCTCCTGAAATAGGACTCCGATTTCTCTGGAAATAGGACTCCCATTTCTTCAAAAAACGAAGTCTAATTTCTTCTTAAATTAGACTCAAATTTCATCTTAAATCAGACTCAAATTTCATTTGAAATTTGACTCTTATTTCTACTAAAATAAAACTCTAATTTTTTCATAAATCAGATATTTAAATAATTAGAATCAGATTCTAATTCTTTATTATATTAGAATTTGTGTTTTGATGTTTCTAGACTGCATGTTTCAATATCATAAGATTATGATTAAATTATTTTCATATAGTCACCTAATTAACAGAATGTAAAGTTTCATTTTATTGGATCCTAATCATGACAATGTTTCTTAAACATGTTAACATTTCTCATAGTTTGTTATATAAAATGATGTCGTTTAATCAATTTAATCATAATCATTGACTAAGAGACATGTGTACAAGTCCATTCTAATTTTAAAGAAATATATGATCATTGGAGGAGGATATCAGCCGTTGGAATCCATGTCTATAAATACCCATCCATTTCAATGTTTTCTATATAATTTTTGTGTGTACCTCATATGTAATGTGAGAGATATGATCGATATGCATTGTTCGAAAGATGTGAACCACTTGTTTAAGGTTATAACACCTTGTTCAAACATTGTATTGTGATTTGGATTGCTACTGATTAATCGAGGGCTTATAGGGATAGGATGAAAGAGTTGTTGATCACCTTAGAGATCGAGGGCATGTGGGGATAGCTAGAAAAAACACCGATCTTCATATTGAGGGCCTGACCTGGTATGGGTAAGTTAGAATTTTGTGAATGTATAAATCAAGGGACCTTTATCCATGGTTGTTGGATACCCTTCTCTTTGGGATAAAACATTTCTTATACTTGTTTACTTATTATTGTTTCATGTTTTATTTCCACTTCATTTTTGTTATAGAAATAATGTAAAACTTTCTTATACCTTATTATACTTGTATAATCTAATATAAAAAGATTCTATACTCTATAAGGTAGAATCCATCCTTAAGTAATCTTGTCTTAAGTTTCTTTATCAGATCGATGTTATCAGATCCTAAGCATGTTAGTTTCTTAGTCAAAAAATTAAGAGGGTTTTTGAATCCATCTGGTTTAACATTGTTAAACATATATTTTCATAAAGATAAAAATTAATGTTTTTATACATATAATTCACCCCTATTTTAATTGAGTAATATACATAAATAATGAGATAGAAATATTTATTTTCCATCTCTAAAAGTATTATTAAATAAATGAAATGTTAGGTGAAACATGCATTAAACAAAATGAAGAGAATATGATATCTCCACAAAATGAGACATATAAATATATAATATAATGAATTCATATATTATAGAATGATCCAATTAAAAAGTGTGGTAAAATAATTTATCCTTCCCTTAACTCCTGGATATATCAATAAACTATTGAAAACCTATATAAATTATTTGACTTTCATAATTTTCCATTTCATAACATTTATTTATATTTATTTCGATTAATAATGACAATTCATTAATTTATTAATTATTTATTAGTTACTCAAAATTTATATCATTCGACATGAAAAAATATAGAATCACAAATATTTTGTGGTTCCCTTTATCAATGATTACAAAAAGAACTAATAAAGTGGTGTTTTTTATTATCATTTAAAAAGCGCACTGATGAATGGTATTTTAATCACTAGAAAAACGCTAACATAAGTACTACCTTTATCATCGATTTTTTATTAATGATAATTTTTATTCTTATGTGGACATTTTCAAGCGCAAATAATTGTGACATTTATCAGCACATTTTTATCACTCATAAAAAGTGATTTTCTATGAAAAAAATATATTTTTAAAAACATATGTAAATATATATTTATTTATTTATATTTTTTAAATATAATTTATATTATACCAAATATGTATTAACCATTAATATGTCATATATTTAAAGAAATATTAATTATATGTTCATTAAAAATTAATATTAATTAAAAATTTTGAATAATAAATATTAATAGATAATTAATAACTTTTTATTATATAAATGTCATTTGATTTTTCAATTTTATATATATTTAAAGTAATAAATTTTTAAATAATAATTAAATATATTGACTAAATATATATTTACACTTAATATTTCATATAATAATTCTAAACATAAACAATTTATTCAATTTAAAAAAATATAAAAAAATTGTAAATTTATAATATAATATTTATATTTTTCTATTATTTATTATTTATTATATATTATGTTATTAATAATAAAATTTTATTCATACATTTATATTTATATTTATTAGAAAATATTTACTACTATTTAATATATATATATATATATATTTCTGTGTGTGTGTGTGTGTGTTCTTTAATTTATTCATTATTATTATTATTTTATTGTCAACTTTTTAATATTTTTTTAATTTTTTAATTTTTAATTTTTATGTTTTTAATATTTTTTTTAATTTTATTAATTTTTATATTTATTTATAAATATTAATTTATTATAAATTAATTTCTTCAATGTTTTTTTAATTTACACAATTTATATATGTATTTATTTTAATTTTAGCATATTTTAATTTTAAATTTCATAAAATTTATATAATTTCTAACTCTGGTTCATTTCATTGATATTTTATCAGTATATTCATTTCTTAATTAAATTTCCCTCATTTTCAACATTCATTCATTTAATATTCATTATTCATTAAAAATATTACGTATTATTAATTGTTTTTTATAATTTATTAAATTTTAATATTTATTTTGTTAATATTTTTTGTATTTTATTAAATTTTAATATTATTTTATAAATTATTATTTCTTAATATATTTAATATTTTTAATATAGAAATATATTCATATTGATATATATATATATATGTATATCAATATTTATTATTTCCATAAAAATGATTTAGATAATAAAAAATATGTATTTATATTTAACAAGCCATATATTTGATGATAATTGTGTATAATAATCATATAATATCAATTAAAAAATTCAATAATTAATATCTAGTAAAGGATGTTAATTGAGGATATTATATAAATTCCATTTTTTGAATTTAACAAATATCTATCTTCTGGTATATATAAAATTAATTTATTACACTGATATATGTAATTAATTTAATTTCATATAAAAACATGCCCATACACATAAAAATTAATTAAATAATTCAATCTTTAATATTCAATTTAGAATATTAAATATTAACATAATACACAAAACATATAATCTTTTTAATCAGTGTGTTTTCATTATTTTATATATTATTAATTAATATATACTATTTATAACTTTTAAGAAATATTTATAATTTATTAATTTATAATAGTATTAATTCATGAGTAATATTAATTGGTTTAGTTTTTTTTCATTTTATTAATATTTATTTTTTAAATTTTTTTTATTTTTTAAATTTTATTCATTATTAATATTTATTTACAGTTACTTTTTCCTTAACACTAAATGTTTTTAATATGGTTGAAATGTATATAACTAGTATGTATTCGTTTTCATTTTAACATATATTCAATTTTTATTTCTTTATTAATCATTATAATTATTTATAGTTTTTCATATGTTTTATTTTTCTCATTGTATAATAATTTATTAATTATAACATTTCAATATTTTTTAATGATCTCTTTTTAATATTATTTCATATTATTTATTCATTAATATTGTAAATTACTTTTTAGTGTTTTATAATTAATTCCTTATAAATATTTATTTTTTACTATTTTGGAAATTTATTCATTTTTAATATTTATATATACATATTAATTCATTAAGAATTATTATTTTAAATATGATTATAATTTATATATTTGATATGTTATCCATCTTAATTTTAATATATATTCATTTTTAATTTTTTTAATTTATATAATTAATGAAACATATTCATTTTTTAATATTTTTGAATTCTAATTATTTTTTATTAAAATTTATTCACTTATAACATTCATGACTTTGTAATTATTTATTTATCATAAGTGATAATTATTTTTTTGTTCTTTATAATTTATTCATTTAGAACATATATTCATTTTATGTTTTTTTAATTTATTTTAAACTGTTTTTATCAGTGCTTAAAAATAGGTGATGAATATATTTTTTATCAATGCTAAAATTTGAAGCACTGATGAATCTTATGATTATTATTTCTTTTTGGAAAAAATTTATAAAACCCTTACCATTATTTTAAAAATAACCCCTAATAGAAACCCCACCCACTCAAATCATTCAAGCTCTAACAGAATTCGACCTCTTTGACCACTCTTACTCGAACATCTTAGACAAATCAATGCACACAAAATTGAAGGTATATGTTTGCTTCTACTCAATTTTAGTCAATATTTCAATTTTCAATGATAAATATATGTTTTTTAATGATAAATTGAGAATCAATGATTAAATATATCTTTATCATTTCTTTTTGGAAAGCGCTGATAAATCCCTCCCCAATCATTTAAAAATCAAACCTAATAGAACCACACTTACAAGTGTTGTTCAGACTCTTGGGGAACACGAACTTTGCCACTGCTCCACCTCATTCTTCTTTGATGAATCATACCTCTCCAAACCTAAGGTAAGATATTTTTATAAAAAATTTCACTCAAGGATTTATTTTTCCACAAATATTAGTTCTTCTGTTCCCATGTTGCATACCAATACCCTTCACCCTGGCCTGTCGGTAACAATGTTTCTTGATCCAGTATAAATGATCGAAACCATTAGAATTTTATTAATAAGGATTTTTGTAGCTAAATACTTCAAGGTTTCTTATTTTACCATTATTTTCAGAGGACTTTAATTATCAATTTTTGGTGTTTTAAACATTCGTGCCTTAGTAATGACGTTTCTAGGTTTTCATAAGAAAATTCATCCTTAAATACTCTAATCAAATCTTCAAATCTCTCTATCAAATATTCATTTTACTCTTCTAAGACAATTCCTATAAAGTTTAGGGTCAATCTACTCTAAATTATTGTGTGAGTTTAATGAAATTATATTTTAGATTTGATATAAAATAGTTTTCAATTTGAATGTGATAGTAATAATATTGAATTTGAACATATTTTATTTAAAATATGAAAAAATGAACTTCTTGGTACCCCTCCCCCTTAAAATGAATTCAATTTAATTAAGGTAGTTTTATTTCTAAGTCCCAATAACAATAATATTTTACTTATGAATACGATATAGTTGTAAAAAATTGTCTCTCATGGATGTTATTAATTGAGTTCTTTGTCACATTAAATATTATTTGATTCAAAATGTATAGAATTATGTTTACTGAAGAAAAATATGATTTAATTCAATGTGTATTTTTTATTAGAAAATGAGTTTGAAAATAATGGGTTTTGAATAATGTAAGACAAGTGAATGTGTGATAGCGCATTGAAAAGGGAAGAAATCGCCTATTAAGGAAAATAAAAACTAGATATTTAGTGTTGACCTTAAACAAGTTTGTGTTATGAGGTACCTCATCTCAATATTCCAAAATATTTCTTCCAATAATTCATTTATTATACTTATTCCATAATTATAAACTATAAAACTATATTGTTAAAATCAAGGAGAATATTATTCCTAATCAAAATGTGAATTATCTCAGTTTCTGAATGATTTACTAGGCAATCAATAGTCACTGATAAGATGAGTTCAATGGAATAATAACTATTCTCAAAGCATCAATTGAGTGTTAGGAAATTTAAATAGTTAATGAATAATTGAAACCATTTATATTTTGTTTTTGATTATCATAATAGTATTTAACATGGAATAAAATTTCAATCAAACATGTTCAACGAAATTAAGAAAAGGGAAAAATCAATTATATTGGTCTTGATGAATAAATAAAATAAAATAATTATTCAATGAAATTTAAATAATCCCAATATATGTAAATAAGATTACATAAAGGCATTTAAATATTTCACTCAATTTATCCCATGTTTAGGTCACCGTAGGTTTAGCTAGTCATAGAAACGTAATAGCTTCTATCATTTTTATCATTATAACTTTTTTTTTCATTTCTTATTTCAGTTTCCAATGACATTATTAATTTCTTCATAGGAAAAAAATAAAATTTAATTTAACTATAAATAATATTATCATTTTATTATGATAATTATAAACATAATTAAAATATAGGATGCATATATTTACATAGAAATATATCTAGACAGACACATATGTAAAATTATATATTTACACTCAAATTCCAATACAGTTTTTATATATAAATATATTTATGCATACCTTACATGTATGTATATATCTATTTATTACCAAATAAATATGTTGGAACCTAAAAGTATATAAATGATTTGAAAATGGATGGGTTTTAATCAAATGATAATGAAGTATGCGTATAGAGTTAACCAATTTATCGTGTTTCTAATTAATCATGTGTATAACCCATCTAAATATTTTATATGTTATAATGATATTGTTTTTAAATAAACATTATTCCAAAAGGGTTGGAAGAAAATTTGATTTCTCAAGGAATATATCGAAACTATAATTAGTTGACTGACACCGGGAAAAAATGATGTACATAATGACTATTCTCACAATATTATTTATAGATCACTAGATCTAGATAATACTATAAATAATGATGGAGATTATATAGAATCGATAGAAATGGAAATTGAATATGGAATTTGTGACATTATAATCTTGTTTTTGGAGTTAAATAGTTCGGAAAATAGAATAATTTTTACAAGTTGCACTAAATATACAACCTTATCAAATGTATTGAAATCAAATTATTTGGAATCTAGTAGCATATGGAGTGACAATAGCTTTGCAGAACTACTCAGTCTTCTGAATGATATTCTAATAAAATAAAATGATCTTTATTTTTGAGAATAGGATACTAAATTAATTCTATGTTCAATGGTTATGATCTTGGAATAAAAAATTATCTATCTAAATTATTATATATTGTTTTTTAAGGACCATGAATCACTAATAAAACTCCCTAAGTGCTGTGTAGATTGATATAAGAAAGTATAATCCAGACCATCAAAAGTTTTATGGTACTTTATAATCATCCATGGTTTATAAAATATATATATATGATTGGTAACATCTAGATAATTGACATGACATATATACACAAGAATTGAATTTTGGAAACAACATCACCCTGTTGATGTTCTTTAGTGGAAGAAAGTTGATTATGAGTATCTTGAATTTTAAAATGATCCAAGAAACCTCATCCTTGTATTATCTACAAATTGAATAATTATGGATGGTGCACAAAGTTGTACTCATATTACATATTTTGTTTTTAAGTTATATATTTCAATCATGGTTACACTTCAGGAAAAAATAAATTATGTAATATTTTCTTATATATGGACTAAACTTTCCAAATTATGATATTAATGTCCATTTGGTGACATTGATTGAAGATTTTAAATTATTCTGGGAAATTAGTGTTAAATTTTATTATGATCATAGAAGATAAGATTTCACACTGAGATCCATATTTTTTGGAATGAAAAATGAAGTTCATGCTTATAGAGTTTCTATAGGAAATAACATTAAAGGAATATTATGGTGTCCCATTTATGAATATGGTAGATACTCTGTGTAGTCAAAATTATCCTTGATGAAATTGTTTTTCAAAAATCCAATTCTTTTCCCTAGTTACAAAAATACTGATCTGAGATGATCTCATTTGATAGAAATATAGAACAAAGTAAATCACCATCACTACCAATGGGTGATAAATTATTTAAAAATGTACAAGATGTTGACTCTACTCTCAGTATACATTTTTTTGAAAAACATTAGAAACTTTTTTTGGAAAAATACATCAGCTTTTTTAGAATTATCAAAGTGGAATTGTTTATACGTTAAATATTTTCTTATGTCATGTAGGAAGAAAAAAAATTATTTGATAAGGTTATTTTCACATTACCAAATTTACAAGACAAAACTAAATATGGCCATAGGGATATGTTGGACGTGATTAACATGGGTACAAGAGAATATATAACTTCAACAAAGGTTGAAAAACTAAATTTTCTTCCTCCAGCATCATACAATCTATATAGATAAGAAAATTTTAATTTTTTAAACATCCTTTATTCCATAAAACTAATATAAGAACATTCAACCAATATTAATAATTTCATTTTGAATATTAAACTGAGGGTACAAGGTCTAAAATCTCATGACATTAATATTTTGATTCAAGATTTAATTCCCATAACATTATTTTTCATTATACATAAAAATGTTCAACATATATTTCCAAGAAATTACCTCTTTTTAAAATCCATATAAAAAATGTTATAGACCTATAGAATCTTCAATACTGAATAAAAAAAATAGACACATTCTTTTATTTAGATATGTTCTTCCCACTATAATGATTTGATATAATGGTACAACTAATAGTTCACTTGGTTAGAGAGATTCAACTATATGGTTTTTTACATTATAGATGAATGTACCCCACTAAATTTAACATCATTGTTTTTTAATGGGTATGTCAAAAATCAAAGTTTTCTATAAGGTTGTATTGAAGAGATACAAATTTTTAAAGAATCTATTCAACTTTGTAATGATTAACTTTTTGAGGACGATATAAATTATCTCCCAAAATACTGTCACATTTGGTGACTAATGTCGGAATGTATTTTTAGAAGATATATTTCCATAATTACCATTAAATAGTTAGAGCATCTTCACCATTACAATATATTTAATAGTGAAAATATTGATTTGTATATTAACGTACATAATGTAATTATTAGATATTTGAAACCATAAAGAGATAAAATATTGATATCCAATAGGCATAATCATAGTTTATATTAATTTTTTGAGATAATACTTATAAAGAGTTATCTAAAAATATTAATCTTATTGTAGAACAAAATTTATAAAAATTTAGTGGAATAAAGATAAATGTATTGTCTTACAATGGTTTTGTATTTAATGGTTATATGTTCTATAGGAGAGAAAAATTTGAACACAATATGAAGTAAAATAATGTATTTCTTCTTGTGGTGGAAGCATTTTTGTATTAGGATCAAACAATAGAAAACCAATTTATTATAATACGTCGAACATTGGTATAACCAAACCAATATATGAGTTCTATTATAAAACTTTTCTAGTGTTTATTTTATATAGAAAATGGTTTGAAGATAAGAGTTCAGTTAGTGTATAAATATTTGGATATATGAAAGTCAATTTTGGTGCAAAAGGGTATAATGATGAATTTATAATAATGGGATCAAAAGATATGACATTTTTTTATATACTAGATTTTGAAAATAGATATTAGTCAATAGTTGTTTTGGTTACTATAAAAACGGTATGCTCAGATGAAAATTCATTTTAGTATGTCCTGTAAATTGAGATGTCACATTAATATCATGGAGGTCCCAATGAAAATAGTGTCTTTTATATTAGAGGGGTCCATAAGCTAGAAACATGGATACATGGTAGAGAATTCAAATATATTAAAACATTATAGAAAAAAATATTCTTCAATAAATATGATAAAATTTTATCTAATATACACTGTTTTTTCTTATAAGATTATGGGTTCATTACTACATTAACATAATATAAATTAACTGTTTAACTACTCAAGTACTTAAGAACTTCTCTATATGCTAATTTTACTAATCCAAAGGAAGAACACACTATCAGTGTTGAATCTTTGGAATTGTGAGGGGATCAATAACATATGGGTGAAAAAAATATAGAGTTCTGTAGAATCATCATGTTAAGTAATTTCCGCACAGAAATAATCATATGTATAAATTTTGACACTTGGTGAATTCAATATGGGAAACCTGCTGACCCCAACATGTCAATATTCAATAGTTGCAATGGCGTCACAACATGAATGTAAGTTCAAATTAATATAGATATATGGAATAATTTCATTCTTTCATTAAACAATACCATTAATATAGATATTACGTTATGCAATGACATACTTTCCCTATTTTATTATAAAACTTTATAATGAATCAATGAATGAATTTTCATTATCCATTGTGGAGTTTGTTTATTTTAGAAGAATTTCATAATAAATTTCTGATAATATTTCAATGAAATTATGATATATCCTTTCAGACACTTCATTAAAATAACCATATATTGTATGATGATAAGAAATTAAACCCCCACCTACAAACTATCTATAATCACATTTCAATGAAATAAAATTGTAAATATTTCATTTTTATCTATGATAGTGAATCATTAAATGTGTATTAAAATCAACACTATTTTACTTCAAAAAAATAATTTTAACTAATTTCATTCAATAGTGATAATTTATTAATCAATATAGAAGTGATAAAAATTATCACCATGCACCAAAATCCAATGTACCCATACCATAAAGAAAGGATGGGGTATTATTCACTTGAAAATAAAATGGTATGTACTTTAAATCTATAGTAAATGTTTTATGTTTTATGAAACAACATATGTTCCTTCATATATATATAGTTTGATGAATTTTAATGCAAAGACACTTCAATCCCATGTCGTGTACTATGGGAGGAGTCTCGTGTAAATGAAAATGAAAATCTAGAAGATGAATCAATACAATTAGTATGGGTATCATTCATACGTATGACATAAAACTAATTTTTTATTATTTATAAAATTAACACATAAAAATATATAATTATGTTTATATCTTTTTTATATGTTTTAGGCATAATATTTTCCTTTAATGTACCCAAAGATCAACTAATTTTAGTAACATTAATGTATCCATAAAAATATGGTTGTGTTAGAAGTTAACATTTTAGAGTGTCACCTTGAGCATATTTCAAGAACAAATCTTGTCAAGGAGAAATATATTAGACAATGAAAGGAAGGCTAGAACAAATTGTTCTTTTAAAATATATTATCTTCTATTATAACATAGAGAAACATTTATTGTTATTTTTTCCAAGAAAAAAATAGTATAACAATGATCTAAGCATGAAAATCAACATAAACCCACTAGGTTGGAGGACAGAAACTCTTCTCAACTACCTGATTTAGCAATGTTGATGAATTTTCCCATAACTCTTTATACCAAATGTGAATGAAAAAACTACAAAAATTATACTAGAAAAATCGACCTTGGGAAGTTTTGTGTGATTCAAATCTATCATCACCCACCCATCACCTTGTTGCGAGGGGTATATTATAGAGTATCCAATGAAACAGTCTACACAACAAATGACTCTGAAAAAAACATATGAGAGTGTGTAATGAAGTATCTCATGATCTAACAACCGTTTTTTATTCATATTGATGATCTAGATGTCACAACGGTAGATAATACTATTGAATCATTCATAATATGGTTGTTTAGTCATTTAAAGATACATAGAGATAACTATATATATCATTTAAAAATTCATTCAAGTTAAGAACCCTAAATAGTTGATGAAAGATGAAATAAAAAAGTTATGGTATTGATGATGGGAAGAAATGGGGAAATTGAAGGTCAATTCAATACAATCAGGTGGATCAACTGTGAAATCAAAATGAAATTCTAAGGGTACCTTCACCCTAATTTTTCCATTACAACATATATTAACATTGATTTTTCATGTGAATACAACATTAACATATATAAATTTAACCTCCATTGAAAAATAAGAATAAATATTTAGAGAGGCCCTTATAGACATGATTTGTCTCATGATTGTAAATTAAATAATAATTTTTTAATGGTTGTGAGTCTAGATTGTAAATGAATACATATTTTACAATTTCATAATATTTTTTTACAAAAAATGATCAATAATTTTTGTTACAGTTAACAAATATACTTATTTTCATGAGGTGTATATATTTCAACAATATAAAGGAAGAACAATAAAAATAATTATTTGGGCTCGTTAATCCCACAATAATTTCTAAGATTGAATTTATTTTTAATATGTATGAAAAAGATATAGAATGATTAAAAATTTCATTATTTAAAAATAAAACAATAGACAATAGAATATTCTTGATTCCTACAATGCAGGGGTTAATTATTTAATCTAATTATATAAAATAAAATTTTCTTTTATCATTAATTATTTTATTTTAGAAATCATAGGAAGATCATCACACAAAATTTTGATAACAATAATATATATTTTTTGTATCAAAAGTATGTATTTACCAAAATCAACCACATATCAAGTGTATTATGAATTTATATTATAATTCAATGAATATTTTATAGATACACATCACATTTTACATTTTATTTTATTTTTTAATTATTTTATTAAGATAGGGAAACATATATATATACTCTAAATCGTGGTTTGAGGTCAGTGTATGGACATAAGAATATTATGTATTTTCTAAATTTTGACAGGTTAACATATATATAGTAACATTTACATACCAAAACATAATTCAATGTCATTTTATTTCATTCATCAAAAAATTTGTAATGTCTAAAAGAAAATAAATTTATTTATTTTTCATATTAAATTTGTATACTTCGATTTCATATACCATAAACAAACTAGCATCCCTAAAAAGATATTTCTGAAGGTAATTAAAATTTCATTGAATTTCTTTTAATAGTTTGTCTCTCTATAATTTCTTTACTATTACCAAGACTTAAAATGGTCTATAAACTCAAAAATAATATATATATTTGTTTATAGATTGGTGGTTATAGTTTGTGATGTCCGAATGTTAACAAACATCAATTGTGGGTCATTTCATATTATGTTTTTGATCTAGTTCGTACTATAAATATAAAGAAAAATTTGGGGTGTGGATAGTTTTTATCATAATTTTTAGATATTAATTTTTAAAAAATAAATTCTTGTAGTATTTGTAATATGCCACTAGTTTTTATTCTAATCATACATTTTTAATTTTAGGCCAATGATATATTTCAATTTTATCTACATACCAATATAAAGGAATATGATCCCACAACATATTTGATACCCCTCATGGGAAAGGATATAGAGTTCATGACCCTCCACCGAATATGGTTCCTTTTTCTAATTAAAACAATTGGATTTTTTTTCTAATGGTGTTGCAACTTCAGTTCATCGTTTTTGGTAACTATTTAAGGATCTCTCTATGTAAAAAATGAAAAACACATAATTATTTTTTCTTATCTATGGATATAAGACTGATTATTATGAAATGAATATCTGGGAGAAGAAAAATAGAATCCGGATAAAAACCCATAACATAATGGGAAATGCATTTAGAATATTCCAAACATTCAAATATAGTCATTTCTTCTACAAATGTATTCCATCATCAATTTTTTCTTTCTGATATATTTATTAACCCTGAATTTAATGTTATTACTTCAATATCCATATTTTTACATAATTATCAAATGATTCCAATGGGTATATTCACATTCATCAATTAAAAATTCATTTTATTTCAATTCCTCCCTAATTTTATTCAATTAGGGGGTAGGATGAGTTGCGATAAATAAAAAAATCTTGTAGGTTACCCTTTATAGAGGGAAAGATCAGCATTAATTCACAAAGAGATGTATCATTGAAGCTACATCTTAGATAACATTGAGATTGAAATTTTTCAAGGATCCTTCTAACCATAAATATGAATACATCTTACAAAATTATAGAATTCAGTTTACCCCATATGTGAGGTGATGTGTTCCTTAGGGTTGATTTTAATCATTTTAAACATGGTTTGTTCCATTTTTTATACTTTATTATAGTTTATTCAATATATTAAAAATTATTTTTACAATAAAAATAGTTTGAAAAGGATGGGGATTTTTTGATGAATAAAATATTCACAAAATGGGATGAGTTATAATGGAATCCTTCACATATTTTATACATGCTTTTTCAGATTAGGCACCATTATCAACTTCCATGATTGTAGCCTCAACATTTCCAATTTTTCATTTCTATTTTTCTGATGTGTTTATAAAACTAGTATTTATACTTTTTTATAATGATACATAATTCATATTTTAAGTGTAGGAATTGATTTCATGTCAATTTGAAACATGATGCAGTATTTATTACCCTATGTGTTTGTTTTCACTTTAAATGTATTATTTTGCTCCAAAAAACGAATCAAAAATCCAAAAACCTTTAAAACCCATTATAATATCTTGAATCATTGAAAAAATGATATATAATTCATTTTTGGAATGTTATAATGGACCAACATCAACATGACATATTATGCAGCCTGTATGACTCAAGGTGCATGTTTTCAATATAAAAGTATTATTTTATTTTATAACGCCTGACACAATGTAAACAAATCATTAAAAATAGATCATAATTTTTTCAAACATTACGAAAAATATCCATATTTTTTTATTAAAGTATTGGAAATGAACAAATGTCAATATAACACATGATGTAGCTCGTATGGATCAATGTGTGTGTATTCACAATAATTAAGCCTCATTTAACACCAAAACATGCATTACATAACCATAATCCAATAATTATAATTGTATTTTATTGATTATTTATGAATATGATCCATAATCTATTTATTACATATAGGAATCGACCTCAAATAAATCTAATACATGATGTGGTCTGTATGAAACAAGTGCATGCCATAAAATTAAAAGTGTAATTTTATTGAAAAATAAATTTCATATAGTGTAAAATCCCATTTTTCTTAGGACGTGTACATTTTTAAACATATCACGTTTTTTCTTTTTTGTGGTCCAGGTAGGGTTGAGAAAGAAATTGGAGGATAGCTGTAATGGTGAAGTCATAGATTTGTTGGAAATTTCTAACATGAATCATATGGCTTCTATATCATACTGGAGGACTAAAAAATCTAATAGGGTTAAACAACATGTAACTCATTAATGAAACGAAATATACTCTAATCAAAGGTTGACATATTTATCAGTAGTTTTTGGGGTTTGCAATCACCCAATGTGGAATTGGGTTGCACATCATGTAACATGCCAATGACTATTTCTTATTATACAACCTGGATTTTTTCTACTCCTATAATTCATTTATCTTGACCTAGATCCATCCTCAAGTGATTTTTGGATCCCTCCCACCCATATGGGTCATTTCATTCAGTGGATAATTCTCATTCTGGCCGTTTTTCAATGGTTTTGGTAGGGTGACTATGCGTTCTTGAGGTATGTTTGATTCCTCCTTTTCATTGTCCCCTATTAATTAATTGAATCTATATTTAGATTTATAATGCATTATCAGGGTTATCTTGACATTTTTTGGTTACTATTTTTTTGGATCCAATTGTGGGCGTGTGCAACCCGGGTTTTGATGTAGCTGGTACTGTATCTAGCCTTTGTTTTATAAACCATATTATTCTATTTTTATAATATGATTTATAAACCAATTTGTATGAAATTGGAATGATTATTTATGTTTGTTCAAAATTTATTTTTAAGAAATTTTATTTTTCCTTCGGTTTAATGTACCTAAATAAAATTCATATTTTCAAATAATTCATTGATTTGTGAAGACAAGCACATGGGCAACCCGAGGTATTTGGAGAAAGGTTTAGCTAAAGGTTTTCATCCATTGTGGGGGTTCACTTTATGATGTTCCTCTAGTTCTATTATGCAAACTATTGGCTCTTAGTATATATATTATATTAGGGTTTCACACATTGGTATGTCTCCTTGGTCCTTGAGTGTACATCATTGGCTTCAGGTACCATATTACACAGTTAATAGATTTTTGGGTATGAGTAGTCTGGTGCTTAACCTGTTGTATTACATAGTGTTTTGATACCAATACTAATATTTTTTTTTACTTCTTGGATTTTTAGTTTTTAGCCTCTATATTCATGTATATTCTTTTGAAAGATGATATTTAAACTCTAATTTGAAATTGGTATACCTGAATTTTCATTAGAACTATAGAAAGAAGAAATGTATTACATCGTTTCTACACTACTAATTTACATATTATCATGACATAAATGATATGATAATATCAAATGTTAGTTGTTATATAGAGACATGTTATGGAACGCCTGGGTGGGATCCTGTTAAGCCTATTATATCCCACTCTGCACACCACTTTTGTGGTGCATGGGCCTTTGTATGAATTTTGATGCAAGGAATGGCAAGGCACCGTAATGAGGTGGTGGGTTTTCATGTCAATTGAGTTTGGTAGATGGTTGTGAGATGGTGGGAGGTTTCCCATATTATCACATAGCCTAGATTATGTTTTTCTTTTTTCCTTTTTAGTTGGAATTGGATCATTGATTTTGTTTCTACTTTAGTGGTTGTTTTGCTTTCACTATCTTCTTATATTTATGGAACCAATATATATCATTATTTTTCTATTTTTTCTACTCTAATCATGTGTATATATTTCTATATCCTCCATTCAGGTTGAGAGAAGTCATTTCCTTGGTAGTTTGTTTGATTCCATAGTTCTTATCGCCAACCTATCAGGATTGAGATTTCCCTTAAGGTGTGTAATAGATTGGGTTAGGTGCTGAGTTTGAGAGAAAATTGGGATTGTTCATTGCAATATGGAATCTGAGGGTGGTATATCCTCAAGAGTCATTGTCTTGGGACATCTTTTATAATCAAGTTAAGACTGTCGGTACTTGAGAGGTATATTAAAATTACTTCCAAGACAGCTCATATCATGACAAGTCTCATGTTTCCATGGGATATTGGGATATGTTTCTATATTGTTGTATTTTTATTAAAAAATAAGTTTCTACTTATGAGTTTTTTGGATTAAACTAATATTTACTCTTTCATATCATCATCCCTTCAATTTTAGTGTAGCATGACTTTCAGAATTCTTTGACTAGTTCTTTAGAAGGGTGTAGCTGATGATTCTCAATGGATTCCACCTATATATCAAAATATAATTGAGGTTATAGTATAAGGAATTTATTTTGTTGAATATAATGTACCATTAGTTCATAAAAAAGTTTTTGAGGTGCATCTAAGAGCTAGATGAGAGGGAGATCGATCACAAGAATTCTTTCACGAGAATCCATCATTCATTAAATGAATGAATGATACTCAACCGGTGGAGTAATGGATGGATAGGATCAATCAAATAAATGAAATATAGATACTCTAGAAAATATAAAAGTGAAGTGTGTAGCGTTCAGGATCGAGGGTTCCCATAAGAGATGGTGGGATTCCCTAGTTCAGCTAGATAGACATGTCTAATTAGATTAGAAGGGTTTTAAAACCATGTTCCTCAATTCGTTTTGTTCGGGGTCACTAATTCTAGTAAAATCCTTGAAATTACTCTCTCTACAATAGGGAGAGTTTTTTTGTCTACGTATACCCACATGTTTGTTGATCTTGTCTATTTTTCACCAGATGTGGTAAATAATGACCATTTGATGGATCAGATGTACCAATATGGAATGTGATCGGATATCAGATTGTGTGTATTAAGGATAAAATTTTATAACTATTTAGAGATGTTAGACAAATATACGATGGTGGAGATGAATGTGATATGAAAGGTTATATTTTCCACCAATTATCATCCATATAGTAGTCATTTTAGTAGAACGCATGGGGGGAATGAAAGTGTCGATATCATCACGGGAGTGGGAGATGTGGGTCTTAGTCATGAGACCCATATACACTATCTCATACTATTAGTAGTGTCCCTCTGATTTTCTATAATTGTTTCAATGTCAGACACACTTGAATTTTTTTTCCTATTCCTACAAATACATGCAACAAATATGGAGGTGTTGGCATTTAAAATGCTTCTATCATGATATGTCTACTTTTTGTTATTGTAATTGTTCATCAGCCCCAAGGGCTGTTGTGGGGTAGTCAAGATATATTAAAGACTGCAAGGATCTATAAACTGGCCTCCGGAGTGAATAAAATTTACACAGTAGATGATCTTATAGTGGTAGATAATACAGGTCCACCGATAGTGAGAGGTACTATCATAATTTCATCTTTTATAGTTATTTCGTTACTTCATAGTGGTGCATCCCACTCATTTATATATGCATGTTTTATTGTTATTATTAAACATCCAACTGAACTTATGTTCTTTTTTATGGAGTTAGAAACACCCATTAGTAAGTAGAAAGAGCAGGGATTCATTGTACTTGTTCGTTAATGATATATAATATAGAGTTAGTATGATATTTTTTCATTCCAGATTTGGATCTATTAGAAATCATCATTGGTGTGGATTTGGTAGTCACTCATCTAGCTGAGGTAGATTGTTGTCGTTGCTACATTTCATTTTTTGCTTTCAATGGGAGCTCTCATGTTTTTTGGGGGTGTTTGGGACCCAATTTATGGTCATACATGGCCTTCCCTCCCATATCTCAGGATATTCTTGTCTGCTGATGTGAATTATATTGATAAAATATCATCAACCGTTGAAAATATCATTGTTTTTTGGGACATTTCTATCATTTTTCAGATGACTTCTCATGTCTTTCTCCAAACAGAGAGGTAAAATTTACCTTTCACTTTGAGCAAGGGACACATTTTATATCAATACCAATCTAATGTATGAAACCAGTGGATATGAATGAACATATGACTTAGTTGAATAATATATTGGAAAAAGTTTTTGATCACCCTAGTTTTCTCCTCGGTTAGTCATTGTCCTCCCTTCCAATATGGCATATGGTTCACTTCGATTATGCAGGGACTATCATAAGTTTAACTGGGTAACAGATAATAAAAAGTATCCTTTCTTTCATGTGAATGATTTTTTTGATCAATTAAAGGGAGAAATTTTGTTTTCAAATATTGATCTTCAGTTGGGTTACCATTATCTCAGACATTATAAGTCAGATATATCGAAGAAATATTTCAGGAGTAGGTATAGACCTTAATAATATCATGTGGTTTCTTTTGGTCTGAATAACACTCCTATTGTTTTTATAATTTTGATGAATCTAATATTCCATCAATATCTTGACACATTTGTGGTGTTGTTAAGGGATAATATTCTAGTTTACTCGAAATAGGATCATGAGCATGGGAACCATCTGGGTTTTGTTCTAGAAATTTTGAGAAGTCAGAATTTTAATGGAAAGATTTAAAAATATAGTTTTTGGGTTTATGGAGTGAGGTAAATAAAGAACATGATTTCTGAACATGTCTTATCATTGGATCCTGAAATAATGGAAGATATATTTTCATGGAAGGAGCCACAAAATGTCTTTGAGATTCAATGTTTCCATGGTCATGGTAGAAATTATCGATAGTTTGATATGGATTTTACTTATCAATATTCAACATGGAATTCCCTTACTAAGAAGTTGGTGAATTTCACCTGGGATGTGAAGCTTCAGTCTTCATTTGATGAACTGAAATGACTTCAGACGTCAACATCTATCCCAATCATACTTCATAAAATTAAGGGATATGTGGTGTTCAATTATACATTGGGAACACTTTTGGATTTTGTGCTTATAAAAGATGATCATGTTGTTACATATTTGTCTCTTCAGCCTTGACCAAATGGGATGAGTTACCCCACTCTTGACATTTAAATTTTCATAGTTATGTATGTGAATATGTTTTGGCGGAACCATCATTTCCCGGAGATTCTCACAGTATTTTCTGATCATAAGAGTCAGACTTATATAATTTCTTTATAATACATGAATATAAAGTAGATATTATGTGTATAATACCCTAATATATTTGACTTTGATATCTTCTATACCTTAGGAAAGCTAATATTCCATGCAAATGATTTTAACATTAAACATATGAATCTGAACTTGAAAGAATCATTTAAAGAGTGGAACATTATGGCTCTTTTTTCACAGTTTCAAATTGGTATCTAAGATTCAATAGAACAGATCTCTTTAAATAGTGTTCGGTTGAACTCTATTCTAATCGAATTGATTATATAAGAAAAATATCTTGATTCCGAGTTATCTAGTAATATAGAAACTCTTAATGGTTGGGATACCATTTTTTGTTTTTATTCTATGATACGATGTTCTTTACTTCTGGAATATTTTTTTGGTACCACAGTCTGTAATGAGATCTGTTTTGGGTGACTACCATAGTTCCTATTGGGAAGTACATCGATGAACAATGGATATGTTTTATGACTTTTAGAAGAAATTATTGTATCCCGGCAAGAGGTATTACATTATTGTGTTTCTCTCTCATTATTATACATGCTAACTTGTGAAAGAATATAATCAAAAACCTTTGGGTTCTCTACATACACATTCAGTGCCTAATTTGAAGTGGTATGAGATCTTTATGGAAACTCTTACTAGGTTACTGCATACCAAAAACAAGAATTTGATAGACGTGTTGATTTATAGTCTAATGAAATCATCTCACATTATACCCATTCAAGATATAACCAATGTTGAGGAGTTATGAAATATATATGTAAAATTGATTTTCCATTTGACCAATATTCCTTTTTTATAGTTTATAATAGAGATCCCCAGTTCAATTCCCTCTTTTGGAATGTCCTTTAAGAGGCATTGAGATCTTAGGTTCATTTGCATATGGAATTATAGCCATGGTCATATGGATAGACAAAAATAACCATACAGATTATTGAGGATAAGCTTCACGCTTATGTACAAAACATTGGTGGGTCATGGGAAAATCATTTGGGTATGTTTTTGTTTTCATATAGTAATAGGTACCATTATATGATTAGAATGGCTCCATTTGAGTCCTTGTATGGTCGGACTTATAAATCGCCATTGTGTTGGTTGAAGATTGGTAAAAATTCTATGGTTTGACTAAGCTTGGTCTAATAGATGAAAAAAATATTTAGTTTATTCATCAGATAATGTTGACGTCACATATATGGTATAAATCGTCTGTTGATCATCTCCAAAGGTCATTGGGGTTTGCAGTTGGGGACAAAGTGTTCTTGAAACTTTCACCTTATTTAGGTCATCGATGGCTATGAAGAAAAGGGAAACTTTCTCCTTATCTTGTGGGACCTTTTGATGTTTTGGAGAAAGTGGGGAATTTTCTTACCAATTTTCAATTCCACCACAACTATCATCGATACAAAATTTGTTTCATATATCTTAGATCCACAAATATCTATATGATCCATATCATATTCTGATCTGGCATGATCTTGATGTTAATCCTAACTTACCTATGATTGAGTGCATAGTCAGCATGGTCGATTATAAATCCAAAGTAAATCATGGGAGGAGGATACCTTTTCTTCGAGTGCTAGTGCAACACGGTTCTGATTCTCATGAGATGTTAGATCATGAGGTACTATGAAGATAGCAGTGGCCTCATCTTTTTAGTATTGAGGACTTTTTATAGGCTTTCTGAGGATACAATGCTTCTATGATGGGGTGGTTTTAACATCCCATTACTCTTTTTATAGGAATGTTAATAAACTTTCCATAGTTCTCCTTTTCCATTATCTAGGAAGGGCCAAGAAGTAAATTGGAGAATACATGTAATGTTTAATTCTATGAATTTTAGGAAATTTCCATCACAAAACCAATAGATTCCATACCCTTTTGCAATATTTCACAACTTTTAATAGGTTTACACAATGTGTAACCCATAAATGAAATTAAATATGTTTTTAATAAAAGGCCTCAAATTTCTCATCCATTATTTTATTTAACAATTACATGATGTGTAATTACGTTAAACATCATGTAGAGTACAAATTACTGTATTTAAGAAGATGTACCAAATAATTTATCTTTTTATCTTCCTACATACTTTCTTTATATTATCCTAGATCTATCCCCATGCAATTTTGGGAGCCCTCCAACCCCTCCGGGTATTGTATTCCGTGATTGATCCTTATTCTAGTCGTTCTTATTTGGTTTTGGTGAGGTGGGTTTGTATTCTTGAGGTATTCAGATTTCCTCCTTTCAGCCGAACACTTTCTCAAAATTCAATCTATCATGATATTGGGATTGGATTCTATCATTTTGGTTATGTTTTATGGTTTTCATTGTTAGTGGATCCCATTGCAGGAGTGTGTGTAACACCCCTGAAAAAGTGAGACTTAAAAGGCTAAATTTTACTACCCATGTCAACAAGGTGAACCTTCCTTTTCAGGAGCCTGTCTGATTATAACTCCACAGTTAAGTGTGCTTGGCCAGGAGTAGTGATCAGGATGGGTGACCTTCTGGGAAGTTTCCTGGATGTGTGTGAGTGAGGATAAAACACACTTGAAAGGACATGTGTTTGCCTGTGGGGACAGTCATTAGTCTGATAAGAGACCCTAGTGAGTAATAGCCTATGGTGTGCTAAGAAGGAAACCATGGTATTACAAGAGACCCATGGGGTCAGATGATAAGGTTTATGGCCCGGGAGGCGGGTCATGACAAATGGTATCAGAGCCAATACCCAGCCAGAAGTGCTTAGGCATTGCCTGGGTTTGAGGCTTGGGGTCCACAACGAGGGAGTTGTTCTTTAAAGGGGTGGATATTGTAACACCCCTGAAAAAGTGAGACATAAAAGGCTAAATGTTACTACCCATGTCAACAAGGTGCACCTTCCTTTTCAGGAGCCTGTCTGATTACAACTCCACAGTTAAGCGTGCTTGTCCTGGAGTAGTGATTAGCATGGGTGACCTTCTGGGAAGTTTCCTGGATGTGTGTGAGTGAGGACAAAACACACTGCAAAGGACATGTGTTGGCCTGTGGGGACAGTCATTAGTCTGATAAGCGACCCTAGTGAGTAATAGCCTATGGTGTGCTAAGAAGGAAACCATGGTATTACAAGAGACCCATGGGGTCAGATGATAAGGTTCATGGCCCGGGAGGCGGGTCATGACAAATGGTATCAGAGCTTCGGTTGTATCGCACAACATTCTGACGCAGACATGAGTATTGGAGTGATCCCTCTTAGTGGATAGTTTCCTTGCTGAGCAGTCTCTAGCAGCAGGACCCACCACTAGCCGGCATGCGACAGAATCTTCTGTAGCGGGCAGTAGACAGATGACGCAGGGTTCCAAGAGGACCATACCTACAGGTGGTCGACCGTGTGACTCATGGTCGGTAGTGCAAGGCACCAAGGGAAGTGATAGAGCCAGACCTTCCATGAAGTGTTACTCCTGCAGCGGGATTGGTCACATGGCACGTGACTGTCCGACCCGCCATATAGATGACCAGCAGTTAAATGAAAAACCTCCGAGGCAGAGGCAGAGGTTCGATTAGGGCAGACCACAAGGAGCAGGCGGCCATGACAGAGGAGCTGGCCGTGAAGCTGGAGGTGGACGACGCTTCGGGATGTTGCCACGACCACCATAAGGCCCACCACGACCGCAGGGGACAGGAGGACATGCGAGAGCTCAGCTTCAGGCAGCTGAGGCCTTCGATCATGGAGCTCTTGGAGTAGATGGACAAGAGCAGAACTAGTGGATACGTCCTTTGTACTTCTAGTTCCTTGTTGCTTTTGTGTAGCATCTTTGTATTATGAGATGCAATAATAAAAAGACACTTATCTTTCTTTGCTTTCCTGTCCTTTTGTTTGGTTGATATTGAGTGGTCCCGGTTAAACTGTTGACTTGACCCTCCCTTTCGATATTTCTACTGGAGGAGACCCAGTGAGCTCACACTGATGCCGACAGTGTGACTCGACCCTTGGAGGCAAGAGTGACAGTTGGATCTCTTGGTAGTTGCGTCGAGGTCTTACGACGTCATCCATGGCATGAATGCATCATTCATGTCAGGATTGACTGTATTAGGCAACGAATGTGGTTCATCCAGGGGATGAGACCAGATTTCTCTTATCAGCAAAGAATAAATCATAGCAGCTCTTGTGAGACTAGAGAAGGTCCAGGTCATCCAAGGGAAGATGAAGACTACACAGTGCAGTAAGAAACAGGAAACCGGTGCCAGTCTTAGAGACTCGGGCATGTTAAATGTTTCAATAAGTGAAATCTTTAAGGATAGATGAGTCTGCGAAGCAGTAGACGTGGAGGCAGAGCTAGGAGAGCAGTATGAGGTGGTGTACATCTTAACATGCTACAACCACCTGCCTTAGTTATCCCCGCCAGGCTCAGGGAGCTGGAGGGCGGTGGAAGAGTGTGGCTGCTTGAGGTCAAGGAGTGTGACTCAATGGCTCTAGAAATGATTCAAGGGACAGTCTGTGTCCACTACTAGCTGCTGTAGTAACGGACGTCGATATGAATCATTCCTTGATTTCACAAATATTGTTCCAGACCTAGAGTTTCCGGTAAGCCGTGGACTTGAACCTCGCGTCTGGAGATACCTTGGGAGGAGACTCGATAATCACACTTAAGCCGACGGTGTGGTCAGATCCTCGAGACGAGAGTTTCGGTTGGAATCTCTTGGTGGCAGCGTCGAGGCCTTATGACGTTGGTTTGAGTATGGACTGGGCAATCACAGTTCATACACAAATTGACGGTATTAGGCAAAAAGGTTGTAGTTTAACTACGACATCGGGATGGTTTTTCCTTGGTCGGCGAAAAAGGAAACCCCAGACAGTGCAGGGTAACTCTTGCACAGGAGGGTGCGACCAATCACTCTTGAGTCGGTCAACCTTACCCTCATAGCAGTAGTCATTTTGAGTTTCAGTTCTAACAGAAAATTGAGACCTCTGGAGTTCGAGGATGACGACCACGTCTTCTTACAGGTCTCACCTCGACGAGGTTTACAGGGATGTGGCCAGGGAGGCAAGTTGTCTCTGAGGTTCAACGGACCTTTCTAGGTCCTCAGCTGGGTAGGCGAGGTGGTTTACCGCTTGACCCATCCACATTAGTTGCACTAGGTGCACGATGTTTTCCAGGTATCTCAACAGAGGAGATACATGCTCGACCCTTCGCATATCATCGACCATGAGGAGCAGGACAATGGCGATGGGGTTACTTCCACGGAGGTTCTAGTGAGGATCAAGGATCGACAGAAGCAGATCCTACAGGGACGATTGATTCCTCTAATACCAATTTGTCACGACACGTCCTCGTGGCCCGTGTCGTGACTACCCCAAGCCTGCCTTCCATAGGCCAGGGGCTGGCGACTAGAACCAAAGGCGTAAAAACCTGATAACTGGGAAGGCATTGCCTTTATAAAAGAAAACACGCACCACAGAGTAAAAGCGGAAGAAAAACACTAAGTACCAAAAGAAAAGCCGAAATGTAAATGGGCCAGAATACAAACCCAAAAGAAAGTATGACTACAACTGAACAAGGTACAACAGCAAAAAGACAAACAGCTGGAAGAAGGAAACAGCTTCTGGGTCGTCCTCCTCGGATCCTACCTGAAGGGTAGGTACAGATAGCGCAGCTCCTGGTCGTCCACCACAGATCCTACCTGAAGGGTAGGTACAGATAGCCTCCTCCACGCTCTCGTCCGTCAACCTCCTCTGTGAGTCATCACGTCGTGTAGTCCACCTCCGGGTACTGACTCGACATGTAGTCCACCTCCGGGTACTGACCAGTCCTCGAACACTCGGCCTCCGTCAGCACTGCCCGTCGTCTGCAACCAACACAACGAGGTGCAGGCATAGCCCGTGCAGGGGTGAGTATAACGATACTCAGTAGGGACCCCGAGACACTCAAGGTATCACTAAACCAACAAGGATAACCACAAGAAGATCTCAACTGATAACCTCTACTTAGATATATGCCCATACATATACCTAAGTTATCAAGTAACCCATCTCAATCATGAGGAAACACAAGGATTGTGAAATCACGGATAACCACTACCCAGGTATATGCCCATATATATACCTAAGTTATCAAGTGACCCATCTCAATCGTGAGGTAAACACAAAGGTCAAAAGTCTCAGCTCAACCAGGATTTTCATTATCGAAACCGTAACTGCTGAAGAGCTCCGTCTCTGGAGTGTACAGTGGTCCTGTCACGACTCCGAGGTACTGCTCACTAACCTAAGACAGCTGAGGTACTCCTCCTTTCGAGTACCGCGGGCCTGCCACCTCACACAGTAGTGCTTTCCCGCCGGGGTCTGCCACCCAAACACAGTAGTGCTCCCCCCTCATAGCCTACAGAGTTACTCCTCCTTTCGAGTACCACGTGTATGCCACCTCCCATAGTAATGCTTCTCCGCGGTGGGTCTACCACCTCACAAAGTAGTGCTCCCCACTGGGCTACGTAGGTCACTCCTAATCGAATCGGGCAAGCAGTCTTCAGGTCTCTGCCGGCTACATGGTCTCCGTACTCTGTACGCTCGTCTCTAGGAGGGTCCACTCCACGAGCTACAAGTCGATACTCCAAGTATCTCTAAGTCCCAATAAGAAGTATCTCAAAGGACCGCCTCGTCATAGGGGTCTCAACGCAACAGACGGCGCGTCAATCGGACGCCCGGTCTGTGAGTTATTAGCTTTTTCGTCCCAGGGGCCCGGTTGGTTTCGTAAGTGAACCAACCCGGTCGTATCTTAACTATACCCCGAACTCTCATAGGGTAAACTCATAGGGACTGTTTCTCGACGAGATCAACAACGCCGCTGAAGGTCCGTCAAAGGGACATCCTGTCTGAAAGATATCATCTTTTCCGTTCCAGGGGCCCGGTTGGATTTCGGGTACAATCCAACCCGGCTATAACCCAACTACATCCAACACTCGGGCGGAGGATGCCAAAAGTTCCGTATCATTAACAGGAACGCAACGAGACAGACGGCGTGTCAATCGGACGCCCGGTCTGGAAGTTATTGGCTTTTTTGTCCCGGGGGCCCGGTTGGTTTTTAAGTCAAAACCAACCCGACCGTACTCCAACTGCGTCCAAACCTCGAGCGGAGTAATCCAAAAGATGCGTCTCCCTTAGAGGAATCCACCAAAGTCGACGGCACATCAATCGGACGTCCGGAACTCAAGATATGAGCATTTCCGCTCCGAGGGCCCGGTTGGTTTCGTGTACGAACCAACCCGGCCAAACCCAAAGTTTTCCGAAACCTTGAGTGCGATATACTGAAACGACCGTCTCGATCCAAGGATCGCGTTGCCGCTGACGGCGAGTCGTTCGGAGGCTCGTAGCTCATGTTACGGGAAAAAGACCGAAAATGGTCCGAAGACGGGGGTCCGGGCCCGGGCCGACCCGGCCCGGGCCGGTCCAGCGCGGTCCGGTTCGGTCCGGCCCGACCGGCTAGCCGCGGCTCGGCCAGTGCGGTCAAGCGGACACGCGGGCGGGATGCGTGGCTCCCCCTCCCTTCGCCGTTGATTGAGGTCGGCGGTTCGCCGGCCGCCCCCTTTCCGGCGGCGCACCGCTACCGCCGGTCGCCGGCGCCGCCGCGCCGGTGTGGCGCACCGCAGCCGCCTTCCGCGGGCCACCGGAGTTGCTACGGCGGTCCATTTTCCTTCCTGTCTGCGCCATTGCTCTTCCCGGGTTCCATTCTTCACTGCGGGATCACCAAATCGCCCTTGCGTCACGATTTTTCCATCGCCCGTCAAATCCGCACAACCACGAAGAACAGCGGAGGGTTGTCGGGCCGTGTTTGTTTGGCCCGCACCCTCCGCGTTAGATAAAAAAATGGGAGAAATTATTCAACACATGAAACAACACTTTTAATAAATTAAAATTGTTCATAGGAATCCAGTTCTTTAATTTTAAAGAAACGTTCACAGGAGATAGAATTATTCACAACAACCCATACCTCGTCAAGTCGTCGCACGCGCGTTCTTCACAGAAAGAGGGGATCGTCGCGTCGTCGCGGTATCCGGCGTCGCGTCGTTGCGGAAGAGTGTCGCGTCGATAAACTCTGAGGTTCCAGAACAAAAAGATTTAATTAATAATAATTAAATCTTTCTTGAGTCAAAAACGACAAAGGAAATTAAAGAATCGCAAACACTCACCTCAATGGATGATCGAAGGTTTTTTTCTTGGAGGAAGGAACGTCGCTGAAGAACATTGCGGGAGAGGAAACGTTGGCGTCGCGGCACACGGCATCGCGGCATTGATTTCCGCGGGTTTGGCGTTCTTCGTCGGAGGCCGGCGTTCTTCGGGTTCTTCGCGTTCTTCGTGTTCTTCGCGAAGAAGGGTGAAGGCACAAGAACTTTTGTCAAAAACCTCTCAAGGTGTAATCCTCCCAAAAGTCGTGTTGGTCTTATTTTATTATTACGCCAACAAACGAAAAAGAGGTAAGTAATGACCCATCAATTCGTAGAATTAATTCAACGAAATAAACCGCCCAATTAATTCAACGAAGAAAACCGCCCAATTAATTGGTGCGTTAGGAAATTAAGAAAACGCGTCAGTTGACTTTCATAATGACAGGTTTTCGCGGGTGCGTTACTTAGTGGAAAAGAAACGGTGGGGCCCGTGCGGGTCCCACCTCACAAATATCCTACCAAGAGGGTAGAATATTTTTGGATAGCACCCTATCCGCAACAACTCAGCTTAAGCTGCTTTAAGTGGCTTCAAGTGGCTTCCAAGCGGCTTAAGTGAAATAAAATAAAGTTTGCCGTACAATTTATTTTATTTCATAACTTTAAGCCCAAAAATTAAAAACCACACCCGAGCAAACGCAACTCTAGAAGAGGCGTTTCTAAGCAATTATCGGTGCTGTGATTCCATCGGTGCCCTCAGAATTCGACTCCGAGCACCGGTTCAAAAGTTAGAAAAACCCGCTCGTCCGTTCACTGAATGTACCCGAGCCAAACTTCGGAAAATTATTCCAGGCACACCGGGCCTCGGAATCATTTTCCTTCAGAAACTACGTTCTTTTAAAATTCCAAAAAAATTAAGAAAAAAAATTCCTAGGAATTTACGGGTCTTTACAGTGTGTGACCCCCGTTTTGATGTAGGTGGGTTCATCTCTAGCCTATGTTTGAAAAATCGTATTATTCCATTTTTTAAAATTAATTTTATAATATATATTTTAACAATATTAGATTGGTTGTTTTTGTGTGTTGAAAAGGAATTTAGAGGAAAAAAAATTCCCTTAGTATTTTATAAATGGAATGAAAAGGGGTATATTCAATGCCTTTAATGATTTTTGAAACTGATCACATGAGTTACCTTGGGTTTTACGGTTTATCTTAAGGTCTTCGTCCATTATCGGGGTTTACTTTGGGGTCATTCTCTTGTCCTAGATTGTATTTTACTATCTATAGGTACATATATGATGTTTTATTTTCACATGTTGGGGTGTCTCCCTAGTTCTGGAGTGTAAATCATTGGCTTCAAGTACCATAGTGCATTGTTCGTAGATTTTTTTGTAAGCGTAGTTTACTTCTTATCCAGTTGTATTCTTTGGAGTTGTGATACCCATGATTATTTTTTTGTTTAGTACTTCTTGGATGTGTACTATTTTAGACTTTATATTCATGTTGATTTGTGTGAAAGATGATACAGGAAATGTTCTTTGAATTTGATATACCTACCTATGGTTTACAGATGTGGAAAAAGGAAATTTTTACCTTTTTTTCTATAAGAATACTTTAATACATATCTTTACATGTTTTATATTAAATGGTCATTCTAGAATTTATATACTAGGGATTTTTATGGAAGACCGGGGTGGGTTCATATTGGTCCTCTTTTCTCACACCCAATGCACCCCTTTGGAAGTGTGCTGACCGTTGTATGTCATTTAATGTATAGAAATACAAGGAACTACTTTGATGCAATGGGTTTTTGTGTCTTATGAGTTGGGTAGATGGTGGTGAGATGTTGGGAGGTTTCCCACACTATCACATGGAGTAGTTTCATATTTTAATTTTCCCACTCAGTTAGACTTTCCATTTTAGTTAGTATTGACTTTAGTGTTTTTTTACTCTATCTTCTAACGGTTATGGAACCAATATATATCATTCTTATTATATTTCTTTCTACTTTTATTTTTTTTATATTTATATGTTCATAATTTAGGTTGAGTGAAATATTATCCTTGTTATGTTGTTTGATTCCTGGGTTCTGGTCACCATCGCATGGGGATTAGGAATGCCCTTTTGTTATATAATGGATTGGGTCTGGTGCTGGGTATGAGGGAAAACTAGGTCGGTTTATTACACATAGCCAACACTAAAAAAAATTGATCATATTATTTTCAAAAATTAAAAAAATTATTTATAATTCTATTTTGAAATGTAGGAATTCATATCATGTAAATCAGACACATGATGTTCACAGTCAGACTCAATGTTAATGTTTTCACATAAAAATTATTATTATATATTTAAAACACAAAATAAAAAATATATAAAATAATAAATTATAAAATTAAAATTAAAGAAAAAAACCAATAACTTATTTTTATCTTTCTGAAATAGACTGCAAAAAAATCTGACACACAATGTGGTTGGTATGATTCAAAGAGAACTCTTTCACATTAAAAAAAATATCATTTTACACTAAAACACATGTCCAAAATCCAAAAGATATCAAATTACCTCTAATAGTCTTAATAAATTTGTAAATTTATCCATGATTTAATTTTCACATATTGGGGTTGATCACACAACAATATGATACCTGATTTTTTTAGTATGACTCAAAGTTTGTGTTTTAATAGTAAATGTTTTATTTTAGTTTAAAACAATAATTACATTTAAAATAATATGATAATGATATTATATTGACATAATACATTAGGATAATGATTCAAATTTTATTTTATTATGTAGGCATCGATCATATATCAATATGAATCTTAATGTGTTTGATATAACTCAATGTGCATGTTGTCACATTAAAATGGTCATTTTAGTTTAAAACACACATCACTTATGTAGAACTAATAAATTGATCTTATATTGTCTTAAAAATGTTAAAATTATAAATAATTTGTTTTTGACATATAGGAATTGACCCCGCATCAAATATGACACCCAATGTGGCCTATATGACTCAAATTGCACATTTTCATATTAAAGAATTTCCATTTTACACTATAACACATGTCAGGTTTCAATAATCAAGAAAATGAAATTTTATTATCTTGATAATTGATTAAAATTAAATATAATTCATTTTTTAACGGTAGAAATCAACCGTACATCAATCCAACACTTTACATTACCACTAGGACTTCTATTTTTCGTTTACAATAAAAAATATCATTTTTTTCTAAAACTAGACTCACAACACAAAAATCGATCAAAAGATATCATATTGTCTTGATAATTTAGAAAAATGGTCCATGTTTCATTTGTAATGTGTATTAACTGACCACATGTCAATCTGAAATTCAATGTGTATGGTATAACTCAATGTGAATGCTTTGTCATTAAAAGTGTCATTTTAGATTAAAATGCATGTCACATATCCAAAATAGATATAACATGAATTTATTTTCTAAGAACATTAATAAAATATTTCGTAATAAATTTATGATGTGTGGAAATTTATCATACATCAATATGATACACAATGCATCTAATAATACTCATAGTGTGTGTTTTCATTATAAAAAATTCTCATTATACACTAAAAAAATATCACATAGTTTTTTCTATGAAAACAAAATCATATCATTTTATCCATGTAGAAAACGACCCAAAATTTATTCATGTTGTGTATGAATCTGCACAAATTATTCCAACATATGATGTTCTTGATAGGTATTCCAGAGTGTGTTTAGAGAAAAAACTTCCATTTTAGTGTAAACAATGCTTCACATAGCCGAAAGAAAGACAAGATGATTATATTTTCGTTATACTTATCTAAAAAGATGTATAAATCCATTTTTACATGTTTCAATATAACACACGTCGTGAATTATTGAAATAATAAGTTTTTTACTATAAAACAAGGGTGAATTGTAGGTTATAAAATAAAAATTATAACATAACCAAACTCTAGTAAGTAAGTAATATCTTTTCAAAACATAACAACATATATTACAATTAGATTTAGAAATATATATAATAAACTATATAAACATTAAATAACAAAATTCATGTAAGAATAGTTTTTTTTTAAACACTAAAACAAAACATTACAGTGTGAGTAAAGAAAACATCCAAAAAATTAATAATAATAATCCAAACATTAAACTTATGTGTTAATGAAATATATATATAATGACCCAAGTAATTATATAATAATAAATTTACTATTTCTATTAATGTTTATGAATAATATATAAATTTTATATTTAATAGGACAAAATTTCTGATTGCATACACAACATGCAACAATGGGTTTCCTTGAAATCAAACGTTGCACAAAACATTGAGTAATACCGAAAAATAAAATAATAATTTTATTATTTTAAATGGTAGTTAACGCATGGTTGTTGTATTGTCATGAAATTAAATAACTAAATATATTAGGATTATACATGTTTAATAAATGTTTTTACATTTATCCAATAAATTATAGAGGCTTAAAATGTGAATGTATATGATTTTAAGCATGAAATACTTTAATATTCTTCAAAATATCAATTTACTGTCTTTTAGGGTGAATCATTTTGAAATATAGTTTTTCAAATTCTAAATGTTGTATTAAAAAAATTAAAATTATTATTTAGAATAGTGATATAAACATTTACTTTGATGAAATATTGGTATTTTTCTAATAATGATCATTTTTATGAATAGTGAAAAATACTATATTTTAATTCAATACTCCAATTTAATCTAATTTATTAAATTAGATATATTGTAAATATAATTTTTTTAATTGTAATTGGATTATATTTTTATCATTTAATCTAATTTTGGTCATTTTAAGTAACATTACATTGAAATTGGACATAAACACATGTCATTCTTTTGGTAATTTTTAGTTCTTAAAAACACGCTCTTTATTATTTACAATGGGAATTAATAGTAAATTAATTTCATAAACTTAAGAGTTTTGAATTTGTAATATTGGATTCCATATTTTGAATCTAGAGGTCCAAATTATGTAAATATGTAACTTTTATTTTTAGACATTACGAATAGTAAATTGAGTAAATTTTGTTTTTACCATGGATAAAGGGTAAATATTGTAAATAAGGTTAAAAAATAATATTATAATAATATTAAATTACCCTAACACATATTATAATACTATTATATGATATATTTCCAACCATGGGCATCCAGGGGTCGATTTTAGGGCCCCATGGAGCCACTTGTGTGTGAGAATGACATCTAATTACTTTTATTTTAATATTAAGAAAAAATATAACATAAACATATATCTTTTACTAAAAAAAATTATATAGGGTTATATAAGAAATATTATCTACTATAAATAGTTTTTATAAGTATAAAAAAAATTAACTTCATAATTTTATTTTATTTATAATTATGAGACATCGAATAAATAATTTCTTTATGACACAATGATTATGTAGTGATTAGCTTATTAATGACTATTTTAAATAAATGAGATTATAAAAATTAAAATAATCTTTTTTTCAAAAAATTTATCAAATAATAGATTTTTAGGGATAATTTTGACGTGTTATATTTTAATTAATTAAGGTTATTCGAAATAATCAAGTAATTATGTATTTTTTAAAAAATTCATGATACGAATAGTATGTGAATTGACATAAATGAGTTTTTAAAACAAATACTTTTTGGTTAAATGATATAATTGTCCTAAAAATCTAAGAGTCCTCTAAATAACTTTTATAAGGTTTAAATTTTCATTAATGAACCAATTTTGGTTCTATTTTTATTTTATAGTAAATATATTTACCATATAGTATGAATATACAAGAAGATATAGTAAGAGTCAAATAAGATAACTAAGGGTTAAAGCTAAATGATAAGGTTAAATTTGAACCACAAATTTTCCAAAAATCAATTGGTTGAGAGTATTTAGATTAATAATAATATCATATTCTAATTTAATGAGTTTTGGAAAATTTTAAAATCAGAATTCAATTTATTATAAAATGAGCTTTCAAAAGTTCCTAAAGTACCCATCCTCCCTATTTTAAAAGGACACCATCTCTATCCCTTACTCGCACCTCTAAAGTCCCCTTGTATCATCCAACCTTTGAAAAAATATGCTCCAAAAATCCCTATATTAATCATATAAGCTTTACCTTGGCAATAAGTAAATTCAAGATGTTCTTTTAGCTTAAATCAAATGGAGTTACCCGATTTTAGGTAATGTCTTCTCTGAAGCTTCTTCGATTTATTTTCCTTCTCCAACCCCCTAATATTTTATTATTGAATTATTAAATAAAAAAAAGTATCTTCAGTATAATAGGATGTTTTTATGAGAGTTATTTGACATAAATTGGCACACACCTCCATTTAATGTATTTACAACATACTGTTTCTATGGACGGCGAACTACTTCGTTACGAAACGGTGACTGTTCAATTATCCCCTACCACCTATAATGGTGGATATTATGATGGAAATAAATTTATATATGATATATATTATAATTATATTGGTTATATTTTTCAATATTTTTAATTTACACAGTACCTTTAGGCTTTCCATAACGCGTAGATACGATAATTTCATTTGAGAAAGTGCGGACTAGCGCCCCTCTTAATGTGATATGACCTATTAAGGAAATACATGGGACATATAAAGGATATAATTAATGAAATTATGTAACATATATAACTTATATATTATACAGTAATTATAAAATACCTCTTTATCTTTTATTTTTCATTCCGTTAAATATGAAAAGAAAATGAATGTTGTGTTCGTGCGTACGTACGGTTTACCATCTCCATGAACAGTGAATTTTATTTCATATATCCGAATGTAATGGAATATATATATATATATATATATATATATGGGATATAAATACAAATATACTGGATATATATGAATTAAATTGTGGAGATAATGGACTTTTTACCTCATGGACAATTTTAATTATAAAAAGTACATTTTTGACTCAAGTACCGAACATCGAAAAAATGACCGATATGAACTAGAATAATTATATGATTGTTATAGCAAGGTAATAAATTATATAAATGGAATAATAAACCTCAAAAGGGTTCTAATGAAAGTAGATAACAACTTATGATTATTATTTAGGGAGGTAAACAACGTACAAGACATGTTGAACACAAGGGAAAGGAACCATTCACCATCCTCTTTTAGCTAAAGACTTATTTTATGATATGTCTTTTAATTTATATTTTATTATGTTGGGGTATGTTATTATATATCGTTATTTCGTTCTATTTTCTATCTGAATGATGGGAGACCCTTTTTTCTCTCATGAACTCATTTTCTGAATATTTAAGTGAAGTCGTTAGGCAGCCAAATTATCGTAATAGAATTTTATAAACTCAATTTTCACTCATTGGGATTTACGCATACTTAGTTGATTATGTTATTCCATAATTATGTGTGTAATAATTTTTTATTTATATATATTGTAATTTCTACATCAAATTTTGTGTATATAATTTTGCAACACATAATCTCCCCATTCTTTGCGTAAAATATCCATGTCGTTGGTTTTGTTTTTCCAAGAATATGTGTGAATGAAGTTTGATATTTTTACACTGAATGTTCACTTATATTGGGTGTATTTATAATTTTCACATATAATTATTTCATTTATTTATACTTAATCTAAGGATATGATCATTTTATGATATTTTGTCTCAATTTACATTCCATTGAGACTTATTTGTTATAATGCAAAAATGTCATTTTATATAGTGTGTATAATTACCTTTGAAATATTATATCATGAAGATACTTATTCTCTAGATATTTTAGGTTTTATTTAATGACAAACCTTATGTATTTTTATTCATGTGTTTCTGAAGTGGTAAGGGACTCATTAACTACAACGTCATTTTAAATGTTTTAATGATTTATTCTGATAAATATTTCTCATTAATGACAATGTTTTCAAAATGGATTAAAGGATTTATTTATAAGGAAATTAGTGTTTTATCATGTTAATTCCTTTAAAAGTTTCAATGTTGTATGGGAAAAATTTCTTTAAAAATATTCTTTTTAAATGTTTTACATATGCCTTTTAAATTTAATTGATTATGTTAATATCTAGAATTGATTTCTTATGATTTAAATATGGAAGTGTAATATTTACATTATAATTGTATTATGTGTTATAATTATGTAATGATACTTGGACATTTGATGGGTTGTTATGTGATAAACCAAATATGGGTGGTTCCATGATAAACCTAGGGTGGGTGAGCCCGAGACAGCTCTCCAATGCATTGGGTAACGTGAAAAAGGTAACTGTTAATGTTTCTCCTAAGAGATTTAGGGAATATACTATGATGGGTATTCCAAATGTAACACACTATGTATCTTTGAAAGCTGCAATGTAAGTCTGATATGGATGCCACAAGTTACCTTTATGATTTATCATTTCTATGTGTTATTCATATATCTTATTCTTTCATGAGGTATGTTAAAGAGCTTATTTTTTATGATTTAGAAGTATGTTTTCATTGATTTGTATGTATTTATGGAATAATGTTTTCAGACTATACATGTGGTGAACGTACTAGACCTTTTATCAGACCCTTCATATTTGAGAGCTTCTGGTCAAAAGATCAGGAATGAGAAGAGGTGATCTGATCAAGCTGGAAATGTACTCACGAGGAAGTTTGCCTGAACCTCCGACAGGTCGCATCCGATCTGAGGTTGTAAAGTAATAAGAAATTCTGACACCCTGACCGACACTGTGGTGCCCTTGAAAAGAGACTGAACTTTCTCCTCAAACAACTCTCATCCAATTGAAATCTCTCTAAGATTGGCACCATACAAAGAGAGTTGGACATGACCCTACGTATCAAGGAATGTTTCTAGACTATGCGCGCGTGAGACAACCATATCAAATAAGGGGATGATAACACCCAGTATTTTCATCAGAAAGCTTCAGCCAGGCATCAAAAAAACTCTATTACCTGCATATCACAACCCGATGGAAGCAAAGTTTCTGACCCAATGGTATCCATGAGGCCTTGAATGGATTTTACCAGAAAATATTATCTGCAGGAACCCCTTTCATGTCTGCTGAGGTGGAAGAATGTATTAGACCTGTGATCACTGAAGAGATCAATAGGAATCTCTCCAAAGATGTGACAAATGAAGAGATATGCCTGGCTCTGAAACAGCTTAATCCCACCAAGGCTCCGGGACCAGATGGGTTCCATGGTCTATTTTTTAAGCAATACTGGCACATAATGGGTCTTGACATCTGCAATATGATTAAAAATATCTGGGCTGGAAACACCATCATTACGACCATCAATGAAACTATCCTAGTTCTCATCCCCAAAATAAGGAAACCTGTGGCGATCCCAGACTTTCGACCCATCAGCCTCTGTAATGTCTCTTAAAAGATCTTCTCAAAGATCCTTGTCAATCGTCTGCGACCTTGGCTACCAGATATTATCTCTGAAAATCAGAGCGCCTTCATGGATAAGAGGCTGATCACTGATAATGCGATTGTGTCCCATGAAGTGTTCCACCTTATGAAATCACGCTTTATGGCAAAACGTGGAACGATGGACTAGAAATTGGATATTTCCAAGGACTGTGATAGAGTTTAATGGCACTTCCTTAGAGCCTTTATACAGAAAATGGGTTTTTGCGCTAAATGGACAGATATGTTCATGAACTGTATCTCAACTGTCTCATTTAAAATCAAGGTCAATGGGGAGTTTACCAGTGATTTCACCCCTTCTCGAGGCCTCCGCCAGGGAGACCCTCTCTCCCTCTTTCTCTTCAACCTGGTGGCTGACGTGTTTTCTAATCTTATTTCCAAGGATGTTTCCTCTAAATCTATCCATGGGGAAAATTTTTGTTGAGTTATCCCTCTAGTGTCGCATCTCTTCTTCGCTGACGACTGCCTCCTTTTTTCTAGAGAAACAATTAATGAATGTCGGGTGATCTTCCATGCTATCCTCTAGTATGAGAGGGCATCTGGCCAAACAATCCACCATGGTAAATCTGAAATTTCCTTCAGTGTAGGGGTGCCTCTGTCTTAAAGGGATGAAATTTGCGCATCACCTAGAATCCATATGGTTGTTAAACATCAAGAGTATCTTAGGCTCCCCACAGTGATTGGCCAGTCTAAAAAAGAAATCATCGCATCCATCATGGACAAGATTGAGGCTAAAATCCAAGGCTGTACCCCTAAAAGAATTTCGAAAGCTATCAAAGAGACTCTAATAAAATCCATCATCCAATCTATCCCCATCTAAATTATGTCCCTTTTTAAGCTCTTGTAGGCCATCACCGATCAGATACACACACGTACTTCCAATTTCAGGTGGGGGAATCACAATGGAAGGAATCGACCCCATTGGATGGCCTGGGAGAAAACTTGCAAACCCAAATCAGAGGGTGGGATGAAGTTCCAGAATCTTCCTCTCATCAAAAACACGCTTTTGGCCAAGCAAGGATGGGGCCTTATTGACCTTCCATTATCTCTATGTGCACGAGTTCTATGAGCTAAGTACTTTCCCCACATGGAATTTCATGCTTCCTCTCTTGGTCCTCATCCCAGCTTCCTCTGGAGAAGCATCTGGGGGGATAAAAGGCTCCTGGATAAAGGATTGGGTTGGAGGATTGGGACTGGATCATCTATCAAAATTTGGTCTGACCCCTGGCTTGTTGATAAGGATGGTTTACGAGCTACATCCCCCGCCCAACCAGGTCTGGAATAAGCCACTGTCAGTTTCCTCCCTTCCAACCAGGGACAAGGGTGGTGTTTGGATAAGATCTTCGAATGTTTTAACGAAAGAGATCAATGAATTATCCTCAGCATCCCCTCGGTACCAGACGCAGGCCCTGACCGTCGCTTCTGGATCAAGGACATTTCAGGTGTTTACACAGTGAGATCCGGCTACAGAATTTCTCTTGGAATCCACCCAGTTGGCAGGGATTAGGGTCATTAGAAATCGATCTGGTCGCTCAACGTCCCCCCAAAAATTCGTCATTTCTAGTGGCAGGTTTGTACTGGCACTCTCCCAACAATGAGCCTTCTCGTTTATCGACATATGGCCAGCACCACCTTTTTTCCTTTCTGCCCGAACACTCCTAAAATCCCTCTACACGCTATCTTTCTCTTCCTAGGAGCTAAGGAAATCTAGATTCAATGGGGATCAGCTTCTACTGCATCGCTGGATTTGGCCTCTGACCGTCCCGATCTTCTGACGTGTTGGAGCTCATCTCTCTCCCCAACTGATGTTGGTTCCCTTTGCACTATGGACTGGATTATTTGGGTCTGGCGCAATGACGCTGTTCTTCATCATGCCCATAGACCCCCCAAATTATGGATTGATCGAGCTACCTCTTGGATTGAAGGTTGGGAAGGCCACAACGGATGCTCTATGCTGGGTGTCTCCCGCTCTCCTCATGTTCCCTTGAATCCCCCAATGGAAGGGATTATCAAGATCAATGTGGACATGTCACTTCCAAAAGCTGGGCTTGTTGCCCTCGACCTCCTTGCATGAAATCATCTGGGGAAAATCCTTGCTGCTAGGTATGAACCAGATAAGACATTCTGGGAACCAACAATCGCTGAAGCCAAGGACATCCTTGCTGGTATGATGCTCGCTTTTGAATGTGGATGGGGTGACATCATCATTGAGCCTGACTTCCTTTCTGTTATCAACGCTATCAATCACAACGACGGAGGACTCCTGTCGTTTGGTACCATTTTTAAGAGAATTCTCTCACTATGCCAACATTTCTCATTGTGAACCTTCTCATTCACCAAAAGGAAAGGAAACAATGTGGCCCATCAGCTGGCGTCCTTAGGCCCATTCGGAACTATCCATCTCTAGCTGGAAAATTTCCCTTCATGGCTTCGGGCATGTACTTCTTCCGATCCTTGTCATTAATGTTATATTCTTTTATCAAAAAAATGGAATAATGTTTCCATTCTATATTCTATAACCCTTACTAATATTTTTATGCCCATCCTAAATTTTTGAAAAAAATTTCACAGGTTATAAGGAAGGGTAAGAGAAAGGAAGTAATCTAGAAGATTTATTTCAAGAAAATGACTCTTATTTTATTTAAAGAGTTTTATTATTGTGTAAAATTTTGGATAGAGTAGAAGTCTCTACTTCGTAATTTATGAGATTTAATGTAATAGTTAGGGCCTACTTCTCTAAAACCCTAAAAATGAAAAGATACTCAATGTGAATTCTTGACTTAACATAAGATTATGTAATGCTTACGGTGGGGGCCTTATAGCTTCTATTAAAGGCCAGTTTGGATAACTTTAGAGGATAAGGTGTTATTTAAGAATAAGTGAAATAACCATAATGGTTAGAATAATATAATGATTCATAGTAATTTTATATATATTTAATTGGTTTAAGATAACATGAATAAGTATATCTTATTGTTTACCTTCCTCATAAGATGTTATATGATGATTTTTATGAAATAATCACACTATCCTTTTTGGTTTTAGTAACTAGATAGATATAGAAGACACCAAAGAATGAATAGATGTGAAGAAAATAGTGATGATTTTCGGAATGAGCAACAAAATTAAATGGGAGCTTCAATGAGAACTCTTGAGGTAATTCTTAAACAACAATCCTTCGTCATGATTGACCACATGAACCTTGGGTATTTTTTAAGGCATCACATATGTGAGAAACAAATCCTTATAGTTGTTCAGGTAATATTCATAAATGTAACTATATTCATAAACCATTGAGTCAAGGATATGGAAAGAAACACCTAGGGAAATTATTCAATGGAACGGGAAGATGATGTAGATGTCGTAATAAAGGTCATAAATCAATAACAAACCATGGAAAAAGGAAGCGTCTAGTTCACTCTAGGAAAAGAAAAGAAGTAATTTTTGAGGGTTCAATTGAATGTTTTAAATGTGGTGTACATGGTCATTACACAAATAGATGTCCTACGGAGACGGTTTAGTAATGGGATCAACAGTACCGTACAAATATATGGTTACCAATTCCCAATTCCATTCAAATTGAAGATGAGTAAACTAGCAGTGACCTTTAAATGGTATGGATTATTTTATATGAAATGTTTTTATATTATTGAATCCTAGGATATGATTCATGATTTTGTTGTAAAAAAGATGTATTATAGAATAAGATCAAAAAAATTGTTAAGGTATCATTGATAATGCTATATGATTATGATGTCTACATTTTAGAAATTTGAGAGTTATGTTAGATATATGGGTGATGAGATGTTTCAAAGTACTAATGCTCTTTTTTGATTGGATTACATTGAAAGACTATTCTCCTGTATGTGTAACCCAAAATTTTTTATGTGAAAAATATATTTGAGAAAGAATTATAATTTCTTTTGTGGATATAGTTATAGAGAACCATTAGTGTTTATATGATCCTTGGATTTGAGGAAATTAAAGGTTATTACATTTTGGGATTAAAATACGATGTGTGAGATAACATTTGTGGTTAAAATATGTTATGGTTATTTTTTAAGAATTTATCTTATTTTTAGTAATGTTATAAAATTATGTAGTTTTTAGAAAAGACAACACACTGACCGTGTGACAACTCCTCATGTTGGACAAAGCAGTGGGAATCGAACCCACAATAAAAGTGTGACTTTGATTTATTGCATAACACTGGACTACGTGATGTCCCAGGTCAGTATGACTAATTATTTTTAGTTTAATGATTTTATTGATAAATAATATGTTGATTTTGGGAACTTATGATTTATCAAATCGATATCCTTATTATATGAAAATGATTTGGTAATTAAGTGATAATTGTTTTTTTGGAAGACGTTTACTCATTTTAAAACACAATATGCCTAAGGAAAATAGAATACTATGGGATTTTCTTTGAGGGGTAATGGTGTAATTTTATTTTGGATGAATCGTTCTTTTTATTACCGACTTATAGATATTTGTTTTATTTATTAAAATGATTAACATATCCTAGAGAATATGTGATTAGGTTAATTATTTTTTTTATGTGTCTTTAAGGGTAATCAATGTTATTTGGAGATAAATGTTAATATTTATCATGAAATACTACGTGATAAAATCCTTCTAAATTATGGGTTTCAAACATAGTTTTGATTATTTTGAATAATTATATGGACAATTGTTTATTGAATGGTCTGGGTTGAACTATTGATATTGTTTGTTTAATTTTAGATATTAAGAGTAGTATTTTTTTTCTATAAAGGATTATCATTTTTGGGTTCTTCTGGTCTTGTATTAACCATTTTTTGGGGTCAATGTTTTAGGAAAAGGGAAATATATAATTCATCTTTTTTGGATTATTTCTCTTTATTGAAGTTGATTCTAGTGCTTCATGTCTGAACAAGTCTTCTTGAATACTCATCATTTTGAGAAAAGCGTAGTATTTCTTTCTATAAAAGATTATCCTTTTTGGGATCTTCTGATCTTGTACTGACCATTTTTTTGTTAATGTTTTAAGAAAAGGGAAATATGTAATTCTTATTTTTTGGATTATTTGACTTTATTGAAGTTGATTCTAGCGCTTTAGGTGTGACCAAGTCATCTTGAATACTCATCGTTTGGAGAAAATATTAGTTTGTGGTAGAAATTTATTAAAGGACAAAACTCCACTTGAAAATTAAGTATATCATCGTATGATCTTAGTCAATCTCATAAAAAAATTCCTCAATATTATGAAAATTAACATAAAAAGCATTTTTTATTTACTCTTCTAACTGGATAATAAAAAATAGTTTTACCCATCACAAGTTTATGGTTTTCTGGTAGTTACCTCTCTCTTAATCATTTTTTATATCACTCTCCATCAGAACTTGATGGTTTCTTTTCACTTTCATATCCATGTTTTCCTACATGGAACCCTAGTATAGGTTATCTCGGGTGACCTTTGTACTTATTTTTCAATCTTTTGAAGTGATAGTTTTATCGAATCTTTTTCTAATGTGGTACTTTCAATGATATTTCCAATCCCAGTTTGAAAATTGTGAAGATTCCATTTTCAATATAGGGGAAGGATATAACAACCTAGGTATTTATATAATAATATTTTTTTCATTTATATAAATATTTATGAATAAGATATTAATTTTATGTTAAATAGGAAATTTCTCTGATAACATACTCAAGACGCAACAATGGGTTTCCTTGAAATCTTACATTTCACATAACTTGGAGTTATAATAAAAAATAAAACATTATTATTATGATTATAAACGATATTTAATGCATAGTCATTATATTTTTGGGAATGAACACAACTATCTTAATTATGTTTAATTTTTTTTAATGTTTTTACATTTATCCAATAAATTTTAGAGGCTTAAAATAAGAATTAATCTGATTTTAAACATGAAATATTTTAATATTTTTTAAAAGGTTGATTTACCACATTTTAATGGAGAACCCTTTTTAAATATATTTATTGTCACATTAACATGTTTTATTTGACAAAAGTAAATTCCTCTATTGAATTGGGATTTCAAAATTTACATTGGATGAAATTTGGATAATTTTTTAATAATGTACATTTTTTTAATGAATAGTGAAAACACTACATATTAATTCAAAAATTCCTTTGAATATAATTTGTTTATATAGTTATATTGTATTTTTAATTATATTTAAATGTAATTGGATTATATTTTAATCATTTAATCTAATTTTGGTCAGTTTATGTAATTTAACATTGAAATTTGACATTAACACATGTCAATATTTTGATTGTTTTTACTTCTTAAAAACATGCTTTTTGGTTTCATTAACATGACTAAATTTTAAATTAATTTATACAACTTCTATGTTTTGAAATTGGAAAATTAGATTCCATATTTAAAATCATTATCTCCAAATTATTTAAATATGTAACATTAATATTTTGACATTATGGATAGTAACCTCAGAAAATATTTTATTTAGCATGGTTAAAAGATAAATCTGGTTAATATGGGTAAAAAATAATATTATTATAATATTAAATTACCCTAACATGTTTCATAATACTATTTTATGAGATATTTTTTACCATGGGAATCCTCATGTCGATTTTAGGACCCCATAGAGCCACTTGTGTGTGAAAATTACATTTAATTACTTTTATATTAAAGTTAAGGGAAATATAATATAAACATATATATTTTACTAAAACAATTTTTATATGGGGTTATTTATGTGATCTATTCAACTATAAATACTCATTAAAAAGATAAAAATATTTATTACATAATTTTATTGTATTTATAATTTTTAGACATCAAATATGTTATTTATTTAGGACACAATGATGATGTAGTGATTAGAATATTAATGAATGTTTTAAATAAATTAGAATCTAAAGATTAAAATAAATTTCTTTCAAACTTATTATGCCAAAAAATAATTATCAGGATAATTATGAAATTTTATATTTGAATTAATAATGGTTTTTCTAATGAATATAGTTTTTATGAATTTTTTAAAAGTCATGATATGAATAGTATATGAATTGACAAAAATGCGTTTTTAAAACAAATATTATTTCATTAAATGATATAATAGTCCTTAAAATATAAGAATCATCCATATGGCTTAGATATGGTCGAAAATGAAATTAATTAAGCACTTGAGATTCATTTTTCATTTTATTGTAACTATATTAAACATATAGTATAAATATACAAGAAGACATAGTAGAAGTAAAATAAGATAACTAAGGATTAATGCTACCTTATAAGGATAAATTTTGAAACCAAAACATCTCTAAAAACTATGATTCGAGAGTATTTAAAACTATACTCATATCATCTTTAAATAGAGTAACTTTTGGGCCTTTTAAAAATCACAATTCATTTTATAATAAAATAATCATTCTTACATTCCAAAAGTACCCCTCCTCCCTCTTATAAAATTCCCCCACCTCTAACCCTTACTCGCACCTATCAATACTCCTTGGATCATCAAAAATATTCCAAAATAATATCCCAAATCCCTCTATTCTTAATATAAGCCTTTTCTTGTGAATAAGGAAATTCAAGAAGGCCTTTTTTCTTATATCAAAAGGAGTTACCCGATTTTAGGTAATGTCTTCTCTCAAGCTTCTTCCATTTATTTTCATTCCCTAACCCCCTAAACAATTTTTATTCCATTATTATATAACAACACCAGTATATTCAGTATAATATTATATATTTATGATAATTATTAAACCTAAAATTACACACACCTCCATCTAATGTATTTAGAACACACTGTTTATGTGGATGACAAACTACTGCCTCACAAAACGATGACTGTTCAATTGTCTCCTTATGCCTCCCATTGTGGAAATTATGATGGAATAGTATATATATGATATATATTATATTTATATTGAATCTATTATGATGTATGTTTCATTTATATCATACCTTTATGCTTTCTATAACATGTAAATATGATAATTTCATTTGAGTATGTGCGGACTACCGCCCCTCAAAGTGATATGACTTATTCATGCTATACAGGAGACATATAAAGGATTGAATTAATGAAATTATATAACATATATATCCTAGATATTATACTTAAATTATAATATACCTATGTATTATTTAGTTTTAATTTCTTTAAATATGAAAAATAAATTAAAGTAGCATTCATGTGTACGTACGAGTTACTATCTACGTGAACAATGAATTTAATTTATTATATCAAAATTTTATGGATTATTATAAATACATATAGACAGGATATAAATACATATATAATGGATATATATGAATAAAATTCTGGAGATAATGGACTTTTAACCACATGGACTATTTGTAATTATAACAAGTTTATTTTTCACTCAAGTATTAAACATCGACAAAACTACCCATATGATCACGAATAATTATATGATTGTTATAGAAAGGTTATAAGTGATATAAAAGTAATAATAAACATAAAAAGGTTATGAATCAAGTATAAATTAACTTATGTTTATTATTCATGGATACAAAGAACGAACAAGACAAGTCGGACACAAGCTAAGGGAACCTTTCACCATCTTCTTTTAGTCAAAGACTTTTTTTATGTTATGTATTTTAATTTACATTTTTCTTTTTTTGGGGTATGTTATTATAAATCTTCATTTTGGTCCATTTTATGAATGAATTATGAGTGAAACTTTTTTCAATCATCACCTCATTTTCTGTATTTTTTTTTAATGTTGTTAGGCTGCCGAATTTTCATAAGGGAATTTCTAAACGCAATTTCCACTCATTGGGTTTTACACATACTTCGTTGATTATATTACAACATCATTATGTTTGGAATCACTATTTATTTATTTATTCTAAAATTTCTACTTCCCATTGTGTGGATATGATTTTTTAATATATAATCACCCCATTTATAAATTCTTATGTCATTTATATAAGCATTTTAAGGAAAATCACAACTCAATTTCAATTCTTTGAGTTAAATATCCATGTCATTGGTTTTTTTCAGAATACGTGTGAATGAAGTTGGATTGTTTTACACTAAATATACAATTATATTGGGTGTATTTATAATTTTCACACATAATTATGTCATTGATTTATCCTTAATCTAAGGATATGTTATTTTTATGTGATTTTGTATCAATTTACATTCCATTGAGACATATTTGTTTTTATGAAAAAATTCACTTTTATAAAGTGTATATACTTCACATTGAAATATTCTATTATGTATATAATTATTCTCATAATATTATATGTTCTGGTTAATGTTATAACTTAATTATTTTTATTCAAGTGTTTCTCAAGTGGTAAGGGACTCTTTAACTACAACATCATTTTAAATGTTCTAAAGATTTATTCTTCTAAATCATTCTCATTAATGACTATATTTTCAAAATGGTTTTTAGGACTTATTTATATAGAAATTACATTTAAAAAATGTTAATTACTTTGAAATATTCCAAGTGGTATGGGAAAGTTAGATTCAAAAATATTTTTTTAATATTTAAAATGAGCCTTTTAAATTGGATTGATTGTGTAAATATATTGAATTGATATCTTGTGATTACAATGTGGAAATTATATCTTTCCTTTATGATTATTTTATGTGTTATAATTATGTAATGGTACTTTTATATTTTATGGGTGGTTACATGTTAAGCCAAATATAGGTGGGTATGTGATAAACCTAGGGAGGGTGAGGTCAAGATAGATATCCAATGCATTAGGTAATGTGATAGAGGTAAAAATTAATTTTTCTTCTATGAGATTTATGAAACATACTTTGATGGGTATTCCAAACATAACTCTCTATGTAGATATGAAAGATGAAATATAAGTATGATATGGATGCCACATGTAACCTTTAGGATTTATTATTTTATTATGTTATTCATAAATATTATGATTTCATGTGGTATGTTAAAGAGATTATGTTTTATGATTGAGGAGTATGATTTCATTGACTTTCATTTATTGATGGACTAATGTTTTATTTTCATATTTTATAACCCTTAATTAGATTTTTATTATCATAACATGTTTTTGAAATTTTTTTCAATGGATATAAGGAAGGGTAAGATAAAGTGAGTATTCAAAGATATTTATATAAAAATAGAACTCTTGTTTTATTTAAGGTCTTTTATTATTGTGAAAAAAATTGGACAGAGTAAAAGTGTCTATATTGTAATTTTTGAGATGTAATGTAATATTTATGGCCTAATTCTCTAAAACTATAAACCTGAAAAGAAATTTAATATGAATTCATGACATAACTCAAGATTATGTAATGTTTACAGATGGGTCCTTATACCATAACCTTACATTTAGGTATCCATCAATTTAACCAAAATATAATGGTATTTATTCCATATCTAGGGATGCACTCTATTTTAAGATTGTAGGTACATCTATTTCCCTATCCATGGAAACCCTATGTTTGATGATCTGTAATAATTTTCTAATTAAAAATATAAATCTATTTATCCAATCATATAATACAAGAAGGGATTAGAAAACTAAAAAATACTAAGGAAATTAAAAAAAATCACAGAGATGGCTTGTAAAAAAATTACCTTAAATATTATGATTGACCACGAATGACTAATAAGATATTACAAAATATTCATAGAAATTTTATATTACTAAGGACGCAAAATCTCTCTCCTCTATGAATGGAGCTTTATTTATAAGTTCACTCCCAATGAATATATTAAATATATATCAGAGCTAGTTTTAATGAAATAAGATGAATTTATTTGTCACTTGAAAGGTTCATAAGAAAATTCCATCTTATGGTCATTTATAAGAATCCTTATTAAAATTATAGAATGGTTCTATCTAGTATAATGGATCTTCATCATTCATTATAATGGAGTTTCATCGTTCTATAGAATTTATAAATGTTTTTATAAAAAATTTTTATACCAAAAACTGATAATGTTATTTTGGTAGAATTTCTAAAACATCATATGATAGTACATTTTAATACTCTATCTTATTGGAATTAAAAATTACTTTTTCGATGAACATTTAAATCATACATCTTATGTACAAAACAAAATGTACATTTGATAAGAAAAATTCATCATATAGAATAGTTTTTCTATGTTTGGTAAAACAAAACCCATTTCTAAAGAATTGTTTCAAAAATATGGGAAGTATAAAATATAGTATGGTATGATCATTTAAGTATATGGATTGTGATTTACAAATGTAATGATAGAATGATTTGAAGGAAATTATCCTACTCAATACATCAATCAGAAATAATATGTGACCAGTATCAATCAAAGATCATGTTTACACATAATAATTTATCTTTTAGCTTAAAAATATTGTGACATAGATAAAAACAATAAAAAAATCTCAAATTATATTCAAACATTAAGAAAATTATCTATAATTCCTTTTTTATGTATAGTAATCGACCACACATCAATCAGACACAATATCTGGATTGTATGAGTGAAACACCATGTTTTCAAATTAAAAAAGATTCATTTCACTCTAAAACTTGTTTCACATATCCATAATCAAGAAAAAAATATCAAATTAGCTTTAATAATTTGGAATATGATATATATTTCAATTTTGATGTGTATGAATTGACCACAAGTCAATCCATCATACGATGAGGCTGATAAGACACAATGTTTGTGTTTTTAATATAATAAATTAAATTTGACATAAAATACAAATCATGTAGCCTACATTAATAAAATTATATCTATATTTCTTTATCATTTGGAAAAAAATACATCAATCATTTATGGTTTGTAGTAATCGGCCACATATCAATCTGACAAATGATGTGTCCCTTATGACTCAAAGTGCGTATTTTCAATATATGTGTGAACAAAGACCCTCAAAAGAAGTCATGATCCACGTTTACTTATAACATGAAAGACATAATAAAAAAATAATATAATTTATGTAATTTAATATGTAAATAAATAAAAACTATTTTTTTATAAATAATATAATTAGTAAATAATATTACAATTAATAATATAATTTATAAATTAAAACGTAATTAAAATATTAGTAATTAAATATATAATTATTAAAACACCATTTATATAATTAAGATATTTATTAATTGATAATATCATCAATATATTCAGTAATTAATAATATATCTTGTCCAATGTGGATTATATATCATTAAAATTGATTTTTTTTATTTTATTATGTACAATTATTAAGGTAAATAATTATTTTATTAGAAATCCATGCATTGGACACGAGGTTGGTCATTATAAAACGTTATCTATAAGAATATTTTCATTATTAGGGTTTCATTCTTATGATTAATTGTAAATAGTTATCAATGTAAAAAAATTTATTAATGCATTTTATGTAAATTTTGAATTGAAATGATGGAGTAATGAAATCATTATATTCTAATCATACATTTTGTGATATATTTATTTTATCAAGTTATTATTTCAAATCTAATTTTTATTGGGGATGATATAGGTATTTTTCTTTCTTAAAACTTGTGTGGTCTTTATCAATCATAATAAAAGTGGTGATAAATGTTCACTTTATTAGTTCTATAATTGTGTGCTGATAAATGAATACTTTATCAACACCAAAATAAAGGGATGATAAATGATAATTTTATTAGTGCATTATATTAGAATTGATAAATGTATTCTTTATCATATATTTCATTCATATTGATCAAGGATATGTGTTTTTATGGACCCTTTCCATGTAATCTCTTTTTAGTGCGGAAAAACCCCATTTCTAGCATTGTTAAAGGTGTTTTCTATGGTAGTGGGGTGTTAGCAGTTCGAATAATTGAATTCCTTTTTTAGAATGGTATTCATATATCATAATTCATTGTTCACATGTTTTACTTATCTATAATAGTTAATTAAAAGGAATAATATTTTTATAATTATTTATAAATGATCAAATATTTTAATTAATGAATTAATCCTTGGATCACCTAAACACAGATCTACCTCAAAAAAGTAACATCTCATTTTCATCAATACTTTTTCTCCAATTTTACAAATTAATTGAACTATTATATTCTTCCCATTAAAATAGTCAGTGTAGTGTCTTCAAGATTTTTTTCAGATTGGTTCATCATCAATATCGACACACAATATCCAAAACTTCCCAAAAACACATCTAAAATGAACCAAAATCCAAATGAAAAATAATTTAAACTGTTTATTTATTAAAAAATTATACCATATTAATTATATATATATATATAAATTATGCATACCCCACCTGAGGCCTAATGTAAATTATTTACCTATTAATTATAATTTTTATAATTTTTATAATTTATTTACTCTTATTACCTAATTTCTCCCCTTTTTCATCTTTCATACTGAGTAGACCTTACATTCAAGAAGACTATGATAATTGTGCAAAGACCATTTTTACCAAACCACTATTCTAGGGGCTTTATTCGGCCCTACAATCACAATACACTCTCCCTCCATCTCACAAATCCTTGAAACCCAATCACCTTCAACTATCTCTCCCTCATCATCCATTCCTTGCAACTATATAGATGTTTATACCTGCATTGGACCTTATAATGTAATTTCCTCCATCAGTATAGATAATATATGAATAATAACTCCACCTTCTCGATGTGTTAATACATCTGTGGATGAAAATGAATATATTTTCAGTCTCTAATGTAATAATTTTCCCATGATTTTTTTTAATTTCCATGTTTTAGTCTAGAAATATGGTCAAGCTGCAGGCAACCTGTTGGAATTTTGGGATGAAATATAGAAACCCAGACCCATCGTGAACCATTAAATTCCAAATATAGATAAATAAACACCTGACATTTTTGAATCACAAAAAAAAACTAATGTCAATGTTAGATGTAAAATCTATCTAGAGGAATAAAACACATAAAGGTTTTATATGTGTTAGGAAAATATAAAATATATACAATATTAAATAAGTAATTAATTAAATTTTAAAAGTAATTTTAATTTTGAGGTCATCTGTATCACTCCCAACATCCACTTAATGATAAGCATCATGTTATTGACATTAAATAAAAAATGGAGTCCACTAAGGTAAAATTATTTTTAATCCAAAAATTGGCGAATGTGTAGAAAATGTATTAATTAATTAATCATTTAAAACTCAAAAAAATAAATACCCTCTAATTTTATTCAGATTTTAACCCAAATGAAAACACCATATACTGAAATGAACAATGTCATCACTATATTTTTTGGGTGGTTTATTTGGTTAGAATTGGCATTGTATCCTTGGATACAAAATTATCAATACATCCTCACAAAATTCGTGAAATCCAAAATATTGAAGTTATTAGATTTATAATAACTGCACCTTGAAAATTTTCATCACTGAAAAGAATAACCTCATCCTTACAACCATAGTCATTTAATTTTATAAACATTAACAATACCCCACATAAACATTCATGGAAAATAAACCTTGAAAAGGTTCATAGATTAAAAAAATATGTAAATTCTTATAAATGATATAGCTTAAAAATGTGTGCTCAATAGTCCCCAAATAAAACAATAAAGTAATAAATATGAACCCGAATTCCTAATGAATTTAATTATCCATAACATCTCCTCATTCATAATATTTAATATAATGAGATGGAATCAAACTTCAACAAATCATGAAACTATACCCTAACCCATATGTCTCATTATTTGGTGTTTTTTGTTACACCTCCATACTTCCATCATACTCAAACCAAAGTAATCATTCACCTCTCATAGAACCAAAGTATTATAGGCTGACAATATTTCTCTACTCCAATCTCAAAATTGATCCGTGAACTATTATACCAAAATAAACCCTAAAGATATATAAAAATTCTCAAAAAAATGTCTAAATGACATAGAAATTAAATATACATGATTATTTGACATAAGATTTATGGTAATTTCAAGAATCCTAAATATAATGATAATAAGTAACCTCATTATTTGAGGTTGTATTGTATATCTGAACATTATAACTGAGTAAACTAGAGAGTGATTAAAATTCAATACAATTGAAATGATGTGTCAACATCAACATTAATTATAATTAATGGAATGTTTAAAACACAAGTACATTATTTATGAAGGAATTAAATATCCTATTCATGAAACCAATAAATAGATATTGAAAATAAAGTGAAGGTTTTGATTCAGACTAGAAACATCTAGGATTAGGACCAATATTTTGACCATTAGTTTCATTAAAAAGTCCCCATAACATGAAAAAACATTTCAAATTTATTCAAGAGATTATATTTTATTAGGTTTTGATGTTTCATCTATTTTTAGATAAATTATTTGGATTTATGAATGTTAAGTATCTAGATGAATTTTTTTTAGAAAAATATGATGTTAGTAAACATTAACCTTGGATTTCTGGTTCTAGGTTAATTAAAATAGATAATAAGATGATGGAACAATAGTTATAGACCACTACAAGATATTTGAGTGGTAGTAGTTGACCTAAAGTATTACTAGTAGTAGCAACATTGGTAAATGCATCAAAAATGATAATGCTCAAATATTGGAATGTGTAGTTTCCATTGATGGATGATTATGTTATCTTATATTTATTTTCTATTTTTTATAGCAATGTAAATATGTATATTGATTAAGAAGAAGTTGTATATATGTGATCGAAAATATGACATTTTGAAAGAACATATTCTAGAAGGAGAATGTGATGGAAGTTGAAACGCCAATAGATGGATAAAAATATAAAGCTAAATCTACCTATGAATGTTCTGAAATAAAATACTCTCTATGGAGTAACCATAAATGAAGGAATAATATATATGAAAGATCTACATTTAGATTATGTTTAGAAGTAATGAATATTAATGGAGTTTTTACTACTAGTTGATAAAAAATTAATTAGATCTATTAATATCCATAATTCAACATCATTTGGAGTTGAAAACGTAAGTTCTGATAGAATGTAGTATTGGAGAATCTAATAATGATTTATATGTATATTGAATATTTTATTAAGATAAAAACTAACAAAAACATAGAGAAGGCCTGATTTGTATCGCCACTAGAAGGATATTCCAGAAGGATATATTATAAAGTACACAAAATTTCCTTATTATAGACATCTAAATCGGGAGAATTTTATGTAATTTATAATATTATGTTTTGGTACAATCAAAATCAGCCCATATAAGGTGCCTCTATTTAGATCTACATGTTTTTGTTAAAAGTTATGTTTAATTATTTTACTTGAAGTGAATATTTCTAGAAGGTAAAGAAGTATCTCCTATAAAAGATATTAAAATGAAGTCTGATATGAAAAAATGGATTTTATCAAGAATTGTAGAAACATCATGGTTTTTTCCAAAACCACGAAGTACTAGAAAATGAATCAAACTCATAATTAGAAAAATGTAAACTCTATAAAGAAACATAAAGGTGATCCACCCCTACCATATGCTAAATTGTGTTGTAAAAATAAATTCCAAACTAATAAATTTATCCTATAGAACAAGGTTTTATAGATATGGAGAGTACGATTCAATAGATTTTTTTGTTATAGTTACTTATAATTCAACGATTACAAGAAATCAGTCCTTTTTGAAGAGATAAATTATGTAACAACCTTGATTTTCTCAAAGGTATAACCCATTTTAATTTAAATTGTGTTCATCTAAATGGACCTAATAATAGAGAATAATTAGGACAAGGAGGTATTGAGGGTTTCTAGAGATTTTTCCGAGCCTGGAACATCCAAATGGGTAGAAAATACTAGGCATCAAGTTCAGAAGAAACTATGCCACCCAATCTTGATTGTTTCCGTAAACTGTGCAGTTCTAGGGATTGGATACCTAGGGTCTGTATAGTTTTTTGTAATTTTGTTACTTCTGGAATAAGCCTTGTAATGTTGTAGGCCCTTAGGACAACGATATTTGATTTTTTTTTCAAATATTAGATAAAATATGTGCCAAAAGGTGTTTTTTTCTTTTGAAGTAGATAATGGGCCACAGTTGGCACACAATTTGGCCAAATGTGCAGTCAAAGCATGCACAACATTATTTGAGGCTGAAATTCGAAATACTTATACAATTATTGTTTGAAATCCTTTTCTTGTTATTCTTTCTCTAGTGGTTTTTTCTTCTCCTCTTCCACACGTGGATCTCCTCCTCCCTTCATTCATGGGTATGATCTAACTCCTCCATCTGGGATTCGAATCGATCATTACTATAAGAAATAAGAAGCTAGATGTAATAAATTTGGTCATATCATATTAATTTTTATTTATTCACCCCATCTATTTATATATCTTGGTGCATGATCATTTTCCCCACTTTAATGTAATTTGAAAATTTCCCCATTTTCTTCCAACCAAGATTGAATCAAATATTGGGGCTGGTTGAGGTATTCTCAATGAGGCTATGGTAGGTGGTCAAATATCATTCCCCTTATTTCATTTCTTTTCACAAGAAGTGTCATGGTTCCGTGAGCTATGCCCTTTCTATTTCTCCTCTATGATATTAATTAAATCAATTTAATACCTTACTATACAATGAGTTATGCCACTTGAAAATGTGGTGATTCAACCCTTAGGGTTGATATCTTTGAGTTATACCACCCAATTGGATGTGCTCTACCATGGAGGCCAGTTTCACATTTCTTATAATTTATCCTCATACTGTTGTTTTGTTTATTTATATAATTAATACTTTGTGGATTTTTGCTCTTAATTGGATTAAATATTGATCAATGAAATTATACAGTGACCAATAGGCCTTAGGAAAACCATGTCATCCAAATTCATTTCCTTGACCACTATGAATTTATTCATAATTTCATTATTTTCTAATGCTTAACCTTAGTTACGAGGGTGAAAATATGGTTTCCATGTTATGTACCCCAAGATTTACTCTCATAACCTCCTGTTAAATTTTTATTAATTAGTCGACTTGTAGGGGGAGACACATGCTATGTGTGGGACCATCTTATCGACTGCTATATCTTTTCACCTCTAAACGAGTGACATAGGTTGCCTAGGGAAGACCCCATGGATGGGATCGATGGAATTTCTATTGAACCATTCCTCTAGAGTGACTCTAGACCCTATATTTTATAAAATGTTAAACTCATAGGTTAGTCTTTGAAAATTATTACACCATGATAGGAGTGATACATGAGACATCATCTATGTGTAACCTTGGACATGCACTTTTGCATTGGGAATTTATGGATCCCTAAAGAGATACATGTATATTACTATTGAATTTATATGGATTAATTTAATGTGTCTCACTATATTTTTGTATGGATATTTTTAAATGAAATCAAAATGTAATCAAATATTTCTATTGATAATTTATCCATCAGTTTTGAAAACATAGGGATGTTTCCTCTAATCCCAATCGCATGATTCAGGATAGTCCATCCTCAATAACATTGGTCCAATCAGAATACCTTTGCATGATTTGTCAACTCAGGCCCACTAGATCGGGTTGAAGTAGGTAAGTGCGACGGGCATCAAAGTGGATCCTTATCCATTACATTTATTTATTTGTTTGTTTATAAATTTAATAACCAAGGCACATAATTTATTTTATAATTCATAAAATGGAATGGATTAGACACCATTGGTGATCGTGTACTAATATTTCATCTCACACCCTTGTTGGGATTTCATTGGAAAACAAGACGAATTTATGGATGCAGGTAATGAAAAATGAAAGTAGACAACTTCTAGTCTATGATTCACATTACTAGGATATTGTTTTTAGTAGAGGACCGAGCCTATTCTTAGGATGCTCGTTAGATAATATTTTTACTTGTTTTATATTTTATCATCATGTTGTATATGTTTTTATCCCATTCCCCATTTATATTCATATTTCTATAGATATATTACCATGATCATCTTGTTTTACCAGTTAGTATTATATTTAATTTTCCACTTATTATATTATATTTCTTGAATGATTATATATTATGTTCCACTTATATCTTCATGTTATTCTATTTCTATAGTTTTATAGTAAACTATAGAATTTATATAGTACTATGATATCCTCTAATTAATGATGGAATTGAATCCCGATGGAAAACCCCTAGGCTCTCACAGATAACAACAACCTCTTGCTTCTGGGGAAGCACGCATGAGAACTTTTGGCCACCGTGTTGAGGCACTATGAAGTGGAATATGGGGAAGGATTCTACAAAGTGGTATTATATCGTTTTTATTTTGTTTTTTCTTACATTATGGGTTACATAGGAGACTTTGATATATGAATTTGGTCATTAAATTGTTCATAGAAGTAGAAACCCCCAGTAAATGGAAAACCTAAATTACCTAGGATGGGTAATTTATATCCATTGTTATTGTTTAACTATATTTCACCATTGGGTGATGAACATTTTTTTATGTCATTAATATTAATATTACATAAATAAGTTGTTGAGCCTATTACCTATTATAATAATGAATAATTAATTATACTCCATACTAGGCAGTATATGATTTAAAATTTCATGGATTATATCATGGAATATTTTCGTTCTATGAGAATTGGCTTCTTCTGAATTAGATTTTTGTGTGCCTTTCTTATTATGCCTTATAGTGATTGATTTTCATATATGTGTATATATATATATATGTAAATGTGAACTTATTTCCTATCATGATTGAAAAAAATAGAATTTAAACTTAAAGAATATTACTTAATCTAACCGTGTTTACTTATGTAGGATAAAGTAACCACGTTAAGACCCCAATTTTGGAGTGTTGTGCATGGACAACCAGTCGCATATAATGGATCTTGTTGTGTTTTGGATTAAATGGACACTACCATTGAATTTATATAGTGTATGGGACCTTGTAAAAGAGATATTTTTTCATCTAATTAAATTACATAATGGAATTGAAGTACATAAGTAAATTAAAATGAATACAACCTATAAATGAAATGGACTCATTATATGAAGAATTTGGGACCTTAGCATGGAATAACCGAGTAGTGGAATGTAGGTTGTGTATCATATGTTTTTTTGTGACTCATTCTGAACACCAAGACATGGCACCTGGAACATGATAGAAGTTGTTGCATATTTATACATAGGCATTGTACCTATCCTTTTCTATTTCTTTCCCAATCTATTATAAACTATATTAGAGGAATGTGCATGGAATTTTCAGAGCTATAAAGACATGATGACCTCTTGTTTTATCCTTGAAATGTATTAATGACCATACTCTTAGGGTGGTGAGCCCTGTACCACCTATTATACCTCTTATAATGGCACCTGAGGAACCTCAACATGATCTTTTATTGGCTGTCAATGCCCAGTTTAGTGATATATTCTTATGGATCATGAGATCATTGAATGATTCTCCGAGAAAAGCCTGTTCTATAGAAGAGGTGACTAGGGAGTTCCAACAGTATCATCCTCTCACCTTATAGGGGATGTAGGACCTTAGGCTATCGAGTCATATCTAGAGGCTATGGGGCCAATCATCGATCACATCAAGATTCCTCTAGTAAAAATGGTTGAGATCGCAACCAATAGGTTGTGTGACTCTAAAACGAATTGGTGGAACATTCTCACTATATTTGGGAGACACCTAGGTATAGTCTTGGTGGACTTCCTGACATCCTTCTTCCACTACTTCTTTCCTTTATCTTTTAGAGTATATAGTGTTCAATAATTCATGAACCTTGAGTAAGGTGATATTTCAGTGATTGTGTAGTCAATTCACTATAATAAATTTTAGAACATTTCATCGAACTTCAATTGTGATGAACATACTACTATGAGAAGACTTCATGATGGTATGGTGTATGCCATTCGATCCATAGGTGAATGTCTTTCAGCTAACCACAATTATAGAGATAGTGAATGACAACCTAGTCACTAAACATAACATAAGGGAATCTGGTGAGGTTAACTATGTAATTTTAACTACCAGACAATGAAGTGGTCTTTTCAACGGTATGAAATGATATTTCAATTCTATATGTGGGGGATGTACCAGGCAGGTGGCATGAACTGGCATCGGTATAGCGTATCACTAGTGTTGAATGCCTAGAGACAAAAAATCCCCAGTGTATGAGGAACCCGATTGAGTGATATTTTTACAGAAGGATGAGTCATCTCTAACATTTATCCTATTTATATGGATTATAGTCTAAGTCAATCTATAATTAGATGTAATATTCATTTATCCTCTATAATATTATCTACTTATTTGATATGCGTTAATCACAATGATTTCTATATAATACAGTAATAAGAAGTCTTGGACTAGTGATAGAGTACTCTAGTGGAATTATGACCCTTGACACTCTGTTAGGAGTTTGAGCAGAGGGTATAGACCAGTGCATGGAGTTCCCCCTTGAAATAGGTGGGTACCATTTTCTATAAAGTATCTTCTTCCCTGAGATTTATTATTTTGAGGGCATTCTCAGTATAGACTAAATCATTACTTATTGAGCCTATGTGGATTGCTATCACTGATGGTTATCTTTCATATAAAATGATAAAAAAAAGTTTATCCATAATGGTGAATGGGATATCTATGTCTGTTGAGCTAGACTCAAGCATACTAGGTTGGGTGGGATAAAAGGCCATATGGCCAGTCACCTTATGAGTAATTAGGGTATATATCTTATGGATTTACCACCTATGGTGTATCATTACAAGGACAAATTCTTTGAAAATTTCTTTATTTTACTTTCTATGAGATAGATCGAGTTCACCATTGAGCTTGTGCCTCATGTAGAACCTTTTTCCATTCCTCTTTATAAGATGGAACCAATAGAGAACCAGAAAATCAAGAAGTATTAGGAAGATCTTGAGGTTGTAGGTTTTATATGACCCATCACATCACCATGGGGTTCACCATCCCTTTTTCCAATAAGGAAGATGGTACCTTTAGTGTTTGTGTGTATTACCGCTTACTGAACCATCTTATAGTCAAGAATCGTTATCCACTTCCTCATATAAATGGCCAATTCGACTAGATCAAGGGAGGAACTATTTTCTCTAAATTTTATTTGAGTTTTGGATAACATAAGGTTCTTGTGTGGACATTATATATTCCATTTATATCACTTTTAAGAAGGTATGACTTATATGAGTATCTGGTTATGTCGTTTGGTCTAACAAAAAAATTAGTAGTCTTAATGGTTCAGTGAATCGATTCTTTCACCAATATCATGCGTACATTGTGGTAATATATATAGATGATTTATTAGTGTCTTATTATAACACAAAAAACTATTCCAATAATCTTGAGATCATATATAATTCACTGAGAGGGCACCACATATAAGAAAAACACAATAAATTACACTTTTGGATCAGAAAGGTTAACTTCTTGGGTAACATAATATCTGAGGTATGAATATTACTTGATCCAGAGAATTTTAGTGACATAGTTTCCTAGGATAACCCAATGAAAGTATTCTATATACATATCCTTTTGGTGTTGTATGGATAATACATGCAATTCAACTCAGAATTCTATTTTTTAGCAGTTCTTCATATGCACTTGACCAAGAAAGGTGTGAAATTTGACTAGACCGAAGCTTATGAGATAGCCTTTCATGTGATAAAGGTATGACTAATTTCAGCATCGATCATATTTCTACCTTATCCCTGAATATATTATAAAATCAATTGTGATGCTTCAAGAAGTGAACTGGGTGCAATTTTGATGTAAGGTGATCGAGTCATGTCATTCAGGTATCTCCAAATGAGGCTTCATGAGTAGATTTACATAAAGAATTGCCTTTAGTTACAACTATAGATCATGCTCTATTGTTTTTTAAACACTTCTAGTTTGGTGATTAATTCATTTATGAAAAGGGTAATAAAGTATCAAATGATTCTCCACTCAGTACACCTTAAATCTACAGCAACACAGATGGGTTGAATATATACAGTTGTCTCACTTTGAACTGTATTATAAATCTAGAAAGGGAAATTCTATGGTTTATGCCTTAATCCATAAGACATGGACAAAAATTTTTATGTAGGCCAGTACTGAGTGGTAGATGATGGCTATGGTTTCTTAGTTTCACCCATAAGGTCAGGAAAAATATGGGAAACCAGTGTTAGTACCTCTAGTCGTGACATCCTCCCTTATGGAGTGGGTCTAGATAAGGTATTTATCCAATTTTAAATGGCTCATTTTGAGGGAGAGAATCACAAGATAGAACCCACCTATGGGATGGGTTATTAATGGTAGTGATACCTTACTCTTTTATGCGAATGTTTGGGTGTCTTTTAATATATATGATGAGTTGATGAGTTAATCACATTACTCTATTAAGGAAGTTCATCTTGAGATTACCATGATGGAAGGATACATATACCATCAATATTAGTGGTATGGATTGAAGAGGTAGAAATAATGTTTCAACACTTGATGCTCCTCCAATCAGTAGGTAAAGGTACAACACCATAAAAAGTGGGACATATATAACATTTCTCCATTACTAGTGGATATGTAATGATGTCACCATGTATTTCATGATAGTCTTTCTGAGATACCACTGTGGTAGTAATGTATTATGGGTGATTTTTGATAGGTTAAAAAATGTTTCTCACTTTTTACAAATCCAAGAGATGTTCTCAATTGATGAGTTAAGAAGACTGTAATTTGGGGAGATATTGTGACTCTGTGGTGTGTCCCATTCTATAATATCAATCTAATATTCCCTATTCACTTCATGGTTCTAGAAAGGGTTCCAAAAGTAAATCGATTCATAGGTTCTCTTTATTACTTTTTATCACTCCCAAACCAGTGGAATGTCTGAGGGGATGCCATGGGTCTTAGAGGATATGAATTGATCTTATATCCTTGATTTTAGATGTTCATGGAAAAAAATAAAACTCTGGTAGATTTTTCGTTTAGTATTATCTTTCGGTAAAAAATTCAGATGAATCCATATGATTCCCTTTAAATTTGTATGACATATATTGGGTACACATATATTGGTTCATAGGAAAAAAATTTATACTAATCATTTTCATATACCACTATAGTTATAATTGGGAAATCAAGTATTTTAATTTGTATCACATATATTGGGTCATAGATGAATTTAGATACATAGATAGTTATTTCCTAAATATGTCTAGAATTTAGAGATAATGGAGAGAGTAGGGACGATAGCCTATTAGTTTTTGATACCATAATGGTACCAGGATATGCATGAATTACTCCATGTATATATAAAATTATGTTATCATAATGAACCATATCATTCACTTGAAAACAATGATATTGAGATGGATACAGATGCATCCCTTGAAGAAAATCCAATACGTATCATTGATCATTGAATAGAGGCTCTTCGAGGAAGATATTTTCCTCTATTTTAGGTGCTTTGGTAGAATGGACACGTACAATATGAGTAGGGAGAAGCTGATGTATGTGCACAGTGGAGGAAACACCTCCTTGATGATGTTCAACCACCCTAAGAGGGGAATCTCAGGGATATGCTATCCTTAGAAGTTTAGGTCATAACGAACAAAATTTTTTCAAAGGTACCTACCATATTTTTTTAAGTTCATCTAAATTACCCTAATTATGAATCCTAATGAGGATAATGAGGTATTTGGTCTGTTCGGGTGTCGTTCAGAGCCCATATCCAAAAATGGTAATAATACATTAGGCCACATAGTTAGGAGAAATTGTTCTTCCCATCCCACATGGTTTCCCTAAACCGTGCAATTGTAGACAGTGGAGACATGGGGCCACATTATTTGTCTGGAACCATGCTACCTAGGTTCATGGACATGCAATTTTGAAAACCCTTAGGATAGAGTAGTTTCACATAGTTTTGACAAGACTAGATAAATAGTGTTCATGACCTTATGTTGTTCCCCCTTAATGTAAATTGTAGCTCATATTTTTCACATAGTTTTTTCAATTGTGTGACTAAACTATATGCAGCATTGTTTGAGGGTGAAATTTCCATTTTTTACTCATAATTTTTCTTAAAATTATTCCCTTTTCTTCCACCTTCTGCAATGGATATTTCTTATACTATTTCATATGTGGAGCTCATCCTCCCTTCTTTATGGATTTTGACCTAACTCTTCTATTCGACTCCTGACTCAATTACCATCAAATGAAATGAGAAGCTAGAGGTAATCTCTTTGATAATAACATATATATATATATATAAAAATTTATTCATCCCATATATTATGTAATCATGATGAAATGATATCTTCCCTAATTTTTAGGGTTCTCTATTTTCTTACAAACTTGATCAAATCAATGGTCAAGGATAGAAGGGGGAATTTCTACGAGGCACCAGTCGATAGCTTAGACTCTTTTCCCTTATTTAGTTACATTCCATAAAATGTTTAATAGTTTGATGAGTTGAACCATTCCATATTCACCCCAAAATATTTATGTAAATCAATTTAATCCCTCGCCTTACCTATGGTGACCCGAGGAAGTGGTGAACGAACACTGGTGTTTGATCTCATTGAGTTATTCCATCCAATTGGATGTGTTGTACCTTGGAGGATAGTTGTTCCTCTATTATAATTTATCTTAACAACCTTTTTGTGTGTCCTTAAATAATTAAGACTATGTGTATTTTGTATTAATTTAATTATGTATTGATCTATGAATTTTTTTCATGAGCCTTAGGACTTATGAAACTCTTGGTATCATAATTCATTGCCTAGACCACTATTCCATTTTATATTACTGATTTATTTTTTAATTATTTACCTAAGAGACAAGGAAGAGACAAGGGGTTCCAAATGAAGTAAATCCTAGAATAACTATCATTCATTCTTGTTATATTGTTATTTATTAGAAAATGCGTCAGGGTGGTGGGAGAGACAACAGCTATTCTTGGGACAGTCTTACCAACTGATATAAGTTATCAAATCTATATGAGTGACATCTGTTCCCTAGAGGAGACTCCATGGATGGACTCGATAATAAATTTATTAAAAAAGCCTCAAGATATACTCAATACCCTACTTGTGATACTATGTATAGAATCAAGGGTGAGTATTTGGCATTTTCAAACCATTCCAGGAGTGACACATAGAAATTCACCATTGGGTCACCTTGGATGAGCTTATTGGAATTGGGATTTTACTTATCCCTTCAGTGATACATGGAGACTACCATTGAATTTCCATGGAAGATATCAAGATGTCTCTCTATATTTTTATAATGATATTTTGAAATTTAAAAAATGGTAAAAAATATTTCAAATGAAATTATATCTTTCAGTTTTAAAATTTTAGGGATATGTCCTCCAATTCAAATCAGAAGCTTTGGAAAAATCCATCCTCCAAAAATATATTCAACTCAAATTACACTTGAATGATTCCTTGATTTAGGCTCAACATCTTGGGTTGAATCAGGTAAATGGGATGGGTGTCAAACCAGAACTCAATCAATTTGATTTCTTTATGTATTTCTATTATTCATTTATTAACTATGGGACACAACATAATTTATATTGAATGAAATAGAATTCCCTATACATCATGGGTGATGACCTACTAAGATTGTATCTCACACCCTTCTTAGGATTAATGTGGCACCCAATCATTATTTATGGTTGTATGTACTGAAAAAGGGACGATGATAGGTTTCGATGTTTGATTCACATTACTTGGATGAACATGGGAGAGGAGAACTGATACTATGCTTGGAATGCAATTCATAATTGTGTTTTCATTTTTTTATATTTTTTATATTGTTTTATATACTTTTATCCCCTTCTCCTTGAATCTTCATTTCTATTTAGCTACATTACAATGATTTCCATGTTGTCTTAGTTTTTTTAATCATCCAGCATCATCTTATTTTATTATGTATATTCATGATTATATATTATGTTATTATTCTATATTAATTTTATTCTAGTTTGGTTTATTTAGTATATTATAATATGTATATACTTCATCACACTATCTAATCAAGGAGGGAATAGTCTCCCCATGGATAAACCCAAGGCCCTCGCTACTAGTTGGAAGACTATAGAATTTGAGGAGGATTTCTTGAGGATTTTCGGGCACTATCATGGTGTACCTTGAAGTTGCATCTAGGAAGGGATGCTGAACATATATACATTAATTTAGAAAGGGATTAAAAAAAGATAAATAATTTCTAGAATTTTATCATTAGGATATAAAGATATATTTGGAAAGATGTTTTGAAAATGTAAAATCCCCACAGATCTTGTAGAAGAAATGGATCAATCTGTAAATCTTTGGAATGAATGATTATTCCTAGTTCAATAAAAATTAGAAAGATTTTTTTTTTTAGAAAAATATAAACTGATAAGTATAGTTACAATAAAATTATGTTTTAAAAGATATAGTATAATTTAACAAGTCACTTTTAGACTTAAAGGCCAGAATAATAAAGGATCATGAAAAATATATTAAAAACTGAAAATAATTTTCATACATAAATAATTTGGAAGATGAATTATAAATGTGAAGATAAAAAAGAAGTTATTTTATGTTGAAAATACCACTATAAATATAATGTTTTTTTGTGTTAGAAATAAAATTTTAAAACCAAATGATTATCTAATTTAAACACCAGAAAAATAAAATAAAATAATCATTATAGAAACCATTAATTAATGTCTTAATTATGTAAAATAAATCAACTAATTGGTAAGAATAATATGAAACCACTATAACTTCCACCTTCCGATAAATTGAAGAAAATTTTAAACCTTTATTTTGATTAAATTGATAATAATAACTATAATACATTTAATTTGTTCAATTTTTGTTCCAGATGAAGACGGATGAATTAATATATGGAGATAACCACACCTTATATAAGGGTGAAAGTAAGAATAATATATGGAAGGATTTCCCCGAAATATTTCTTTATGAACATAGTAAATATCTAGAAGAAAAAAATAATTGAATGAATTCTCAAAAATGAAAAATTCCACACAACAAAAGAATAAAAGTTTTATTAGATACTATTGGTTCTTTATAATTTTATGAGAAAAGGATATCAATTTTTGTTATAATAATATATGATATGAACAAAATAAGTTCAAAATTATGTTAGTGAAAATTAAATGGAAAGGGAAAATCAGCTATATGCAGATGTAGTTTCTCTTGTGAGTGTGGGTTTAATTTTCCCATGAAAAAATTAATAAACACAAACGTAATAAGGCCAAAAAATCTAAGATAGATTTAAATAAATATAGAGTATAAGTCTACAATGTGTTTTAAACAATCAAAATCTATATATACGATTTCACTGAAGAAGTAAGTTGTAAGGATTTCAAGAAAAAAATCTACCTATATTGGTGAAATGACTACTTCATGGAATTTTGTAAAGATTCCATGATTTTTCATGTTAATGGATGAATTAATGATCAAAAAATTCATTCAATCTGAGAAAATTTCATGTTGATTAAAATGTTGTAAGACATCTCTAATAAAGAAGTCAAATTTCATAAGATGGTACATATGAAAAGTAATTCATCAAGAAAGTGGAATCTATACAAAAGGTGAAAGTTGGCCATCAAAACTTTGAAAAAAATATTGATAATTTTACCAAGATTATTGAAGTTGGTAAATAAAATTATTCCTGATTCGTTTGATAAAAAAGGTTACAGAGAAAGAAAATTATTACTGGATGAATAAAGGAGAATATGTTCTGAAGGATTGTATGACTGTATGGATATAATAACTGGTGGAAGCTACGTGGAATGAAGAACAAGATAAAAATAATTTCATGTAATTTATATTTAATGATGAAAAGAATACTCCACACAATGTACCTAATATATGAAAAAGTCATATAACTATTGAAGTCCAATTAGTGGAAAACCAATGGTTAATGAATGAAGAAAAATGATAAAATGGAGCTAATGTGAAGGGAGTTTTCATGATAAACAAACAATATTATCCTCATTACTCTTTGTTTTATGAAATGAAAGATAAAAAATATTCCTTTATATACTTCAGAAATCCTACATTGAAAAGGGAATATAAAGTGATTTAATTTAGTGGGATTATTGATGTGAAACTAAAGATAGTTTTTTAGGATCATTATAATTCATGATAATTTTTTTTAAAACCAATGTTCATTAACGCTTAATACTGAGATATTTAGTAAAATGACAATTGAAGTAGTTTAAGGAACAATCTATTGATGATAATGAAGATCTGGAGAATGATGATCTCGATAAATGAAGTGACTCTCATATTTGAGTTATGTTTTTTATACTCTCTCATCCTCATATAAATCATATGATTATATTAGAAGGGGAAAAGTAATTAGTGTTATGAAAAATTAATAATTATTGTTCAATGGTAAATAAATGTAATTTATTCTTGGATATTTTTTAACATTTTTTGGAGATCGATATAGGAAATTATAAAGAATGAAATGATGATAAACATACCCATAAAATGAAGACCTTATAATTGTTTTCAACACATGAAAAGGTTTATGGACCTATTTAAGGTCTCAATAAATTCTATTTGTTTTCTACATCATGTATTTATTGGTTAAACTTATATTTGGTTGATTTAGGACATTGTTTTTTGAAAAAAAAATATTTTACCCTTCTAAGAAGAAATTAAATCTAACATTTTATTCAATATGGGAGAAGAGTAAATGTTTTTAAAAAGATAATCCTCACCCCAAGATATCAATTTATGTTATATATGTTTATATAATTTAGGTAGAAATAAAATACAACCATCATGAGAGAAAATTTTGATTTATTTTAAATAAGGGGGAGATAAAACACATCGAACATGAATATAATTTTATATCAATAAAATATGAAGTGGGTGATTATAGTTCCAATCAGATGAAGATTATGTCATATTGTATTTTTTTCTATTGTCTGTTGAAATTACAATGAGTATATTGAAAGATAATATGTTACCTATAGGTTTTCGAGAAGAAAAATATTTAGAAGTAAAAACTATATAAGGATACCCCATCAAAAGTAGAAACACATTCAGATGGATGAAGAGATAGAGGTGAAGCTTCCTGTTGATGTTTCTGAAGAATAGTACACTGGAAGAACATTCTCTGGATAGAGGAAATATTAGACAAATTTTTTTATATAAATTACCAACATATGGATGATTATAATAATTAATTAAGATGAGCGGAGTTTTTGATACTAACTGATAAAATTATAAATGGAATATTTCATATCATAAAACATCACTTTTATTTGAAGAAATGAGTTCCAGTATTTCGGAATATTGAAGAACCTAATGAATATTTCTAAGGATAATGATGATTTTATGAATGTAAGTGATTATATAAAATAGAATATGCATGATGTGCACACCACTGGAAGGAAATTTTAGAATAGAATTTTAGAAGGAGTTGTTTTGATGTTCACATAAGACACTTTCTATTGAATGTGTACGACAATATTTAATGGGTATGGAAAAAATAAGCTAAGAATCCTGATCAATTAATGGTTTTGGAAGAGGAATTTATGTGATGTTATGTTATTATCCCATTGGAAAATAATATCATCAATGACATCCAAATAGTGATCCAATATAAGTTAAACATACAAGGGTCTACTCATTGTATGGTGATGATGAATGTAAGGAATCATGAGGTTTTAATGTAATGAGAATATGGAGTAACGGTGAAAAGTGCATTAATTAAGAGGTTCCTGATGATGAATCTATTAGAAAAAAATATATAGATAGAGTAATTAGATGATTGAGATGGAATCAACAGGAATTAAAATCAGATATTTACCTAATAAGGTGAAAAATCATCAAGACATGTTTGAAAATTGTAAGTTTATTGGATGGAGTCCAATAGAATATATTGTATCATACTATATAATGATTGAATTACAAAATTTTTAAAATGATTATGTTTATTGAAATGATAAAAATGAAGGGTGATATCATTTGCATTATAAGAGAATTTTCTAGAAGGATTCCCAAATTGATATTCATATTTTAAATGTAAAAACATTAATATGATTCTAATAAGAATGTTCAAAGTACAATGTTCATGGAATTAATGTTTGTTAATCATCTTTTTATTTAGTAAGAGTAAAAAAAAATCCATGTATTGCAAGAAGTGGACACCTGATATTTTCATAATGATATTAATTGATGTAAATTTAATTTCTTTTATTAGCGAGAAGTTAAAATATAATCCCAAACATTTACATTTTTTATCGGAGGAAGCTTTCCAATATAAATGGTGGAACAACAATAGATTCAAATAATAAATTTTTGATAATGATTTAGATATATTCTGAATATAATGTAGAGGTAGCAACCAATAAGGTACTTCCATTGGAGGATTAAATGGGATAATATTAAGAATATTTAAACTTGAACAGTCAATGTAGTGTGATTTCTCTAGTTCAGATGTCAAGGAGGAGGAAATCCATACCAATATAAGAAAACAAATAATATAATTTTTAGATTTCAGTGATCAATTCATTAATAGTTTCATAAGAAGATTATATTTGCAGTTTACATTTAGTTTCTATAATAATATTCTTCCAATGGTAGAAGGATTGGGTTGACTTGTATGTTTTGTATAGCTAATGATTAATGGTTGTTGAAGAAACACTAATAAGGATGTATAGGGAGGCTACTTTAATACTGGTGGTTGCTGTATAAAAACGTATATAGATTGAAGGGGACATTGGAAGTAATCTAAACCCACATATATATTGTGTAATTTAATGTGTTTGTAATTCACGGTGAGTGTTAAGGGTGATTCATTACCACAGAAATAATAATATATGATTGAAATGAACTATAGAATCCATGATGGGTTGTATAACCAACATGGTATGGAGTATTATTTTACTATAATACTTATAAAAAATATTACATGATGTATACTTTATATTAAATGTATATCATAAGGTAAATACGATGAGAGAGAATTTATAATGACACATAAATACTAACTAAGGGAATATGATTGATAAACTTAAAATATTGATGAATTTTAATTGATGAAAATAAGTAAAAATTTGGCCACCCCTCATTCACCCCACACCAAGGTTGACTACACGGTCCCCTTGGTATATTAGAATATGTAATAGGGATGAGAATTAAGAATATATTCACTAAATACTTATATGAATATTATATATATATATAAGGTATATCATATTACATGAAAATTAATATTTTAATTCTTAGAGTTTTTTGTTTCATGCTGCCTATAGCTTCATCATTAATTGTCATCATTTGAAATAATTAAAAGAATTATTTCATAAGATAAAACAAGAGAGAGGACTTTCTTTAACATGTTGAACCTCTTTATAACCTAATTCTATCACTTTCTTTATCCTTAGTATAATTTTGTTTAATAAAATTAGGGGTATTGGAGAATCCCTCTCAATTCAAAAGAGACTCAAATCAACCTGTAGGTGCCTATATAGGTGAGAGGGATTCCTCTTCCAATCATGTGATCTTTGTTAAACTCAAAAAAATAAATTATTTTCTAGACACCATTCCATATTATTATTTCCCATTTTTTGTGTTCTTCGTATCATGATTTTATATTGTTTCATAATTATTTCCTAGAGATCCGGAGGAAAGGGGATCTATACACTTCCACTTGCTGTAATAATCATTATTAGTTTCATTAAAATCACAATAGAGTTATTACTGTGAACCATGAATTAAATTTGGATATAATTTTTTCTTCATCCATGGTTCTGATTTTGAATATTAATTATGGTATATTATTTATTTTTTCATTATTTTATTTTGGTGATTTTGTGAATTGAATTCATAATTTTTTTATTTGAATAACTAATCACAATAGTATATTATTTTTTATATAAAATTTTCTCATGTAAGTACATTTATATATAGGAATAATTTATGTGTTCTATGTGAAGGGTTTAATTTTTTATAGAATCAAAATATTAGTTTTTTGAAAGGAGTAACGTAATCCCATAATTAAATGAAGGAAAATTAATATAATATAATTATACATCACATAAGGATTGAAGACACCGAATAGACTAACTAATATAAGAAAAAGGATACATAAGAGTTTTGAGTTTCCTATATCCACCAAGTAAATGAAATAATCCACATAACATAATCTCATCATGTACATATATGCACATTATATATGCATATTTGACAACGTAATTGAAAATATCATTTCTCAATGATATAGTAGGATGTGATCTTGAGAAGAAACACCTACAAACTAGACTCAAATTGAGGCTCATTTTAAGAAAACGATATAAATTTTATGGTCTTCAAGGAGGATTAGAACATTAAATCTAATTCACATCATTTGTAGAAGGACCTAAACATGAACATGTTGAGATTGAACCACACAACTTGAGTTGAGTATGAGTAGAAGATGAAGAACCAATCAATAATAACATTAAGGATGAATCTCATGCCACATAGGAGATCATACACATATAATAATGTCAAGGTGATGTTTGTGGACTAGAGTGGTGAATAAACTACTATGGATAAGATGTGATAATTTGATAAAGAATTTCATGTTTTGTGAGATTGAGAGAAGATAACATCACCAAGGTGAGTCCATCAGTTACAATCTATGAAGTGCAGGTGTGATAATTTGACAACATAGATTGTACTAGGAATTTATTTTTGTATCAAGGAGAATCAATTTTTTTATAGATAATAAAAATATGATACACCTATCACATTCATGTATTTTGGAAATTTAATAAGGGAAGTATTAATATAAATTGGTTTGTACTAAATTATAGACAGTTGTAAAGCTCTAAAAATCATTATAAAGGTTTCAAAAAATTGGATACACATCTAAATTCCAATTCATAGATCTTAAGAATGACCCACATGGGGCTGTTAGTATTCTGTTTCAAGATATTAACTAAAATGATAATTGAAGTGATATAAGGATAAATATTTAAAAGTTCTAATTTCAATCATAGTAATTTGGTATTGGAGTTAGTTCAGTGGTGAGGATTCATTAAAAAGAAATTATTCATTCTCAAATAGGAATTTATAATTTTTTCTAAAAGTATAGAGAAAAACATATAGGGATCATTTCCGAAGATTCTTTAATGGATATTGGATCTTATAGAAGTGGACTTCTTGAGAGCAATTTTTTTCAACTTTATTATTTCCTTTTATTTCTTTTTTTGATAAAATTATTCTTGTTTCTTTATATTTAAAATGATTTTTTCCTAAATATTTTTCAATGGATGGTTTTTTACATTTTATTCATTCATTTTATTTGGACTATGTTTTTTCTCCTACTTCATAGAAACACTAAATTTTTAAATCATTGAGGATTGGTAAAATTAAATCATTACCAAAAGTTTCAATATTCCATGATTTTTTTTTCAAATAATATTTTGGAAAGGAATTTTCCAACTATGTTAGAGAATATCAGAAAATGATTGCTGAAAACATCATAAGAATAATCTTTTTTCAATCATTTCAATAGGATGTGTAAAATTATATAGTTGAAAATATATTAGATTTGACATACCACATATCAATTTATCATAATTTTTAGTAAAAATAATCATTTATTTACCAATATCTAATGTAAACAAATTTTTTAAAAATTTATCTTCAAGGACCATAAAACCAAAATTCCTTTAGAACATATGTTTCTTGACATTCATTTGATAGTCTGTTCAGTTTAAATATTTCATCTCATTCCACCTCATTATCACTCATTCACCCTTATTTCTTTCTTAGTTAAAAATTACCTTATTATTTCTTATTTGATTCTCAATTAATTGCAGTTTTTTTAACTTTTGAGTGTTTATTGGTTTCACACAGAAATTTTATTTCATGTGGATATGGTCCTTATTTACCATAACAGATTTATTAGGTAATAAATATATTTGTTATGATGATAAAATAAACCAATATTTTGGAATCATATGTAGAGAATGAATGTGCGACCATAAAGGAAAAAATGAAAAAATATAAAAATAAAACAAAACAATAAATAAAGATTTATAAAATATAAAATATGTTGCTTTATCCACTATTTTGTGATTTTTTCAATATTTCTTAATCTAAATATACATAAAAATATGTTAAAATTAAATGGAATCAGATCCCTTAAATCAAAAAGATGAAGAAAAAATATATAACAATTTTAAATATGTAAAATAATGTTAAAATGGAAAACATTGTAAATAAATCACTTTTAGATCAAAATTATATTTTTAATCCACCATAACACTAAATAAAGTTACTAAGATACATAAATATTGAGATTTTGTATTGTTTATTATATCTAGACAACCTTCACATATTAGGATTACCCATATGAAAAAGAATTATGGGATAAAATAGTTCATTCTTTTTAAAATATCTTCATATAATAGAATACCTAGTAAAGACACATTAAACATCATATGTGATTTTGATGTGTTTTTCATAAACATACAATCTGGGGGTTCAGTGAATGGGAATTAAAAAAAGGGTTTTCCCATTGTTCATCAATGTAGATGATATAATCTTGTTTCAAATCATAGGTGAAGAATATCTTTATACATGAGATGAATATTTTAATTTTTTTGTCAGGGAGTTCTACCCTAGGAGATTGGTCATAAAATGTAAAGATAAGAGATGTAATTTTTTCATGATGAGGTTATGTTATTACATGAAACAAAAGAAAAATTTAGGATTAATCTTTTATAATATCTTATCCACTATTTCATTCCACATTTTCATATAGAACTTTTTTATAGTAGTCTCACCCTATAAATTCATACATTAGATGATTTATTATTAGATGTTGACTTCTTAAAAAACATTTAATAAAAATAGAAGTATATATTTAACACTCTAAGGAATCATTTACCCGAAAATTTTCAATGATATGAACCAAATTTAGAAATAAATAATTTATATTTAGTAATCATATGTTTAAACTACAGGAATATACCATGAAATTTAAATTATGAAGAAATACTACCACTGTGGTGTGTATATTTAGTCTAGTACAGGATTCTCTAACATTGATATCCATATCTATCCTTTTAAAAATGATAATTTTACTTCGTACAAACCTAATATTCATGATAGAGACTATATTGTATCTAAAAACTACAACCAGGATTAGAAGAATCATCTTAACATATCTTGGAAAACTTTGGGAGTGTTTAATCATTTTTTACACTTTTATTTCTACCACAACCATTAAAAGATAATCTAAAACTAACAAAGGAGCATGTTTTAAAATTACCAATGGAATTTTATGGGGAAAAATCATTCCTATGATGGATAAAATTTCAAATAAGATTTATTCTGAGGAGGAAAATGGAAAAAACCCATATTGAATTTAAATGTTCTGCCTTTAAAACCGAAAAGAAAAATCATTAAACGCAAATAGTTAAAATGTGTTGATAATTATTAGGAGTAGAAAGAAGAACACTTCCAAGCCCAATTGAATTAAATCCTAGAGAAAATTTCATTAATATACAAACTATGAGTGGTATTAAAACTCAAGAGGATTTTAGAAATAAACCTAGGTCTGTTAAACATTATATTTTGGAGGAATATGGAAAAAAATATTTAGAATTTTTAGAATTGTGAAATTTTGGATAAAATTTAAAAAATTATTATTTAATTTTAGTCTATCCTAAAAAATTAGAAAAAGAATAAAAAATTCAAAACTATAAATTAAAACATAATATTAAAGAATAATTTTCTAGATTTCACATTGATCAAAATAACATTTCTCTAATCATATCAATCACTAAAAATTTGAAACCAAATAAAAAAAACCCGAACATATCAAATTATTTTTTATTTTCCACAATATCTTTGAGAATATTCCTTTCATTAAATATTTAATTCAAATTAAATTTTATCTAAAATATCTCAAAAAATTATTTCAAAAAAGAAAACTGTTGAGGATTTTTCTACATACATCCACATTGAAGAGTGTATTATTTTCCCCCAACATAAATTCACATAAAAACTCAAGGATAAGAGGAGTGTTTTCACTCCTTGAACACTATGAAATAATAAAAAACTCAATTATAATTATGACCTAGGTGATAGTATAAATTGAATTCCTTTTTTATTGTTTCAACATTTGATATTAATATAGATACATCCCAACAATGGTTTTATATAACTAGATTATCTATCTATCACATAGACCATAGGTGGGGTATATGAAAATTTTATAGAAGTTTGTAATTTTGTTTACGTTATTATTTCCTTATCTTAGATATTGAGTGTGGTAATTTTTTGAGTCTCAAATGAATGATTGTGTGTTACATACAGATCATGGTTGCTGGATGTAGGGGTTTCATGACATGAAATATCGTTGTCACACTATGGAACCTATTTCCATGTGTCAAATAAGATATAGGAGGGGTGTTGGGCATGATATATAATCCCTAATAATCCCCCTCCTCATTATATGGCCTTAAAATATGGAGATGTATAGTGAGCCACTATGGTGGGAAGTGATCCATGCCGAATAAAAAATCCACAATGCAGTGACCCAGGAGAATAATATTATGATGGATTTTCCATAAACCCAATGTAGAGACTATAATTGGTACCAAATAAGGTAGCTAGAAACTGATTCATATGGAAAGAAATAATGTTGTGATTGTTGGAGTCCCAAATAAATCTAAATATGTACCATATGGTTAATGGTTGTAAGATATAGAGGTGTTATAATGTGACATATAGGTTTCACACCATGAAACAGGTATCCTTGTCCTAGATCGAAGACTAAAGGGATGTTTTTAATGACATATATGTCTAATATGTCTCATTACACATCAGAACGATTATCCATAGGGTGATCGGTTGTGATCCATTTTAGTGGGTAGTGAACTGTGATGAAGAACAAAAATATAAGGGAGTGACCCAATGTAGACAATACTATGATATAGGGTCCTAAAACCCCAATATAAATCTTATAATAATGTAGTATATATAATCATAGGAAAACATTTCTTACCCACATGAGAATTATTGATTAAAATATCTAAGGGTTTGTTGATCTTTAAATTTGGTTAACAAACAAAAGAATTTAATATTTTCAAAAATAAAAATGATCCAACACTTCAAGAATAATTCTCAATAGAAGAGTTTCAAGATTTTTAGGTCTCATTTTATTCTATTGAATTAAATTTTTTAGGAATTATGAAATAATTGGGGAAAAATCACTTAGTTGATGAAAAATTTGGAGTTGGATTGTGGTTCTGATGGTAATATTTTGATCATCTTGAGGCATATTTTTTTAGAAAATTTAGATTAATTATTTAAGATAAATATACATAGTTTATATTTGAATTTTTAGAAAAGTGATCTATCCCATTTTTAAAATAGTTAGGGATACATTCATTCTAGTATTCCCATCGGTAATGAATTCGGAAATTTTTTTTGGAATCTAAATAAATTTTAGGAATCATATTAAAGATTTTTCAACACATTTACCTAAGACTATTAATTATTGACAAGAATCACAATATTTGGATCTCATTACTATTAAATCTAACATGAAATATTCAATTCAATATTATAACTCTTTTCTTCCTCTTATCATCTTAGGAGAAGTTGATTTCAGACGGGAGGTAATTTTTTAGTTTTCTTGAGAAATTTTAGTATATTTTAGTTTGGAATTTTTCTAATTTCAAAGGAATTATTCCTTCAATATTCATGAAAATATTATTATGTAACCTAATCATAATAGAATATTTTAGGGTAAAAATAAACATAATCCCACTATAAAAAGTGTTTTTAATGGAGGATGTTGTCAATCCTCTTGATGTGAGTATTTTTCTTTAATTTTCTGTAGTTATTGGGTTACCATAGTCCAAATTGTACCGAATATGTGAGGTTTCACTATTATGACAAATTAAAAGACAAATGTATTTATTTTGTATATGAATATATTTGAATGATTTTTATTTAATTTAGGAAACACAACTCCGACACTAAGAAAAAATATTTTCAAATTGTATTTTTTTATCAAATCCTTGGGAGATTGGATGGGAATATATTTTTCTATTTTTTGGAGGATTATTCTAGTTATAAACAGATATCTATATCCCAATAATACCATGTAGAAACGATTTTTACATTAAAATTTGGAACATTATCCTACTAAATAATTCCCTTTGGATTATGTGATTCCTCAATTATTAATCAAAGGTGCATGATGGATATTTCTTCTGAAATGATTTTGACAATTATATAGGTTTTTATAGATTCTTTTTACATAGTTGTAAGTACATTAATATTTTTTTTATTTATAATATAATATTAGTTTGAGAAATATGTTAGGAAATGAACCATTTTCTTAATTGGAACACAAGTCAATTTATTGGAAATAATAGAATCGTTCTTTGTTGAAAGTTGTCTGTGATGGGAATAGAGTTTGATAAGTCTACGATTTAATTCATTAAAAAGACCCCTACTAGAATGTAAAATTTTATAAAATCATTTAATGGAATTTTTAATTCTACTGGTGGCATGGAAAATATTTTCTAAGATTACATGTACCTTATTCTCACTCATTGGAAAAGGCACACCTTCAATTATTTATGATAAATTTATAGAATCGTTAAATCCTTTTAAATTGAAACTCAACTATTAAGATATCATCACTATCCTAATTAGAAGTTACCATTTTAAATAATTTTTTTTGCAAGTGGTGTGGATATTAGAGTAGTTTTATGAAAAAGATAAGAAAAAATGATGTATGTGGTGTATTATTGTAGAAGATTTATAGATGGTGGTGAAAGAAAGTACACCACATAAAATAATGAAATGATTGATATTGTGTCTTCTTAAGGATATTCTAGGTAGTATTTACTACTGTCTAATGTCATAGATTTTACAAACCATTGTTACATGAAATAATAACTTTCTATGAAGATGCAAAAAATAAGAACCTTTAGTTGCATTCTCTTACTAAAAGATTTTGTGATCTATATATTATAGAAAATCATGGTGAGGAAAATTTAAGGGATAATAAATGTTATTGGAATTAAAAAACCTAAAATAATGATCTTGGAGAGATTAATTGAATATTTTATAATGAAAATTGCTTCTTTTATTCAGAAAAACTGAATAGTTACTATGCATATTTTTTCAATTTCCATTCAACTACATTCAATCATTATAATTTTACCTTAAAAATGAGAAATAATTTTTTTTTCAAATAATAAATACAACTTTTGGGGTAATATCATATTGTATAGAAGGTGTGCTTATGGTATCATTGGAATATGTATTTTTGAGTCTTAGATGTTGTAAATTCTTGAAAATTGTAACTCTTTACCATGGGGTGGACACCATAGGGGAGAGATAACATCCCAACAAGTATTACAAGTTGATTCAGAATTTCCATGACTTTTTTAAGGATACTATAAGTCTTGTGGTAAGATGTAACAATTACATAAGATTAGGAAATTTGAGTAGGGAACAAGATCATTCACGATTATTTATTTTAGACGTAGAGATTTTTTATCTGTGGAGATTGGATTTTAAAGAAAATGATCTCATTTTCTCATGGTAATTAATATGTTCTTGTTGCTTTAGATTATGTGTTTACATAGGATGAGTCAGTGGAAATTCTTCATAATATAGTTTCTAGTATTGTGAAATTATTTAGAATGATTTGTTTTTGAGATTTTGACTTCCCCTGAATTTTATAACAGATAATGGTACTCACCATAAGAACAATTATGTTACGAAGTTAATGAAAAAATATAGATATATTGGAAAAACATGAATTGATAAACATCCACTATCAAGTGGTAAATATGATATTTCTAATTAATAGTCCAAACAGATTATAGAAAACAGTATGTATATCTATATGCGGGATTGGTCTTTAATATTAGATAAAACATTTTGGGATTATAGGATGTCATTAAAAACGCCAATTAGAATCTAATCATATATATTTCTCTTTGTAATTATTTTTATTCACCTATAGTGTTATAAATCATGTCTTTTTGGCTATTTAATATTTGATTATAGATTTAAAAACTATTGGTGATAGGAGACTACTTGAGTTGGTTGATCTTGATGTGATTAAAAGATATTAATAATAAAATGATAGGATTTAAAAGCAAAAAACTAGGGATTCTCAAGAAAATATTATTCATTAACATAATATTAAAGCCAGACAGAGAGTCTTACTTTTAAATTATATATTTATACTACTGAATGGAAATCTAAAATATAAGTGTTATATAACTTTTATCATCTTATGAGAATTAGTTAGTGGAGATGTGGACGTACAGGTATGGAAAATATTACATTTCTATTTATTGACTAAAGGATTAAGAATTATTTTTCTATGCAGACAAATGGCATGGATAACAACTTTTTTCCTAATGATTGACCTTTCACTAACTCTCCAAATCAATTTTTTATTTTTACTTTAGTTTGGAATAATAATTACATGTTTCTATGTTCTAAATATTTTACACTTTTTTTATGGTTAAATGTGTCTTTTGTAATAATTATAATCAACTAAGATATGTTTTTATTTTTAGAAATGATGGAAACATTATGTCTGATTTTTTTACGATGTTAAAGGAAAGAAGAGCTTACAGTCAAATAACATGAAGTGAAAAGTATCATATTAAATTGGGAAAAAAATTTATTCACCATTACCTTAACATAAAATCATGTTTCATTTACATTTGAAATTTCAATAATGAAATATTATGTTGATCTATTTTCATTATAGGAACTAGAATTTTTAATGATAAAAATATTCCAATGGGATAATAAGGGGAGTATGATTTATGATCTCAAATGATTAAATCTACAATTACCAAGTGATTTATCACTTTTATTATTATTCCATTCTTTCTCATTTGTCTAATTGAATAGAATCATGATTTCTTGTACTATAAACAAATAATAATAATTTTTAAAACTATTTCCTTCATGATGTTATAATTGGATATTTATACAAATTAATCTAATCTCATTTGATCTATTATTTCGTAAAATAATGACAAATAATTTCTTTTTATATGAATTTTTAAAAATCACTTCGAACATTAAAGGTAAATCGTGAGCACTATTTTTTTAACATAAAAAAGATAACTTAGTAACTACCTGGAATATTTTTTTTAATATTACCAATTTTTTACTATTTATATTAGGTGTAAATTATGTTTTTTTACTTATTGTGACTCTTAAATTATAAAACACATCTACCAAATTTCAATATTGTTTTAAACATCAATTTCTAATATTTTTTCTTCCACTGTAATGTCAAAAATTATGGGTATTATTTAATTTTAACTATAGGGTATGTATCATGTAAATGATTTAAATTTTATTTCCTTAAAAACATAACAAAACCCCCTAAATTTTGTTTTAAATTGAATATTATATTAATTTAATAAACTTACTATGTGGTTTCAATGATTTTTGAAGCATGATGTCTTATTTTCTACTTTAATGAAGTTAATTTCTTTTCCTTTACAGTGGATTTAATTTTTTAAGAAATTTCTTTTAATAATTTTATTTTACGTGTTTTTTTCAAAATTTGGGTGGAGGATTTACAATCAACATTTGTTTTCAAAATTTTAACATGGTTATAAACCTTTTAAATATTAAATAAAATGACCTATTGAATGAAAATCACAATCCATGTTAAAATTTATTTTTTTTATTTTAATATTCGATGGGTTTTTCGTTATATGATTCTAATTTTTAATTATTTCCAATTCAGTATCATGTCTTGTTATTCAATGTTATTAAATTATGTGTGTCTATTCTCTTGGAGGTAAAAATATTATTTACAGTTTCATTTAATGTAAAAGTGTTGATTTTATATACCCATCATCCAATCATATTCATTTTTTTTAAATCTGAAATGAAACATTGGCCAAATCACTTGTTTATAAGACCAAAAAAACTTCTTCTACTTATGATAGTTCATAAGATAAGATTATTTTAAAAATTAATATTGTGTGTCACTTCAAATTTCCCCTCATGAGACCCATTTTCTTCCAAATACTTTGTAGAATTATTTTCATAAGTAAAAACAATATTCTATTTGTGGGGGAATTTTATATTTATTTATCTTAATAAAATTTTCCATATATTTTCATATCAAATACTTATTTAACCATGAATCCAGTAACATGGATATTGTGGAAATATTACGGTATTGGTAAAGATAAAACATGTCAAATCCCAAACGATTGAATAGTTTAGTAGTCATAGGAGGCAATATGTATACCTGATTGTTGGATTAAATTTGAAAACATGGGATTTAACATAAATTTCTAGAAATATAATAATTATTTATTCTATTATATCCATGGAATAATTTACATACCCATTCTTGGTATCCCTAAGAAAGAAAAACATAATAAATGGTAGGCTCAAATGCTCAATAATTGAAATATTACAACATAAGCTGTCATAGAATAAATAAGACATGAATAATATGATAAAGATTAAAAATAAAAAAAATCATATTACTAATATCATAAATGTGAAATACATCCATTTATGCCAAAAAAAAACATAAAAGTTTGAACCTAGTTAGATTGACGACTGAGTTGAGAGGGTGAATCAATGGTTCCTTTTGATGAATTCATTTTCTTTTCAATTAAACATGTTTAAATTTCTATTGTTTCCACTCCAATCAATAATTTCTCTCACTCTCACATCTTGTGAATCTGTAATAATGGAGAGAGAGTATCACATAATATTTATATGGTTTGGGAAATGCCTAATATTTTTTTAAAATAGAAATTATCCACTTTTATAGATTCTTTATTATCTAAATAAATTATTACAATGCTCCGGATCTAATAGAGGGACTATGTTTTCATTCATCTCTAACCAGAATATTTCTCTACATTCTCCTCTAGATGAAATAATTTTTCTACTCTGTCTTAAATAGAGAGGATCCATCAAGTCAGGGTCCCAAATACCAAAATTCTTCACTTTTTAGAACCAAAGAAAATACATCACCATTAATAAATTATTAATACCATATTATATGATCTATGATCTTGCTCCATGATCTTCTATTATATGAAATTCTCGTGTACACATCAATTGACTTCAATGGCCTCAAAAAATACTATCATTCATTCTCAAATATATCTGTTCACCTATATCTGATGAGTTTTCTCAGTAGAACACTACTCATTCCGGAATTCATCCTTTATACTAAATTGATAGCCTTGGATAATGTTTTCAAATAGTTCACACATCGTATTCAATAATATTTTATACAACATTGAATGTGTAATGTGTCATCATGTCCATTCTTGAATTCTTCAGTAGATGCATGTTCTTTAGGAATGATGTATTTCATGGTTCATATTATAAAATCTTACACGTATTATATATTTTTATTTATTTATTTATTTTATATCTCAATGTATTGGGTTCTCCCGATATATTTCAAGTCTTATGTATTCATTTCTGCATACTTGTTATCACATACATCCTTTATCACATAGTCATTCTTGGATTTCATAGATTGCATGAAAAAATCCTTGATCAAATTTTGAGGTAAGGTTCACGTGATATTATCCCTTCAAAAACATATCTTTCACATATGTTCTTTTGATGATATCAAAGCTCTTTTCATAAGGGATTCACAAAACAACGTTTTGTATCTGGGTTCTTCTCAAATGATTTTGCGTAATCTAGAGATTTTCTATAGGTTTTTTCACATGAAGAGTGTCTATTTGTAGATTATTCTTCATGATAAAAATGTTTGTTTCTATTTTTTTCTCATTTATTTCATGTAATGAAATATATGTTTGGATTAAATATAGTTTGTGAGATTTTTATTTAACGTGAAGAGGTTCCCATATACGTCTTCTCCAAGGTATACCAAGAGTGGATCACAAGACACTCCTTTATGTGATTTGATCATATAGAATCCATCTATAATTCACATGAATTGTTCACATGAGTTATTTGTTTTATGAGATTCGATTATAATTCAAAATATAGAGAGTATCACAACTCATCCATTTCTCTATCTATATAGGTAGTGTTGAACCATATAATAAATGGTTTTTATACTATCTTGAAGAAATATTCAAATGAACAAAGATCATGGGATTTTAATAATTCCAAGGATTTCAGCCACTCTAAACATCACTAGAATGATCACGTGATATCATGAATGCTTCACACGATGATTTTGTTCATCATATGATTCCTTGGTGGAAATAATATTAATTCTCTAAAGAAATAATTGATAAATTCTTTGAATGATGGAACCTTCACGAGATCAAAAATATTCTATTCATTACATGATGTATTTAGTTATTATATGTATTCCATCATGTGACATTGATTTTCCCAAGTTTATTGTATGTCTTCCATCATGTGATCTATAGATCATCGCATGATTATTATCATTATTTCATGCGATGAACTCAAGAGACATCATGGTTTATTGTGAATGATTCTATTTGATGCGACATAATCTATTATCCTTTGAAAAATACTTGTTTGAATCATGAAATTCGTACAAGGGAATGATTAAACACAGGTAATCAGTGTGATCAAACTTGTCTTCATGTATTGTAAAGATAACACATGATAGGTATTGTATTTGTGCATGTACAGACAACCTTCAGAAGCTTAACGATAAAGATGAACACCTTATTTAAATATGTGCTTTGTGGGATTCAATGGATGGAAATGATATCGCCAATACAGTGGCACATGGTATGTCCAACTATTAAATGATGTTTGAACTATAACTATGGGATCATGTCCCACATCAAAAATATCATATAGATTTGGTCTGAATTATAATAAAATATATAATGCATATCATTTGAGATGGCTTTTTGGGATGTTCACCCATCACACATTTCACCCATGCCTCACGTAATGTGACTTACCTTCACAAGCTATACAGAACCCTATGAGCCTATTGTTTCCTACCCATGAATTCTTAATTCAAGAGAAATCTCTTATGGGACTATACATGAACCACCCACTCTATATCATACATTAAGACTTCTTTTGTAAGTATCTCCCATATTTTCTACCATTGGGTCCCACAATTGTGGTTCAGATCTAGTCCATGCAGACTTGTGGTTATCAAATAATATTTATATGAGGCCAACTGAAAATTCATTTGAATTGCATGTATATAATAGGAAAAAATTTCTTTTATCGAATAATGTTCCAAATACACTCTTTATATTTTTAATAAGAATTTAAATTCAATTTTCATGACCATATTGAGGTTCCATGTAGGAAATTACCTTTATTTTTATGGAAATAAAATTTTTCATCTTGTGGTAAAAAATGTTTAATTTTTTACACAAATCATTGGAATATAAGATCACATCACCAATCATCGGTGTTGTAACATGAATAATTTCTAATGTGGGACATGTAATTCCATAGAATTTTTTTAACAATGGTTCAATCCTTACCACGCCATCCATCAATACATATTGAATTATTTACAACAAATAAATCATAGGATGAACAATATCCCACTTTGTACTTTTTTTCAATATCATTATATATCATTCACATAAATATGTGGTGAAAACATCCCCGCCTTATTTTAAATAAAATTTAATTTATATGTTGTTTCCTCTCATCTTATATTTATTTTCAAATTCTTATATCATTAAAGATTAATTGTTGGGGAATTATGAGAGAGGGATGATATCACATGGTTCAGTTAGAAAATATCTTTTTTCTTAATCAATTATAAGTCTACATAGATTGAACTAATTTAGAAAACAATAGAGATACAAACATTGTTTATTATTTGTTGGAATAAACAGCCATGCATGTGAAATAATGCTCAGTTATTCTCATGTCAAATTTGAGGAGTTTCTAAAAATTAGAATTTTCAATGAAATTAAAATTCCTACAGACTTTAATAAACACATTTTAATGATCAAGTGATAATAAATATATACTCATTAAACACATATTTTAATCGACCAAGAACTCCCCATTAACTGATATTATTAATAGAATTATGATTTATAGGTGAACGTTTGAGTGGCATACCCTAACCTTCGGGTTAGAAATATGACTTGAATATCTAGATTTAGAAGAATTTTGGTAAAATGGATTATTCTTCTCTTGTTTTCTCTCCATTTAAGGTGAATTATTCTTCTTTAATTTCATATTAGTTAGTAAATATTATGAATTACACTCTATTTATGTTTTCTAGAAGTGGAAGCCTAAAAAATATCCTTTAATTCCATATATTATTAGTTAAAACATTTTTAAAAAATGTTAATAAGTAGGGAACTCTTGGTTTTATAGAAAAAACATTCAAACTAATATATTCCTCTCAATCTAGGCTATTTGTTTCTACTAGTCTAATCATGGATTTATTTCTTTGAATTTTTCATTTTTTATTAAGTCTCATTGACTTAAAAATATTCTATCCTCCCTTCTTTATCTTTGAGTTATAATTTTTTTTCGTCCTCAGTATTAAAAATAGTGATGTGTCTACTAATGGATAAATTCTCATTATATTTATCCTCATTATCTAAAATCACTTTATTTTATTTTATCATTAACAAGTTTATCAGATTTCTCTAACTGTTTAACTATTTCTAATGATTTGCCAATATTACTAGATTGTATTTCTTGACAATCTCAATCTTCTTGAAATCATTAGAAGACTTTTCATTGAATTTTTTTTGGATACTCTCCACTTTAATAGTACATAGAAAATCTCCCTCCAAAACTATTATTAATATTTAATCCTTGTGACCTTAAAATATGTATCTACCACAAACTTCTTCTATAATATTAAATTTTATTTGTGTATGTAGTTTTGGTGAAGATCTATTTACATGTTTTTTATCTTTTATTTTTTCACTGATTCTCATTGAAACTCCCCCTTTTTAATTGATTCATTTCTGGTAATGAAATTTTAAATTAGAATTATTTGGTTTTAGGACTATGATTACCATATAAACAATATAATCCTTGAAAATGTATTCTCTCGGATTAATTCTATATGAATCTATATATTTTTTGTCATTTTTATCTTGAGAAACAAGCCTCACCTTTGTTGTTTGTGGGGGTGTTGAATTTATTGAATTCCATTTCAATTCCTTGATTTGGAATATTTCCACTCATTATTTAGGACCCACATATTCTCAATTTTAGTTTTCACATCTTCATTATAAAAAATAATAATTCTAATAGAATGATTGAATGCATTTTTTCCCTCCTTCTACCAATCATGGGAAGATTATTCCTTTAACTAAATATATTAATTAGAATCCTCTCTTGATATTTTTAGCTCAGTTTGAACTGTGAAACATATAGATTATGTTTCAAATTATTCTTTTTCTGTATAAGTCAACTTCCCTACAAGATCACATATAATATGATCTTGTTTTCCAATTTTAAATTTGTTCATATTAATACCACTAATGAAAGAAACTTCTTTTTTGATAATCTCCTCTATTTCTTCATCAACATGAACTATTTATTTCTAATTTACTTATTTTTCATTGTTCTTTATTTCATTCCTGAGATATTAGGTTGTTTCCTTGTATAATTATAATTGTTCTTCGTCCTCCAGTTTAGTTATATTCTTTCCTCTTCAATATCACTTCTAATTGATAAATAAATTCTTCTCTTTTCATGAGAAAAGAAACTGACATGACTATATAATGAACAACATAATGATTAATATTTCATATTATTTTATAGAAGATTTATCTTCATGATGATTTAGTGTTTATTCTTCATCTCATTCCATTTTATGAACGTTTTCATCATTTGATTATGTTTCTCCAACATTCTTATTTAGAAACATTTTTTTGTAGAAATGACCAGTGCTACCACAGTGAAATCATTTTTATTGCTCATTATACATTAACTTAAATTTCCCCTTCATTACCTATTTTGATATACATGAAAAAATGTGATTGAATTAATTATAATCCTCATCACTATATGAATCAACTGATTCTTTGGCTTTGTCTTATGTAACTTTTTCTTTTTCTCGTATATCCAAAAGTCATTTCAATTATTTTTTATTTTTTAAGTCTAGAATTTTTCTCATCTCAAAATCATTGAGACTGTTATGTGTTTAATTAAAATAAAAAACATCCATTTTATCTAGAGCTGATATATTTTCATAGAAATGATGTAGAAAATTCTTCATGAGTTTTTTAATAATGAGAGAGTCATTGAAATTCCCACCAAATCCATAAATGTTTTTGAATATCGCATTCGCTCATGTGAAATAGTGATCAATACATTATTCATCAATAATTGTTTAGTATTCAAAATAACTCCCATAAATATGTACTTTGGATTTATTGAATTATAAATTCACGATATAATTGATTTTATGTTTTTCCCAAATATCCTTAGTAGTTTTGACACCCATGGCTTTTGTGTAGACAATTTCTATTAAAGATATTAAGATGAATTTTAATCCTTTCCATATGTATCCATATATCTCTTCAAATCATGTTTCATGGAATAATTATTAGAAATTGGTTGAAAATACATAGTTACAAAATCTCTCACTTCCATGAAAAGTGATAGTAGATTGGGTAGCCACCTATTCCTATAGCTATGAAAATTATTCCCATTCAATTTTGGTACACATAAACTATAGACAAAATTAATATTCTTCATCTATCAAAATGATTCATTAATATGTTGATGGAACCTACCTCTGATACCATGTGTTTTGTATCAATATGGATAGAAAACTGATATGGGAGGGTTGAATATATGGTCTCCTTTTATTAATTATTTTTATATTCAATTCAAAATCTTGAAATTATTATGGTTCTCTATTATGTTTATTTTTTCTATCAATATCATCTTGTGCTCAATTGTAATAACAGATAGAGAGAGAGTTGAAACAATATTTACAAGGTTTTGGAATAGACTACTCCTTACTGTAACCATTTATTCTTTGGGTTACATATTCATTACTTCCAAACAAATGATTTTAATTATCTAGCTCTATATTAGAGAATCTATTTGATCCCATATCTAACTGAAATTCTTTCAATGCTTTAATATCCAACTAAAATATGTCATCTACACAGGCTTTAATAGAGACACTCCTTCTACTCTTCTTCTAACTAGAATACATCAAATACGTCCAACGCCATCCTGGATACATTTTTATTGATGAATGCTTGAACCACTACACGATGATTATTGATCTTAATCCATAAGCTTGTACCATATACCTTGATTATTTATACATCATGTATCTTCATCATCCTTTGAAAAATATTCCATGATTTCTATAATATCTATGATCACATATATTTAATCAGTTTCCTCAATAAAACTCGTGTCAGTAATTCCTTCATGTGTGAATGTAGGTTATCATATAAATCCTTCACCAGATATACATTAAAATATTTTATGTATTGAATTAAACATCCTCATTCACATGTTCACATAATTTTTTTGTAATCTTATCCCATCAAGAAAAAATCAATCACATTTTTTGTTCATAATGTCTCAAATATATTCATGTTATGGCTTCTTCCTGATAAGATTTTTCCACTGGTTCTTCTCCAATGTGTTTTTGTAATCTTGTGATTTTTTAAGGGTTCCATTGCATGAAAAGTCAGTCCAAAAGTGATTATTCAAAATATAATGGTTTTTTCATGAGTTCTTCTCCTGTACTTCATGTAATGCACTATATTTCAGGATAATAAATTTTATGTGTGAGTTTTCCTTCTTGTGAAGAGGTTCACATAGACTCCCCATACTTCACATTATCGGAGTAGTTTTTGAGATTGTTCTTTTATAGATTTGATCATGTGGAATATCCCTTTCTTTTATGTGAATGGTTCAATCATATGATTTTTTAGAGATCTAATGATATCACAACAGACATCATTCACATTAACTCAGACATGCCTCTATTTATATTAGAAGCATTGGACCACTAAACCACTGATTTTTATGTCATGTCAAGGACATATTAAATAAAAATGATGATCATAGGATCCCATGATTATCAAGGATTTAATCATCTCCATATAGAACTATAATGACCACATAATCATGTGATTTTTTTTCATGATCACTTCATTGATAATGTGATGCATCGATGGAAATCTAACTAATACTCCAAATAATGTAGCGATAAAGTATTTAAATGATGAAACCTTCAGCCATAAAATACACACAATTCATTTAATGATGGCTTGGATGATTTTCTTCATTATATCATGTATTGTCTCCTTTAGTCGATTGCTTTTCTATCAACTATCACATGATCCATATTTCAATACATGATAATTAACATTCTTTTATGAAATTCACTCATGTGATGCCACTGAACATTGTGATGCATTTTCCTTCATGTGATAAAATCTATTTCCCTTAGAAAAACAGTTATTCAAATAATGGCTTACATGAAAGATAAATATTACATAAATGTACTTAGAGAGATCAACCTTTTCATGGTGTCTTGTCTTGATAACACATGATGGTTGGTTGAATTTGGACATGAACAGAAATCCATCAAAGACTAAAGGTTAAAGATAAAATCCTTACTTGAAAATATTCTTCGTGTGATCCAATGAACTATGAAGATATCTTAGATCATGTTGTCCATGTTATTTCCAAATATTAAATGATGTTAATGGTGACCTACAGTTAAATCTATTACGTCTTCGCAAATATTAATAATGAAATATGAAACACATACTATTTGGGCTAGCTAAGGGGGTTAAAACCCCTAAAACCATTCATCCACATCTCATTAGACTCACCTCACCTTGGAAGTCCCACTCACACCTTATGGAACCAATTTGACCATCCAATGTGTTACATATACTTGATTTCACTTCTATATAAATATACATAGAATACCCACTATTTATCCCACATCTTCCCTCCATTAGAATGTTATCTCAAAGGTTTTACCCTCAGGGACCCCATTTTTTTCTTGAGGGATAGCCCATGGGGAGTTGAGGTTGGAACCAACATTTTATGTGAGGAAAAATAACAATAATTGATGAATTCCAAGTATATATTATATAAAAAAATCATTTATCATATAATCTATCAATAAAACTCATTATTTTCTTCATACTAAATATAAATACAATTATCACAGACGACTTAAAATACCATTATTATAATTAAATTTATTTTTCATACAATTTATCTTCTTAATATTGTAGTAAATAATTTTTAATTATGGACACATGTCTTTCAAATGTATGATCACATCAACAATCATTAGAGTTTTAACATGGATAAATGATCGAGAATTATATCAAATTCCATTAAATGGATCCAAAACAATAATCTAAGAATTTCCACTCTATCCATCAAAACATATAAAATAATTAACATTAAATTCCTCTAGTCTCAATGGTGAATACTAAAATCGACAAAATAATTAGTTTCATAATGATAGAATGGAAAATTTCGAACATTATAATCTTTATATAATGGACTTCTGATGAGACATCATCAATTGATATGTCAGGAATTTACAAAATACCCAACATAGTTTTTCTTATGAGACCTGATAATGAATTGAGTGGATATGGTTAGTTTCTACAATCACTTACATATTTATATGAATTAATCATATGAAAAAATCTATGAAAAATTCAATACATAATCATTATAATCATTCATATTGAAAAACTAACAGACAAATTATTAATATTTTCCCAAGAAAATCATTATAGAAAAATGATCATAATCTATAAAGGGTAATATAGTGGATATTTTTAGTATATTATATCCCCATTATAACAAAATATTCCTCAAAGGATGTTGACATAGATGAAATCATTTCTAAAAGATATTTACAACATTTCTTGAGAAAATTACCCTTTTCATTTAAATCAATTATTGAAAATATAAAAATTTCCAGAATATTAAGATACAATTATTTGAAAAAGTGCATGGATATCTGTAAAAGAAACGTTATATTAAATAATTTTTTTTTATTTTCGAAAAATTCATTAATACAGTAAACATTAAAACAATTCTTTTTTCACAACTTTGGTAAAAAGTACTTCTTTGGAAAATGACAAGAAGAATACTTTTAAAACATTTTATACAAAGTGAATCATGGGTAAAAATTACATTAATAAATTACTAGATAATATTAAAAACAAAATAAATATTTCTTTATATAAAATATTGACATATAAGAAAAGTATTCTTGGAGGACTATAAAAAAATTAATTTTACTTAAAAACATTATTTTTTACTTTTGGAAACTTAGAGAGAGTAAAATGAATGGAAAACATATAATTTTATGAAATAAATAAATTATATGAAAATAAATAAGAATTTTTATATATAGATCATATAATTTCATCATTATCAATTTGACCATAAGAAATCCTAGTAAAATTCATATTGTAGTATACAACTTTTACGACTTTTATACTTTTTGAATCAGGAATCCATTAGAATTAGCAAGATAAAATTTAAATTAAAATCATTTTAATATAAATAGATTCAAGATATAACATATAAAATGACTATTACATTAACCATATTAATGGAATAAGTTTTGAATAAAACATATGTCTCAGAGAAATTAAGTGAGATGAGAAATCCCTTACATAAATCCTTACATGCATCATAAGTGATTTAAACCACTATTATAATAAATTAATTATATATATATATATATAATTATAAAAAATATTCATAATTATAATATCTTATATTATATTTATGAAAAAACACATCACCCTTTTATTAATATATCTTAAATAAAATTAAGTTCTATTTGATAAATGTTTCATTTTTCAGGCATGTTTTGATTCGAACATTCTAATCCATCCCCAATGATCATGGTTCAATAATATTAATAATTTTAATAATGTCATTCATATATTATTATAAAATTATATCACCATTATTCAACATTCCTTAATCATTGTTGTCAAAAACATGATACCATCAAACATATAGGTGGTAAAGCCGACCTAAACAAGACTATGTTATATTGAAAAAATGAGTAGGAACATTATATGGTAGAATCATAATATAAAATCTACAGAATATTATTAATATCATAATTTTTATGTTTATTAACATTTAAAATTTTAAAATTTAATGTTATATATGGGCATTGAAAATGAAATATATCACTCACAGAGATGGAAGTTTGTACATATTCATGAACATAAATTTTATTTTCAAACTAGAAAATAAAATAATAAGATAAACTTTTATCCTTAAATAATAATTATTATTTCAAAAAAAACATATATATATTCATTAAATCTATAATGACAACCTTCAATGAGATGCAGTAATGGGAAATAAATCACATCGTTATGTGGAGGTCTAAGCCAGCATGTACTCACATGTGATAAACTAATTTCTTATTAGACGTAAATGGTGAAAACTAGTTGTCCAAAAATAAAAATAACATATTTGTATATTTATAATACTATATTAATTATGTTATGATGGATTGAACCAATTTTAAAAAATTATATAAATAAATAAACATTGAATGATTTTCTAAATATGATTACTATATCATTGAGATATAACCTTTGGCCTACAAACAAGCCTTTTTGGATGGTTATAGTGTAAGTTAATAAGCTCGATAATGAAGGTAAGGAATTTATGTTATTTTATGGGTATTTTTTATGATTTATATCTCAAAACATTGGTAAATAAGGTAATAGAAAAACATCTCTATAATATGTTAAGGGAGGAATACACAATGAATTATTTGAAATATTGTTACATAATATAAGTCCAACTAATGTATAATGGATATAAATTATTAAAATTGATAATATTATAGGGATGATTTCTAAATATAATCAACTTATAATTTTTATAAATTTTTTTCGGTCCTTTTAACATTTATATATTTAGTTTATGCCATGTTAACCATTTTAGTGATTGGCGTGATGACAAATTTGTCACTAATTAATGTTCTTAAAGTTATTTTTAAATTTAAAAATGTAAAATAAAAGGAGGATTAATGATATAAACAAAAAAAAATATCTAATTGAGTTATTTTATAATTTTTATGTATTTTTTAGTTTTTGAAATTAATTTTTAAATATTTAATAACATCTAATGTATTATCTACAATATTTATAATAAATTAATTCAAAGGCTTCATGATAACACTATAATTCAAATATAAATACATTAACCATCAATAATATATTAGTTGTATCATTTCTATTCTTAGATAAAAAATTAAATAATTTTTATCACCTTTAATATTTTTAAATTCATTTATAATATTTTTTTACTACTTTCACAAGAATTATGGCATCCAAATTTTTTATTACATATAATTTTCTTTAAATGGGAAAAAGAAATGATATTCTTATTTTTATACTAAAGAAATTATTTATATAATACATAAAACAATAATAAATTCTTCTAATACACTTGAAATACATATTTGTGGGTTTACCATTGTAACACCTTGACCCCAGTTTCCCACAAAGGGCTCATTATTTCATTACATTTTCATGTTTATAAGGAAGTCGTATCTAAATAGAATTAATGTTTTAGTAGATATAGAAATAAAGATACATACATAAGTTCAATACTATAACTTGAAATGGAAATCCAACGAATAGTTCCATTGGGAACATCCACCACTCTAAGATTATCCCAACATGTCATTCATAATATACCTCCTCGTGTATTAGAAAAAATTAAACATAAGTGGGATTGAGATCAAATTATTAGTAAGGGTAAAAAAAGCAGAAGAGATGATAAATAGAATCATTATTCATGGTGAATAATTGAAAACACATTCCTTTAAAAACAATAAACTTGAACTCATTATGGAATTAATATGAGATCAGTAAATATTTAAATAATAAAAATTAATAATAGTTATTCTTCTAGTCGAATAACCTCATGAAATATAAATTTTTAGCTTCATAATGATTGAAATGCATATTCCGTACATTATGAAACAGATCATCAAGGACTCGACCAGAACATTTAAAAATGATTAAATACTTGGGAAAATCCATTTATAAAAATGGGAAAAGCCTCAACTAAGTCAATATCTATTTCTATCATGAGACCTACCGATGCATCGACGGGCTATAGCAGGTCCCACCTATCACATTCTTAGTCTAACTCATTCCTCATATGAATGGGTGAACATAATCAACATATAAATTCATATTTAAACAAACATATGAAATGTAAATAGCATTCCCCAATCATATAACTTAAAAGCTAACCATTCAGACTAATATGGTGAATGGTATAAAGATAGCACATCCATAGTCAAAATATTCAGATAAAATTAAAAAAAAATATTGTAGATGATATCAAAATATTTAAAGATCATTGAAGTATATGATTTAATAAAAGATTTGGACTTAGATGAAGATACTTTTAAATGAGACCATTGAAAAATTCTTGAGAAAATAATCCTTAAACATTCCAAAGTGTACCATACCACCTTGAAAAACTCAAAAAATAATCCATTAGAATATCATGAGAAGAAGGATAATCTTGATATGATATAAAAAATTGTATAATATACACCACATGCATGGAAAAATTTGTGAACAAGGCATATACTTCATAAAAGTTGATGTGAGATGTAAAAAATCTTATTTACTTTGGAAAGAAGAGTTCTTTTATAAGATAATTTGTATTTAACCAAAAATCATGTTATAAACATGTATATCTGTGAAAATAAAATGTAAATAAATTGAATTTATAATTTATTCATATATAATTTCTAGCTTTAGTGAAATTATTTAAAAAGAGTTCTTGATAATTTTTATAAATATATCATTTTAGAGGATTTTAAGGATAATATTAAAGAGAATTTTAATGTGGAAAGGAATGTTTTTTATATGGAAATAAATGATCCAAGATATTTTTTCATTTTAAAATGTGTGATTTTATAAAAATAATTGTGACTTTAAATAGATTCTGGAGTACATGTTAAAATGGGTAAGAATTCGAGATGTATCTTTGAATTGGGTTTGTTTATCAGGATGCAATTTTGAATGATCCTTTTAAATAAAGTAACTATACATAATATAAGGAAGGATTATGATTGGAATACATAAATTGAACATTCAAACATAATTGTTTAGGAGTATATAAGAATAATTAAAAAATTTAATTTGGGTAATGAGAGAATAAGAGCAACCCGAATAAAAATGGAGGTTTAGGTAAAAAATACTTACAAATTTGTTATTAACTGAATGATGTGCCCAAAAATTAATAATAATAAAATGATACATTTAATATAATAAAAAAAATTAGATTCATGATATTAAACATCAATGGGTAGTATACACACACCATACACACGTAATAGTAGTGAATCTAGAATATTTTACAAAAATGGAATTGAGATTAAGAAACCCCTTACTTTATGTCTGAAGGTGTTCCTAAATAGATAATAATGACCTGAATAAAAATATCTAGGTTTATAAATTAATAATCCCAGAACCTCCAACACATTTAATTTATTTAGTATAACCTTATTAGGTTTATTCAAGACCATTTGATGGGTTAAGAGATTCAATTTAACTGCTTAGGAGTGTTTTCTTCCTTGGTTTTAATGATTGGTTTACATATATTCATGTACAAATAAACATGTAGAATGATAATGGTTTTCCAAAATAGATGTTGTATGGTAATGGTTAACAACCAGAATATTTTGTGGTTGTAATTTTTTTTGGTTATTTTAGAATGAAGATGAATCATTATAGAAAACTTTGACCATAATTCTTTGGGTTAATTGGAATTTTTTGATCAAAACAAACTCATTTTTATTTATAAATTAATATCATGTTTAAAAAAGGATGAAAGAACCAAAATAAGTTATAATAAATATATCACAGTCTGGTTGAACCATCAAAATGGTTTTAATAGACATAAGAAAAGACAGCAATAGAAATTGAAAACACGTCGTCCTTGAATGTGATAAATTAACGCATCTTGGATGGTGTTTTATTTTCTAGCATAAAATAATGGTAAATGAGGGATGATGATGAATTATTATACTATCATAACAAAATTCTAGCTCATGTATGTTACTAAAGATATCATAACATTTGGATGAAGATATGTGAGTAATGAAAAAGAAGATAATGGAACACGAAATAAAATAAATAAGAAGTAGAAATTACCTCTAGAAGTTATATTCCATGAGAGAGTCTTTAGGGTATAGTTTTTTGTCTTTTTATGAGAACAAGGGATTTTAGATGTTGGGTATAATCTTGGGAGGTTATTTGATCAGAATTTAGACAAGGTACAAGGCTTGAGAGGATTGAAGGGAAGAGGGAAGTGTGGGTGGTTTTTATAGTGGAGGAGAGGAGGGTTTTCTTAATATTTAAATTATTAGTTTATTATTTTTTCATTCGATAAGAAATAGTGAAGATTCCATCAAAAAAAATAGTAATCAGTGCATGTGAGTTCAAACCATGGGGTCTTACATCAGCGATTTCCTGGGAATATTGTATTAAACTCATAATGTATATATACGGTAAATTACCGTATTCCACTATTCATAAAAAATTCATGTATTTTAGAAAAATAAAAAAATAACTGTAACCATTTTTCGATGTATGTAATAAAAATATGAACTCCATTTTATCAAAATTGTTTTCAAAATATGTTTAATTTAATTTTTAAATAAAACCACCATTTACTCATAAAATACAGTTTTAAAACTAACACGGATTTTATAATGTCGTGAACAATTATCTAATGTTTTATTAAATTTCCACAAAATGCTAGGAAAACAGTTTTTTGATTTAAAAATATATTTAATGAAAAAAAAATTTATTCAAAACAAATTTATTAATTATAAAATGTAATTAAATATTTACTTCTCACAAATAAACCAACATTTAGTTATTAATTTTTTAAATATTCACTTGCATATATAAGGTGCCTAAATTTCATTTATACATACATGGGTGATGTTACTATTCATAATGGTACAAGACTACTCATAAGGGTCATGTAACTATTCATAATGGTACAATACTATTCGTAAGAGACAACTTACTATTCCTAAGGGTACATTATTCTTCATAGGGTTCATGTTAGTATTCATAATGGTTGGTTTATATTCATAATGGTATTTTACTATTCATAAAAATTATGTTTTTTCTATCAAAATCCCAAAATCACCCAGAACGCAACCGTGTTTGTAGTATTTCTAAAATTCAAAACACAGAATTGACAAACTTATGTTCATTGGATATGTATTAAAAAAGTTATTTTAAATTGAGAATAAACCTTTCAAGCATTCAATACTAAATATATTTGAAAATCCTCCTACTGTAACATTTTTTCCTCCTTAAGAAAAATTTCATCCTCGAAATTTGGTATTGAACTTCAAAAGTTAATGGTTGTTACATGAAAATTCTCTTGTGGGAAATCCAAATCCGAAATACAATTAAAATATCATATTAATGATAGGTATAGGGAAATCCATCAGTTACTTTAAAACCATGAATTCTAATTGGACAACATGGTCAAGGAAGAATAATCAATCCATCATGTTTTGGCGGAAAGTGATAGAGAACATGCTCAAATGAAATATCATTTCCAAAAAACCATAAACTATAGTTATGAAAAATTTCATTGATATCATAAAAAATATGATAATTGGATAAATTTTTTATTTAAGACACTTTTCGTAGAGTTGATGAATTATTCCACCCTTATAAGAGTATAAATATCTATTTTTATTTCATAAACACAGTCATATTTTTGTATATGCATTTTACAATCTATACTTCATCTCTTAGCATGGATTGCATCATGTGGTGACATTAAACTCAAAAACCTCATAAAATTATCAAATTAAACCATTTCATAAAAGTATTATATTACAAAAGATCATGATCCAATACATTAGAATCATTCGCATATACACACTTTATAAATCCATGTACACAAGGTCCTCAATAATCCCCATTTTTTAGAACTCTAGGATATGTCATGCTCAATGAATATACTACATTATTTTCCAATAATCAACATGAAGAAGAAAAAAAAATTCATATTACAAAAATGTGAATATCTTCATCATGTTTCCTATTAAAATACGATAATAACTCAAATTACCATAAAACCTTTTTAGAAACAAGCATTAATTTTTACAAATTCTATTGGTTGTATTCTTTATATCCAAATTTTTTTAGACTCCATCAATGATAGTATGTACAACTTTTTGACAAGACAATAATCAGTTTTGACATAATCTGTACTAATCCAAATAAATCATTTCTTAATTATTATCTATTTCATTGGGAATATATTTAGGGTTTTCTTTCCCTCAACCATTTAATTTTCAACGATATTAACTTTCTACTAAGTCACGTATCCTTGGTAAAATTCCACTTAATACCTCAAATAATTAATGACATTGCACTCAATTAAAATCCTCATATATTCCATAATTCATATAACTAGTACATTGATGATAAAATATTCAAATGACATGATCCTTAATGAGGCATATTAGTCCTTCCACTTCATCTGTGACTGTATCAGGACTTGATCATTATCCAGTAACATCATTTGAGGAATATTCCTTTGACGCATAGGATACTTATTCACATAGTGACTCATCTCCTTGCAGTTTAGAATTGTATATAAAAAAATCTATCCCTTTTCATCATTAAATTGGTGCCCTTTTTCTCTAAACTTATAAAAAACTCCAATTCCCTTCAAACGTTTACCAGGAAGATTCATTCTACAGTTATCATATGTGGATAAACCCTTCTTTAACTCCTTCCTTTTATCCATCTTTTTTTAATACAACCACTTATTTCCTTGCATCCCTTCAAATTATTTAGATTCAGATAATTCTTTACAAATATTGTTAACACAAGATATTATGTCCTCGTATGATGAGGATTCATGGGAAACTATCTTCCTTCAAAATAATGGCTTAAGACCATAATAGATGTGATCATCCTTACTCATTGTGTCACATCCATTGGTTATGTTCTAATTCCTTCTATGAGGAGCCATTTATTATCAATTACATAAACTACATTAGCTCATTAAATTGTGAAATCTATATAAATGTATATATGGTATAGCACATAACATAAATTTATGCATCACAAATCATAAAACCATATTCTATAGTTACATCAGGGGAACAAATCCTTTATAATGGATTATAATTAAAATTTTAATTATCATAATCATATCGCTATATATTTTAAAATAAGGGGGGAAATAAGGAGTATTACCATGTACCAAGCTACCTTAGGTCAATCTGGAATCTCCTTGTCAGAGTTTTCACTCCTAGATAAAACTTTTCCAGAACCATAACTAATTGTAGTATCCAGACATGGATGAATTTTCTAGAATAATACACATAATCTATTCCCTACCAACATTCCTTGATGTTATTGTATTTTTATCTAAAATGGATTTCTTAGGGTTTTGTTCCCTTATTTTTTTTAAATCCTTTTTCCTTGTTTTCTATTAATCTTTGATAAAAAAAATGTAACACCCCAACCATTTTTTCCCTAATCTGGTTCATTATTTCATTACATTTTCATGCTTATAAGAAATTTATATCATGATGAAATAAATATTTTAGTAGATTTGGAAAACCATATACATACATATGTACAATATTTCAACTTGAAAATAAATACCACAAAGATATTCTATTAGGAACATCCACCACACTAATATTTTCCCTATAACTCAATCATAATATACCTCTTCATGTCCTGGTATAATGATACATAAGTAGGTGTGGGACCAGATTCTCAGTAAAGGTAAAATACACAACAGAAGATATCCTAAACATGAACACTAGGCAAGGTGAATAATTGAAAACACATGACTTTAAAAATAATAAACATGAACAAATTGTGGCAGGAATATTATATGAGTAAATATTTACATAATAAAACATAATCATGGGTATTATACTAGTTGAATAAGTACATGAAATATGAATTTCAAGCTTCATAAGGAGTTAAATTCATATGTCAAACATTCAGAAATATATATTCATGTACTTGACGATATGACGTCTAAAAATGATTAAGGACTCGGCCAAAACCATGTCTAAAAATTGCAATGCTTTGGCCAAGTCCATATCTATTTGTATCACTAGACCTGTCGATGTATTGAGAGGATATAATGGTCCCCAACCATCACATAATAAGTCCAATTTATTTCTCATATGAAACAAGTTAATATAATCATCATATACAATTATATTGAATCTAACACGTGAAATGTAAATAACTTTCCCAAATCATTTATCATAAAAACTAACCATTTTGAGTAATATGGTAAATTGTATCGAGATATCACATCCATAGTCACACTAATTAGAGTCCCTTTAAAAAAATATTTTATATGTTATCTTATGATATAAAGCTCAAATATGTACAAGATCAACCAGGGATGATGTCTTATATGGAGATACCTTTAAATGAGACCACTGAAAAATTCCTGAGTAAATAATCCTTAAACATTCCAAAGATTCCCATACCTCCTTGAAATTTTCAAATAATAATACATTATAATATCATGAGAATAATCATACTCTTGATATGATATAACAAAGTGCATTACATACACCCCATTTTTGTAATAAGTGGCGAACAAGTCATTTACATCATAAAAGTTAATGTGAGATAAGAAAAATCCTTTTTTACTTTTGAATGAAGAGTTCTTTTAGAAGATCATTGGTATTTTCCATGAAATCATATTGTAAACATGTTATCCTTGAACCTAAAAGGTAAGAACATTGAAATTATATTTTAGGCATATATGATGTCCCACATTAGTTAAATAATGTAAAAAAGAGTTCTTAAGAATCATTCGAAATAAAATATTTTAGCTCATTTTAAGGAAAATATTAAATAGATTTTTAAAGTGGAAATGAATGTTTGTTTTATTAAAACTATAAATGAAAAAAGAACTGTTTTTTTTATTTTATAAAAATAATACTATTTTAAAACAGATTCTTGAGTATATATGAAAATGGGTATGAATTTGAGAAGTTCCCTTGTATCGGGATTGTTTATCAGGATGAAATTTTGAATGATACTTTTAAAAAAATGTAACTCCCCAAAAATTGAAAATGGATTCTGATTGGTATAAATATATAGAACATTAAAATAGAATTTATTAAGAGTAAATAAGAATAATTAAGAATTTAATTGGACTAAATAAATAATAAGAGCAAGCTGGATGAAAATGGATGTTCCGGTAGAAAATACATACAAAATTGTAATCAATTGAATCATTTTCCCCAAAATTAATAATCCTAAAATTAAACAATGAATATTATGATAATAAATATATTAATGATATAAAATATAAATGGGAAGTAAACATACACCATACACAAGTAATTGTATTGAATACGAAATATCTCACAAAAATGGATGTGATATGAAGAAACCCCCTGCTTTTTGTCTGAAAATGTACCTCACTCGATCTTAATAAAAAGAATAATAAAATTTAGGTTCATAAATTAATAATTCCAGAACCTCCAATACATTTAATTGATACAGTATAACCTTATTAGGTTCATTAATGACCATTTCATGGGTTAAGAGATTCAATTTCACTGTTTTGGAGTGTTTTCTTCCATTGATTCCATGATCAATTTAATTATATTAATATATGAATAAGATTTTAGAATGAGAATGGTTGTCCAAAATAGATTTTTTATGTTATTAGTGAAAATCTAGAATATTACATGGTTATAATGTTTTTGGTTATTGGGAGTAAAGATGAATAATTAAAGAAAACATTGATGATAATTGATTGGGTTCATTGGTGGTTTTTGATCACAACAAAATCATTTTGATTTATAAATTAATATCATGTGTATGAAAGGATTACATAACATTGAATGTGATAAATTAACACATCTCGGATGATGTTTTCATTTCTAGCATAAAATAATGGGAAAAGGAGGATAATTATGAATTATTCCATTATTAGAAAAAAAATCATAACACATTTAATGTACTATAATTATGATAACATTTGGATTATGAGTGTTGGGGAATGAAAAAGAAAAGAAAGGATCTTGAAATAAAATAAATAAGAAGAGGATTTTACCTCCTGATGTTATCTTCCTTGAGAGCCTCTTTAGGTTATAGATTTTGGTATTTTTAGGAGACCAAGAGATTTTGGTAGTTGGATCGGTTCTTGGTGGGATATTTGAGTAGAATTTATACAAGGAACAAGTCTTGAAAAGTGTGATGAAAAGAGGGGAGTGTGGGTGGATTTTATAGTGGATGAGAAGAGGGTATTCTTAATTTTTTTATCATTAGTTTATTATATTTCCATAAGACAAGAAATAGTGAAGAGCCCATGATGAAAAATAGTAATAACTACATGTTAGTTTGAACCAAGGGTTCTTACATTAGTGATGATGATTTGAATAGTGTATTTAACTCATAATGTATATATATAGTAGATTATCGTACTTCACTATTCATAAAAAATCATGTTTTTCAGAAAAATCCAAAAATTACCCTAACCATTTTTTGACGTGTATAATCTCAATAAGAACTCCATTTTATCAGAAAAATTCTTTAAATAAATGAAATTTAATTTTTAAATGAAAATTTCATTTACTCATAAAATACAATTTTGATATTAAAACTGATTTTGTAATGCCCTGAAAAATTAAATATTTTTTTATTAAATTACCTCAAAATGCTAGGACAAAAAAATTATTTAAGAATACATTTCATGAAAAAAAATTCTTTGAAATCATTTTATTAATTATAATATTGTAAATAAATATTTACTGCTCACAAATATACCAATATATATTTATTAATTTTATAAATGTTCACTCTCATTTATAAGCCACCTAAATTTTATTTGTACATACATGGGTGATGTTAGTATTCGTAAGGGTACATTACTATTCATAAGGTTCATGATACTATTCATAAGGGTACATTACATTTCATAAGGGCCAATTTACTATTATTAAGGGTACATTACAATTCATATGTGACATGTTACTATTCATAAGGGTAGGTCACTATTTATAAGGTTGTGTTTCTATTCATAAAAAATATGTATGTTCTTTAAAACTCCAAAAATCGACTAAACACAAACGTTTATGTAAAAAAATTTATATTCAAAACACATAAGTGGAAAAATTATGTTCATTGTCTAAGTTATAAAAATGTTTTTGTTTGTAGAGACTCTATTTTTCATGCATTCAATAATAAATATATTTGAAAATTTTGGGGATGTTATAACCATAGGTTACTTTTACTACATCTCATATTCTGGGGACACACATCAAAGGAAAGGAGTGAGAAAGAATCCCATTAAAGGGATAAGAAATAGAGGCAAGTATATTGCAATCATGAGACATATATATAGAAATTGAGGCATAAAAATAAGGCATGAAAAATAGAAATATCATTCTAATAATAACGTGAGTCATAAAATTGAAATTTGGATACATCATTCAAATGATACATTAATAAGAATATCACCAGGGTTTGTCACCAAGGTGAAATAAATCAAAATTACCAAAATAATTCATGAAGGTATCATATAAAAATTCATATATAGAGAATAAATTCTCTAACCAATGAATTAGAGTACAATAGAGGATCACCATTCATATGGATTAATTAATGTGATCCACATAGACCAAAATAATTCATTTCATTAATAACCCTAAGATAATAAAAAACATGTTTTTATCAAAATTAAGAAATATAGGACTTCCTAAATACATGATTATTATATAGTTATTAATCAATGAAAAGGGAATACATTTTCATATATGTAAATCCATGAATCATAAATTATTTTAAATTAAGGTTAATTTCTAATAAAAATGAAGATGATTGGGTGCTTTCAAAAAGAAAAATAATTATAATTTCTCAATGTAAAATAGAGAAATAAATTTTTTAGTTGGATGAGTATAGAACATGAATTAAGGAAAGGTAAAATTAAAGGTTACAAGTGTCACCCATTAATAAAATACAATTATTATAGTAATAATATAATAATAATAGTGGGTGAAAACAATTTTTCTTCCAATTATAAGAGATAGCACAAAATTATTCTTCATGAAAATGAGAGGTGTAAATTTCCTTTACCATCATGATGTACTCCTAAATATTGAAGATTGGAACCATGTGGGGTGAGGACACCTTGGGGTTACTTTTATAGACAAAAATCACTAGAACATCATCATGGATAGATTGGGAGTGAAGGGGAATGTTGAAATGAGTTGGTATTTATAGAAAAGATAAAGAATTGTTTTATAATATCCAAATATAGGTCATAGAAACCTAGGTTGTGGAAAAATAAAACCATTGGCTTACCCACATTTTATCACATGATTTTGTAAATTTCAGTAAAATATTATTATATTTTAATCCAATACAAAAAAACAATATTTTTAAATACTTATTTTCATATATAAAATTTTATTTTCCACAAAGGAATGTTTTTAAAATAAGATTTTCCATTTTAGAGTTTGGGAATTGAATTATATGTTTCGAAATTGATTAAAATATTTTTTAAATATATAATATTATTAAAAAATATTATTTATTTTTCCAATTTTGGTTAATTAATTAGTATATAATTATGATATAAATATGATGGTATAAAATATACCTAAAACCCAAAACATTATTTTTAAATTTTAAATAAAAATAATGTATTTTATGAAATTCTCATAAAATCACCCTAACCTAATTTCGACATGTTGATTTAAAATATAATATTCATTTTATCTTAAAAATTTTCTAAATGTTATAATTTCAAATTTTTAATATAAAAATACTTATATATTGAAAAATAGTAATTTTTATAACACACTAAAATTTCAAACACTTAAAAAAATTTACAGGCCCTCATAAAAATATGTTATCATTTTTATTTAAATTTAAGTGCTCAAAAATAATATTTCCTTAATTTTTTTTCAAAATACATTTTTTTATTATTAAAATTAATAATTTCATAAAAATTATAATTATATTTCGTTTTTTATCCAGAAATAAATTTATCAAATTCATCTCCATTAAAAATGAGGCTTCGACCCCAACCTTTAAAAAAATATTTTATTAAGAAAAAAAATTAAACAGAATTCATGAAATAATTATTTTTATAAAAATGAAATCAAAAATTATGTAACTACATTATGGACACATGGAATTTTATTACACCTATGTATTCCTTAATGTTGCAGAGTTTGATGGTGGTAGTTTCATGGGGTGTCTTGGATAACATAGATGGAGTAGTTATCTCTACTAACTTAAACTTCCCCTATTTGTGATTTAATTCATGTTTCACTTTTTGAAGAATCGATTGATTTTGGTCAAAAAAGAACACCCAATGATGCTACCCACCAACCTTGTTAGGAAAATTGGTCGCCAAATTACATGAATTTATAGGTTCAGGACATCGAATGTCCTCTATACTTCCATTTTCAATTTTCATTACTGTTTTAATCACTAATTATAGTGGTAATTTTTTACCAAAGGGTATAATGACCCATTGTCAAATTTTCCAATGGTTATTTTTACAAATGGTTATATTTGACCAATGATCATATTTGACCAAAGATCATATTTGAACAATGTTCATATAACAATCAAATATCAATGATCACATTTCCTGATATACTATATAAATATCAACTCATTCTTTCACTCAATATTCATTACAATTACACCAAGGGTTATACATATTAATTTTCTAAGATGTTTATTAGTTCAAAAATAGTTCCTTTAATTTATTTAGAGTTGGAAATGGGGATGATGATTTTAATTTGTTGGGGAAATCTATATTTTCTCATTTTCTATTGTCTATTTTATTTTTTTAGTCAAATTTTAATTTGTTTAATTGGTTTAATATATGACTAATGTAATGATTATTATTAAATAGGTAATTTTTTGGTACCTCTACATTTTGTGCATGTAAAATTTAATATAATATCACAAAAATTTTATTTGGAAGAAAATATCATTTAAAAAACCTCATATGATACATTTTTACCCCATTTAAAAATTTCAACCCAAAAATTAAAACTCATATTCAATGTTGAATATAGGTGAGGGTACATTGTTTCATTGTTTCTACTGGTTAAATTTTTCCACCTCATACGTATGGTTCCTCCACAACACATTGACATGGTGGGAAATATTATTATGTAGAAATTTTTCTCTAAGTTTCATCATCTCTACCAGATTCTCTTTATAATAGTGTTCGTGTTTTTGTTGTACCACCCTAGATTTAGTATATGTGAGGGAATATGTATGTGAATCCTCAATAGAGATACATGGAATAAATCATGTACTTGATCCATACATGGTGTAAAATCTAATTGATAGGACACTTCTCTTACATGATCGAGTATTTTAATTTGGCAAATTTTTCTAGTGTTAATACTCCCATTATTTAAAAAAACAGGACTCTCTTCCATAGTGATATCAGAAGAAAATCATTATCTCCAAAAAAATCCATGCTTATTATATTATTGTTATCATATCTCTTTTGTAGAATCTAATTATCTTTTATATGTTTTTTAATGGCATAAAACATTTACATTATCTCATGAACATTATGAGGCTCGAGTACCTTTCTCTAAAAAAATTTCCCAACAAATAGAAGTTCTAAATAGAATACCACATAATTCTTCATAAGCTTCCATTTTAATACTCAAGGGGAATATGTTGTTGTATGAGAACTCAACTAATTTTTTTTTTTTTTGATCCCATCCACCATTAAATTCACTTAAGCTTGTTCCCAACATGTCCCCACCATTTTGAATTGTCCTTTCAAATTTCCCATCCATTTGGAGATGATAGGACAAAATGAAATTCAATTTTGTATTTATAAAATATTGAATACATATCCTAAAGTAATATGTGAACTTACACCTTCATAAAAAATGATTGAAATTAAAACCCCATATAGCCTTATCACTTCCTTTAAATATATATTCTAATGTTCTTAAAGGAGAAAATATCCCTCAAAAGTGATGAAATGGAGAGTCTTGGTGAGTCGATCCACTATAAAACACATCAAATTGTTTCCTTTAGATGTTATTAGGATAAAAATAATGAAGTCCATAGTTATATTTCTCCACTTCAATATTTTTGTAGGTTGTTGTTGAAATAATCCTTTAGTAATTTTTCCCCTATACTTCAGTTTTTGAAACAACAATCCCCTTACAGTGTAGTCGATGGTCTCCCATTTCATATTATCAAACCAATACTGATCAAATATTTCTGTATAAATTTTAGTTCTCCTAGGATTTATTTTTAATGTATATATATGTTATTCATCCATAAAATCCATTATCTGATGAATAGATGAGACAAATAACCTTATAAAAATGTTAGTATACTATCTTGATCAATATTGAACCCATTAAATTTCCCATTCAGAACATCCTCTATCTTATTTTATAATAAATCGTCTTTTATTTGATATCTCTTGATCTTCCAATGTAATGATGTTTGAGAAATAATTTTGGATAGGATTGATGGTTTATGTTCCCTCATGATTCCCATGTCCAACCTTACTTGGACCTTGACCAATAAATCCCCTTGGATCCTCATAATTTCCAAAAAAATATGGTCTTACCTAATTAAGGAATCAACGACTATGTTTTCTCTTCTAGGGTAATAATGAATTGAACAAGCATAGTATTTAAAAAGTTCCAACCATCTATTTTGTCCTAGGTAAAATAATTTTTTCATGAAAATATAAATATTTTTTTTTCAGTGTATATATTTCATTTCATTCCATAATGAAAGTTCCACCATATATTAAAATCACAAAATAACTACTAAGACCTCTATATCAAATGTAGGATAATTCTAATAATGATGATTTTACTATCAAGATACATTAGTGATCATCTAATCATTTTTATGAGGATATACCTACTTCCATTCTAAGATGAATCAAATAAAATAAAATTCCTCCTTTGATAGATATTAGTGTTAACAAATCTGTATTAACCAACCTCTTCTTCAGTTCATGGAAACATTCTTCATGCTTCTTTGTCCAGATAAAATTATCTCTTATTCGAGTTAACATGATTAGTGTATTATAAATCCAATATCTATTTTTCACAAACCTCCTATAATATCTTATTAACCCATGGAAACTTATAAAAAAATATTACTATAAGATAAGACCACTCCACTACAAAATTTTTCATGGAAGGGTAAACATAGATCCCTTTATTGGATACAATGTTCTTTATAAAATCAAATTGATGTAACTAGAATTAAAATTTAATAAATTTTCCAAATATAATATAATTATTAATAGTTTTAAATATAATATTTAGATATTACTTATTCTCCTTATTACTTTTAAAATATATCATAATATAATCGATAAACACATCGATGAATTTATTAAGGTAGTCATTAAAGTCATTATTCATTAAATTCGTAAATATTGCAGAAGAAGTAGATATGCCAAAGACAATAACAATAAAATCATAGTAAACATATATTTTTGGATAGAATTAATTTTCATATCTTCATTTTTCATCCTCAATTGATGATACATATATTAGAGGTAATTATTGGAGAAAAATTGGGCCTCCTGAATCTGGTCAAATAAATTATCAATCCTTGGGAGATGGTACTTTTTCTTCAATATGATACCATTATGTTCTCCACAATTATCACAAAACATCATTTCTCTATCCTTATTATTTAAAAATAGAATTGGTGCACCCTAAAGAGAGAAACATGGTTAGAAAAATTTTTATAAAGAAGATCATAAAGTTGTTTTGTTAATTCCGCAAAATCCATATCTTCAATTATATATTGTCTCTTCGATATCATATTGAAACTATGTATGTGTTCATTGGATAACACTACCTATATTTAAGGGGTGGTCATTATAAATATTCAGGAAATATGGAAATGTAATCATGAACTATGGGATCTTTTCCATCCATATTCTTTCAATTTATTCTCCCTCTTTAGTGACAATGTCCATAATGAAGGATATGGTAGGTTCTTAAAGACAAAGAATAGGCCATGATATCTCCCTTTTTAAAGAAGTATAGGTTTTATATTCAATAATACTGAAATTTCATTACTCTTATAGTTTATATTAGAATTTTAACTTTAGATTTATTCCATCAATAGTATAGTGCCAAGTTCCACCATGGTAATGAATACTAGACTTGTGATGAGATTATACTCACCAATGATAAAAATGAAGTTTTCTTACCAAGTTGATTCTAGGATAATTCTTCCATGATTATTGAATGTTAAAAATACATTTAGATCATAAATGATTGATTCTATATTATTTGAAAAAATAGTAATGATATAAATGAATGCAAATAACTAAAAAAATGTATGTGATATATTTGAGAGCACAAAGAATATACCATCCACCCCAAAATTTGGATCCTCTAATTTAGATGTCATGATAAAAAAAATTCCCAACAGTTCTCCCCTAGATGATTCAATATTTTAAGGGGCTTCCATCCATTATTATATAATTTGGATATTGATTGAAAAATTTCCAGAGAATCTCACACATGAATCATTGTACCTTAGGTTGGGCATGAACCATATTCCCTTTATCGTTAGGGTTGAGAAGTTAATGATTTAACTCAATGGATTGTTTTGATCTGTATAAACATCTATTTTACAATTTTATCACCTTCCACTCATGAGAAATGTGTTCTTAAATAATTATTCACAAATTTCTGACACATGGAATGTTTTAATCTCTTTACTATACTTCTATGATCAATGTTATTCCAAGAGTTTGGCTGCATTTCTCTTATCTTTTAATTAAACCTATGTGAACATTGCATCTCTCGAAATTCTAAGTCATCCTACATATCCATATGCACTATCTCATCATAATATTCATAGTCTAAATTTTTCTAAAATCCCCGATATATGGGTCCTATAGAAGAATCTATCAAAATTTCCCTTATGACCCCTAGTAAAGATAGAGGTGTATTGATAAAGTATTGTAATGTTCATTTCATATCTTCCAAAAGATTCATTTTCCTTATTTATTAAATATAATAATTCCTTCTCAATATTTTTCCATGAAAATGGGAAGGTATTATTGCAGAATATTCTCTAATTTTATTCCCGTTCCATTGCACCAATCTCTATAAATAAATTCATGTTTTTAATCCCTCTCCTCCAGTGATCAAATTCTATTTCTATGAGGTTTACTTCCATGGTGAATTTATATAGTTCTAAATAGCATCATATATTAATGTACTTTTTAATATAGTTGATCCATTATTTTGTTATAAATGTGTTAGATCTTCGACTAAAAGAAGGTGTTCTTTGATGTATGAAGGAAATACTAAATAGTTTTTCCCTTTGAGGTGAATTTGGTCACTCAACATGATTCAAGTTATTACACATAACTTGAGATAGTTCATTCATAATCCATATGATTTTTTCTATTTTAGATTCATTTTTATGGCTTCTAGAGCATCATCCACTATTCTCATCATTTATGAGGTTCCTCTAATTTTCCAAAATTTTTATGACATAAGAAATCCTTAATTACAAATATGTTAATTTTAATAATCTTATAGTTATAGAGGGAGTTTATTCTATAAAACATCTTGATTATTTATGTTATTCAAAATTTCCTCTAATAAAAATTGCATCCCTATATACCCTTCTTAACGGTTCAAAAAATCTTTTAATTAACCAATCATATCCCCTGGGAGTGTCAAACTAATATTTTATTAAGGATCATTGTCATGAACATGTTCCCAATTGATTCAATCTCATTGTGGTGTTTTCTGGTTTTACCCTAAAGTAAAACTATGCTAGATCTATACCCACTGGTTGTATCCAGACATGGATTTATTTTTTTGTGAACCATATACAAAATAATCATAAAAATAATAGGTTATTTTCATATATTTATACTTTTACATAGGGCTAATTTAATGTCCTAATTTTCACATATAAACAAAATTTTCTCTAATATTAACTATGTAAACCTATGTTCTTATTATAAATACATTTCATTATAAGTGAAAAAACAAATGATCTTTTAAAGATTAGTTTCATGGAAATTAGGTGCATAATACATAAAAACATAAAAAATTTCTTATAATCCCCAATAATTAAATCTTCATGGGTTCACTATAAGTTACTTTTATTACATCTCACATCATAGAGATATACAATAAATTAATGGGGTGATTCTGAAGACTAGTAAGGGGATAATTAAGGGGGACATAAAATATATGATCTTGATACATGTCAATTATGAAATAACACATAATAATTATTCCTGAAAAATAAAACTATTATAATAATAATAACATGAATAATAACATGTAAATGTGACTAAAACATTTAAATGAGACATTGATTAAAATATACCACCAATTATTATCACTAAGGGGTCATAAATAGGAATAAATGATATTATTCACCATGGGATCATAAAAAAATTCATATTGAGATATTAAATAATTTAACAAATGTATTGGAGTGTTGTTATAAACCACCCTTAATATGCCTTAATTAATTTGATCTATATAAATAATAATAAATTATTTCATTAATAACCCATGTAGAATAAAGAACTAGTTTATTATCAAAACCATAGCATAAAAAAGTGTGTGAAGACATCATTATTGCATCATTCTTAACCATAGAAAAGGGAATGAGGTTTTTAAATATTAAAATAATCATATCAAGAAAACATTTTAAATTTAGGTGAATAACCATGAAAAGGTACAAGGTTTGGGTATTCATCAAAATAAAATAAATTATAATTTATCAATTAAAATAGAGAAATAAATTTGGAATCCTAAAGGTTATAAAACATGTATTATGGAAATAAAAAACGAGATGCGACAATGGTGTACCCATGGTAAAATACCATTCTTATAGTTAATGGATAATAGAAGTAGAAAAAAAAGAAATTAATTTTGAATTTTTATGACATATCATAAAAGAAATATTGAATGGAAATGAGAGGTGGAGATTTCCATTACTTTGAATAGATACAATTAATTCTTGACGATTGGATCCTTAGGTCTTATGGAAACCTTGAAGGGATTCCTTTAGAGGAAAATCACCTAAAGATTATGTATGATGGATTGGTAATTATGTTTAATGAATAAATGGGTTGGTATTTATAGTAAAAGTGGAGTAATGTTTTAATAATACACAAATATAGGTCATATAAATCTCGGTTCTGGAAAATAAAAAATGAATTGATTACCCATGGTTTTGGCTCATGGTTTTACGCATTTGAGTTACAAATTATTATTTTGTAATAAACTATACCCAAATATAATTTTAATACATCCTTTGTCATGGGAAATTAAATTTTCTGCAAAGTAATGTCATTAAAATTAAAATTTAGATTTTAGACTTTGGAAAGTCACTTATCGGTTTTAAAGTTGATTAAAATTTATTAAAATAATTATTATTAACAAAATAACCTATTTTTGTTTATGAGTTTTGGTATAAAAATTATTTTATAATTAATACATAAACATGATGTCATGAAACATACTAAAAACCAAAAATTCATTTTTTACTATTCATGAAAAAAATAAATTATTTTATAAAATAATCATAAATTCACTCTGACATAATTTTAACATTATAATTTCAAATATACTTTTTATTATATTAGAATAATTATATATTCAACATATTTTTAAATTTTAAATAAAAAATATTTATTTATTGAAAAGTAACATTTTTATAGAACTCCCAAATTTTTGACACTTATAAAAAATTCCTATGAAGTTATCATATTATATTATCATTTTTATTTTAATAAAAGTGTCTTAAAATTATATATAATAAGAAAAATATTATTCAACATATCATTTTTTATAAAAATTTATATCTTTTTCCAAAAAATAATTATGTTTTATATGTGTATAAAAATAAATTTATCAAATTTTTCTTAATTAAACATTAATTATATTAGGAAATACAATTTATACAATGGAATTGATAAAATGAATATTTTATTTATAATAATAAAATTAGACCTTTTGTAACTACTTACTGGACTTTTGACTCTTTATTTCACTCACATACACCCTAGTGGTTCAGTGTGTGATTGTGGTATTTTCATGGGGAGGCTCAGAAAGCAACGACTGAGTGGTAACCTCCTCTAACTTGAAGGTATACCATAAAATATTTCATCAAATTTCACTTTCTGATTCATGGGTTAGTATTGGTTAATGAATAATCATTATGAATCCATATCCCTCCCATGTTCTACAAAATGGGCTTAAAACGACACAACTCTACTGGTTGAGATGGTCATTTCTCTTTTTTGAATTAATTTTACTTAGCCCTTACAACTGGTAAACAATAATAGTAACGGTAAAATTATAACCAAAGTGTATAACTAATAACAGTCAAATTGACCTGTAGATTTACTGAATATATTTCATATTTGATCAATGGTTATATAATGGTCAAATCCTAATGGTCAAATTTCCCTTTATACGTAGAAATATAACATCATTATTTCACTTAGTATTATATACAATACCTCTCATGGTAATATATTTTAACTTTCTAATATTTTGATTTGTTTTATATTATTTTGTTTTATTTTTTCCGTGTTTACATTGGGAAGATGATTCTATTGGATGGGGATATGTATATTTTCCCATTTCATATTCCCTATTTCATATTTTTTTGTTCAGTACTAATGTTTTTCATTTTAATTAGTTTCATAGCTCACTAATGTAATGATGACTATTAAAAAGATAATTCTTTTTCATCAGTATTTTTTATGTATATAATATAATATAATTTATCCCTTCTTTTCTCTAGAAAATAGGATCATTTAAAAATATTGTGTCATTATAAGAATTTCATTTTCATTGCGTATGAATTATAAGTAATTATATCCTCCCTAAAAAATAAAATAATTTATTATAATGATTTTTTTCTAATGCATACAAATAAAAAATTTACAACTTATTGTAACTATTTTTATCACCATGACAATATGTTTGTGAAATTAAAATAAAGAGAGTGACATTTTGTATTTATTATTTAATAGAAATAATATATTGGTCTTTATCAATGAAAAATGGAAATAGGTTGTCATATCAATGAATATTTGATGGATATAGTAAAAATAAATTAATAAAATAGAAATAAGTCATGTATTAGATAGAATTTTATAACCTTAACACATTATTTTTTTCATTAATTACCTGATATACCCTTTTTCATTCTGAGAAACATTCACCACGGTTACTATTTATAATGACCAAAATAAAATTAACCTTATTAATAAATTTAAACAAGTTGATTCAAAATATGGAATAAAATTTTATATTTTAATATTCTATAAATAGAAGAAATTACTTTTAATATAAGTGTGAAAAATACAATGAAAGGATATTTTTATAAAAATACATTTCTTTGTGTAAAAATGAACATATATCAAAATAAAATATTATATAGATTACTAAGGAATTTTTTAGAACACTGTGACCCATGGATTGGAAAAAACCAAATCCATGGACCGAGAAAAATTTATTAAAAAACAAAACACACACATCTCCAAAGTCAAGGATTACAAGACAGAAAGTGTCCAAATAGAGCACCAGCTTCCTGAAATTTTAGTCAAATTCAAGATCAGCATATAAGCAAACTAACCAAACTTGGGACAACTGGACAACAACTTTCCACCATCCGACCATCCAGTCTTTAATGATCATGATATCAAAGACAAAGGCTTAAAATATCAATTTTTGCTTCGAACTCTTCCATGAGGATCTCCCCCCCCCTCTTAGATGTCACCCTCGGGTCTACACTATGGAATTATCTCTTGCATTTTTCAATGGAGCTTGAGAAGAAAATGTTAAAATGGATCCCTCTTGTTTATGCTCATCATTGACAATATCCCTTGCATCGATCGGAGAAGAAGAGGCATCGAGAGTATATAAATTCTTTTGGATGGTAAACATCACATCCTGCTGAAAAATCTGAATTTACCAGATTAGTCTGCAGAGTGTAAACATGTTATTTGGAAACATTAACCTTATTTAGCTTAGTGTTAAAAGTGTAAACACCCGTTGTATCAAAAATGCTACAAAAAAATCCATCATTAGCGCACACAGATCCTGCTACATCAGATATAACAGCAGAATCCTGTAAAAAATTGAGGGATTCCCGCCTGAGTCCATGCATTTCTGTCCAGCTGGAAGCCCCATGTGCATTACTCCTTCTCAAGCAGGGATGGAGTTAAAAATGATTTTTATCTTCTCTTGTGTTGAACTATTCATCCATCTCCACCTCCAGAAATAGATTGGCCGACTCCTTTAATTCTGAAACAGCATCCTCAAAACTGAACCAACAAGCAGCACCTTTGCTGCTCTTTAGGGTAAGCTCATCAGGGTCAAACCAAAACCAGAAAAGTAAATCACCCAAAACCATGATGTCCAGCCCATTCACAGCCATGTTCAGCTCCATGTGAACTCAGTATCTTCGAATCCTTTGATGTCCAAGCCATTTCCATTAAGTGGCATGAACCAGCCATGAGAAATATCATGGTGATTTATTTCCAGATTCTACCAACTCTACAAGATATACTTTAGTTATTATGGGAATATGTTTTGAACTCCATACCTTTAAAGCAGTATCTTTGATTTTCCTGGCTTTAGGGGGTCTCCCTACTTTCCTTTTCGAGCTTTGAGGACCTTTGGAACCTTGAAGCAGGTCATCAATGTTAACAGCTTCAGGTATGCCACTGTCCTTTGAAAATATTTATGAGCATCCGTGGGGACAAAAATGATGGGCAGCATTTTGAGGATTATTTTTAGATGCAACAGTAATGTTAACAGTATAAAACATAGTCGAAGTATCAGACTTCCTCTCCATGGAAGCTGGTAGAAGAATCTGCAAGTTCTTCTGAGTATTGATGCTGAAATCCAGTTCTGTAGCTGAAGTAGGATCACAGTTCTACCCATCTTCAACCTCTGTGGAAGTATCCAGGTTTGAAGCATCAATTACATCTTCTTTATCATCCTGTAAAGAGATCAAAAAATCATGGATTTCATTATGAAAATTCAGAAAAAAAGGATACTCATCCTCCTCATTCTGTAAGTCATAAACCAGAATACAAACATCACTGCAAATCTCAGAGAATATATGAAGATACTCCTTTGAAACCCATTCAAAAACTGGCTAAATAGGCACAAGCTTTAAGATCTGCTCTTCCTCCTCAGCCACATCATCCCATGAAACTCTTTGTGATGAAGAAGAAGTAGGATACTTTGGTGAAGAAGCATTTTCAAAAGGAATATGAGTTTTGACAGGAGGGACAACTGACTTTAGAATTCCTTTTTTTTCAATAAAGATGGCCTTGTTCTTTTTATTTCTATTGCCATCATTCTATTGAGAAACCTTAGATGGAACCTTGGAATTTTTCTAAATCAACCTACAGTTAAAGATATTATGTCCCACAATTTTACAGACATCACAAAAGTAGGTCACATTCTCATATTCCAATCGAATATCAGATTTAATACCATTAGCATTAAACAGAATAGAAGCAGGTATTTTGACTTCTAGGTTAATGTCCACAAGTATTCTAGAAAAATAACCATTTTCACCATCCAAGGTGTGTTGATCCACCCTCATAGGAGTACCAATACATGATGCAATGTCGCTAAGGATTCTAGGATTCCAATACACCCAATAATATTACTTTAGTTAATGAAAATAAATATAGGTATTTAAAATAACATATTTTTTTTTATTCACTCAATAATCAATTTGTTCAGAAAAATAAAAAAAATCACTCTAAGAAAATTTGTATAAGATTATCTCAAAAATTATTTCCATTTTTAACAAAAAATATTAAATGGTGGAACTATTAATTATAATAACCATAAAAAAATTCAATAAGCCTTATTTTCGAAGAAAAATCATTTTTAAAACAGAAAATATGTTTATTACCATTTCATAGCTAATAACCATAATTAAATGATTGTTAATATTAAAAAAAACACTAGGATTGGTAGTTAAAAATAATTTAAAGATTAAGAATAGAAAAAACATAATATAAAGAATAATATGAACCTAAGACACAAAATTTTATATGGTTTGGTAAAAAATACATACGTCTAGGGACAGGAAAACACTTCCCTATTTCGGAATGAAAATTCTAGGGATAATATTAAATTATAAAACCCTAGATCTAAAAATTAAATTAATTTCTTCCATAAACTGCATAAGTAGTCCATTGTGATATTATAACCAGTGTCTAGAGTTCTGTTGAACTTTAACGAATTATAGGTCTCGTAATTCACATACCTATATAAATCCTTATTGAAGTCCACATTGTTGTAGTTTTGTTGTTCCATGAAACTATAGTAATATTTCATTACAACAACTATATATTAGTGATTCTATTCAAGTTTTTTATAGTGAGGAAACATTTTTATAGTTACCCAAAAGTTGGGCTAGGTTTTTTATCCCACAAACCCCTAGGTAAGAATGTGTTACCCCTAGAACCATTAGGAACCTCTTCATTGGGGGGGGGGGAGTAAACAGTGGGAGTTGTTTCCTAGTCTGCGTTATGGGATACTAGTAGGTGACTCGTCATCATCTAAGGATCAAAATAAACCCATCCAAAAATCTATCACCTAGATCCTAATAATTAAAACTATCATGATTATGTGACACTGACTTGGAGAACATACATAAACTGAAATTTTCCTTTTATTCCCTCAACAATAGGTGCTTTACCATAAGGAATCAACTTTATGATAATGTTTCTTGAAATAACATCTATTTTACGTTTCCATTCTACCACTATGTTCATTCAAATTCTACCCCTTATACTAAATTTATAAATGAAGATCAAAAAAGGTACATTAGTGACTCAAAATCTCTATCACCATAAACTCTATCAATATGTCTACCAGATTGCTGGTTCCACAAATGTTCCTTAATGTTTACTAACCCATCCTATATTAACCCTATGATAAAATGGTACATAAACTAAATATGATTCATATAAGAATTAAATACGGGATTATTTTCAATATTTTTATCACTCTTACTCTCACATTGAAATTCATTTTTTTCTATCCTTCCACATTTCTCATCTAAGAATTTCATCTTCCAAAAAATATTCCTCTAATGTTTTATTATATAATATTATTAAAAATAAGTTAAAGATAATGGACCCACGTTATATAATTAAGATATCAATTTCACTAAATTTCCTCTATAGGTAAACAAATAACATGTGGTCCTCCTCCATCTGTCGAAATCACCTTCACGTTCAACATCCACAAACCCCTATAATGTCTTTCCATCCAAATATCAGAAAGATACTTATTTAATTACAATCAAACAGCACAGTATCCACTTTAACAGATTCTTAATGATTCTTTATAGGGTTATCCATGCACCTGTTCCAAACACCAACTACACAAGCAATATCAGGCCCGTTATAGACTATGGAATAAACATGAAATCTAGTAGCTTATGTTCACATAACCTCTTCCATACACTCAACCTCTTTAACTGTCCTTGGTTATTTCTCCATTGATTATTAGAAATGGGTTTATATGGGAATAAAAACTAACTCTATTTTTTGTGTACTAAGTCTTATAAAAACATTTTTAATTTTTCAATATTGTGAAAACTTCATGGTTCCTACTACATGGTCTCCCATGATCTTCATACACAAAAATTTTTAGTTTGTCTAGGATCATTCATCTAAAAAATTTCAGCTATATGCCCTTTTATCTCATCAATCCTCTAATTATGTGATCCTAAACAGGTCATTTTACCCACATAAAATAGAAATATAATGTATCAATCACCAGAATAATTTATATTGAAGCATTGATTCATTCCACATCATTTGCATTAATTTTTTCTCGTGAATGCATTAAACATATTGGTCTATTTCCGGGTATCTTGGTTTAACTCATATTATATATTATGGACTTTCACACAATTTATTTCATTTCCTAAATCAACATATCCCTTTTTATGTGTAAAACCAATTTCCTCCTCAAAATATTCAAAATGGAATGTATTATTTATATCAGGATCTTAAAAATTTAAATCCTATGAGGCAATAAAACTACGATCCACCAAGATTATGATAATATTCAATACTGGTGAGAAAATGTTATCAAATTCCACACCATCCTTATGTTGAATAAATTTCACCACCATCCATTCATTTTATATCCCTTTACTATCATTTCAGTGCAAGACTCGATATACCCATTTGAAAAAAAAAATTGTTTTTTATAGAAAATGTGTCATATGTAATGTATTTTTGTAATTTAGTTATGAAATCTCATGATTCATAGCTTTCTACCACTTATTCTATATCTTAAACTACATTCCTTCTTCAAAATTATTTGGATCTCCACTCTCAATCAATAGAAAATAATTTATGGATGGCCAGTACCACTACACATTCCTTATAGCCCATGTTGATATTCTCAATAGCACCTAAGGAGTAGTCTCCACTAGTTTCAATGTCACATGATCTGGTACATATTCAATAACTACATGATTATGGAACACTAATTCTTTATTAACACTATCAATTTTATCTACATTATGGTGTTTGTACATAGAAATATCATTAAATATATTTTTCCAGACTATAATGATCTTATGGTTCTTATCATCCAAAAAAGTGATAACCAATTACAACATGTACTTTGAATCAGTTTTATCCATTGAATCATTGCCTATATGTCAATATTTTAAACAAACAATGACTCATAAATTTTTGAGTCTTACATACTCTCTAGGATAGTCATTTTTAGGTAAAAAATATCCATTCGGTACCTATAGAAATTTGATAAAGAGATATTCTTCCATGCTCATTACCACTGCATAGAATGTGTTCGGTAACATCGACTATAGCTTCATACTCTTGGAAAATTAATTTAGTGTATTTTTCATCCTTTCAGCTACACCATTTTTTAATGTGTTCCTAGAGTAGAATTCTCCAAAAAAATCCATTATTATAAAAATAGTATCTAAACATATGATGTCCATTCTCCCATCTATTTTCAAACATAAATAAATTTATCATTGTTCTTCACTCATTCTCCACAAAGGAATTCAAATTTATAAACATGTTAAACACATCATATTATCTGTTCATAAAGTAAACCAATACCCTTATTATTGATTTAATGACAAATGTCACATAATATTATAACCTTATAATGGAATTTATTGGTATAGGCCCTGAATAATCAGTGTTAATAAGGTCTAACTTGTTTACCCTTTATGTTCTTCCTAATTTTTCAAAGGATGAATTATTCTATATTCTAATGATAAATTCTTTACACAATACAACTTTCAGAAACCTCATCCATTGTAATATTCCTTTAATTTTCAACATCAACATCCTCATCCCCCTCATGTAGACTGACATGTAATTCCTTAGTTTTAATACATAATAGAACGTATTGATGAAATAATTTCCAAAATTGTCTATCCAATTTTGTCCATGGTTCTATTATTTACTCAATGAGGAATCCCCATAGTTCCATTAATAATCTTCCACACACCCATAGTGAACATGGTATCAAAACCTGTATCATTCATATGACTGAATGAAATAATATTTCCTGTTAATCCAGGGACATAACTCACATTTTTTATAATAAGTAAACTCCCACTATTTTTCTAGATCTGGGAATCTCCCTTTCCTAAAATATGTGAGGGTTAATTATTAGAAAGATATACCTTTCCAAAATATATAGAAACATAAATTTTTAAGAAACCATTCTACAATGTGGACTATAATGATTTCCCATAGTATAGATTTCAATACACTATTGGGATATATTTTCTCATCAGGAACACAACATTGGTTACATCAACATTCATGTTTTATGTATTTGTTTTAAGAACCATATTTTATTCTTTGGACTCCTGGTTGTTTCATTTCATCATAAAAATCCATCAAGGAGTAATAATACCCTTTTCAATTCTTGAATCTTTTTTCTTGATTTTGATCATCCTCTATATTATCCTGATACACATATCTACTTCGTCCAACCACATTCAAAGTATAACAAGAAAATCTTCCCAACTTTCTTCTTTGAATATCCTCAATGACGATCTTGTTTATTATGTCCTTCCAAACTAGATTTATATTCCCTGAAGAACTGATCATAAATATTATAATCACTTCCCAAATTGTAGTTAATAATGACGGTAATGTGTAGGTGTTTCATTGTGGTTATTGTGACATGGAATTAAAAATTTTAATTTATTTCGTAATAAAAAAATTCATTCATGTACACATACCTCACCATCAAGCATAATTTCAATGGGTGACAACTAAATTTTAATACTGTTGAATTCATTGATGTGATCGACAATAATATTTTCTAAAATAATTTTTAGATAGAACTATTATCCCATTAGGTACACATTGTTCGACATGAAAGTATTCTCTAAAAAATTATTGATGAATTTAATTAACCCATTCATATTCATATCTTCTATGATGTTCAACAACGCAATTTTAGCTAATATGAGGTTCAAAACTCTAAAAACCATTCAATATAGCAGATTACACTCGCTTTTCTCCAACTCCATTGGTTTTCCAACCATATGAAGAAATTGAATCATTAATTAGTAATGATATTCGTCTATATTTACTCACCAATAACAATATTTAGTTCTATTGAATTTATCAATCATCACTATGAATTCTTCTATTTCCTCCATTCAATTTGGGAAAACCAAAATTTGATCTTCCAAAACCAGCATTTTCTTAATGTTTTTTTTTTGAAATGAAATAATATTACTTGATATAATGGTTTGTAGATGAAGAAAAGAAAAAATTATAAATTTGAAGATGAAGATGGGACACAATGAATAATATCATTTTAGAAAAAATATGCATGTCTACATAGAGGAAGAAAAAATCACTATTAAAAGAGAATAATCATAGGGAATAATGTCAAAGTAAGGAAATAGAAATTTCAATGTTCTCATAAAGATGGTAGTGTAATTGTTCCACTAAGATCATAGTAAGTCCCCTATACTATAGTAACTAGTGTCTAAAAGTTTGAAAAACTACCATAATCTGTCAGCATCTCTAGTCAGATGATATTATTGTACCATATCAAATTCCACATTAATAAAACATCTTATAACATGTTAATATAGTATGTTTTCACTATTATAGTGACTTATTTATGTTGTAGGTCAACCATACTATAATGAGTCAACTTCTCAATAATGACCCAAATGTTGGGCTTGGGACATTGGCCATAAACGTATGAGTTGTAGACGACTACCCCCTTCAACCCCCAGTGACCTCACCGTAGTGGTCAACCCATGGGAGTTTCCGCCAAGTGTGTAGTATGGGATACTAGTGTTTATCCCAACATCATCCAAGGACCAGGATACAAGAATCCATAATGTTAATTAATTTAGTTTGATATATGTAAACTAATAATTTCATTAAAATAATTTATCAACTAGAATTAGATAAATCTATAAAAATACACATTTGAACTTAAAAATATTTGTATGAAATATTAATCCTTTACATTAAAAAGATTATATATCATTTACAATAAATTTATAATTCATGTATGACTGATTATTTTCATTGTCATGTAAAAACAAACTACATATATTTTAGAATAATTTTATTCATATTAATACCCTACAAATCAATGACTAGTCTTTAATGGTCTTATATACATAATAATATTTCTATCGTGGGTTATTAATGCTTATTGTTGATAATACCAAATGCAATATTTTTAATGAAAATTTATTCTAAAATATTAGGGTGTTACAATATTTTTGTTTTTTATCCGAAAAGGTGATTCAATTAATATAATTATAATTCCTAAACATTTTTTATAATAGTTTAAACTATTTAAATATTCTTATTGAAATGATAATTTTTATACTCAATATATACATTATTCTTTCTTAAATTTTATAAAAAATACAGAAGACAATTAGAAAATTTTTATTGAATTCGAATTGAAATATGTTTTCAAAGTGGAATTGTGCTTTTGGGTTTTTGGAATTAATTATTACTTATGGAATTATACTGATCCAAGATATTAATTTTTTGAACATATTCATTGTTTACTTATTTATTTTGATGATTATTTATATTGAATTCATACTGTATTTTTTGAAGAATAATCTTCAAAAATCCAAATATTCTATTTAGTAGTTGGACACATAAGTAGATTATGATGTTGTTATATTTTACTATTTTTCACAGAAGGGGTTGAAAAGGTTTGAGAAATAACATAGTATTTTCATAAAATTATTCATGTATTCCAAAAGTCACATTTAAGAAAATTAAAATTAGAGTACTTCTAGATCAAGTAAGGATCAGAGGCACAAAAGTGTTCCACTCATGTAAGAAAAAGTGTATTTAATAATTTCTATTTTCAAAGATAAATATTATAGATGAATTAATCAAACCAATAAATTATCACACACCCATGTATGGGTGGGTTCTGTATATAGTTAACAATGTAATAGAAAATATAATTATTAAGAGACATAAGATAATGTGATACCAATAAGAAACACCATCAAACCCAACACCAACTTTGACTCATTTGAAAAAAACAATTCACATTACCTATGCTTCAAAGTAGTTGAGTCCTTTCATGTTGAGGTAGACTCATTATTCAAATATTAAATCTTGAATATGCAGAGGCAAAACCATGAGTCTTTAAACGAATCTGAGATGAAGATGATGAACTTATGAATATTGGAATGGAATATAAATACAAAACCAAATTTTAGATGGACCATATTGAAAGAATTTTATGTGATATTTTTGGATTAAGCTAGTTATCTTAAACTCAATTGATGAATCCCACCTCAGATGAGGATGATAAAGATTAATCAAATTTCATCGAAGTTAGTGTTGATTGAATGAAAAGAATTCCCTAGTTATGGGATTTAGGGTTTTTGGTCATTGGGTTATTATTTATATTGGGTGAAGATGAAGGACAGTTTGAGGGGCATGGTTATGTCCAATGTTATTATGTGAGGTTAGAAGAGGCATTCATAGAAGGTAATTCATGAAATTCTTTGATTATTTTTGTACATTACTTGCTTTCATTTCCTAGTTTATTCCTAATAACTTGCACCAAATGGAATAAAATTATGCAATCCTTACCACCATTTGAGAAGAAGTTATGAATTAGGGGATATTATAGGAAGGGTTGAGAGGATTTCATTATAAAGTAGTTTTTCAATCACACCTGGACGTTTGAAATAATTTTATTTTATTATTTTATCTGCATTTGAAATATTTTTATGTGGTGTGGGCCAATTCCGATCGTTATCTTGTTTTTTTGCGCGTGAATGATGGTTCTAGGTTTTGTCAGCATTCAATGCACGGGCATGACATGAGTGAAACCGTGCGGCATCGCTAACTCACCTTGCAGTATGCCTGGTGCACGATTAATTAATTAAGAAATATAATGAAGTGAGAATGGTTTTGATAATAATAATAATATTGTTATTATTTCTGATTATTATTATTATTACTATGTTTAATATTTTATCAAGTTATTATCATTTTTTACTATTTTTGTTATTATAAAATTTCCAACATCATTAATGTTGTTATCATTATAAGTGTTAAGGGGATAAATTTTATTAAGTTATTGTTATTATTGACCTCATAAAAATAACAACTATTATTATTTTTTAAAATATTATAATTTTTTTATCATTTCCAGTTTTAAATATTATTTTTTAGTTGGTTAGGTTCTCTTTGCAGTTTGGTTTTAGTTCACATTTATTTATTTATTTATTTTATTTTTTATCTTCTATTTATTTAATTTTTTCATGACTTATCCTACTTTATTCCCCCTTGTGTTGCACCATAGCTGCCCCCAACCCTAGTGTGACTTTCCTTCTTCCTCCTTGTGCCTCTACCTTGACCGGAGCCTCCTCCCACTCTTTCCTCCAGTTATATCATTCAGCTACCACTATTCCATGCTGCAGTCCACCTTGCTCCGAACCAGTGGCCCTAGCCCCCTTCTCCTCCAGGTGTGCAGTGAGCCTCCCTTTGAAGCGACCTTGCCCAACCTCCCGTTCCCAGCACGCCTCGCCTTGGCATGCACTCCCTAGACGCGTCTATCCTTCCCTCCCTGCATCCCTCCGCGCATGACTCATCCTCTCGGTATTCCGTATTTTAATCGATACACTACCCCCTGACCCATGGCTTGTCCCCCTCTGGTGATTTCCACTATCGGCATCGCGTCCAACCGGCCTCTCCGTGCCGGCGTAACCCCTCGTCTGGCCGCGACCCCTCTTACCCACTCTGATTCTTCTCCGACGACCAGCAGGTGAACTCCCAAGTCCAACTTTCCTTTTCCCCCCTTCTTACTTTGGTTACTCCACATTTAAGGTTTATTTATGTTTTATCTATAAAATTTTTGGGTCCAATTTTATTTTAATGGTTGGGTTGAGACTCCTTTAGGTGAGGCAATGGGGCGATTGATGTTCTCCACCGGTTCTTGGATTTTCTGCGTCTTTTGAGTCAATTCCACGATTTTATGTTATTAGATGTGTTTTAGTTTCTTATTTGATTATTTATATGAGTCTATGGATTAATTATGTGGTGAAAATCATGATTTGGAAATGTCTTGAGGTGCGTTAACCTTGTTGCGGTATTCCCGAGTCTCTGATTTTGATTGCGTAGGGTGGAATTCACCTTTTGCTGATTTCTTGCCTTTTGTAGCTTCATTGACATTTGATTAATGGATTAATATGTTTATAAGTATTTGTTTCATGTGAATGATGATGTTTTGTTTGGACATTTTTAACCTATAGTGTATGTTTACTGAATTTTTGCACGCTACTTATTTGATAAAAAACATGGTTGTATTTTTCAAGTGGTTTGTAATTTTCAAAAGCATGTAGTGGCCTTTTAAATTTATTTGGGATGTTTAAGATGGTGATTTGGTTATTCTCAAAAGGATCTATAAAGTATTTTTAGGATAGAATATTATGGCATTCTTTTAAATGATTTGACAAGTGGCTCAAATGATTTATTTTTATTATTTTTTTTATTATTATTTTTCTCATAAAATTTAAAGTGTGTTAGGAAATAATTTAAATGGTGAAAAGTATATTTTGAAAACATTTAGAGGTGGTTTTTCCACCATTTTTTCATTTGGATTGTCTTATGTTTGTGGTTATGGGTTTTTAGTTGTTGTACGTTTGTTGCAGCGAATTGGTGAGGTAATTCAGCGAAACTACAGTCGTCATCTTGCGTGTTCTTGTGCGTCTGTGCGAGGCATGATGTGCCATTTTATTTGGACTACAAGACGAGGTAGGAACCCACTGCACTCGCCTTTAAATTCAAGATTTATTAATTACTTGATATTTTATTAATTTTAATAAATGGGAAATAATATAATGTAATTAATTTTTAAATGATCATTTGGAGTAAAAAGAGTCATTTATTTTATACATGATGCTTGAAATATTTTCATGATGAACGGACACCCAGTAGTGAAAGAATGCTCATTTGTACTTCAAGCATAATTCACAGAATTTCAAATGTAGTTCTAGTTTATTGATAAATGATTTCTTTTGACGTGTGAACATGTGTTTTGGTTCTTTTGAGAAGTGAGGATTTTCATTAAAATTGGTCGTTTAAGGCCCGTTTGGCTCTTTGATAAAATAAATTATTTTGAGAAAACATTCTTTAGGATAACACAATGGTGATCTTTTTGAGATCAATGATTGTGTGAGATTATTTTGTGTGATGTTTGGGAATTTGAATGGGTTACTAGTTTGACATTGTTGACTCACCCCTGTTTATTATGCGTGTTGACATGGGAACCTATCATAGTATGTGAGTCTTTTAAGAATTATTGTTTGACTATTTTAGATTACACACTGGCTAATGGCCCTTAGTAAGGATTATACTCTGCTAGGGGATTGGCCCCCTCGGTTAGGCCATGTAGGGAAACACTGGGCGTTAGGGCATTATGACATCATCAAGAGTCGGCATGCCTTTAGGATGATTCACATGTATAGTATGTTCTGGATTTTTCATGAGCTCCTATGTTCGACCCATGTTTCTTTTAGTGTTTATTTTAATGTGGCGGATGATTGAGAGGTCTAGTTCAGTTGCTGGCCCCTGTGTGCCACTTTTTCTATTGCCCTTAGTGTGTTCTGTGTGGTTTTCCTTTTGACTAACAACTAAAATCTTGATTTCTAAATTGTTTGAAAAAATGTTTTAAAAATAAATGCACCTGTTCCTTTAAAAAATTAAGCTTTTTTTTAAATTAAAAAGGGAAATGGACCATTACATTTTTTAGATATGAAAGGTTGTGTGTAGAACCCCATCTTTTAAATAATTTAGTTCAAACCTAGAATTAGTAATTCTTTATTTAACGGTAGGGACTTGGGAATAGCTTGTTGGGAACACCTACTAATTTTTAATACTCATCCATATAGTGTTTTTTATTTTTAGTTTCTGTGAAGGTTTGACTCAAGCTTCCTCTCCGTGGGCGAGACTTGGTTGTGGTTTGGAGAGTTACTCTCAAGGTCATGAGGAGTTTTGGTCATGGACAGGTTAGTTGGTTCTTATTGATCACACTTTCTTTTTTCATTTTTTATTTACTTTGCGTTGTTATTTTTTCATTCCATTATTTTATTCATTTTCATTGGGAGAAATTATTCCCATTTTTCCTCTATTGATGCCATGGCGCTTGTCGCCAGCCCGAGAGGATCGAGAACGCCTCTCGAGCCATGTCACAAACTGGATCAGGTGATCGGTTCAGGGTCGACCCAGGATGGTTCGTGAAAAAATGGTATCAGATGAAGGTTTATTATTTGGGGTGTTCAGTAGATGGAGATTAGGATTTTCATGACTCAAGAGGTAGATACGGGAAAGACATCATGAACCCTTTCCCTTCCCGAGACATGAGTTTCCAGGGGTAGTTCATGATTTGAATTTTCTTCAATGGCATGGTCTGTGTGGATGAGGGATGACTATGGAAGTGAGCCAGTGTTACGTAGTGGGATTGCATGGTGTAGCGACCCATGTACAGCTCGATCACATAGTTCAAGATACATTATGTAGTGGGTGCTCGCTCGGAGCATGGTCTGCTAAGCCATGTTACCAGGTTGGCATAGCCACTAGTCCCTTATTTTAGGATTTTTTTATGTGAGTTATGTTTAGGATTAGTTTTTACTGACTTTAGTGGTTTTTAGAAAGGAAAATGGTTCATAAGAAATGGTGTTTTCAAAAAAGGATAGTGGTTTTGAAATGGAAATTGTCTTCGTTAATAGAATTCGTGGTTTCAAAAATAATGGAGGTGTTTTTGATATTGTTTCGGGATCTCAATAACACTTTTTGGGATGTGAATTGGAAAATGTTTTGGAATTTGGAAATGTATTTCTTTAAGGATAAGTGACTTTTTCACATTGGTTGGGAATTTGTGCTTTATGCTTATCTGTTTTGAAAATGAGAAGTGTCTTGAATTAACTCATGGTATTCCTATGTGGGGTCACATATATAGAGGCGTGTATGTGGCACAGAGATTATTGGTGGTATATGTGGATGGGTGCATGAGCTAGCACAATGGTGTATGTATATTCGAGACTTCATGGGATACCAATGTTGGGTACTTAAGTGGTTTCGTTTTTTTGAATAATGGTATTCAAAAAGGTAATTTAAATATTTTAGAAGGAAAGAAAATATTCTCAGTTCTCTTATATTGTTTGGAATTCCTTTTCGTGGGATCTTGGTTTTGACTGGTTGAATTGTGGTTAGAAAAGTAATTTTATTTTGAGATTTTGTTTATGATTGAGGTGGGGAATTTTGATTTATGATGAATTTAGATTCGGATTTTTGCCTCTTGTTTTTGTGTATGCTGCCACAAAATGGCCCAGAGCATTCTACTGAGTCTCTTCTAGTTTTTGGTTCTGCCCAGACTCTTAGCAGAGTGGTGGAATTGAATTCTTTTCGGTTGTTGTCCATCTTCTGTGGTGATCGTGATCAATTGAAGGTAGCGACTTGGTGAAATCGTTGGTTTTTTCAGGTTATTGGAAACTCTCAATTCTATGCGAGTCTTTGTAATTCGGGTTCATTGAGGGTTTAACTTTGGATTGGTGTGGGAGAAAATCCAAACATCATTTCATTATGGGATGTCTTGGAAGGAATTTAAAACCACTTTGGTCTGATGGATTATACCTATGGTGGTGAAAGCGAGGAATGTGGCAAAGCGCGTGAGTGTCCAGCGAGGCCAATAGATAGTGAAGGCTTACGTCAGGAATTTCAAGGGGTTGATTCACTTATCTCTTGAGGTGACATCATAAAATATGTTAAAGTTTCTCTTATGTGGGGTCTTCGTCTAGGGTTCATCGACCGATTCTTTTTTTTTTTGTTTGGGATGGTTCCCCATTCAGTGAGAGCGAACCAGAGGTACCTGACTCAGACTAGTTTTATTGTAAATTCCATCTTTTATTAGTCGAGCCACTCTTCTTTTCACTTCTTCTGTGGCCGGTTTGTGTAATTTATGTTTCCTTGTCGACATCCTTCGAAGACATGTCGTCGGTGTGCTGTTTGGGAAACATAAAGAGGATTCTCTAGCGGCGTCTTCAGAAGGAGTCTCGACATGAGGGTTTCAGCTCCTGACTGCATGGCAGCAGATGCTTCAAGACATCATAGCACTAGACATAGGTCTCAGAGTGAATACTTTCACGTAGTCAAGAATCATCGGGCGTGGGGCACCTTGGTATAACTTTTACCTTTAGTGGTAAAATAGGGACGATTTGAATTCCTCTATTATAGCTTCCTCATCTTTGAAGAATCTGTTTTTCTATAAGAGGTGCAATGGTCTCTTTTTCTCGTTGTGGTCTTTGTTATTTGAATACCCCACCTTGGTTGTAAAAAGGCAAGGTGATCTTGTCTTCTCGTAATTATAGTAGTTGTGCCTCCTCAAATATGAGCTTCGAAGATTGTCTCTTTATCGCTATAAGTCTCAAAATGATTGTCTCTCTTGTGTGGATAGCTCTAATGGTGATCCATTCAGGTTTTAGGATGTTCTTGTTTTGGAGAGACATACGTCTTGGGAAATAATGAATAGGGGTCTGGTCTGCTATTTGGCATGAAGTATTTCATCAAGGACCCCATGTGGTGTGGGTCTGGTATATGCGGAGAGTTCATTGGTTGGTTTTTGTTGGGTTTTTCATGTCGGTCCATGCTAATTTGTTTAAGTTGGTCAATTCATAAATGGTTGGGAAACCCACCATGAATATTATCATACCTTCTTCGGTGTTTGGTCTTTGTCGTGGTTTCCTCTTGGATCAAGTTAGCATTTCCAGAGTTAGACCATGCTGAGAGTCTCAATGTTGGTTATGCTAGTCGGGTTCTTGTGGTGGGGAGAACCCTTCTCTTTTCCTGATGGATCTTCTCTTTGCAGTTTCCCTTATAATTGGTCGGGTGTGAATGATGGTGTAAAAATTCTCACTGAGGTCATGTTTTTGTTGTCCTCGTTCAGTTTCAAACTCGAGCTTGTTTCCTCATTTGGCTAGGGGACTTTCTAGGGGAAAAATGTTTTTATGGTGGGGAGAATTGTCACACCTGGATGTTTAAAATAATGTTATTTTATTATTTTAACTGCATTTGAAATATTTCGATGAGGTGTGGGCCGATTCCGATCGTTATATTCTGTTTTTGCTAGTAAATTATGGTTTTGGGGTTTGTCAGAGCTCAACGCATGGGCATGAGATGAGTGAAGTCACGCGGCTTTGTTAACTCACCTTGTGGCCTGCCTGGCACATGATTAATTAATTAAGAAATTGAATGAAGTGAGAATGGTTTTGAAAATAATAATAATATTGTTATTATTTTAGAATGTTATTATTATTATGGTTAATATTTTATCAAGTTATTATCATTTTTTTATTGTTGTTATAATAAAATTATCAACATCAGCAATGTTACTATCATTATAAGTGTTAAGGGGATACATTTCATTAATTTATTATTATTATTGACCTCATAAAAATAATAAAAAAAATAATTATTATAAATATTATAATGTTTTTTATCATTACTAATTTTAATAATTATTATTTTAGTTGTTTGGGTTTTCTTTGGGGTTGGGTTTTAGTTCAAATTTATTTATTTATTTATTTATTTATTTTCTTTTATTTATTTATTTATTTTCTTTAATTCTCTTTCTTTATTCCCCCTTGCATCATGCTATAGTAGCCCCCAACCCTAGCGTGACTTTCCTTATTCCTCCTTGCGCCTCCACCTTAACCAGATCCTCCTCCCGCTCTTTCCTCTAGTTGCATCAATCGGCAACCACTGCGCCAGGCCATAGTCAGCCTCGAACCGAACCAGCGGCCCTAGCCCTCTTCTCATTTGGGTGCGCAGCGCACCTCCCTTTACAGCAACCTTGCTCCGACCTCCCGTTTTCGGCGCGCCTCGCCTCAGCCAGCACTCCCCAGACACACATAAACATCCCTCCCTACAACCCTTCACACACGCCGCCTCCACTCTGTCTCTCCTCTATGCTTCGATGCGCTACCCCCTGACCCACGGCTTGACCCCCTCCAGTTATTTCCACTGCCTGGATCGCCACCAGTCAGCCTCTACTCGCCGCTGCAACTCCCCGTCAAGCTATGACACCTCTTACCCGCGCCGCTTATTCTCCAATGACCAACAGGCAACCTCTCTTGTCCATTTCTTCCTCTTCCCCCTCCTTTATTCGGTTCCTCCGTGTTTAAGCTGTTTTTAAGATTTATTCATAAAATGTTTGGGTCCAATTTGATTTTCAAGGTTGGTTTGAGACTCTTTTCGGTGCGGCAATGGGGCGATTGAAGTTCCACCCCGGTTATAGGGCGTTCTTCGTCTTTTAAGGGAGTTCCAAGATTTTATGTTATTGGACGTGTTTGAGTTTCTTGTTTGATTATTTACTTGAGTCTATGGATTAATTATGTGGTGATAATCATGATTTGGAAATGTATTGACGTGCGTTAACCTTGTTGCAGTATTTCTGAGTCTCTAATTTTTATTTCCTAGGTTTGCATTCACCTTTTGCTGATTTCATGCCTTTCGCAGCTTTATTGACAGTTGATTAATGCTTTAAGATGTTTTGAAAAATTTTCTTCATGTGAATGATGGTGTTTTGTTTGTTCATTTTTAACCTAAAATGTATGTTTACTGAATTTTTTCATGCTAATTATTTGATAAAAAGCCTATTTGTATTTTTTGGGTGTTTTGTTTTTTTCAGAAGCATATAGTGGCATTTCAAATTTCTTTGGGATGTTTAATATAGTGATATGGTTATTATCAAAAGGATATCTAAAGTATTTTTGGGATAGAATATTATGGCGTTCTTTGAAATGATTTGATAAGTGGCTCGAATGATTTATTATTATTATTATTATTATTATTATTATCATAAATTTAAGTGTGTTAGGAAATAATGTAAATGGTGTGAAGTATGTTTTGAAAACACTTTGAGTTGGTTTTTACACCATTTTTTCATTTGGATTGTCTTAATTCAGTGGTTATGGGTTTTTAGTTGTTATACGTTTGTTGCAACGCATTGGCGAGGTAATTCCGCATAACTACAGTCGTTAGCTTGCACGTGCTTGTGCATCTGTGTGAGGTGTGACACGCCATTGTGTTTGAACTGCAAGTCGAGGTAGGTCCCCCACTGAACTCGCCTTTAAATTCAGAATTTATTAATTGCTTGATATTTTATTAATTTTATTAAATGGTAAATATTATAAGATAACTAATTTTAAAATGATCATTTGGTGTAAAAAGCGATGTTTATTTTATACATGACGCTTGAAATATTTTCTTGATGAATGGACACCCAGGAGTGAAAGAATTCGCATTTGTCCTTTAAACATAATTCACAATGTTTTAAATGTAGTTCTGATTTATTGATAAATGATTTATTTTGTAGCGTTAAAAAGTGTTTTGGTTCTTTTGAGAAGTGATGATTTTCATTAAAATTGGTCAGTTAAGGCCCGTTTGGCACATTGACAAAATAACTTATTTTGAGAAAACATTCTTTGGGATAACAAGGGTTGATCTTGTTGTGTTTGAAGATTGTGTCAGATTCTAGTGTGTGATGTTTTTTCATTGGAATTGGTTTCTTGTTTGACATCGTTGACTCACCCATGTTTATTATACGTGTTGACATGGGAACCTGGAATAGTAAGGGAATATACTGAGAACAACTGGTGCAATAGTTTACATTACACACTGGCTAGTGGCCCTTCGTACGTATTATACTCTACTAGGGGATTGGGCCCCTCGGTTAGGCCATGTAGGGAAACACTGGGCGTTAGGGCGTTATAACTTCATCGAGAGTAGGCATTCCTTCAGGATGAGTCACAGGTATAGTACATTCTAGATTGTTCACGATCACATAGGTTCGACCCATGTTTCTTAGTGTTTATTTGTATTTGGCAGATGATTGAGATGTCTAGTTTGGTTGCAAGCCCTAGTGTTCCACTTTTTCCATTGCCCTTAGTGTGTGTTGTGTGTGGTTTTACTTTTGACTAACAACTAAAATTTTGATTTCTAAATTATTCTAAAAAATGTTTTAAAAAGTAATGCACATTTTCCTGTCAAATATTAAAAATGTTTTTAAATTAAAAATGGCAATGGATCATTACTTGTTATATAAATGAAAGTGTTTATGTAGAAACCCATATTTTATATAATTTACATTAAACCTGGAATTAATAAATTCTTTTTTATAGGTAGGGCCTTGGGAATTGTTTGTAGGGCACGACTACTGAGTTTTAAAACTCACGCCTATAGTGTTTTTTGTTTTTAGTTTTTTTGTAGGTTTGACTTGAGATTTCTCGCCATGGACGAGAATTGGTTGTGGCATGAAGAGTGACTCTTGAGGTTACGACGTGTTATGGTCGTTGCAAGGTTAGTTGGTTTTTGTTGATCGTACTTTCTTTTCAAATTGTTTATTTACTTTGAGTTGTTCTTTTTTCTTTCCCCCATTTTATTCGTTTTCATTGGAAAAAATCATTCCCATTTTTCCTCTATTGATGCCCTGGCGCTTGTCTCCAGCCTGAGAGGATCGAGAATGCCTCTCGGGCCATGTCTCGGACCATCTCGGTTGATCGGTTCAGGATCAACTCGGGTTGGTTGGTGACATTTTCCACAAGTTTCAATATAGAAGTATAATTTTTGATAATTTGATGATGTAGATTGTACTATTCACTTTTGTTACATCAAGAAGAAATCAAATATGTAGTGGAGAATTAATATTTGGTATAACTGTAAGATGCATTGTTGTTATGAATATAATATTTTAAATATTAATAGTAATATCTTAGTAGAAAAATTTGGATGGTTAGGATGCTTTTTGAGGAAAACATTACATCTACAAACATGTCCATATATTAATTCATGCAGCATAATATTTCTATATATGCAGATATCAATACTTCTTTTCAAGAGATTTTCTAAAATTACTGTTGTAATGAAAAATTAATAGGCAATTAACACTTTTTATTATATTCACATAACTATGGAAGTGGAGTTAGGTTAGTTCTAGAGAGTTCATTAAAAAGGATATAATCATTCTTGAATAGAAACATGTGACTTTTTTATGAGGACAGAGAGTGATAAAGTGGGGGAATTGGTAATGACGTTTCAATGGAGAGTGGTGATTTGTAAATTGGTCTCCCCTAAGGGGAGGATTCATAGAATTTATTATTTCCCTTTCCTTCCTATTTAAGAAAAAATATTATATTTTTTAATTAAAAATTATCATTGGAAAAATATTTCGGAGGGGAATTAAATTAATCTATTTTTTTATTAGATTCATGAATTTTCATTAAACTTACTTATTTTTATTATTACTATTGAAAATAATTGATTTTCAAATTATCATGTATCATTGAAATTTGATCTTGATAAAAAAAATTCAAGTTGTCATGAACAATTAATCATAGTATTTTGAGAAGTAAATTTTTTCAATTAATCAAATATTGAATAACATTGAACCATGATTTTTAGATTATGGATATTCTTGATCGTAACTCAATATGTTCAATTATACATTTTAATATTTTTGTTTGGAAAAGTATAGTATTTTACCTACCACAATCCATTTTCTCGATACTGTCAGCAGAGAGTCTCATTCATGAATGAAGATCTAATCACAGAATTTCATAATTGAATTTATTTTCAAATTCATGAAAATCAAAATACCCTTGCACATTATTTTCTTATCCCTCATCACATTTTCCGATCACTTTCATTGTTATCTTTTATTCCAACACATTTCCACTGATTCTCACTTTTTTCCTTTCCTATAAACACATCACACCACAGTTTCTTTTTTGCATCACATTTTAATATTTTTTTTGTTAAAATTATTGTTATTTCAATGGATTTAAAAAAACATCCTTCCTTTTGAATATGATCCTACAAAGATATATTAGGTTATGTATGTAAATAAATCTCTATGACAAATATTATCTACATTGTTTTTCTTATTGAAATATATAATGAAATAGAGGAACATCAAAAAGAATTAACTTTACATACATATACTATGGAAAGGTAACTATGGTCTTACCATTCCCCAATATATATTTCATAATGATATGAACAATGTTACCATAAGAGAATCCAACAATTTGAGGCCAGTGGGTTTACACATACAAAGGTAATCCCTATTGCATACGAGTAATAGAAAATATAAAATTTTATAAAATTTTATTTTTTCTTATAATTAATTTTTTTAGAAATTATAATTGAAACTATATTTGAGTTGATAATTAAATAATTAATTTTATTTAAAAAATATTTTTTTGAAATAATAATTATTGAATATTTCTTAAATAATTACTGTTAATATTTAAAATACATTTTAAACAAGTTGTATAGTATTCATTATGATATAGAATTAAATTTATTTATTTAGAAATAATTAATAAATTTAGAAAGAGTTATAAATTAAAAAATATGTCTAAAATAAAAATATTTCTACATTTTGAATTGAACATAATTCATTAATTTAAATTTTCCAAATTAAGGGGATTTATTTATATATTATTTAAACCCCATCACAAGTGTTTTGATAAATGTAGTTTTAATGGATTAAATTATAAATAAGTATAAAATATTCAGATTTTTATAATATTTTCATAATAAAAAAATATTATAATTTTTTATAATTTATGAAACAAAAAAATGTTAATATAAAATTTTGTAAAATGAATAGTATGAAATTATTAATATTAGAAGAAATACAAAGTATTTATGTTAAATTGTATATAATTCATATGTGTTCAATATTAAATTGTAAAATATTTATATTCATCTTTTCTTTATGAATTATTCATAAATTTCAATCTCATGTATAAATATCTGAATTGCTTACTTATTTAAGGTTTATTATCTAATTTTTTCATAGTTATAAACATTTTATGTTTAATTGTGTTTGATTTATATTAAATGTTCAACTAATTATATGTTACAAACCCTTGCATTATATTTGAGGTTTAATAATGGTTTTGGTTTTCATCTATATTGAACATGGATTGTAATTGATGTTATTATCTTATATTTATTTTCTAGGAATATTTTTTTATATTAGTAGTTAGAGTTGGTATTAATTGACTTGCCTGTTTAAAAAATTCTCTCTATGGAGAGTGACTTGGTGTAAGACTACAAATGATCTTGGAGTGTCATTCCTTATAGAAACATAAACGGTGTTAGATATATGTAACTTCAGGATTACTCATATGGATTTTTTTCAATATCATTTATATCAATGAAATTACATGAATTTTTCATATACCTTATGTACATGATGCCTTTGGATTTGAATGAATATTTTGGTATTCTATATTTTATTATGTAAGAAAAGCATGTTGGTTTTTTAAATGTTTACACATCAATATGGTTTTCAAATATTAGTTTTGTAGAGGTAATAAGAATCCAAAAGTAATTATTTGATGAATCCATAAAAGTAGAAAAACATGAGATAAGATGTTGAGATTAAACCCCTTTACAATAAAAAGTGAGTGATTTGTTCAAAAGATCCAATTTTTAAGACCTATAGAATCCAACTGGGTGGTCTCACACTAATGCAGGGTTCCCTTGGACTATTATGAAGAACGACAATAGGTAATGGGTGGAATTGGATCATACTTGGGCATTATCATGGAAAATTGGGGAGCCCCTATATTTTCTGGTTTTAATGAATTTTAGATGTTCTCTATGGGTTACACTTGGATAGGTAATCCTAAGGGTTATGATAGAATATGGATAAATTTGGGTTTATCAATATGATGGATTTGACAAATTGTTGTTTAATATATTGTATAATATTCATATATGATGTGATTCAGATGATCCCCTTCATGAATAACCGTGTGGAGGGTTTCACAGTAACGAATTTCTATTTTCATAGTGAAATAATTATTTTATCCTACTAAATACTATAATTTTTTTAATTAAGGGGTTATCATTTTAGTATGGGCCTATTAAACAAAAACCCTTATTTATTAGTTATAAATTAAGATATGCTCTTTATAGAAGCATTTGATGTACATAACTAACATCATCATAAAATATGACCATGATTTAAATCCATTATAATAAAAAGATAAATTTTAAATATTATATAGACTGGTACCATAATTTGATAATTTTCCTCAAACAAGAAGAAATGTTTTAGGTGTTGAAACAACCCATTCCTAAGAAAACAAAAAATTTAGTTGTTTTACAAAATAATTTATATTTCTATGAAATGTATATATAATATAAAAATGATGTCCCTATATTAATTATTTTTACCATGAAGTCTAACTTGAAAAAATAACATGAGACCTCAAATGCCTAGAAAATGATATATAACAAGAAAATGATCTATCAAGAAGATGTAATTCATGAATAGTATGATGTTTCTAAATATCATTTTTAGTGAATGATTAAATAAGGAACATTAGTCAATGATTTGGATAATATAGGTTCACCCCTTATGCTTTAATTTTCTGTTTATTTTATTATAAAATCACTACAGAATTTTTTTTTAGTTTTTTAGTGAATGATAAAATAAATAAACTCTCTAAAACATTGTTGAACCACATCAACATATTTAGTTTGTCATCCTAGATTAGGTACTATGATGATATAATATAATTTTAATGGTAAATTTTATATCTAAATATATATAAAAGTGTCAAAATCACCTTAAAATCCAATAAATAATAATAAGGAATAATGTTTTCATTATAAAAATATTGTCTATTTTTTAAAAATTACCTAGATTACATGTGAGGTTTCAAGATTCCAAGTGGAAGATATATAAAATTAATTTATTTTATGGATTTTATTTCATTAATTTGAATGGTATGTAATAACTTCTATATAATTTACAAGAATATTTGATATATAGGACAACAAAACTCGAAGAAAAATCATGAAATAAATGATCAATAGTGATGCTTTTTTTAATGTACTGGTGTAATGATGTTTCTACATTGGGAACATTTATTCTTCAACCATAGTTGAAAATTTTATAAAATGTGTATTTTTCTAATTTTTTTAGAATAGATCATTTAAACAATAGTTTTTTAAGTAAAACAATATGGGGTTTTTAATACAATTAGTCTATTATTTATTTAATTTTATAACACGCATTAAGGGAGACTATAAAAAGGCTCATCTTGGTTAAGGAATTAATCCTATTATCCTTAATATAAACATTCCAACTATATGATTGAATTCAAGAAACGTATACCTTATGATCACAAATTTTTATTATTAATGATCTATAAATCTTGTTTCTAAATACAATTACTATATAGAAATTATTATCGAGAAAAGAAAAAACTTTAAGAGAAAATTTATGTTGCAGATGTTATATAATGTTTCTTCATGAATCTATAAAACATAATTGAATGATATGTTCTTTTTGAAAGGAACAATAAAAATTCAATATGATTTTATTTTCATATATTTTCTTGAGGTTGTATTAGAAACTAAAAGGAATATCCATGTTAGGTATAAGAATTATAGAAATTAATTTTTTTTAAACAATTTTAAAGGTATGTGATACATAATTTGTATTTTACAAGTGTTGTCAATGAAAAAAATCCTAACTACAGTAATCTAGTGAATATTTTTCTTTTCTATAGGTATATTATATAAGGGATCACATCATGAGGGGTAATCAATTTTAATAGGTTAGGGATACTAGATATATAAATAGTTTTCATATTATCTTATAAAAATAAAACATATCAAGAAAAAAATTCATTAATCATTAAATATTATTAAAATATTCCTTCATTATAGCTCAGGGAAAAAACATATCAAAGGGTGAGATCATATTCTCAGTAAGAAAAGGTTTAAAATGTAACCAATCATGAGAAGATATGGCATAAATAATATGGTAAAGTAAATAATCAATACATAATCTAGTTAATGAATAACATCATACTCAAAATATATCCATGTAAAATATCCATAAAATAACCACATAGATAAAAATGACTGAAAATTTAATAATGGAAATGAATAAATTAGATTTCATGATCTTTTCACCAAGGCCTCATGATAAGATATCATAAACCAAATCACTGGGGACTTTTCTATGAAATTTCAGTTAATGGTTTGGTATACACAAAATACCTCACTAATTTGGCCACCATTATTTTTTATGAGAACTGTTGATACATGGAGGGGATATCTATATCTAGGATATACCTATAACTTGAAAGTTTCCAATAGATTCTTTGTATATTGGATAAATAATATAATACATAATAAATATTCCTTATTAATCAATAAATATCAATATTTAATCAATAATATAAAACATTTGTATTTCCCCAGTTAGTGAAATAAATTTCTCAATAAACATCCTTCAATTAGCACTGTATATTGAAATGGTATAATGTTAAGAAAATATCGCATTATTAAAAATGATATTAACAACATCCATGTTATTATAAATATGGACATGAAGGAGAAAAGTAGTGTCCAAATAATAATGTACAGTGATGGAGAACATGATCACCAAAATGTGATGGATATTAAAATAAGGTAAAATTAATAAATATGTAAAGGAGGATATAAGACCATCAATTAATAAAAAATGAATATTTAAAATGTTTCATTTTTTAAATATTTATAATAAATAAAGTGAATATTTAAAAAATAATTATCCTTAAAATTTTCGTAACATTTTGTAAAAAATAATTTATTAATGTGTTCCAAAATTATTTTCAACATTTTAGAAAAATACACTTTTTATTTCAATATTAAAAATGAAGAATAATATAATAATTAAAAATATATTTCTTTTAAAATAACATATAAACTAATAGAGATAGATAAATAATGAGTAAAATTCATGTATGTGGTAAAATAAATTCACACAATATACACTAAAAATAACATTATTTTCTTTTTTTTTATGAAAATCATAAAATATTTATATATCAAATGATAAAACATTCTTTTAAAAAGATTTTATAGATAGTAAAAGACAATATAAAAAAACATGTAAAAATAAATCAATTTTGATAAAAAGTTGTTAATAAATTATTTAGAATATGTATATATAAGAGAATGGTTGAGGAACAAAAAAGATAATTAATGTTAATTTTTATAATGAGAAATCATTTAGTTATTTCAAGTTTCAAATAGAGGGAAATTTTGATGAGGTGGAAACCATATAAATAACTCAAGGATAATATAAAATAATATATTTAATAACAAAATAATCATATAACTATAACAATTATTATTTAAACATGAACACTCCTAAATAAGTGAAATATTGTAAAACAAACATTTATGGTTTTAATAACATTCTAATCAAAACCACCTAAAAGATAAAACATGAATTGAAGAATTAAATACCATGAGTAAAAGTGAATTCTTGATATGATATATCAAAGAGAAATTATATAAACAATATAGAATAAATTCAGTGTATAATATAAAATATATCACATTGGAGTCAAATTAAAATTAAAAACCCCTTCTTTGGATTCCAACATGGTTGGACATGTTATATCCTCTTCTTATTTTAGTAACATGATATGGATTACACCATATGGATTCTTGAAGTGGCATATTGAGAATATCATAAACTCTATGTCGATAAAAATAAATCAATGAAGTAATTATTGTATCGCTTGGTAAATTTATGTGGCCCATGAAGTGTAGAGAAGTTATGGGAGGAGGTTCCCATTTATATGTAAGGTGGGTGGAAAACATATAAATACTTGAAACATTATAATATATTATGTGTATTACTCAAGTCAAGTGTATTAATATTATCATTGTTTTTAATACAAAAAGGTTAAGGTCAAAAAAACCAAGTGATGATATTTAATAAAGATTTTTTATTATCATGAAGCGATATCCATTTATTTTATTTCTTTTTAACTTAGTTGACACCTAACCATAATGATAAATATTTACCTTGTTTAAATTAATTATGATCAAAATAAACTTGAACTTATTATTGATTGTCTATAATGGTGATTCCAAATAGATAATGAATTTTAAGAATTCAATTTTTATTATATAGAGAAATTACATTTTATATATGTTAACAAAATTTATCAAAAAACCATCTTTATAAAAATCCTCTCTTAATTGTAAAAAATATTTTCTACCAAAATCATATATAATGTTGATTCCTCTTGATCTCATTAAATTATGTGAAATTAAATTATACTTATTGGTAATTTAAACCAATCCTATTTTAAAATTAACATTTTTAATACTTGATTATAATGTAGAACCAAATGTAGTTTTTATAGAATAAAAACAATTCTTGTACTTCAAATATATTAAACATATATTTATAAGAAGAAAATTTTCATTTTAAATTTATCATATAACATATTGAACATGTATTTAGTGTTTAATACGGGTTTTACAAACATTTTAGCCCTTCTTATCTCCTGGTAATTCCATAAAAGTGTCCAAATATGGAAAATAGATAATTTTACTATTCACAAAAATCATATATTCTGCCACTACGGAAAAAGGCCCTTTTGCATTGGGTTATTTGTGATGGGAATAGATCCCGTGGAAAATAATATGTCGAAGAGATTATTTGCAACATGGACATTAACCCATCATAAATAATTAGTTATTTGGGATGGGATAAGGGGTCTCATCGCAAAAGGTTTGGCACTGATTGCACGCCAGACTGCGGGAAGGGTATTTGCGACGGGGGTGCCTCCCCATCGCAAATACCTGACGTCGATAACTAGAATTTGTGATGGGATCTACCCTTGTCATAAATAGTGCTTAGATGGGTCACTATTTGTGATGGGACCTGTCACAAATACCTAGTAGTGGTAAATACTATTTGTGATGGGATATTCCCCCATCGGAAATAGTTTGTCGGCAAGCCACTATTAGCAACGGGAACCGTCACAAATACCCTTTTAACCACCGACAGTAATTAATGCGGCCGAATATATTTCTGACGGGCCCCGTCACAAATAGTACCGTCACAAATACTCTAACCTATATATACTCCATCTGTTTTTTTTCTTCCTCTCAATTATTACTTTCTCTCTCTATTTAAACACTAATATTAGAGTTTAAATTTATCTGAGTTAATTTTTTCTATAAAATGTTTTTGAAGTTGTCTACAACTATAAGAGATCATGTTTAAAGTTATTTATGTTTTATTTAATTTATTATTTATTTCATTTTTTATATCAATTTTAATTGTTTTTCACTAGTTGTAATGAAATTAGATTTAGATTCTTTTGTAATCAGTATTTATTAATAACAATAAATTTATATTATTAGTACTAATTGATAATACTTTGTATTATTTATGAATTATTAACGATAATTAGTATTGAATATAAATAATTAGTGGAAATTAGTTGCGGTAATTTGGAGTAATTAATAATAATTAACGCTAATTAGTAATAATTAGCTCTAATTAGTAGTAATTAAGAATAAATAGTACTAATTAAAAAATAGTAACAAATACTATTAATTAGTAATAAATACTAATAATTTGTAACAATTAGTAATAATTAATAATAATTAGTAATAATTAGTAATAATTGGTAGTAATTAGTAATAATTAGAAATAATTATTAATAATTAGTAATAATTATTAATAATATTTATTAATTAGTAATAAATTGTTTTAATTAGTAATGAATTGTAATGAATTGTAATAAATACGAATATTTAGTAGTAATTAGTGACAAATAGAAATAATTTGTAATAAATTTTAATAATTAGTTATAAATAGTAATAAATAGTAATAATGAGCAATAATTACTAATAATTACTATTAATTGCAATAATTACTAATAATTATCAATAAATAGCATTAATTAGAAATAATTACTAATAATTACAAATAATTAGAAATAATTAGAAATAATTATCAATATTTAGCAATAATGACTAATAATTAGTAATAATTACTAATAATTAAAACTAATTACAAATAATTACAAATAATTGTCAATAATTAGAAAAAAATTAGAAAAAATTAGGAATAATAAGGAATAATTAGCAATAGTTAACAATAATGAACAATAATTAAAAATAATTAGAAATAATTAGCAATAATTAGCACTAATTTCCAATAATTTGAAATAATTAAAAAAAATTAAGAATAATTAGAATTAATAAAGAATAATTAAAAATAATTAGAAATAATTAGGAATTATTAGTTATAATTAAGAATAATTAGGAATAATTGTGAATAATTATGAATAAATAAAAATAATTACGAATAATTAGTAATCATTAGGAATAAATTGGAATAATTAGAAATAATTAGGAATACTTAGGAATATATTGGAATAATTATGAAAAATTAAGAATAATTAGGAATAATTAAAATTAATATGTAGTAATTAATAATAATTATGAATAATTAGGAATAACTATGAATAATTAAGAATAACTATGAATAATTATGAATAATTATGAATAATTAGTAATAATTAAGGATTAATAAGGGTAAATAGAGATAAATAGGGATAATTGTAATAAATTATAATAACTAGGCATAATTTATAATTGATTGGCTGCAATATATTTGCTCGATGACACTTCTCCTTCAAATTTCACTGACTCAAAACAATGTTAAAAATTTGTTTCTACGTACGAATATTCAATCTCATATGCATGATATTGGATATGTATTTGTAGGACAACATTTTTTATAATGTTTTCAGTTGGTGATAGTTGCAAGAAGTTCATTCGTCGTCGGAAAGGGGGATCTTTTGTCTAATGTCTCATTTACTTGCATCTTTCCCACATTAAAATCACAATGAAGAATCTCGTCGGAGGTACACTTATGCATTATCGTATGCACATGAATGAATATGATTACCTCCAAGCGTCTTCATCATTGTGATTTTAGTGTGAGAGATTTGCAAGTAAATAAGCAATCAAGCTTTGGAGTAACTTCCGATCCACTAAAAATTGTGTCGCCCATAAATAGTGGTAATTATTAGGAAGTAGTTGTAACTATTTATCTTCTCTTTTTTGAATAGTGTTTTTCTTATTTCAAATTATTCAAAATAGTAATGATTTTATATTTTATAGAAAAATATGGAACTAGTAAGTTGGAAACAGTTATTATTAGATGACCGCACTTGGATAAGTCTGTACAAAAATATAAACGGTTCTAGTTTAAATCATATATATATCGAGGGTGTTGAAGCTTTCTAATAAATTTCATCATCAAAACCAATATTTGTTTCAAAATGTACAACTAATTTTCCTTATAAAAAATGTGCTCTGAGAAAGTTTGACACATTTGACAACGTTGGGGGACACCTCTTACATTCTGGTTTTCAACCAGATTATGTTTTTTTGTATCAACACGATGAATGCAGTTCTTGAGAAGATACTAATAATTTGATTATGGATCCATGACGGTTTCAAAATTTATTAGATGATGTTGCAGGTCCATCTGTTCAACAAACTGAAACTCAGAATGATATTATTTTAACTCCTGGGTTGGCACCATCTGAATTTTATGAGTTATTGAGGTCTGTTGAAGATGCGTTATATCATAGTTAAATGACTAGAAAATTAGAAGCATTTGAAAAATAAGTGGCTATTAAATCAAAAAATGGAATGCCAAACAACTATTTTGATCAGATATTTTCATTGGTTAAAATACTATTACTTGAAAGAAATGTGTTTCCTATAAATTACTATGAGAGAAAGTGGTTGGTTTTTAATCTAGGACTTAGTTATCAAGACATCCATGCATGTTAAAATGATGAATAATATATTCTGGTGAAAATTATTTATTGAATTGGTGTCCTGCATGTGGACCATCAAGGTAAAAAGAATATCAATTGGTGAAGTATGAATTGATTATTGTAAAACAGTTGAGATATTTCCCACTTAGACCTAGGTTACACCATTTTTTTGTGTCTCAGAAGATAGTGAAAATTATTTCATGGAATAAAACCAAGATTTTAACCAGTAAAAGGTTGAATCATCCATCTGACGGGGATTCATGGAAACATTTTGACCGATTGCATTGGTCTTTTTCTTTAGAATCTCAAAAAATGTGATTGGGTCTTTCTACTGATTTTTTTTCCATTTGGTTGTTATAGTAGTCAGTATTCATGTTAGTGTGTATTTATAATTTTGTACAATTTACCTCCATTGATGTTGATGAAGGAGCCTTATGTCTTTTTGACCTTATTAATCCTAGGACATCGGAAAAATAATATTGATGTTTATTTGAAGACATTGAATGATGAGTTAAATTCATTGTGGATTAATGGTTATAGTACATATGATGTTGTTGCAAAACAAAATTTTCTACTAATAGATACATTTTTGTAGAAAATTAGTGACTTATCGACATATGGCATGTTATCTGGATGGAGTACACATGATCTGAAATCATGTCATTACTGTATGAGAGACAATAGTGCATTTATGCTCATCATTGGAAAAAACCATGATATTTTTACTATCATAGTAGATTCCTTCCAAATGATCATTCTTTTCAGAGGAAGAAATATCATTTCAAAAAAGGCACAATTGAATGTGATGGACCTCCAAAAATGATCTCAGGCACAGAAAATCAGTTTTATTTTCATTACATCCCATCACATTTTGACCAATAATAGACCAACAAAAAATTCATGGTTTTGGGAAAGAACACAATTGGATAAAATGTAGAATTTTTTTGGGATCTACCATATTGGTTTGATTTTTTAGTCCACCACATGTTGGATTTCATGCATATTTAGAAGAAATATTTTGATAATTTATTTCATACTGTTTTGGATACACCAGGTAATAACAAAGATAATGTAAAGGCATGATTGGGTCTTGTCCAAATTTATAGTTGACCAGAACTTGAACTATTTGAAAATTTCAGATCCAAGATTTTAATGAATCTAATAGCAGCTTATACACAGTCCAATGTGTGTTGCTTATTATTTTTTCAATGGATTGTTTATTTGAGACTTCTAGATGGCTATGCTCCCAATTTGGGAAGATGTGTTAATAATGGTCATATTACCGGATTAAAATGTCATGATTTCCATGTTATAATAGAAAGAATTATGTCGACTTGATTAAGAGGATTGTTTAATTATATAATTTGGGATTCCATAACAGACATATAATATATTTTGAGACATTTATTCAGTGACAATAGACTATAAAACATTAAAAAAACTGGAAGAAGATGTTGTTATAATTATATGTAAATTGGAAGACATATTCCCTTCAAATTACTTTGACTTAATGGAATAGTTGATATTTAATTTTACACATGAAGAAAAATGTGGAGGTCTAGTATAGTTTTTATGGATCTACCCATTCAAGAGATGAATTCAGAAATTGAAGAAAAAAGTACATAACAAATCATCAGTTGAAGGCTCAAATGATGAAGTTTATTTCAAAGAGGAAATTGATTTTTTCTCTTCTTCTCTCATTATTTTGAATATGAATATCCCTTCAAAACACAATAGTGTGGTATGTAACGAGTGGAATGTTGATGATGAAATGTAAAATAAATTATCATTTTTTAATCAGCCAGAGCATGGCATCGATGGTGTTCAAGAACGATGGAATTCAGATGTGGAAAATCATAGAGCTCATACATTTGTTCTGCTCAACTTTGAAGAAGTAAAATCATTTTTACTCTGTGTTATTCTATCACTCATTATATAATATATGTTGTAATTAGTAAACTTATTTTATTTTTATGTTATATAAAAATCATAACATGAAGCAGTTTCCAGAAATTATAGCATCTTCTCTTGAAGAACTCTCAAAATAAAATCAATGGTTTTAAAAACTGGTAACATAAATTGTTGATGTTTTAATATATCAATTCAGTTTATTATTTATTGTATTGATAATTGTTTTTATAATTTTCAAGCCTCTCAACATGATGATAAAATTGATAATAGACTATGTATACTGAGTGACACACCTTCCAAAATGGTTAAATCTTATAATACATTTGGGGTGAATGTTTTTTTATCTCATACACATGCATATGGGGAACAAAAAAACAATGAAAATTGAAGTTTTCTTGAAAGGATATCATTATAGAAAAACTGAATTTGACTTTTATGGCATGTTGGATGAAATTATTGAACTATTTTATCTAAGAAAAAAACTACATAATTATGATTAAATGTCATATTTTGGATACTGAGAGAGAATTTCGTGTTCATCAGAATCATGAAATTGTTTATATTAAATAGAAAATTATTATTACAGTAAATGAAGAATTTTTATTAGCTCTATAGGCATATCAAATTTATTATTCAAATTATTGTGCTACTTCAAGGGACCTGAGTGATTAGCGAAGCGTAATAAAAATGAAATATCGGAAAAATCAGTATACTCAATGTGACTGTGGTACTGCTGAAGTGAAAGGAATTGAAATTTTTCAAGAGGCTACTCAAATAAGATATTTTTTCGCAAAGATACAAGAATAATGATGAGGAAACCACACAAATAATGGTCAATGATGACAATGATGTTAATGACGTTAAAAAATTAATTTGAAATGGAAATAGATGATGAAACTGAAACTCATATGGATATTGATGATGCCGAGGAGGAATATGAAGACATTGACATTGATAGATATGAAGATGATGATGAATGTGAACATTGACAGAGTTAAATGATGGTTACAATCATAACAAATATAAATCTATATATGATAATTATTTTCAACTATTTGCTAAAAACAATAATTTTGTGTTTCAGATGGATGATGAGATATTTTTTTAGGTACAGGAGGGTGAGAAACCTTTAGATGAGGAGGATATGGGATCATTTGACCCTCATCCTACAGGTAATTCAGGGGGAACATAAAGGGTTTGTGGTCTTGTACAACTCATTATTCCAAACCCTATCCCCATGCGACGTCAACATCTTAACTTCGGTCCACACATGTGAAGGTATGATTACCTATGTATTTTAGTTATCTTTCATTAATTTTATTATATACTAATTGTTTGATTATTTGTTCTTTTTTCAAAGTTTTTCACAAATAGTTATTGGACAAAGGAGCTCTATCCTGAACAATTATTCTTCTCATCCATGGATTAAATGGGAACAAATTCCCATTGATGTGTAGCTCGACATGTTTGATCATTGGATTTTAAGTAAATAGATAATATTTAGTTTGAAATTTATTTCATTATGAACTTAATATTATATTTTTTTGAGGTTTATGGCATTCCATCAATGATAGCATGCATTAAACTATCCACGCGGTGTAGGAGGTCTCTATGTATGATTGTTTCCGTCAGTTTTTTCTCAATTTGAGAAGAATGTCCACGAATAAAGAAAAAGTGGCAGTTTTTGATGAGTCATGTAGAGCCCACCGACCAGAGTACATTTCATCATACATTTGGGATGGATTATGTTCACACTGGTTAAGTGGTTGATTTCAGAGGATATCATTATTGGTCCGACAGAATTGGGGGATATAGGAGGTGTCACATCAAACTTGTAGTCGTACATTTAGTAAGCATAGAGAGCATTTGGAAAGTAATTTTTATAAATATTTTATATATCTTCAAATATAAAAAATTTATTTTATATTCATCTAGGTTGTCGAGAAGCCCAATATTACAGTGTACAATGTTTATCGAAAGATGTACAGTGATCCAACCACTATAAATATTAGAGGTGATCGCCAACATCAGATTGTTGCTGGTATTATTTCTTTTTCAATTTGAAAATTTACTGTATATAATATTTTCACTACAATAATTTTAAATTGGAATAGAAGGAGTCATATGATGCCATGAAATCTCATACATAGGCTTAGAGTCAGGCTGAGACAGCCGATTAGACTAGTGCCCACCATTTCAATGAGGCGACATGGATGCAGGAGACATATTATTAATTCAAAAATGACTGAGTAGTTGGTATCAACTCTCAATTGACTCCTAGGACTTATTATGATAATATTGTGAGGTCGACGTCCAGATCGAGAGGATCTCCTGGAGATAAATCATCTTCGGGCTCATAGTATCAGGAGCAGCTGTGAGCTCAAAGTGAGCTTATAGAGAGTTTGCATAAACAGTGGGAAGAGATGTGTCAGTAGAAGCATCATTAGGAAGAGATGCGTCAGCAATAGCAGCAGCAGTATGAGGAGGAGATTTTTCGATGGCAACAGCAGCATCACAAGAAGACGAATTACATGCGTCGTTTGACTCGTAGTTTAGGGATGGAGTTTCTTCCACTAACTCCTCCAGCTCATCCACCTCCTCTAGAAGACTAACCCTAGTGATTGTTTTTGTCATGTTAAAAACATTTGAATTAATTGTTTGTTGTAATATAAACTATTTACAGTTTCTGTATTTTTTATTGGTTTGAATATTGCATAATTTAATTTTTTTTAATTTAATTTTTTTTAATATTTTAATATTTTAATATTTATTATTTGTATTAAATTTTTTAATGTTTGTTTATTTTATTAATAATAATAATAATATTTTAATATTTTTTTTCAAATATTTAGAATTTTAATAAATTATTTTTTATTATTTAAATAATAAAAATATTATTTTTTCATAAATATTAATAAAAATAATAACATTATTATATTATTAGTATTATTTTATTATTAATATTATAATAATATAATTTTTTATATTATTAATATTAGTATTATTATTATATAATATAATATTATTTATATTAATAGTATTAAAATTAATATTATTTGCTTATATTAATTTATCATAATTTTATTGTATATATTTTTTTTCAGTATTTTCAAAGGCTTCCCATCGCAAATAGTTTATATATATTCTAAATTACTATTTTGGGACGGGAAAATGGGCCCGTCGTAAATACTATTTTGTGACGTGACGGTCACAACAGATATATATATATATATATATATATATATATATATATATATATATATATAATCGGAGAACTATTTGTGACACCATTTTCTGCAATGGGATATTTGCGACGGGACCCCGTCGTGAAATCTCATTTGCAACAGGATCCTGTCACAAATACCTCAAATTCAAATAGTGCGTAAAAATACCAAAAAATAATCCTAAGATAATTATTATATTATATTATAAAAAACATCACTTTATCAAAATAAAACATTTAAAATTGAATTAAAACAATGCAAATATCTCGGCACAAACCATGTATAAATATTGTTAAAAAAATTGTAATTTCAAAGCATAAATTTAGTTAATTTATATTCCTTATATAGAAGAAGTTGGTTGTTAATTAATTTTACTAAATATATTATGAATACATTTCATAACAATATTTTCTTCATACAATTTGATTCAAATTATTATGATAAAAATACTTTGTACAAATTAAAATGGTTTTAAGAAAAATATCACTTTTTAACATCAAATTAATTTATCTTCATTTCTATAAAATTAAAGAAATAAATGAATGATTATTAATTAGTTTAAATAAATATATATAATACATTTCCAGTAAATTTTAGAAACCTAATTAATATAAAATTAACCTTAAAATGATAATAAAAAATATACGAAAAACCACTTTTATAGAAAAATAACCCTCTTAAAAATTTTTCCTATCAATTACCAATTAGTCTTATTTTATTGTTTTGGGAATTATATATTCATATTTTATAAACGTTTAATTTTATTTTTCAATGATGAATTATGTTTTTTATTTTTGTGTTTCTTATATCACACTCAATTAAATATAGTATTTACATAAAGCAAAACAATTACTAAAATCATTGGGTGTTACATTCTCCCTTCATTATAGAAATTGTGTCCTTGTAATTTTAATTACTTTTTAGCATATTATGACTTAATAATATATATTTCATGAATTTTAATTACTATATTAGGAATAGGAAAATAATTCTTTGAGAAATAATTATTTATTAAATAATATTTGTTCTTTTATAAGACATTTCATTGTTAATGTGTTCATAGATGCACAAATTAATAGTTATGTGATAAATTTCATGAAAAAATTGATTGATTAATCTTCTATTTCTTAATTTTAAGAATTATAAAAAATATATATACTTACCGGTTTTCTTTCCTCAATTTTATTTCAATATTTTTAATAATTATGATTCAAATCAAATATATAATTATGAATTAATAAGAAGAATTTTTAATTCCTAAAACACTAAAATAAAATTTTATGTAATCCAATGATCCATTAAAATAAAATGATTTTTTCTATATTAAATATTTTCTATCTAGAAATTCCACCCATCTGAATCCATTTACTAATAACAATTATCATAAGTATAACTAAAACTCAATAAATTAAACCACAAAATGAATGTGTAATATCTATATAATCAAAATAATAAAAACCAATGCTCAGAAATAATCACTAAACTATAAAAATATTCATAATATACAAGAATAAATTTAATTACATTATAATCATACAGTCAACCAAATTTACCATAATTATGCTCACCCTAAAACACATATTAACCCTAATGGGTATATATTATGGAAAAGGTCTTCATTGTCATAGAAATTTCAATAATTATTCCATCCTTGGAGAAAATGGTTCAATTAAAAGAAAAATTATAGAATAAAGATTTAAACATGATAAACTTATAAAATAGTAAATTTTCATTAAGATTACCTTGAATTATTAACAAGTAATTATCATTATCATGATATCTTTAATATTATACAAATATAACCTCTATAAAGACCATAATTAATTTATCAATTAAATCCTTGATGCTTGTATGATTGATTCATGTAGTCCACCATATATTTATAGTTGAATCATTGGATATGAGTGTCTTCTTTATTTACATTACATTAATGAGACTTATATCCTTTATCACCACATTTTTAATATCATTCTTTCAATTTTTTATGTAACTTTCCTTAATTATCACATGTTAAAAGTATTACACTTCCCTTATTATTCATCCTTACATTTAATTTTTCTTAGTTTTCTTTCATCCTCTAATTCTATTTATTTCTTTATAAAATATATGACATAGCGATTTTTTTACTCTAAATAGATCTTGATACCATATCCTCATATTATAAAAATTATTTTTAAACTAGTTCCCTTCAAAGGCATGACATTATGCAATCAAATAATCAATCAATATTAAATTTAATATTACATATATAGTCCAAAAAATTCCTTTTATAATATGATAATTATTTCCACATAATAATTAAAAAATTCCTCTTCCTTATACAATAAATTCAAAAATTTCTATTCTATTTTTAACTCATTTCTCATGTGGAAAATATTTTTCAAATAATACCTTCACAATATTTGTCTCATACAATATTTCTGTATCCAATTCATCCTCGGTATTTTGAGTTAATGACAACCACCAATTTTCAACTTATTTCAAATGATATACTATCAAAAAAACTTTTTCATTTTTCACATCCCAAATATAGATATATCTTTTCATGTAATCGGATCCATGTCTCATCTACTAATGGATTAATAGATTTATTAAAGGATGGAGGATTCTGCCATATTGAGTGGTCGAACATCATTACACAATACTTGGAAAAAACTAGTTTCTCTATATGTTCAAGGTTATTAGTCATAACCTATGAGAGAACCACAAATATTGTTGAAATATCTAAAATCACAACTCTATTAATATTTACTTTCTATGGTGATAAATCATAACATTGACCATGAGTGTAAATATAATTTCCATTTCTGCCACAATGTACAATCTCTAAACAATAGTACACACATAATCATTTCATAATCATCCGGAATATTGAGACATATAATAAAAAAAATAAAGGTAAAAGTTCAAAGATATTATATGGGATTTATAATATTTATCACAATATCTATGTTCTTTGAAAAATATGTTCTCAATGTTCCTATTAATGATTATTTTATAACTACTATAACAACCTCAACCCTAGTGAAACAAAGACGATATTTATTTTATTACATTAGAATAAGGTATAAGGGATCACAAAATGAAGTATCAATTACATTAGAAGTATTTGTATCAAAGATAAAAAAATTATTTCCATATTACCTTAAAAAACATAACATGAAATAATTTATTGCATCATTGAAGATTATTCAACGATTTTTTCTATATATCCAAGGGAGAATAATAAATAATAGATGGTGAACATATATTTTTATTTACTAGATGTTTATAATGAATGATATGCTTTTTAAATAATACATAAATAATATGGTAATGTAATTAATCAATACATATTCCATTTTATCAATTACTTCACTCTTAAAATATATCCATGTAAAATAACAATCAAACAATCACATGGATTATAATAATAATATCTTTTGGATAAATAAATTCATAATGTAATATTTCCTGATCTTTCTATCATGTACTCATTATAATAAATTTCAAACCTCATAATTAAGGCATTACACCAACACATTTCAATGAATGGGTAGGCATGCATATAATATTCCAGTAATTTGGCCAATTGTTTGTCTCCTCAAACCTGTTGATCCATCGAGGGTTGTCTATGACCGATTCCCACATTCCACTTTCATATGTCCAATTCACTCCATATATTTTTAATAAAAAATAAAATATATATTAATTATGAATTATCAATCCAAAATATCTATATTGAATCAAGAATACAAAAAATCAATTTTCCCCAGTATGTGAAATAATTTTCATAGTTATATGACTTCAATTAACACTATATATAGAAATGGTATATGATTAAGAAAGCCTCATATTAGTATAAATGATGTGGAATACATCCATGATACAGAAAATATGGGCATGAAGAAGAAAAAACAAAATGCAATGAATAATGGAGAGTGATTGAGAACATGGTCACAATAAAGATAATGTTCTCAAAATATGGTACAATGTGTAAATCCTAAAAGTGTATTGGAATAACAAAAATTCTACTGAAATTATTTTTTGAAATAATAAAATTAAAGTGATTTTTATTAAGTAAAATTAGAGTAAAACATTAAAAAATATCTATCCTTAATGATTATATATCATTTTTGTAAAAATGATGCTATAAATTATTACACAATTTTTTATCAAATTTTGAAAAAATGATTCCTTTAATTTAAATATTAAAAGAATAAATTAATTTAATAATATAAATGTAAATTATTTTAAAACTATATAATCTTTTAGATGAATTGAATAATTAATTACTGTTGTAGAGGTGGTAAAATTTATTTACACTATATTCATTAAAAATAAAATGTATTTCACAAATTTATAAAATGTAAAAAATGAAATGTTCAATAATATTAAAGAGATTAATTTTAATCTCTTATAAATAAATAAAAATTTAGTACAAAATCGCGTAAAATAATCTTTTAAAATTAGTAAAAAATCATTACAAAATTTAAATAATATAGATATGGAAGAGATATATATGTAAAAAAAGAGATATGGGGATAATTTTTCTTACAAAAAACATTTAGTTGGTTTGAGTGTCATAGATATGAAAAATTGGAAGAAAAACATTCATTTTTCTATTTTCCATTAACATTGTAACATTAGTTTAAATTTTTTTACTACCCATATATTAGTTTTTAATAGTTAATATTTATATTTTGGCATTACCTATTCCATGTTTTCTGAATTTTTGGTTTTTTAAATTATATTCTGTGATCCTTGGTCATGGATTTCTATAACATATGATTTAATTCAATATTAATCATGTGTTATTTATATATTTTTCGAGTCCCATGTTTATTTCCTGGAATGTTTTATGAGGGTTTTCATGGAATAATTTAAAATATTCATTATGTTAATTTAGATTCAAGAAAAAAAATTGTTTTTTAATTAATATAATTATATATATTAAAATTATATAATTATGAAAATATCATAATTTTTTCACTATTAAATATAATTACTGGAATATATGTTTTATTAGACATTCATGATTTAAAATTGTAACTTCATTCATATAGTTGGTACAAAATACAAATACATGAACACATTAAAAAAATTGAATGAGTAAGATTATATTATGGTATTTCAATAATATAAAATTTATAGATGACTAAGGATTTCAAGAATTTTTTTTAATGTGTTCAATCCGATCCATGATGCTTTGGATTAATAAGATAAAGAATAATAATCAAGAATTAGATAACTCTTTTGTTAAATATTTGAATATGCTTTTGGAGAGCCTCTTGGAAATGAGGTATTTTGGATTTCTTATTTTCATTAAGGGTTCCCACACAAGAGATATGTTTGAAATAGATATAATTTTTTAATTATGTAAGGTAAATTTAAAGTATTTATTTTCTATGAGGTATGAACATGATGTGTATTTTATATGAAATATGATGTGGTATTTTTATAAATAATATTTTTTTTATAAAAAGATTTACATATTAAGGTAAAGGGGATATAAAATTCAAAATTAGTGAGTTTATAATCTATTAATTCTTTTATATATCCATTTAAAGATATTTTTTTGTTATATTTTATGATATTACCCCTTAATTTAAACATTTTTCCACTTTTTAGCATTTACCAGTGGATATTTTATCCCTTAAAAAATATTTCCTCAATATAAATTAAATTAATCTTATTAAAAATATAAAAAATGTTATTAGGAAAAAGAAATCCATTTTATTGGATCAAATTTATAAAATTGGTAACAATTATTTTCAATATAATAGAGGTATAATGTATAAAAATAGTTTTTAAAAAATATATTTTTAATCCCAACTATAGTCCTCATGAAATAATAATCTCTAATTCAATGGTATTTTATTTCATTATAAATATAAATAAAAAATTTGAATAGAATAATTTTTTAATATTGTTTAATTGATTTATTATTACAAAAAAAATACCCAAAATAATGAAAATCCATTCTTAAAAAATTATACCCTTTTATCTTAACGTGAATTTAATCACATCCTATTTTTTAACCTCTAACCATGAAATTATATCAATAATATTGTATTATAATGTTCATTAACACATAAAATTATTATTTAAATGTAAAATATAAATAATAAAAATGTCTATTTTTGTAATGAAAATTTATAATTAATTAGTATCTTTTTATATGTATCCAGAATTTTGAATTTAATAATTTTTTATTTTTTTCCAAAAATTTAAAAACATCAATATACATATTGGATAATATTATATCCAATGATTATATATCCAGTGGATATATATCTGATGACCATATTTTTAAAGAATATATATATATATATATATATATAATGGTCATATCACATAGTATTACATAAATCTATAAAATCATTCATTCAATCTGTTTATATTATTATCAAAATGTTTTTGGCATTTCTAATGTTTTTCTTTCATTACATACTTATTATTAGTGGTATGATCATTAATAATGACCATGATAAGGATAATTTCTTGATCTTATTTTATTTATTTACTTATGGATATTTTCCTCTTGTACTCTTCATAATTATTTTTGATATTATATTATCGCAATTTGTTAATGGGTAACATTAATTATTATATTTTATCTTAAAAATGTATCATGGTTTAATTTATTTTTATGTTGTGTGTGAACGAAATATTTATTAAAATTGTAATTAATATTAAAATTTCAATGTATTACAAGGGCGATATTTATTCATTAAATTTCGATCCACTATACTATGAAGGAAGAAATTAAATTGATAGAATGTGTATATTCTAGATCAGGAAAAAAATTTCCAAATAATGTCGATGTAAGTTGGTCTATCAGATGTTATTCCTTCATAAGTAAATCCATTTGATGATGAATATTGGTGATGGGATATACTGAGATACAAAGAGAGAGTTTACCCTCAGTGTTTCACTATGGTTGAAGTGTTCTTCATGAAGAACAATTCTAGTGATTATTGAATTTGACTAAGTGTAATGATGTCTATATAAATTGGATTTATGGGACACACTCTCCCTATAGATTGAAATCATATGAAACCATAAATCATGGACCGACTTCTATAAAGTACATTTCAAATATTTATTAGAGGAACATAAGTTTTTCATAATGATTGACAAAATGGTGAATTAGAAAAATTTCACATATCCCAGAAAGAACAAGGATGAGATAGTATAAATCCTCAAGGGGATCACCTTATAGAGTTATTTTTATTAGAGGTCATCATTAGATGGTTTTTCTATGAAGGTTTTTTGAGTTTTGTTTCCCAATGAAATATTTTACAGATGGATTTCATTATTACTCATGCTGGGTAGGGTTAACAGATATTATATTTTCCATTGTAACTTGTTTTAGTCATATTAATGAAATGATGTTGTGTGTTCCCCCATGGAATGGGACTAACATAAAAACCACATAATTTCTATTTTTTACTTTATGTTTATGTCATGTGTTTTTCATTCTTCATTTTTGTTTATAGTATTTTGGTATGGGTTTTGGTTTTTGTTTTATGGTGTGGGGTATTTGATATTAAATGACTTATATGTTTAGGTAAATCACAAATGTATGGTTCCATTTCGATTTGGTGGTTATGAAACCTTCTTCCAATGTATGCATGTTCTCGAGGTTATGTACCAGACCATGGAGGTGCGTCAGGTCAATATATGTGGAATCAAAGATTCATTAGGAATATTTTGATGATAAAACATTAGAAAATGTGTTTTAGAGATGAGTTTGTAAACATCATTGTTCCATTGTGTTTTTAGATGAATTTAGGAAAAGGGTTATACCCCTTTCTATTTTCAGGTTTTAATGACATATCATTGTTTCTAGAGGATACCATTTCAGTGTGTAAGGTATTTTTTATGTTTGATAGTGGTTAATTTATACATTTAATGTATTTATTTAATTTTTTTAGATTTATTAATTTTCATTGATGGCGAGTCTTCTACAAATAAGTTTTCTAACGTAATTGAATCCATTATAAGAAATTATAAGGAAATGTTTCAAAAGATATATCTCAGAGAAATGACATGTGATTTTAAAGGTGGATGACTTTATCATTAATTTTTATGTCAGGAACCGTTACCTGATTATGGTAGAGGAAAAATTATTCGAAGACATTTTATTGTTACATGGTTTTTTTATATAGTATTATTAAAGGAAATGGCATAAAAACACTAATGGGAAGGTATTATCTATTCTGGATAGGTAAATTATATAGGTTCCATATTTTTTATTGAGACGGAGTGGATTTAAACACACAAGTGTTATACAACAAACTAAAATTTTGAATTTATTATTATTATTATAAAATTATTGGTTCTATATATATATGTAATGAAAACAAGGAGTATAGCCTGATCCACAAAAATTTGAACATGTCTTAATTTTTATCCAAAATATTTTAGTGGTTTAGTGTTATTGTTGTGGGAATGTGATGTTGTTGAATCTTTATTTTTGATTAATTGTATTATAAATTTCATTGCATGTCATGATAATATATTTCAATAAGATATATTTTTTGGTATGTGTTTATTTTTCACATGCATGTGAGAGGTTGATATGTTCTTATCCAAAAAGGAAGTACCATGTTAAAAAGAGATTTCTCCATTTTTAGTTCTTCTTTTAAAAACATCTTACATTATAAAATATTTTATGGGGGTAAATGAAATATCAAGTAGTGGTTTGTGAAGAAAAATATTGATGTATTTTCATAAAACGTATCGAGAAGAACCATAATGCTACAATTATTGAGATACAACCCAGATCACTTAAAACAAGAATCTGTAGGATGAGTGATTAGGGTGAATGTCAGTATCTTAAAATATATTCAAGTGGAAGGGTCCTAAGTTTTGAGTTGATTGAACATGGAATACTGGAAGGTGTCGCACAACAGTAGCTGGCTTCATTTGGGGTCCAATATTCCAGATAAACACCATGTATAGAATGGTGATGGATTTTTATTGTCATCCAAAAATAAATTAAGAATTCATCCATGAATACACCTATAACATCATGACTCTCCCTTAGGTATAATCCATTTTAATTTTAATCCTTACCTATATCATGGTGTTTAGAAACATGTTTCAATTTTTGAGTTAGGGTATTAAGTGTTTTGAGGAGGGGGTAACCTTTTGTGCGTTTTTTTTGGTTGCATACAGTCACCATCCATCTGGGGTCATTCTAGATGAATGGAGTTCCTATATAAACTCCACCGGCTAGATGTTGTCACTTCTAGTGGTACACGATCACTGCATTATACGACATGCAAGAAGATGGTAGCCACAACATACCAGTTGTCCTTGGTCTAGGATGATTTAAAGAGGTTTCTTTAGTATTTTACACCTTTGAAACACTTATTTAACCACTATAATATCCCCTTTTAACCCTAATACACGTTATATAAATCCATAGAAAATATAGGGTTTTCTTGAGCTATCTTCATTATCTAATATTTTCATTTTTATCTCTATTCAATAAATTGTTCCCCCTATAGTGATTTTTATTAACTGCTTCTTATTTCCTCAATTTCAAATCGAATTATTAGTTGTTATTATATTTGATTTTAGAATATATTGATCATGTAATGATCTCTATCAATTACTTGTTGATTAATTGGAATTTGTTTCTAAGAACCCAGATCTCTTGGTGGTTGTGATACGATGTGTGATTTCGTGGAGGTATGTGATGATCTATCATATCAAGAAAATGTTTTCTTATAGAAACTAAATTATAAGTTATGGGAATAATTTTCTACGACCTCCTATCAATTTATATTTTTTCCCTTTCTTTCTGGTGTGTAGATCCAATTGTGGTTTGTGCGGAACCCATGTCTGAGGTAGTTGGTTCTGTATCTAGGACTTGTTTGATTAACCATGAATGAAATGGGATTTAAAAATGGTTTTAAAAGTGATAATTGTCATGATCATTTGATTTTTTTATATTCGTGAGTAAATTATTTGTGGGTAAAATATAGGTTCTCTATTATTTTTCTAAAAGAAGGATTATTTAAAATAATTATGTAATAGTTTCCAAAAAAATCTATTTATATTTTTTATAAAAATGCTTTAAAATTTTGTTGTGAAATATAATATTCACTTTGAAATGAATTGAAAATTTCCTCAAATTGATTCCTTGTGTACCTTAGTGGGGGGGGGGGGTTATATTATGGGATATTTTTCTTTAACACTATACGGGGGTATATTTTTGGGGTGTTCCTCTATTATATGATAATATATTATTTTGATTTAGGAATATGATATTGATTCCATAAGCAGGTTCACCTTCCATAGTACTCCTCTATCCATATAAAATCAATGCCCTCGATCTAATGACATGATGTGAATTAATGTTTTGATTGATGGGGTATGAATGAACTAAATTTTTTAATCCTAATTTAACATTGGTCTTAATATATTATGTATAATTAATGTTTTTATTGATATTATTCATGCATTCATAAAAGAAAAATAGTGTATTTTAGTTATTCATTTTAATATATTATGTATAATTTAGGATTGAACTATAAATTTTTTAATTAATTTACACTGATTTTAAAATAAATATTATAGTTACTTTATCCTTCAATGTTTTTCATATATTTATCATACTCATATTATTTGATAGAGACTTAATATAGAAAACATCGATGAGAACCTACTAAGAATTTTATGTTCAAACCCTACACACTCCCTTGGACATGTGCATACCAAGTTTTGTATGATATAAGAATTTTTAAGGTGCTCCAATGAGGTAGAGATGTTTATGTTAGCTGGTCATGGGTAGGTGGTGGTGAGATAGATATACATTACCCATGTATCTCACAGAGTATATTTCATTAGTTTTTGGTTTTCCTATTTCCTGTTATTTTGGAATTTATCTTGGATTTTACCTATTACATTGGATGAATCACTCAAATTTTTATACATTTTTAATTTGGGGGTTTTTATTTTATTTTATCTATCTATCCATATATATGTATTTCCAGAATCATGTTTTAGATTAGGAAAATTGTTCCATCTATTTATTTTTGGATGATTTTGTGCATGTATCTTTCCCATGGGGACTGTGAATTCCCTTAGAGTCATGTTCCAATCTATTTTGAATCTTATTTGGTTGAATTTTCTATATTGGGACAAAGAGATTTAATATCAAAGAATTTTTATACTCTATCTTGGGATGTTGATAGATAGGGGGGCACTGTTTCCAGGACCTGATAGGTAGGGTCTAGTCAGTTTCTAGATATCTCTTGTTACGATTAACCTCAATTCACTATAGGATATTGGGTTGTGTGTGTCATATGTTGAGTTTTGACCTTTATATGGTTTCTACAAATGTTCCATTGGTATAAAGTGAAATTATTCAATTTTATGATCATTATATTATCTATTTTTATATAGAAGTGTTCATATGATAAGACTTATAAGTGTTCCTTGGGATGGTGAAATGGGAAATTATTGTTTTGGGAATCGTCTTCTTGAATATAATCTCCTTGATTCTATCATGTAGGTACTTGATGCCACATACTAGAATGTACCACCTACTTAAAAACAAGATCTTAAGGTGAAACATAGATCTATTGAAGAAATTTATCAATCATTATGGTTTATTGACTATGATCCCTGAAGGATTAAGGGTATGAATGACCATTAAGAGGTGGAGGATTGGTTGGAAAAAAATTGTTCACATATTTGTCTTCTAAGAGACACGTGAGACTATTACGATATAGTGTTAAACATTTAAGCTAAAGGGTCCTATAAATATGTGGTGGGACTATATGTTTTAAGATAATAAACATGTGGTGTTAGATGGGAATAACTCAAAACAATATTTTCCTTCAATATTGGTGCCTATTACCCTCATGGGTGGACAAATCTATATATTTCCTCTCTATTCAGAAGGGAAAAAATTCTATCATAGAGTGCACCAACTTGGTTTCTAATTTTGTTCATTTTTTCTAATGAGGTGGTGATAAATGATAAGTTTAAGGATCAATAATTCATGAATTCATTTTGACATGATATTTGATCCTAGGTATATATGTTAAATCTCACCACAATTTCTATAGTGTTAAATAGGGATATGTGGTAGAGATTTGTCTAGTGGGAAATATTGGATTATACGGATATTGTATTTCACTTATTAGATGTTTGAATGAAACATATGAGAAGAAAATTAAATGGATGATTGTTGCACGGGTGGTGAATGTATTAATTAATAGAAAGTGTTTTTTACTCCTTAAATAGTTTATTATAGTTTACCCGTAAACTTCTACCTATTTGGAAATGTTGGGTGCACTTGATGATTATTCCAAACACCTATAAAGAGATTTAGTAAGTATGTTCAATGAGACCATCAAGAAAAATTCAGTCATGTTTTTTCTACTCCTCAATATGTTCAGCAATAATTAACTCTGAAAGATATTTTGTCATAGTCAAGAAGACTCAAAGTCCACATGGATCTAGAGATAGGCATTTGGAGTAAATAAATTTCATGTGATTGTAAAATTTACAATAGAACTTGATGTGAGCCAGATTATAATGAATGTGTAATTTTTTTATCTTTTATAATAAGTTCTCTATTTTATACCAAATCCTAAAACTCATTTATATATTCTAGTTTTTTGGATGTGTTGAAAATTCTAATAGATATCATTTTCTTTATTACGAAGTGATAAATTCCTCTTTGGGAATAGATTGTGTAGGGGTTATATTGACCTTCATGTTATCCTTTTGTAGTTAATGTAGTGTTAGTCTGGGAATTTCAAGTTCTCAATCTTGAAATTTACATGTCATTAATGGGAGAGAGTAGTTGTTCTGTCATCCATCCAATATTGATTATTATAATAATCAGGTGTTATTGTTTACTGATAATGAGTTCTCTTTGTAATTTTAGGGAGAGTGAGATCTCTCATCTAGTTATGCAAAAAACCTCTCCCAAATCTCATGAATCTATTTTATATCATTATTTTTGAGCTCATTGATGTATCCTCTCTTGTTGACCTTACATTGGTTATTTGGGATTTTCCTTAAGTCTTCTAAAATGTATTATATAGTGTTTATCCAAAATATAAGGTAGATTTATTGATCGATATAGTCTAAGGTACACAACCAATTTCTATACCCTTATATCATATGGGACATATAGAGGTGAAAAATTAATATTCATTATATTACTTGTTTGTAAAAGAATTTTTTTCACCCTGGTGTTTTACCATGGGAGGATCTTTTTAACTTTGCAAAGAATATTGATTATTCTCTTCATCTTTGAAAATATTATTAGATGCTAAATCATAACTATTATGAATAATGGTAATTTTCCCTATACTGTTGACCTATTTGTTTAGTTATAGTGAAAAAATTGTATTAAATATCAATCTTTGGTTGGATTACCATCATCTTAGAGTTAAGGATTTTGAAATCCCAATGACTAATTTAATGAGATGTTTTATCCTTTATGAATATCTTTTATTTCCTTTTATCCAAACTACTTCTACTACTATGTTCATGTAATTTATGATCCATATATTCCACCAGTATCTCGATAATTTTTTTTGTATATGTGGATGATATCATAGTTTATTTTGGATCTATGTATCAGCATGTGAAATATCTAAATTTAGATTTGTAAATATTCAAGAGTCACCTGCTTTATGAGAAGCTATAAAAATAAAATTTCAAGATGTAAGAGGTGAAGTACTTTGGAAATATGATTTCAGAGAATGGTATCTTAGATGATCATGAAAATTTGATGTATTCATTATCATGGGAAGAACCATTTATCAATTTCATGGTATATATATTCATTGGTAGGGATTGATATTATTGGAATTTAATCAATAGTATCTCAACAATGTCATCTTATTTGACTAATTATTCCAATAAAAGAGTGAAATTATCTTGGAAATCTAATTTCCAGGCTTCTTTTTATGAATTAAAATGTTTTCTTATTATTTACTTTAACTCTGATCCTTCTAGAAAACATTTTTGGATATGTTTTATTTTTGGATACATTGTGTGATATTTTGGGATGTATTCTTATGTGGGATTATCAAGTAGTGGCATACGAATCCTGTTAGATTTTCCCACATGATTAGAATAAACCCAAGGTTGACTTGTATCTCACCAGTGTTGTACATGTTATTATGTATAGGGGGCACTATATTTTTGGGGAGTGGTTTAAATTATTTTATAATCATATGATCTTGAGATATATCATTTCATATTAGGATCATATCCATAAACAAGTAGTTGGGGTTTGGATTAGTGGTAAGCACCCCGTAATACTACATGAAAAATGGGGGTTCAAAACCCATTGGGCGCAGGTTACTGTAGCGGGTACTGTAGCAGCGACGGTACTATTGATCGGCGGGCACTGTAGCGGCGGCAGGGTACTATAGCGGTGGCGCTACTGTAGCGGGTACTGTAGCAGCCGGGTTACTATTCACAGAATAGGAATTTTGCCAAAAATTTGGGCCTACGGGCTATGTAATGGGCTTCAAGCCCACTGGGCCTTCAGGCTATGTAATGGGTCTCCCTCTACCCAGTTAAAAGAGGTCTTTGCTTTGCTTTATTAATAAAAATGAGGCTTCGGCCCCAACCTTTAAAAAAAAATATCCATAAACAAAGTCGATGGGAGGAGTAAATTAAAATGATTGAGTTTGATATAACCTATAACAAAAAAATTGGTATGAAATTGATGATGCTCTTATTAGGAAATTTTCTTCTCAATTTATCATGGAAGTGATAGGGAAGTGAAATATTTTGTGTTTTTTCTTCGTTTCATTTGGATTCATGTGAGGATGATTCAAGTATGGTTTTAAATAGTGGTCACATGTCATAATTTCTCCTAAAATCTATTCTAAAAGACTAACTGTTGATTGAAATGTTCAAATGAGTCATGGAATCCGTTCTAGTGGGGAGACCACACCTATCTGGTTAGTCACATGTGATGGAATTCAACACTTCAAGAATCTTTTTCTTCGTCCCTTACTATATATAAAATTATATGTTGTATGGTTTCCATAGTTCTTTATTGTCGATTAAGTTTGGTACTAATGAATGTATTATGAAAATATTTTATGTTTCTAGTGGCCATGTATGATGTAGTGTATTGTTGATTATGTATCATTCTATTACATCTATATGTAGATTAACGTAGAGCACCTAAAGCCTTTGGGTATTCTCTAGAATCATCTAATGATATATTATAAATAGGATGATATACCCATATACTTCATAGTTATATTTACGTAGGAACCTATGTTAGGAATTAAATCCCTGTGTTGGTTGATCATTTGATTAAATCATCACATTTAATTCTAATTAGGGACACCACCAATGTTGAATAATAGGGTATGATATATGCATAAATGATTGTAAGAATTCATCGGGTTCCCTATGATATTTTATTCTGATATGTATATTTTATTTATTTTTTAATTCTACAAAATTCACTAAGAGGTGATGGAGACTATAGTCAGATTGTGTATAGAATTCCATCCATTGAAATATGGATAAATACAGCTTTTTATGTTGATTACAGATAATATTATCTATACCTACAACTATGACTTATTTTGACATTTGGATAACCATATGGGGATGGTGTTGTTTTCCTATAATATTAGTTAAATTTCATCACTTAGAATGGATCCCTTTGATTATTTTAATATTCACTCATGCTGATCATATCCTTGGATGTATTAGGTGTGTGAGGCCTCTCTTGTGGGACTAGGTATCATTCAGAATACATTTATGATGATCCAAGATATACACTAATACTTTTTCATAACTCATATTTGGAATAAATATTAAATGGATAATTAATGCCATCATTTTGAGTTTTCAATTGGTGGTTGTGTATTTATAAAGGATTTTACACTATTGGGTCACCATCTCCTTGGGAAATATGGGAAGGAGGGGTGAAGATATGTTGGACAATTTTTTATCATTGAGCATCTTGTATGGGTTTCTTGTTAGTCTTTGTTAATGAATCAGTTGTTAGGTATTCCTGATGATTCCAAGATATACCAACATGATATGTATTATCCCAATTCATCTCATGTTCTAATTTGGGAAGATATTGAGTTTGAGGTAAACATTTCAATTGTGGAACAGAATGTGGAGATCATTAAATCTCATATGAAATTCATATGTGGGAAGCCTATTCACTTTCCCAAGGTGTTGTGGTGTCAAATATCATACTCTTAAGAGACTTGGGAGAGAGAATCATTAGGAAGGGAGTAATGGGTTCACATTTTTCTAGATATTTTTTTACCACTTGAAATTATAGGGATATAATTTACTATAGTAGGGAGAATTGTAATATCTTACATTACTGTTAAGTATAATCACTCTTCGTGATTCAAAATTTTCTATTTCATGGTTTATTAAAACATTTTTTGTGGTTTATGTTTTGGTGGTAGATTTTGGGAGCAGGGGAAATCATTTTTTAGTTTTTAGTGGTTAGATATGGGCAAAGTCTAGTGGGTGTCATGATGACAGACTGATGTTCTTATAGGAAATGCATGGGTAATCGATGGAAATCATGGTCTAGACAACAAATTCATAGAATATTTGAGTTCTTAAAAGAACTCCTTTTTCCAAACTATGGCACTTCCTGTAGTGAATTCCCACTACTTAAGACCACCTACTAACCAGTAGTAGCCATTGGGTAGCTGATGGCCATTTACTAGACTAAATTACAAAGGGGGTTTTATCCTTTTATTCCCATGAGACCCATATCTAACCTCTATAGTCACTCCATTCGACCCAAATTCACTTCTTAAGGATTAAGGGGATCTTTGGGGTTTGTTTTTGATCTCCCCTTCATATTCTCTTATCGAGTTGATCTTTGGTTGATTGGTTTTTCCTCCTTTGGAATGTTTAATTAAATACTTCTAAAATAATTCATTTCCCTTTGAATTAGAAATGGTTCTAGGATATACTTTTGGAATATATTAATGTTGTTTTTTCCTCTCAATCCCTTATAGGTTCATCATGAATTTTTTCCCAATGTCTAAACTTATTGTTGGTTGTGGTGTAGTGCATGTTATCATTGAGTTATGTGATGATATATCCTTGACCAGAAATTTTTTGTAATTGAAATATATATATGTAGTTAAAATCATTTTAGGGGCACAAATCAATACATTTTGTGTTTCTTTTCCTTCAAGTGTGTGGATCCAATTGTGTTTATTGTATGACATAAGTGTGAGGTAGGTGGTATTGTATCTAGACTATGTTAGATGAACCATGAATTCTATTAGTTTTATAAATTAAAATTTTCCTTGTTCATTTAAATGTTTTATTTTTTTATTTTAACTGTTTTTTATAAGAGATAATTTCACCAATTTTTTCATAAAAGATGTTAGATTCAAATAAATTTGATGTGGTTTGTAAAATTTTTTACCAATGAATATTTATTAAAAAAATATTGGTTTAGAAATTAAATTATTAAATTTTATATTCCCATAGAATTTATATTATATATGAAACACATGGGAGCTTCAAGTACCCCAGTGTGGGGTTTTAAAATTAATCCTTTTCTTTTGACACTCTAAGGGGGGGTTCGTTTTCTTAGTTTTTACTCTAATACAAGTTCATATATTCATTCGTTATAAGAAAATTATATTAACACTATAATGGGATTTAGTTTATAAGTTTTTCCATAGTTCTTATATCCTATATGATATTTCTCTAGGGACTTGATTTGAAAAATTGTTCTGATTGATGAGGTATGTGCGACAAATCTATCATGAACCTATATTATCCTAGGGGTGATTCCCACTATTCATGGATTTTTTATATTTTGGATTTGATATGATAAGATGAATTCTTTTATAAATGATACTTAGTGTAATTGAAATATTGTTTGAAACTCTATTTTCTAGATTTTGTGATTTAATAGTAAAAATATGATTTTCATTAAAATGATTTTTATATAAATGTGAAATTAAATTTAATATTAATTTTTTAAATATTGTGAATATTGGGATTATTTTATAGAGGCTTGTTATGGAAAACATGGGTGGGATCCTACTGATCAATTTTTTATAAAACCCATAAAACTCTCATCGAGGTGTGTATACCATCTTTTAATGAATGAAATGGAATGGTTCCTCAGTGAGGAAACATGGTTTAATTAGATAGTAATGGGTATATGGGGGTGAGCTGGTGGGACATTACCCACCTATCACTTGGATTATTTGTTACTAGGTTTAGTTGTTCTTTCTTCTTTTTTTGGAGACATATATTTCTTTAACCTATTACTCTGATAGTATCACTACTGTTGTTATTATTTTTTACAATGGAATATTTCATTTATATGAATTCGTACTTATATATATACCATGTATCTTTTTTAAGGATGTGGAAACCAATACCTTTATTCATTTTTAGGTGTTAGGGATCTTATTTCCATCTTGTGGGGGTCGGTAATTCCCTTCAGGTCTTTTCATGGTCAGGTTTTGAGTCATGTTGGATGGTTTTGGTGAGCCGAGTCATGACAACATATATTCCACAAGAGGTAATAACTCATTCCCAAATCATGGTAGTTTACTAAGGATTGGAGATAAATACATTTTGGTTTCTATCATTGTGTCAATTAAATTTGTAATATTGTCAAATAATTTGAATTAACTCTATAATAAACTTGATCATTGATGATTTGGTACCAAACTGAATGGAGTTGGAGAAAAGGACCAATGAATTCTTTGTTTTCACTAAGAAATTGGGACTAGAAGGTTCTAGTATTGATTTAGCGTGTTTTTTTAGATTATTCCGTACTTTTGGGAGGCAAAAGTTCCATATAGATGCAGGTTATGGTGGTATAATAGGAGTTCATTATATCATATTCTATGAAAATTTCATAATCCCAATGGCTGAGTCATTGAAATCATAAGTTATAGAAGAAGTGGGGATATAAACATGGTGCCTGATAAATACATGATGGTGTACTTTAACATATTCAAAAATATCTCCTGTTTTCTATATTTGGGAGGAATTTTTTGGATGCATTCATAATATATCATGTGAACAATATGAGATATCATGTTCATGAAAACTAATGATGGTTTTGTCTTAGATGGGGAATGGATGATCAAAAGCCTTTTGGGGAACCATGTTGATGTTATAAATGGATAATGAATGTGTTTCATTCATAATGAATTTGATAAAACCATTACAATATTCATTATGTTGGATATTTTTTGACATTTCTTATGAAAACAATTATCAACTATCTATTTTGGTGTGTGATCTATTTTCTAATCTTATTTTTAAATTTATATGAGTTAATTTTTTAAAATAAAATCATTTCAAAACCATATAGAGATAATAAACATTCACCATGGAAGTTCATTATCTTGTTAATGAAAATAGTTCGGTGAATGATAAACCAATGCTTATAGTTCAATAAAATATATCTGAGTGATAATAGATGAGTGGAATTTTCTGTTGGTCGGAGTGGATACTCAAGAGGGGGGTGAATTGAGTTCCAATTAAAATATCTGTTAAAAACATTTAGGATTAAAATCCCCCAAATTTGAATAGCCCAGTAAATTAAGGAAGTATAGATATAAGTGACTTATTGTTAAACAGGTTTCTCAAAGGTTGATTACTCCTCAGTTGAATCAGTATGAGAACTAATTCCACTTTTGAAACAAGTTTACTAAACAAATAAGATATACACACTAACCAGAATTGACTATCAGAGTGAATGTAAAACATATTTCTGTCTTTGAAAATATAAGCACAACGGATAAATGTGAAACAGATTAAAGCAAGGATGAACACAATAATTTAAACAAGAGGTTCAGTCTTAAGACAAGACCTAGTCCTCTCCACTTGGTTATCACCTACCACCAAGCAATTATATTAAAAGTGACACACATACTATATTGGGATTTATAGCAGTTTTGAAAAACTATCCAGGTTTTGCAACCTCTACCACAGTTCTATGTGGGAAAAATAAACTACCAAGCCACACCAGGATTCTTCCACAGTTATACATGGGAAAAAAATGTAAAGATAATTTGCTTTGGGGATTTGCAGTATCCCTTAGTTCAAGAACAAGAGTAAGTGTGTGTAACGCCTAAAAAATGCTCACAAATGTAAAGTATTTAAACACAGTAGAGATAAAGATAGTAGGAATGAGTTTAGAATTCTCTATTGTGTTGGCAGATCCGTTCTGGACTCGTAGGAATGAATGAAATGATGTTTTGGTCTTTCTCTGCAAGTTGACTCCAAAATAGAGTGTCCTAACATTCAGGTTCTGACATCCAGATGTAGTGATGATCAACTTCATTGGTTTTAAGGTCTTTGCAGCACACCATGACAGCTTGAAAGGATATTATTTCAATTGATCCTTTTGAAACTCTGTGTTCTTCTGAATGATTTCTCGAGGGTTCTTCTTGAGATTGTGTATGGTTCTCTCTTATGAGTGTTCTGTGTATATTCAAAATGTCCACGCCACTTTTCATGTTTCTTGTGAGTATTGGATAATCTTCTCTGAATGTCTCTCTCTTATATATATATATACTCTTTTCCAATTCATCTTTATTTTTCTTTTGGTTCAGTAGGGGCCGACAGGAAAGATGTTTAAACCACATGTGGTCTTCCTCGTACATCGTACTATTTCCTGATATGCCTGAAAATAGCATTCAATAATGTTAGGTGAATTAATTTTTCCATACATGACCGTTATAATAGTATTAATAAAATTGGTAAAGAAAAGAATGGAATATCATTATACTGGTAGCAGATTCATGTCACACGACAGACTTCAACTATGGTCTTTCCAACTGTGGACTTCATCGGTAGGTTAGTCAATAGTAAACTTCATCAGCAGGTTATTCAACAGTAAGCTTCATCGGTAGGTTCTTCTTTTGTAGGCTTGTAATGGTAGATGTTACTTTGTGTAACAGTAGATCCTCATCATTGGACATTGAGCAACAATCGACTATCTTGATAGTAGGAGTTATCCAGCAGTAGCCTTCTACAAACGGTAGACTGGTCCAATTGTAGGCTTGAATAGTGAGGTTCTCAAAAGAAGACTTGAGAATGGGTCTGATAGTGAACTTCTATCAGAAGACTTGTCACCTTAATGACCTTGTGATAGTAATTCTTTTTCTATGATCTTTGATAAGTAGATCATCGGTAGACTTGTGACAGTAACCATGTATCGGTAGCTTCCAACAGTGACTGTATGTTTTCGACTGTGATCTTCTAGCATAAGTGACTTCGTGTTATAGTGAGCTATAATAGTGACTTTGAACAGAAGGCTCTTACTAGTAGCCTTTAACAGTGAACTTATATTAAGATAAATATAAACTGTAAGCTTATGCAGCAAAGTCATTAGTCTTAAGAGAGTACATTGTTCAGGATGATATAATTATAAATGTAGATTAAAAGGATTAGTAAATTACTTAATATATCATGTTCAATATTTAAACATGATTTGGGATTATTAAAACATGTGAGTCCAAAAATATCCTCCTTTTTGATAATCACAAATTGTGCCAGTTTGTATTAAAGATATATATCATATATAATACAGTTACTGAACATAGATAAAAAATATCTCAAGTATTAGAGATTAATAAGAGGGTAAATCCAGAATATTGGTACATGGAATCAGAGAGAAAGGCAGAAAAGATTCAACACAGAATTATAGTAGTATTTTAACACTTTTCTTCCCAATCACATGATTAGTCTAGAATTAGCACAATATTCTCCAATTACCACAATATTTATCCATTAGCAGAGTATTTCTCCATTTCACTATATTTCTCAATTAGCACTGTATTTCTCAATTAGCACAATATTTCTCTATTATCAAAGTATTTCTCCCCCTTTTTATTAGCAAAAATAAATACAAATGAGAGAACAAATAAAGATTGCATTAATAAACAGGTCAGTACATGACCCAAAAAGAAAACATAGTCCCTATCAAAAGACATAAACATACTCAATCCACATCAGCCTTGCGCAAGTGATCTTTCCCTTTGGAAGAAGAAGATGGAGAATGATCCGGTGGATCAGTAGGTTTATGAATGGTTGCAGGAATGACCGGAGGGGCAACAACAGAAGCTCTTGTGGGTCTGTAGTGGGTAGCACGCTGAGGGATCAGTGGAGTAAGGCTTCTGAGAGAATCAGCAAGAGACATGATGGAAGAACCACTAGGTTGAGATGCATGTAAGGCATGAGGATAATGACAGGGGTGCAGTCCACATGGAGAAAGGGTAGAAGAAGGTTTCTGAAATCCATAATAATTCTCCCTCCTCTTTCCATAGCAGAAAAAAAATCATCTTTATTTTCCAAAAACTTATCCAAAGCAGGGGTCAATTCTCTCATCTTGCTGACCTGCTCCATGAATGCCCGAGTCACTAGAGGCAGCTTCATATTCTCTATCAAGAGCTTGAAGTGGTTGGTCATTTGATTCTTGGTATATAACTTCTCAAAGTAAGAATCTACCTTATTATTAAAGGCCTCATGAGATGTAGTAGCTGCCCGCAAGTGGTCACGAACAAAACTACTGACTTCCCTAGTGGTAGCATGTATCTGAGAATCAGAGGTTCCACTGGTACTGGCCTTAGCAAGCTCTTCCTAGATCACAGTTCTGATCTGGTCAATGTTCACAGAGGAGCTAGATGAGGGAGGGGGTTTTACCGAGAAGGATACTATCTCTTTGAAAGATTGATTCAAGTTACTAATCACCTTCTGAACAAGTGCATCCCAACTATTCAAATGTTCTTTGACTAATTTCTTAAAAGCTTTAAATACTTCCAAAAACTTTTTGACCACTTCTTTGATATATCTAATCTCAGCTTCACTTGGGTCTGAGAACTGCTCATGGCAGTCAATGAAGCAACTGATTGCCTTAGAGAAACCACAGCTCCTGTCCAACTTTCAATTTGAGTATGTCACACTTTAACTTCATCCATCATTCCAGTCACTAGACTAGACACAACACATCCTAAAGAAAGCTCCAAGGATTGATCCACACTCCCCAGCTCTTCAACTAGTCTTTTCTTAAAATATTCCATTGATTCTTTCAGTTCCTCTTTCATTTCAACCTTTAAGGACTCAAGGTCCTCCTTGGTTGCCAAATTGTCGGCCATAACTACTAGAAAACTTTCGGGTAGGATAACAGAATCCCTTTGAGGCTGGTCTTCCTCATTAGAATCTATATAATTGAGTCCAATTACCATGTACCCAGGATCTGATGACCAACCTTTGATGTCATACATCATAGAAATAGAACCAAGATTCTCCCCCTCACATAGAGCTCTCTCCTGAGGAATATCCTCTATCTGTTCTGCTCTAGGTAACTCCACAACCTCCTATGAAACTCCAGCAGATTCAAAAACCATTTTCTCTGTTAGTTCAACTTTAGGGTGAGTCTTATCCTTCTCTGAGTCGATAATGACTTCCATATCAATGGAAGTAGATTCCACTCCTGATTCCTGATCCGACACTATCTTGCATGTACTATCTATCAGAGGGCTCAAACTGAGCTCTTCTTCTTCATTATTCTCATCATCAGCTTCAGCAACATCCTTCTTTTCCTCATGAGCAAAATTATTTGACTCGGTAGCCTCATCCTTTTCAGAGGTGTCCTTGACAACATTCTAATATGCTTCTTCTTCTTCTTCAGTGGTCTCAGTATCACTGTCCTTCAGAATAGTTTCTCTTCTTGGTAGTTCTTTTAGAGGGCTAGCTACTCATAAAGCTATTGTCCTTATAGGACTGTGAGGAAAATCAAGATCACTCCCATCATTAATGGGGTTTTTTTCTCTTTGAGTGTTCACAGCTCCTTCAGCCTTCTCCTCATCTGAATAAGCTGGTTCTGGCTCATCAGGCTGCAGGCCTGGATCTCTCTGGTCTTTTGGCCTATTTGGATGAGTATTAGGGTCAAACATTTCATACACCTTTCCCCCATCATTCACCCATGTCCTTTTCCAAGGATTCCATTTAATTTTCTTGAATTTTCAAATCACCTTCGAGATACAGACACTATTTTTGGACATTATCGTCTCTTCTTAATTTCCAGCCACACCCTTTACCTTTAGCATAACTGAAATAAGCTTGGCCTGGAATAGGGCATTTGATTTTGAGCTTTCCTTGGTCATATCTTCCAATTGTTCCATCAGTAACCTACATAGGTTAATCTTCTTTCCATGTTTCAGTAAGTACATCAGGAATATGTCCTCGTACTTCAGTACTGCAAAGTATCCTATCCATAGACTATGTACATGCTGAATGAATTTGAATAAAAACCTTTCTTCTCCATTCATCTCAGCTGCAATGATTTCGTTTGATTTTCCATATCCTGTCAGTTCTTCCAGAGAATTTTCATATTGAAAAACAACAATGTCTGGAGGAGACACTCCAGAGTAGTAATCATATATTCCTTCATGAGGAACTCTCAAACAGGCAGCCCACTCAGCAGACAAGAAACTAACTTCATCTCCATTGACTCTGGATATTAGCTTATACACATCATCTTCCTCTTCAAAATTCAGATATTCATAGAATTCTTTCACAAGCTTCAGGTAGTACAGTCCATTGTTATTGGAAAAACAATTGGTCCATCCTTGGGCATTTAGTACTTCCATCACTAATGACATGCTCGACAACATCCATTCTTCACTTAACTCCTTCTCATAAAATATTTGTCTCTTGGTCAGATGTGGGTTTACAGGTCCCGACGGGGTATTAATGGCGCCACTGGATTCGGCTCGTGTCATATTTGGCCTTGGCGCATCCTCATTGACAGTCGGGGGTCACTTGGTTCTGGCCATATAGATTGAGAGAGGTTCAAGGGATCAGGTGAAGGGTTAGGGTTTTGGAATTTTGAGAGCAAGGTTCAAGATTGGGAGAGGAAGGTGGATTGGAATATGTTCGTTGCCTTTGATTTTGTCATTTAGGGATTAAAACAAAATAAAATAGAAATAATAAAAAGGAATAAAAACGGTTCAAATTACCGCAAAAATAAAAACAAATAGCGAGGTATCCAACAGTGAGATATACCAGTGAGGTACACTGGTGAGGTGCAACAGTGAGGTATAACAGTAAGGTCCAACTGTGAGGTCTGACTATGAGTTTTGACTGTGAGGTCTAACTATGAGATCCATCAGTGAGGTTTGACTATGAGGTCTAACTGTGAGATCCAACAGTGAGGTTTGACTGTGAGGTCTAACTGTGTGATTCAATAGTTAGTTTGGACTGTGAGGTCTAACTATGAGATCCAAAAGTGAGGTTTCCTATGCTGAAATTAATCATACCTAACTAATGTTTGATTTAATTTAACCTCTCAGAATTCAAAGGCTTTGTGCATATATCAGCCAATTGTTGTTCAGTGCCAATGAATTCAAGAGTGATATCACCCTTTTGATAATGATCCCTCAAAAAGTGATGTCTCACATCAATATGCTTTGTCCTAGCATGAGATACTGGATTTATGGAAATGTTAATAGCACTTGTATTTTCAAACTTTATAGAGACATGTTTGGATTGATATCCATAGTCCATTTAAGTATGTTTCATCCACAGAATTTGAGCACAACAACTGCCAGCAGCAATGTACTCTGCTTCAGCAGTAGATAATGCAACATATTTCTGCTTCTTACTACACCAAGATACTACTGACTTGCCTAAAATGTGACATGTCCCAGAGGTTCTTTTTCTATCTAAATTGCAACAAAAATAATCAGCATCATAATAACTCAACAAATAAAATGATTGTCCTTTTGGGTAAAATAATCCTAAGTTGGGATAATGTTTGAGATATTTAAAAATCCTTTTAACATCAGTTAAACGAGACTCTTTTGGATTGTCTTGCAGTCGAGCAGACATGTATACACTAAACATGATTTTAGGTCTACTAGCTATAAGATAGAGTAGACTTCCTATCATACCTCTGTAGTTTGTTTGATCCACTGGTTCTCCAGTTTTATCAGCATCCAACATACAAGTGGTACTCATAAGAGTGTCACTACCTTTACTACCATCCAAATAAAAACGTTTTAAAAGATCCTTAATATACATACTTTGATTCAAAACGATGCCATTTTTATTTTGAAAGTTCATAAATCCAAGGAAAATTTTGAGTTCTCCCATTAAACTCATTTCAAACTCATTTTTAATCATTTTTGAAAAATCAACACATAATGAATTTTTAGAAGATCCAAAAATAATATCATCCACATAAATTTGTATGATCAAAACATCTTTAGAAATCCATTTAAAGAAAAGATTAGGATCAGCTATCCCTTTGGTAAAACATTTTGAAAAAAGAAAATAGCTGAGCCTATCATACCATGCTCTTGGAGCTTGTTTTAAGCCATATAAAGCTTTAGAATGTTTAAAAACATGATTAGAAAAATGGGGATTTGTAAAACCAGGAGTTTGTTTAAAAAAACACATCCTAAACTATATACCCATTTAGAAAAGCACTTTTAACATCCATTTGATAATGTTTGAAATTCGGATGAGCTGCATAGGCAAGTAGTATCATAATGGATTCTAGTATAGCTAAAGGTGCAATGGTCTCCTCATGTTCTATTCCTTCCTCTTGACTATATCCTTGTGCAACTAGCATAGCTTTATTTCTAACTATATTTCCAGACTCATCTAATTTGTTTCTAAATACCCATTTAGTGCATATGGTTAAAGTGTCCTTGGGTCGTTCCACTAATTCCCAAACTTTGTTTCTTTTGAACTGATTTAGTTCTTCTTGCATAGACATTACCCAATATTCATCATTGATGGAATCATTAATAGTTTTGGGTTCAATATGTGAAGGAAAAGATTGATGTTCAACCTGGTTTCTTAGAGAATCTCTAGTTTGTGTTCCTCTATTTAAATTGCCTACAAAAGCATCTAGAGGATGATTATTAAGAGTCATAATACCTCTAGGAAGGGTTGAGTTGGATTCTTCATTGATGTATGTTGGTTCAGAATCAACAGGTGCAGATTCTGGAAAACATCCAGAACTAGATACTTTTATAGGGGATTCACTATCCTTACCATTAAAGTTCAGATTTGAAAAATCTTCCTCAGGATTTTCAAGAGAGGATTTAGGCTCATGTGGATCAGTCTCATCGAATTTGATATGAACTGATTCTTTCACACATTTGGTTTTCTTATTTAAAACTCTATAGGCTTTACTGGAAATAGAATAACCCAGTAAAATTCCTTCATCACTTTTGGGAGAAATTTTTTCAAGATTTTCTTTAGTATTTAGAATAAAGACTTTGCAACCAAAAACACTAAAATAATTAACCTTAGGCTTCCTATTATTAAAAAGTTCATAAGGGGTCCTTTTTAGAATAGGTCTAATTAAAACTCTACTGATAATTTAACAAGCTATATTTACAGCTTCAGCCCAAAAATAAGTAGGTAAGTCATACTCATTAAGCATAGTCCTTGTAATTTATTGAAGGGTCCTATTTCTCCTTTCTACAACTCTAATTTGTTGAGGTGTCCTAGGGACAGAAAAGTTGTGACTATAGCCATTATGCGAGTAGCAGGATTCAAACTCATGATTCTCAAACTCACGACCATTATCAATTCTTAGGGTTTTAATCTTAAGTCCATGAAGGTTTTCTACAGACTTGGAATATTTGACAAAGTAGGAACATGCTTCACTTTTTTGAGCTAGAAAGTGTACCCAAGTATACCTAGAAAATTAATTTACAAGAACATAAATATAGTGCTTCTCATTTAAACTTGAAACTCTTTATGGTCCAAACAAATCCATGTGAACCTACTCAAGTGGTTGAGAACTTGAAACTTCTTTCTTTGGTTTGAAAGAATCTTTGTGTTGTTTTCCCTTTTGACAGGGATTACACACTTTATCATTTGGGAATTCTAATTTAGGTAAGTCTCTAAATAACATTTCTTAGATAGATTGCTAAGTGATTGCACATTACAGTGTCCTAATATTCTATTCCACAACCAAGATTCTTTATGAAAATAATTTAAACAAGAAACATTTTGTTTGGATAAAGAGTTTAAATCAACAACATATACATTCTCATTTCTATATGCATTGAAAACTAAATCATTTTTTGAATTAAACACATTTCATGAATCATTTTCAACTTTAACATTAGGGACATCATCACATAACTGAGATATGATTAGTAAATTATACTTTAATCCATCAACAAAAAGTACTTTAGAAATTAATATTGTATCAGGGTTACCAATCTGGCCTAAGCCGATGGTTTTCCCTTTTGCATTGTCACCAAAGGTGACATGCCCCCCATCAAAATTAATTAGACTCTTGAAGAAAGAATAGTCTCCTGTCATATGTCTTGAACATCCACTTTCCATGTACCATAGAGTGTTACAGGAACACTTTAAAGAACATCCCTGTTAAATAGATTAAACATGGGGTAATTTTGGTACCCAGATCTTCTTGGGTCCAGAAAGGTTAGCCAATATAACTTTGGGAACCCATATTTTCTATATAGATTTTTTGAAATCAACAAACATATTTTGAGAATAAATACTTTGTTAGGTCCTTTATAAAATTGTTTCTCAAAAGATGGTCCAGAATTAGCAGTAAACAGTCCATATTTTGAATCAAATTTGGGTTTTCTAATTTGTCTTTGTCCAGGCTGATATCCTAGACTAGTTGTATATTTTGGAGCAATATGTCTTCCTAGAAACTGTGTCAAGGTATCTCTACCAGCAGTGAACTTCTCAATATCCTTTCTTAATTGTTCATTAGATAATTTGAACTGAGTGTTCTCTTTCAACAATTGAGCATTCTTTTCTTTTTCTACACTTAGATCTGTTTTAACATTACTAGTCAAGGCATGCAGTTTCTTTAAAGATTTATATTTATCTTTAAGTTCATTACAGGTATCTTCCAGCATATTGAAATATTCAAACAGTTCATCCTTAGACATATTTTCATCATTACCTGAATCACTGTTATTTCCAGAATAATAATTATTTAGAACAGGGGAAACAGGTACCTCGTATATGTTAGTCATGAAGCACATGTTGGCATGATTATTTTCAGAATAAGTAGCTTCTTATTTACTTGTGCTGTATTTTGAATCACTCCAGGTTTCATTCATGGCATTATTGTACTTATTGTCCTTATAGTCATATTTGTTTTTGATTTTTAACTTCGGACAGTCAGCCTTGATGTGTCCTTTCCTCTTGCATTCATAGCATACTATATCATCTTCCTTATCATATTTCTTCCAATCCTTTTTCCTCTTACCTTGTTGATCATAATTACCTTTGTATTTTGGTTTTCTGAAATACTTCTTCTTCCTATAGAACGTTTTAAATCTTCTGGATATTTGAGCCATTTCATCATAACTGTCTGAATCTAAAGCTTCACTAGTTGAGATTTCAGTAGGTACATGTATTTTCTCCTTGTCTTTGCTCTTTGAGGCATTAGAATTGAATGCCACAATTTTTTTGGGTTCATCATCTTCTTCTTTGTTTACCTTCAATTCAACTTCATACATCATTAGTTTACCAATCAACACTTTAACATGTTGCCTGATGACGTCACATGAGTCTCGAATAGACACAGAAGTGCCTCTCCATCTGTCTGGAAAACATCTCAATATTCTCATCATCTACTCCTTTTTTGGAATAGATTTTCCCAGTAAACTCATGGTGTTGACAATCTCATTAAACCTAAGGTATATGTCAGAAATGGGTTCATCAGGTTTCATAATAAAATTATCATATTTAATAGTATAGGTATTTAATCTCATTTCCTTCACATTGGTTGTTCCTTCATGAGAAACAGCCAAGGTGTCCCAAATTTCATGAGTTGTATTACATGCAGAAATTCAGCTAAATTTCTCATCTCCTAAAGAAAAGTAAAGGGAATTCATAGATTTACAATTATTGTTACAATCATAATTTGTAGCATCATCCCAGGTTGATCTAGCAGTTTTGGGAATTTCATATTCTGATTTTACAGAAGACCAAATATCAAAACCAATACCTTCCAAATGAATTTTCATTTTAATTTTCAATTGAGTGTAATTCACACCATTAAAGAAATGTGGCATGTTAGTAACATAAAATCCTAGTCTATTGTCCATAACAAATTTTAGAGAATATATTAAAGAGATTAAATTTAGAACTAACAAAAATTTAAGATCTTTAAGATAAAACTAAAATCAGATTTTGACAAACAGAGGGTTTGAAAACTTTGTATGTAAAGATGTTATCTCTGATACCAAATGTTGGTCGGAGTGGATACTCAAGAGGGGGGTGAATTGAGTTCCAATTAAAATTTATGTTAAAAACATTTAGGATTAAAATCCCCCAAATTAGAACAGCCCAGTCAATTAAGGTAGTAGAGATATAAGTGACTTATTGTTCAACAGGTTTCTCAAAGGTTGATTACTCCTCAGTTGAATCAGTATGAGAACTAATTCCACTTTTGAAACAAGTTTACTAAACAAATCAGATATACAAACTAACCATAACTGACTATCAGAGTGAATGTAAAAAAAATTTATGTCTTTGAAAATATAAGCACAACGGATAAATGTGAAACAGAGTAAAGCAAGGATGAACACAACAATTTAAACAAGAGGTTCAGTCTTAAGACAAGTCCTAGTCCTCTCCACTTGGTGATCACCTGCCACCAAGAAATTATATTAAAAGTGATACACAGCCTGTATCAGGCTTTACAATAGTTTTCAAAAACTATCCAGGTTTTGCAACCTCTACCACAGTTCTATGTGGGAAAAATAAACTACCAAGCCACACCAGGCTTCTTCCACAGTTATACGTGGGAAACAAATGTAAAGATAGTTCGGTTTGGGGATTTTCAGTATCCCTTAGTTCAAGCACAAGATTCAGTGTGTGTAACACACACAATATGCTCACAAATGTAAAGTATTTAAACATAGAAGAGTTAAAGATAGTAGGAATGAGTTTAGAATGCTCTGTTGTGTTGACAGATCAGCTCTGGACTCATTGTAATGAATGAAATGAAGTTTTGGTCCTTCATTTCAAGTTGACTCCAAAATAGAGTGTTGCAACATTTAGGTTCTAACCTCCAGATGTGGAGATGATCAGCTTCATGGGTTTTAAGCTCTTTGCAGCACACCGCGACAGCTTGAAGGAGATTCTGTCAATTGATCCTTTTGAAGATCGGTGTTCTTTTGAATCAGTGCTTGTGGGTTCTTCTTGAGACTGTGTATGGTTCTCTCTTATGAGTGTTATGTATATATTCAAAATGTACATGCCACTTCTCTGATTTTTGTGTGTATTGGCTAATCTTATCTGAATTATTCTCTCTTATATATATATACTCTTTTCCAATTCAGCTTTATTTTTATTTTGGTTTAGCAGGGGTAGACATAAAATATGTTCCAACCACATGTGGTCTTCCTCGTACATCGTACTATTTCCTGATATGCCTGCAAATAGCATTAAATAATTTCAGGTGTATTAATTTGTCCAGACATGACTGTTATAATAGTATTAATAAAATTGGTAATGAAAATAATGTAATATCATTAGACTGGTAGTATATGCATGTCACACGGTAGACTTCAAATGTGGTATTTCCAACTGTGGACTTCATTGGTAGGTCATTCATCAATAAGCTTCATCAGTATGTTATTCAACAGTAAGCCTCATCGGTAGGTTCTTTGTCTGTAGGCTTGTAACGGTAGTTGTTACTTTGTGTAACAGTAGATCCTCATTAGTGGACTTTGAGCAACAGTCGACTATCTCGACAGTAGGAGTTGTCCAGTGGTAGCCTTCTTCAAATGGTAGGCTAGTGCAACTGTAGGCTTGAACAGTGAGGTTCTCAACAGAAGACTTGAGAAAGAGTTTGAGAGTGAACTTCTAACAGAATCCTTGTCACATTAGTGACCTTGTGATAGTAACTCTTTTTCTGTGAGCTTTGATAAGAAGATCATCGGTAGACTTGTGACAGTAATCATGTACCAGTAGCTTCCAACAGTAACTGTATGTTTTCAATGGTGATCTTCTAGCATAAGTGACTTCGTGTACCAGTGATCTATAATGGTGACTTTGAACAGAAGTCTCTTACTATTAGCCTTTAACATTGAACTTATATTAAGATAAATATAAATTGTAAACTTATGCAACAAAGTCATGAGTCTTAAGAGTGTACATTGTTCAGGATAAGATAATAATAAATGTAGATTAAAAGGATTAGTAAATGACTTAATATTTCATGATCAATATTTAAACATGTTTTGGGATTATCAAAACAGGTGAGTCCAAAATTTTCCTCAATTGTAATTTTAGTATTAGGGTTAGTAGAAATGATAGTGTTCATGTTTGGTAATATTAATGGAGAGATTTTTAAAATAAGGAACTTTTGATTGACCCTATTTTAGAGGAAGATATGTTGTTGGAAGAAGGTGTATCTTCCAATAGATGGTCTGTAAGATATGGATTTCAGTTTCCCCATCAGAACATTCCCATCAAGAGGTGATTATAGGTGATGGGATGTGCTAGGAATTGAAGGGATATTTTCTTATAGAGCTTACTAATGGTTTCACTATTCACCTAGAGGACTAGTTGTGGTGGTGATAGACTTTAACCAGTTGAAATGATGTTTGCAGAGATGGGATCAAAATGGAACTCTCCCCACAGAGATACGAATGTAGTTTAAATAGAAGTAAATAACCAGATATTGTGGATTTAATCTCTAAATATGAGATAAGGAATATAACTTCCATGTAATGAATGAATGAATAGTTGAGTCAAAACATTTCACAAAGAACAGAAGGATATAGGATGATATTACATTCATCCCCACATATAAATTCCTTATCGATCACTTATGGAGGTAGATCTTTTTGATATGGAAATTTTATTGTGGTTCATAAAGTAAGGTGTTTAGAAGATATATCATCAGTCTAGATTAATATATATCTTAGGTTCAGAATGAATATTAGATGTCATGGTATCCATTGTTACTTAGTTTTCTAATCATCATGAAATTATTTTTTGTGTTCCCTCTGGGAGGGTGAATAATGTCTAAAACACATAATTTCAATATGATTGTCTTTCAATTTATTTATTATGTTTTTCTTTCTATTTTTTTTTTAAACATATTATCTATGTTTTTTCTTTTAATTTTGTGGTGCAGTGTAGTGGCATAGGTGCATCATAACATCTATATTTTATAACATTGTATTCATAGGGTCTCATTCTAATTTGGTGATTTTGGATCCTTATTCTATTGTATACAAATAATGGGGGATATTTTTTAGACTAGGTAGGTTCTTCAACTCCCAAAAATTTTCACAAATAATTTATATTTAATTTAAATAATAATTACATAAACCAGATAATTCATTTCTTAATATTAATCAATTCCATAATTTCTCTTGTATCTTCGTTATGGGGATGAATTTGAAGTATAATTCATCTATCATTATCAAAACATGATCCATAAATCATGGAACATCAATGTTGTTATTTTGGTAGCATCTGTGAAGGAACCAAAGAACATGATTTGTCTGTTGTTATTCTCCCCAAGTAGTATATTGGTCTTGATATCAATTTTCACTTATTCTTCCAATTGTGATAGGGAGGAGAAATATTGTCTCTCATTATTGAGAGAATTATTGAGAGGTTCCCTAAGTCAAGGAGAGTTATCTTGATAGGAAATGTTGTGCTCAATAATCCATTTAACCTTATAAAATAATATTAAATGGAATATATAGTGAGGGTCATATATTTTATAATTAAACTAAAAAACCTCATCAAATATTATCTCTAATATATACCCAGGGGAAATAATAATATTACTATTATTATATTCTAGGATATTTTCTAACATGTAAATCTTTAAATGCCATATTATAGATAAATTAATTACTTTTTAATTAAATCCTATTAAATAAAATATATCATTTCCAATGGGCCCTTAACTCAACCCATCTACCCTCCATGAAATTTATCAAACATTTAATAATAACTATTTATTTAAATAGATAAATAATTTTATATTCACTAATGTATTGAATGAATAATTATTACAATATTTATGGAACTAAATATATATTACCGTAAAATATTTATTTATTACCATTTGAAAAATAAATAAGAGAAAAATAGAGATTATATTCACTAATTCTTGATTAATATTTATCTAATATTCAACCTGTATACATATTCTGAACGGGTATAACAGTGAATAGAATTTATGTTATCAAAATAACCTAAGAAATTGTTTTTCACAAAATAAGAATAATAATTATTCTAAATATTAAATTAAAAGTTATTTAACAGAATCTAGGGATAAACATATTGGGTTACCCTATAGGCCTCTTTTCTAGTGTAATAAATCAATCTTTCTAAATGTCAAATATTTTCATGTCCCAACAAATCAAGGAACCTATAAAAAAATAATATAATGTTTGAAATTCAACAACCTCGCATTTCCTTCATCTTAATATCTCATCAAGAAGGTTTCATACTTGTGTCATTAACATATATGATTGATTATCATTCATTTATTAAATAAAATTAAATTTTCAATTAACTACCATGGCTATGGATTTCACCAGACTATTCCATTTCATCTAAAGATCTATATATATCTTCTACTATAACTTATATTGGTAAAATCCATTATTGACATATTCAATTAATTTTATATCACTTGTGACATAATGAACATATTATACCAATCCATGATAACATATTGTGAAATTCTTCCTCGATAGATTAAAGTATGTGATTCACGATATAAATTAAGAATAATCTTATTTGAAAGGACTAATACACACATATGTAGGAAGGAATATCCAATGACATATATAACCTATGGGATTCTTATTAAAAGGAATGCCCTCATAACCTCCCTTCATGGAAATTATTAACTTTGATATTTTATAAGAGAAAGTATCGTCCACTTACGAAAATCCCTCTCATAATAGTGAAAATCATATGTGTCCTATCAATCATATGTAATTTATACCTTATTAAACCTTTTAATCAATATTATCATGGAATTTTTAGGTTCTCATTATATAAATGAACTACTATAACATTTCAATTTGACAAATACTTCTGGGAAGTGGTCATATTAATGGTAAATAGAATAACGATAATTATGTGATATGATATTCATTAATATTCAAGTAAATCAATGTAAAAAATTCAAATAGTTCATGAAAAATAAACCTATCAGACTTCATGTTTAACAAGAGACATCCTGTAATAAATTTGTTACCTATCACATGATAAATAGGATTCTACTAAGGTATTTTTGTATAAATTAGGGCAACCACAATCTTTTTTATAAGTTATGCTTAATATAGAATCAACCCATTTACAAGAATCCCTCCATAAGTAATATCACTAAATACTATACTTTTGTAAGGTTTCAAAAACATTATATATTGAATTAAACCATAGACTTTGGAAAACCATTTCAAAATATCTTGTTATTCTACATTGAACGTTATAATGAACTTGTTTATTATAGATATTGAAACCACAATCTATAATATTTTTAACTTTCTTATTACGTATGCCTTATAGTGATACATGTTTGAGTTAATATGAAGTAATATTAGTTATTTTATCACATTATAACTCGTACTATAACTTATCTAACTTCGAGTTACACATCCATTATTCTTTCTCAAGAAATCTTCAACAGTTTGAACTAAAATTCTTTTTAATTATCCTAGTAATATTTTATATTTTACCTATGATCCATGAGATTAAAAAATATAAAACCTTATTATATATCATGGAATATAAGACAGGTTCCAAAATACTCATAGGAATATTGAAATATTTTAAGCACAATAAATTCTTTATGTTCTTTTGGACATAAACATAAGGAGATTCCATGCTAAGTGAAATAGGTAAAAATCATTTCTTAAATTGTTCCATCCTAAAATTTTCAATATCATATAAAATTAGGTACTATGAATAGATCTATTCAACCTCATGTATCAATATTATAAGATATTCCTGAATATAATGTTTCTTGAAACTTTATATAATTCATAGAGAAATATATTTCATATTATTAATTAATAGGACGACTAAACAAATTTCTCCATATTTCATCAACATATTTGACATGAAAAACCATAAATATCCAACTAACATCTTATATACATGAAGAACATTTTCATTCTTAATAGAAAATAATGATCTATTGGATTAATAGAAATTGATACATCATGATTATGGTACACGAATCAATACACAAAATGATACCTTCAACATTCAAACATTATAAGATTCATTTGGTGTCTTCAACCGTTCAATTTATCTTATATAGACATGTACCAAAGGGTTTCTTTTAGGGAATGTGTCTTTGATACCTAATTTCTAAATATAATGATCATACAATGTTTCTATGAAAAGTTTCGTTAAATTTTCTTTAACATAATGATTGGTAAAGGGAATTATTTTACACAATTTCTAGATGTTTCTGGAAACATTCAAAACCCAATAAATCTTTATTAGTACAATCTTGTATCATCCATGGAAAGTTTCTCCTAAAATACTCATCTATTGATTTATATTTACTGGATAAACCACTAAATTAGATAACTATATTTTTGTGAATTGAAAATATCTCTAAATTCATATGAACATTCCAATTCTTGAATTTTTTAATTTAATTTTTCTTTATATGATTTATTATACATATATAATAATATATCAATTATATTTATCAATATAAACTCCCTCTTTGTTTTTAACTTTCCCATAATCTATCTTCCTCAATAAAAATCATTCCCATCATGTTTAGTGATGTTTAGTGTTCATATTCTAAGATTTGTGAATCTAGAACCTTAACCTCAAGGAAGTAATGTATTCTAAAACATTATCAAAAAATTATACTTCTTCCATACTATAGAAAACAATTTAGTATTGATTAATACCATTATATTATTGGATTATTAATATATTATGTAAAATTTATGATAATTAATGGAGATACACTTAGTTTTTTCATTTATTTATGTTTATATCTAAAAATTTCATTAAAAAAGATCTCATAAAATAAATAACATTATTAAATATCGATTCTCATCATATTATAACTTAAATGTCATCTATTAGTTTATATGGTTGGTTTATGGTTTTCTAGTACACTAGTATGATATAAAAATGTCTTTAAAATAATTACATAAGATTAAAAATAAAAATAACACTTACGATTTATCATCCTTGTACAAGAGTCGCATTTTTTATGTATATATGGTAATGTGTCTTCTAGAGTAGTTTCAAATGTGCATTTAGAATCGATAAATACATTATTAATATATTTTTAAAAAGTATCTCCTTAATATATTATATATTTTACTTAGTCTGTTTCTTACTTAAATTTCTAGATCCAAAAATCTCTTAAATGATTCTAATTTAGTATACAAATTTACCTCTAACTCTTCCTGATAATAGTTCATGTGAGACTGGCTTAACATACAATGGAATATTTTTAAATTAACCTGAGTTCTAAAAGATTATTTTAAATATAAATTATTATGTATATATATATATATATATATTTAAATACCTAATATTTCTGACTCCTAAGATTCTTAAAACCCTTCAGGGTATATCCTTGAAAACCAATTGTATTTTTACTTAATAAAGACTTATCTTCCCAAATATTGGTATGATAATTATATTTCTATATTCACAATTCTATTAAGATTAAGATATATGTTTTTAAATTACATATAAACTATTAGTTCATTGTGAATTACCATATAAACAATCATTAAAACATAAACTAATCTGTCATTGTGTCTAACTAGACACTTAGACAAATGTTTAGGTGACACTCAATACAAAATAATTTTTTAAACTAAATTTATACATTTGGTAATGTAAATTTGTTTGATTATCTTTGTTACCATATGAATCGTCCTTTACCAACTATGTAATGTCTTCTACTTACTTATTTTAAGGTTTCTAAACTTTCTTGGTTTTTCTATTTGGAATAAAAATATGTGAATCAAATACTATTTTTAATAACCGAGATTTAAAATAGATATAATAAATGCAATGATGATTAGAGATAAATTAAAAATATTCTCCTTTATTATTCTTCAATTCATTTAATTTCATATTTCAATGACCATTCTCTCCATGTGATAAGAAAATAGAATCATGTACACAGTAATCACAATGAATATTTTGTTTCATTAATGGATGTCATACAGGCTCCATCAAATTTGAACTAATCATGGACTTTTTAACATTTTCATTTACTTAATTCACAATGAGGGGTGAGAAACCAGGTTTCTAAATATCCGTATATACCTAGTGAATAATAATAAAATTATTCTTGAGTGGATTTCCTATAAATTGATATTATATAATTTGTGATGAATATGAAGAATTTTTTGTGGTAACGATGATATTACGATATTAATGGATAATTTCTTATGCTTAAGGAATCCTAACATAATTATTCATTTAAGGTTATACAATATCGTGAATATGATATCACAAACTAGGCACTCAACTTCCAGTTTAGAATCGTATAGTGTAGTGACAACATCACTTATCTTAAGCCACTCTTTCCCATGTTAATTTTCTAGAAGAGAAGTTATAATAGTTCACACATTCTTTTATTTATATTCCTTATTATCTTTAAAAATATTTTCAATAAAAAGATGCAATTGAAATTTGAAGCATCATTTATTCATCTCTTATAGGCACCCTTTTCACCCTTTCTCACATGCTAAAGTGTCAAATAAGAAATATGGGAATCCATCACATACTAAAATTGTTTTATAGTGGTACAATATACAAATGAAAATTTTACTCTTGACACATTGTGTTAGTGAGAAAATTATATTTTTCTATGAAATATCATAGTGTTATGGTAGTTTATCATACCATTTTTTAGATTAAATAAATGTATAAAATATTACTTATCTTTATTAAAAAGTGTGAAATAATAAATTAATTTTATTTGTCCACCACTATTTTATGAAATGAAAATATCACTCACCATTATATTTATAATATCTTAAATTATAGATATTCTTGTTAAAGGATCCATGTTCCACTATAAAAAACACCAACAAAGTCCTAGTCATATTTTTTAAAGGTATTTAGGTAGGTGGTCTTTCCAATAATATTATTAATAGTTCCATGATATATTGTATAGACTCCAAAATATTGAAATACTATTCTCATATTTCCTCAATACTTACATAAATGTTTCCCCAAGCCATGTATGGAAAAATAATATTGATGTTAATGTGGTTAGTTTAACCCATAAATTTCATAATAACTCCTTAATAAATAAAATTTTCTGGAAAATGGTAAGACCAACACAAATATAAAGTTTTTATTCTTACTCAGGTAAAGTGATGTGTTTTCAAAATTATTAATTTTTATATTATATTTTATTTAACATATATGTAAATATAAGTTATATTGTACTTTTATATAATTTTAAATATTATGTGGATTTTACATAATTAATGTTCCATGTCTTCAAAAATAAGTTCTTCGTAATTCCATTATTATATATTCATCATATAATTCTCATATATATGTAAAATTTCATATCACATTTAAAAATACCATAGAATATGAATCCCATAAATAAACAAATAATTATCAATAGATAAAGAAAATAAGAATCGAATACGATTTTGATATTTTTAAATAGGGGGGTTATTATGAAAAAGGTAAACCAAACCTTGACCATAGGAAAATAACTCCATGAGTCGATACCAAGCTTGATTTGTAGCATTCCACATGTTTACCTATGTATCACCTTGGTTAGCTTCACCTCAGCTCAGCCTTGAATTTTATCCTCTTTAAAGAAAGCTAATTCATTAATATGTTCTTACTCACTCATAGTTGAGGTGTACTAGAGGTTTAGGGTTACATAAAATAATCAATTTATACACATATTTGTACATATTAAAGGGGAAGGGGTGATTCATAGATCATATTATTTAAATTACTAATAAATTATTCTTAAAATTATTAAAAAATTAAATTAAATAGAAACCCAACACATGGATATATATATATATATATGTGTGTGTGTGTGTGTCAATATATATCAGAATCATCTCAAACATGGAATTCCTATAGATTAAAAATTCTAATATTTATTTCAATTGATTATTTTGTAAGATAAATTTCATAAATTCATAAATTAGTTATCTTATTAATTCATTTATTATTTTGTCTTTATTATTTATCCAAATAGTCACTGATATTATCATATTATGTAATATTTAATAAATTAAATAAATAAATTTTAGTTCAAAATTAATTATTATATGAAATGTACTGACCAGGTGAATGGATTCTACCCTCTTATTCAGATTTCAATTCAACCTAAAATTTTAAATATGTGATATATATTATAAGAAGAATGATTTAGATTCTTAATCATTAAAGAAAATTTAATTTCATTTTCATAGTGTGTGGCTTATATCATGTATTCTATTTATCATGTATTGTGTACTTACACAAAATTTCATGATATTATACAATGTTTTGTTTCATGGTTCAATCCATGTAGTCTGTATGAGATGTATAACCACATAACATTCCTTGAATATATGTAATGTGTAAATCTAATTATTCTTGTGAATTGAACAGTGTGTATGATAACCTTACAAATCATGTATTTATACAATAATATGAAAATTAATTATTTAATAATTTAATTCCACATGATCTTCTAAAATTCATTCAATGTGTACATGTTATAGAAAAAACATTTCATATGGTGTGTAAAAATTACTAAAAACTATGAAGTTAAATTTTTTTATAAGGAATTTATTTCTTTCTGGGTGTATTACTCACATGACATACCAATATCAGCATGTAACATGCAGGATTTTGATTGATTTACACATCATCTAAAACATGATACACACAATGTACTTTGTTTCTAGCCTCTTGGATGACATACAAAGGGACTCATATGTATCTTAAATGGGGGATCTTTTTTTATATGACATGTACAATCCTACTATATGTTATTTTCTTCATGAGATAGTGGTTCGCTCATTTGATAAACAATATGTGTTATGTATATTAATTGAAAACCATATACTTTGACCACACAACATCAAAATGGTTTGGGTTATGGTATTTGTACCAAAAATACAAATTTTGTACCATTTCCATGTCATGTTCAAATTGGAAGTCAATATATAGTGTGTAATGATGTCATATACCAACCCCCACAAGTATAGTTGCGACTGACCTGACCCGTGCTTTTTTTGGATGGTGAAGGATGCATGTTGTTTAATTCATCATTAAATTTTGTGTATCTAGGTCTTTTATCCTATATCCTTAGTAGCACTAGATATAATCATCAAGAATTATTCCTCTAGTAATAAAATGTTCTTTATTGTATGAGACTAAATTATCATGCTATCTCAACAATTCTATTAATAAATAAAAAAATATAGAAGAATAATTTAAAATTTGGAAATGTATCACAAAATTATAAATAAATATAAAATAATATATGACTTCTCTAAATCCATGTGAAGGTTTTGTGGAAAGGAATAAGTGATCAGGTCCATGGAAAATAATGTTTACATTGGTTTCTTTATATAAAATTATTATACCAAAACGAATAACAACTTATTTTATTCATAGATAATATATTTAAATTTATAATTTATAATTAATTTATATAATAATTATATTGGCTCAATATTTATTTCATTTTTGTTGATAAATTTTGTTATCTCTCTTATATCATAGTTATTGTGAATAATACAAAGATAAACTCCACTAGATGTATTCACACTTGCTCCGTGAATCTCAAAATATCATTGTTGGTATTCTAGGTTCTTTATCAGAGGCAAAAAACACCTTACATGATTCACCATTAATCACGATAAGAAGTATTTCAATCTTGAAATAATTCTCCTCTTATTCTCTAAATCTTAAGAGGGACTAAGGTGATTGTCTCTCATTTTTGAGATCTTATCTTAGCTTTAAGATAATTCTTTGGAGAGTAAGTGTTTAAAAAAAATGCATATCCTTATAAAAAGATATAGTGCATAATATATAGTAAAGATTAAATATTTTAAAATTAAATTGATTTTCCATTATTACATATTTTTTATAATATTTTAAACATTTAAAATAATAATAATATAAATATTATACTATTTCATTACATATTTTAAGTTGTGAATATTTAAATAAATTTTCTTTGAAAAATAAAATTCTATTAATTTAAATTAGATTATATAAATTACATCACTTTAATTCTTCACTAAACTTTATTGATTAATCATATAGAGAAATTATTGAACCATTAATAGTATATATTTATTTTTTAAAATAATCATCCTTATATTATTCATTCAATAAATATTATATTCACTTAAATTTTGAATAAATATTTATTTTATCTTTCATGTGACTAAATAAATATTTATAATAAATATTTATTTATTATATTGTGAATAAAAACCAAAATATTGATAGATATTATATCCACTACCTCAAAAAAAATATTGATTTAATATTAATTTCATATACATTAGAAAATCATAAAATTGTTATTTAATTTATATGAAAACATAACAAAAATTATAATAATTCTAGAAACATCGAATAATAATTATTCTTAATTATTTTTTCAAATAAAATTTAATTAATAATTAGATTCATGTAGTATGTAGTGGAATTAATAAAACATTCCTAAATTCAAATTTTAGAGCCTATAAATATGTTATGTCGTATATAGATAATCATGTTAATGGACCAATGACTACAACCTCATATTAATTCTTATTTTTTTATATAAGGAAATCATATCCATATCTCATCAAGGAGGTTGCGTACTTGTTTCATCAATCTATATGCTTGATTATCTCTATGTGAATGCCAAAAATGGACAAATAGATGAACTACCCTATCCATATATTTAATCAAACAACTCTATTTCAATTAATAGGCTAGGGATTTCTTATTTCGTAACTCAAAAGGGATAGATCCTTTCTTGATTTTCTTAATTAATTTAATTTCACTTATGAAGATCCTAACATCTAATACCTCTTCAAAAATTATATATTGTCATACCTTTCTTTAATACCTAAATATAAAATATTAATGATATATATTAATAATAAAATCATGTCTAAGGACCAATAAACAAGTCCATAGAAAGGAACATGAAATGACACATATAATATATAGAATCACGATTTGTGGGTTTGTCCTTAAACCAACACTTCTCATATATTGTCATGTGTGGAACATTATGATAAGAATATATACAAACATGGGATCATAAAACATATTATAATTAATAACCATTTTTTTCCTATCAAAAATATGTTATCTTCAAAACATATCATATGTTTAAGAATACATTTTGGGAAATTCTATGTTCTCATTACAGTGAAGAATTTCTATAACCATGTGATATGAAAAATATTTTATGTAAATTATCACATTAATTTTATAAATAAGAAAAATCATTTTGTGATAAGATATTCATTAATATTTTGGTAGTATAAAGTACAATATTAGTTGGTTCTGGGGAAAAAAATCCAATATAAAGTAGGTAGTTTACTTTGGATTACTGATATTTATGGAATTAAATGTCATTGGATGCCTAAATTTTATATGAAAGAGATTTATAATTTGACCGAAAATAATAAAATTGACTATTTAATCACCATGTCCTTACAATGAAGTAAAAAACATCTTATTAAATAAATTATCACAACAAAATGTAATGTAATATTTCTAATGGACAAGACATAGTTTTCATTTTGCCTTTTCCAAACTAGAAATATCTTATTATAACTCATGGTAAAACCAAAAAACATATGATAGTACCAAAAATATAAGAAATAAGATATTATTTGGTTATGTGTGAGAACCGTTTTCTTGATCAAGTTTTAAAGCTTCAGATGTTCAGTCACTAGAAGTAACACTTGGGAGAACATTGATAAAGAAACTACATAAAAAATGATAATATGAGTTTATATATTATAATTTAATTAATCATTTGTTGTTTAGGTAAATGTAGAAGTTCACTAGAAGTATCATCATTAGTTTAATAGATATTCGATGGGATCCATAATGTGTCAGATCAGTAAAAGAATGATGTGTCAGTCCAGTTCAACAAATTCATCATAGTCAATGTCTGATTGTTGGAATAAATAGGAGTATCATTTGATGCATTTAATATGGGAATAGTTCATTATCTAGTGGATATAGTGAGGCTAACATAAGGGAGTAGTTTTTGATAGCTGAATATAATTCTGGAGTATGTGAGGAATTTGTAGTAGTTTATGAGTTTCATGAACTATAACGCTAATATTGTGACACATTTCATATAAAATTCACAAAAGGAATATTTGTAAAAAAAATTGAGTGAAGAAGAGATGACATGAATTACTCACTAGGTTTTTTAGTAGATCAATAAAATCTATATGAATTGAGGTGAAACACCTCGCTATTTTTTAAATATTTTTTTAAATATTTTTTTAAATTAATTTATCTTTTAGGTATTTTTATTGCACAAAACAATAGATATAATTAAATTGTAATATATTTATATATATATGAGCAATAAGTAAAAAATTCATTTCACATGACATCGACTTGGATTTCACTACATGATACACCGACTCGGTGTATGTTACATGCCCCAACAACTTATCATACATTACACGCATGATTGACCTTCCTTGATGGCTTGCATAACATGTAATAACTATTATTACCTCACTATATATATTACTAAAAAATAATATTTTAATGGAATATAATGTATCCATTTTGTTGGATAATTTTAATATAATTAACTAAATTATGAAAATTTGTTGTTTCCACAAATATAATATGAATTCATAGGTTACTAATTAATGAATTTGGAAACTGATTGAATATAAAAGATACTACTTTTACAGTAAAAAAATATATTAACATTTTAAATTAAATAAATTACAATTTTTAACTAATATTGATATAATAAACATATTATATATTCAATCAATTGTTTTTTATATTCACTCGATTGATTCCATAGACAAATGATATAAACCAATCCCATTTTATGTATAAAAACCTATTTTTAAATAAAAGTAGTTTTATGGAATTTTAATGGAGAATGAATTTTAAATCCAAGTAATATAAATTTATTAGATTAAATATATCATAATAAAAATTATATTTCAAATAAAAACATAGGAATTAGGTTATGATAAATTTTTATTAATTACCTTATATGTTTAAAAATAATATTTTCACGAATGAATATCTTTTAGTGTCCTTCTGTGAAAAATAAAAAAAAATTAATTTAGAAACATTTATAAATTGAATTTGATAAAATAAGAATTATTTTTTAATTATTAATTTTAAAATTTTATTATGTTGTATTTGTTGCGATTTTTATGGAAACCATCAATTTTGGATGACCATTTAAAAATACGAGATTTTATCTCAAAACTGTTTTTTAATTCAATTTATTTATCAGGATAAAATTTAATTCAATTTTATTTAATATATAAATTAGATAATATTATTGTCATATAATAAAATTTTGGTCATTGGAATCTATTTCACATTAAAATTTGATATAAATATTTAAAAATGTATTGATACTTTTTACATTAACACCCGCAGTGTTTTCCCATCAACGAGATTAATTTTAAATTTATTTTAGCCACTTATGTGATTAGAATTTGGAAAAATGAATTCCATATTGGAAATAAGAATAATTTATAATTTATAATATGTTAATATTTTTTTCACAAAAAATTTATTGAAATTTATTAAAAGTAATTACATTGGGTAAGAGAAACAATTATGTTAATAATGTACTAAACATTAAATTTAAGACCCAAATAACCTATAAACTTGTCCAAAATACCTTGGATGGCCATATGTCAACCCTATCATCAATTTTATCTACTTTGGTATATTATTGTATCCAGTTTCATTATGAAAAATGTGTGTGGAATTCTCTCTTATAATATCAAAAAAAGTGCTAGTCCTCTTCCACTATAAATGGCCTCCACGTCTACCCATTCATGACACCTCTCAAAGATTTTATATTAGACTATGATATTGCTTATTAGCCTCCCCAAATTACTACCATTTTCATTTAATCCTACCTTTGGGATGAAATTCTCTTAAATAATCATTTTGACGTAAACCAAAATGATTTTCCTAATATTGACAAGGTTTGAATGAGTACGACGAGAGTAAAGACACAAGGTAAGGAGATTTAATCTCAGTTTTATGTTTCATGAGATACATGTTATGTTCTCTACTCTATAATTTTTTTAGTGTATGAAATTACCAGGATTGGATTCTATGTATCATATAAATAAATTTATGGGTATTCTCATTTCCAATTTATGAACCTTCCTTCAAGGGGTTTAAGTTTCAGATGTTTCCAAATTGGTTAAATAGTTTTGTCTCAATTTTACTTCTTTGATACTCATGTTTTGTTATGAACATAAACTATTTCTTTGAAGAGTATATACTACCATTTTAAAAGTTATATTATGAATATAAATCATTTCATATTTTTTTATGCTCTATGTAATTTCATTTGATACATAGAGAGTATGATCCCTTGCTAACAATTTATAAGTGATTATTAAGAAAATCTAGTCATTTTTCAAGATTATTTATGTTCATTCTTAATTGGATGATATTATATGATCCATAATGTGAAGAAATTTGGTGCATTTATTCTCCCCTAGTTATCCATGTAATAGTCATTTATTTGTACCATTTTTAAACACTTTTGTATAAAATAATGTAACAAATTGTTTTTAACAAATCAGAAATTTACCCTCCCTTTAGTTAGAAGTATATTTTTTTAAAAGGGGTTTCCAAGAATTTTATACCATTATATGATATGCATTAAAATAAAACTTTACCCTTTTACCAATCTCTTCAATGAAATATTCTTGTTGCCTTCTAAAAAAGACATTCATTATAACCTTTTTATCATGAAAAAAGAATTTTATTTGTACCTTTTACAACATATATGGATTTAGCCACCATCATTCAATTGAAGATTCCTTTTCATTTTAAAAGGTTAAACTTTAAGAAAATGTTTTTAAAATTAATTTTCAAGTAAAAATTTTTTCATACTGATTTAATGTTTTATTTACAGGTGGTTATGTTATTTTAAAATAAAATTATTTTTAGATGGTTTTATGGATATAAAATCATTTTTTAAAGAAGAAAGGATATTTAACTCAAGAATAGTTTTTGAAAGATACATAAAAATTATATTCCTTATAAAATGAAACTTTTTGATGTTACTAATGCCCTTATAAGAAATTATCCAATGGTTGCATTCATAATTATAGTGTGAGTGGTTTATGTTTTGATGTAATTATTTTTAAGATACCCATTTCACTTCCATAGGATCTATACTTTTAAAATATGCTTCTTTTAACGAGTTATAAATTCATTAAGTGATTATAAAACCTTTATCTTTACATTGGTTATGATTTTTTGAAGTATTGACGGTCCCCATTTCATTGTATGGTTTATGATTTGATGTTTATTAGAAAAATGAATTTATATGGGCCATGATATGATGAATTCTTTATTATCTTTTGGAACATGTGTGAATGATTTTACTATAAGATGAGTGGGACCAATATATCCCTATGATGCATTGGATAATGATATGTTTTATATGAGATCAAAGGTTATATGTGGTGTTTCCCATGCCTAAGAAAATAAGGTTCATGGGTTTTAGCCCAATCCTATAAGAAAAAAGGATCATTGGTTGAAGCCCTAGTCTAAAGTAAATAAGGTTCATGGGTTGTAGCCCAATAATAAAATAAAAACCGTTTATGGGTTGTATCCCAAGACTAAAAGAAAGAGGTTTCACAGGTGGTAGCCTATGCATGAAAACAAGAATGTACATGGGTTTTAGCCAAATATTAAATGAATGATGGTACACAGGTAGAATCCCATGCCCCAAAAAATAAGGTACATGGGTTGTATCCTAAACCTTAAAGAAAGATGGTACTCGAGTTGCTAGCCCAAGACCGAGGTAGGTACACGGTTCTTAGACCGATCATAACATGTTATAAAGGTCTAGGTTTGTAGCCTTGACATAAAATTTTTATTCTTATATGTATGACACAAATAAAATGTCATATCCTTTGGTTATGATTTCAGGGATCATAGTGTTTTTCTTTTTATGATTCATTTCTTTGGATCATCCATTACTTAATTAATAACTAATGTTTATAATCTCTGATGTACAGGGTATGAACTTCTAATGTTATGATCGTGTTATCATGCCCTTATGTTCATGTTAATGCTTACATGTATCTCTTTTTTCCCTTACTGATCATATGATCTCACCCCTTTCTTATGTTTCCTTTCCCCAAGATATAAACAAAGGTTTTAGGTAGAAGTACTAAAGTTGGATATCTTTATGAGAGATTTTGAAGATCTTTTAGTGGGATATAAGATTGTTTTTCTATGTTTCTAAATACACTTAATTATTATGACTCTCAAGCATGTATTTTTTTAACATATTAAATATTCATCTAAAATCATGTAATATCCATTTATGTTAATCCTAGGTCGCTATAATTGGTATCAAAGGAATGGTTTAGTCAACTTTTGGAAACTAGGCTGTCAAAAATATAGTGAGATCCCGAGGATTAATTCCAAGTATATGTCTATGGATATCACTAAGGATTTGTTTGAGGGTGAATTAACATTTCTAAAAATGTCTTATAAATTTGTTAAATGATTGAGTGATTGTTTCCTAGAAATACATTCATGTTTGGATACAACAAGTGAATGTGGATCTATCATAGATGTAACTAGGTGTAAAAACTATAAAAATATATTTCGAGCTTAACTCAGGGCCATCTAGTACACAACCATAGGCCTTTCTGCACACCTAGTTTGAAACTCCTATGGTAAATGCATTAGGAATTCACGAGCTCTTCAATAACAATTATGAAGTATTTAAATATTATTTGTCTATGAATAACCTATGATAAACCTAAGGGGTCATATATTAATTATGGTGACATGATCTAGATACCCTATAATTAATTTTTTTCATGAATATGTGGTTTTTTCTATGTAAAGTAATGATCACACTATGTTTCTTGTTTTTGTCAATGGTGGGAACCAGATGGACCTAGATTAATTTTAAATGTGACAGAAGAATTGCTGATGAGTATTCAAATAGGGTGATCATTGGATAAAAAGTTGTTTAAATTATTTTTAATTAGCTATCGCGGTATATGATTTGAAATGTTAGCTATGGTGATATTTTTAACTAGTGGAAAATAAAAATATGTACTTGTGTGGTAACGAACATAAAGGAAATAATATTTGTCTTCTTTAATGTCAAGAAGATGGGGTAGAGAACCATGAGAAATACATCAAATGGAGGGGAAGATTATTTTTCGGTGGGAAAAGGGGTCGTATAGTGATGGATTTTTATAGAGTTCAATGTAATATTAGTAGAGAACAAGGAAATTACCCAAATCAATGCCTCAGGCTAACAATTTACTTCAAAACCAAGTAAGAACTTCTTCCATGAACAACGTTAATATTGAATGATTGAAGTATTTATATATTTTGATTCTAGAATTAACAATCATGAATTATGTATGGATGGTTCAGATTATATTTTTTCTAAGTATTTACAAGATTATGTTGAATTTTCCAAATGAAATAGAAAGGTAATCTCATGAAAGGTGAACTTTTGAATATGGTAAGGTAACCCTCAATATGTTCTTTATGTTAAGATAATGTGATATGGATAAAGATACATGGAATATTAACAAGAAGTTGGAAAGTACTAATTACCTTGGAACTAATTAAGGACTTGTTGATAGGTGTTCTATGGTATCATTGATGATTTTTACATCATTATTGGATTTATGTAATATATCTAATATAATTTGGAATAAGGAACCATTCATTTTGTCAAAATTATTTATGGAAATTTTGTTTGTTACCATGTTTTAAGGGAATATAGGATGTGGTTATTCACATGTTTCAAATTTGAAAACCAAGTGATATATTGTGATATACTTGGGAATAAATTTTAAGATGATTTCTTTCCTTTTATTCTAAATATTTAAATTTTCATCTATCAAAAGTGATATAAGGTTAACCATTTATGAAAAGATTAAGTAAACCATCATATGAATTCAGTAAGACTAACGTGTTGTCTTACCATATTATTATTTATTCATATTGGATATCATGTTGAAATTACCATGTGTTGGTGAATGTTGTTGTAAAATGGGATGGCATATCATATATTTCATGTTCTATTAGTACATTATGAATGAAAAATCTACCTTCCTTTTTTTGAGAAAGTGGTGAAGTTGATCAACAAAAAATAAATGGATACGTTGTCTAGAAATCATGCAAGTACATATTTTAATGAAAATTATTTCACTTTAGAAAAAAGGATATTTAAACCCAAATTTTTTTCCTATTCAACCATTTTTAGGGAATCATAAGGTCCCTAAGGTCATTACAGATTTATGGTATTGTGGTTGTTAACATTATTCTCACCCTTTTCTCTATCACTCTCCATCTGAACATGATGGTAAGAATTATCTTTTCTAATCCATGTTTTCACTTTCCTTATATGTTCTCCCATGTGGAAACCTATTTCTATGTTTCTTTGGATAACAATTATTGTTCCATGTTTCCCTTTTATGGGAAGTTTTAGTATCCATTAATATGTTGTTGGTTTCAATAAATGAAACTTTCAGGCATTGAACCACTAATATCCTAGATAAATTTCAAGGGTGAAATTAATTTTAAAGAGGATAGAATGTAACAACCCGAGATTTTGTAAATTATTTTTTTCCAATGAAATTTATCTTTTTATTATTGTTCATTTCACGTGACACTGGAAAAAGTATTTTTTTAAAATATTTATATATATATATATATTAAAAAACTAATATAAACATTTCATTAAAACAAACTGACATGGATTTCACTACACACAACACTAACTCGGTGTACTTCACATCCACCATTGACATAACATACATTACATGAAAGACAGAAATTTCTTAATGGCTTGCGTAACATGCATGATATAGTGTTACATAACTATTCATATTATTAAAAAAATTATTATAATGGAATATAACATAGCCGTTAAGTTGATGAATATTAGTATTATTAGGTAAATTTTGAAAATATGTGGTTTACAAAAAAATATGAGATATTCATAGTTTACTAATTAATGAATTTGAGAACAGATTGAATATAATGGAAACTATTATTATAGTTAAAAATATATTTTAACCTAGTAAATTAAATTAATTAAAATTGGTATGTGATATTAATGTGATTCATATGTTATATATTCAATAAAATATTTTTTATATTCATCTAACAAATTATATAGACATAAGGTACGAATGAAGCCAATTTTATACATAAAAATGTATCTTTTCATAATGGTAGTTTTTCCAAATTTTAATGGATAAACAATTTTAAATCCAATTTTTATAACATTTATCAATTCAATATGTCAAAATGAACATTATATTTGTAATATAAACCTAATAATTAGGTTAGGATAAATTTTGGTAATGACTATATATGTTTAAAAATACAATTTTCTCAAATCAACCACTTTTAATTTCCTTCAATAAAAAATAATAAAATTAATTTTAGACAAATTTACAAATTTAATTTGATAAAATAAAAATAATTTTTTATTTTATAATTTCAAAATTATTATATGTTGATTTTTTATATTTTTTCTAAGAAACTAAATTTTTGGATGAATAGATAAAAATATTGGATTTTAATTCAAACATTATTTTTTAGTCAATTTGTTGATAAAGAAAAATTTTATTTTAATTTGATTTCAAAAATTATTTAGATAATGTATTTATCACGTCATAAAATTTTGGAAAATAGAATTAATTTCAAAATTAATATTGGATATAAATACTTAGAAAACATTTGATCCTTTTACAATAAAAACCTATAGGGCCGTCCCGTGAACAAGATTAATTTTAAATTAATTCCATCTTCTTATGTGATTAGAATTTGGAATAATGGATTCCACATTAGAATCATCATAATTTATAATGCCTAATAAGGTAAAATTTGTTTTTTACCAAAAATATTTGTGAAAATGATTAAAAATAAATACATCATTTGGGACAAAAAATATGTTAATAAAGTAAAAACCATAAATTTGAGACCCAAAATGACGCAAAAACATTACCAACGGCCATTGGATGGCCACATTTCGACCCAATAATCAATTTTATCAATAATGGTATATTATTAGATCCTATCGCAACAAGAAAAAACGTTTTCGGAATTATCTCTTCGAATATTTACATGAGTGCCACTCCTATTCCACTATAAGAGGCCACCACTTCTACCCATTCATCACACCTCTCAAACCTTTTATAATTGGCCTCGATATTCCCAATTAACCTTCCAAAATACCTCCCTTTTACCTTGAAAAAATCCAATGGGTATAAATCTTCTCATGGGATCCATTTAGTGTAAAAAAAGAAGTCACCCAATTTAGAGTTGGTTTGAATGAGTACGATGAGAGTTAAGACACAACGTACGAGGATTTCACCTCAATTTTAATTTCCGTGAGATACATGTTATGTCCTCCACTCTATCCTTTTTGTGTGGTTTTTATACAAAAAATGATTGTCTTATATGTTCAATATAATTCAATTTATGGGTATTCACATTTTAATTTTATGATCCTTCTTTCTTGGGGTTTATGATTCAAAAGTTAAGAAATTGATAAAATAGTTTTATCTAAAATTTCCTACTCTAAGACTCTTTTTTTCTATTTCACCTAAAATATTTATTTCAGGTGTATATTATTTAATTCAATATGTCGTATCATTAATGTAAATCATTTTATGATATTTTCAGCTCCATTTAATTTAATTTCATTCACAGAGAGTATGATCCCATGTTACCAAATTATAAGTGTTTATTGAGGAAATCTCACCATTTTTTTAGATTGTTTCTATTTATGATTCCTTAGATGAAAAAATATGATCTATATCTCAAAAAAATTCTTGAATATTCTTCTACTAGGGTTATCCATGTAATACTCTTGTACTTTTACCATTTTTATAAAAAAAATTTCAAGCGATTTAAAAAAAAATATTTTTATGAAATCCTGACTTTACCCTCCCTTTGGTTGGAAATATATGTCTTTTAAAAATGGTTTCCATGAATATATTACCATTATCCTATATTATTTAAAATAAATTTTTACACTTTTACCAATAAAGTCAAGGTAATATTTTTTTCTCTTTATGAATAAGTAATTCCTTCTATAATTTTTACTGTGAAAAAAGAATGCTTTTTTTACCTCGTATAACATGTATGGATTTACCCACCATAATTAATTTAAAGATTATTTTTCATTTTTAAATATTAAACATTAATAAATTTTTTTTAAAAGTAATATTCAAGGAAAAAGGTTTCCAAAATAATTTATTATCTTCCTTTTAATTTCTCAAGGTATTATTTAAGAAAATGATTTTTAATTGGTTTTCTGTATATAAAAGTATTTTCCAAAGAAGGAAAGATATTTTCCTCAAGAAATTTTTTTGAAAGAAATTTCAAAATTATTTTCGATATAAAATGAAATATGGTTATGTTACTCATTCCCATATAGAAAATGATCCAATGGTTCCATTCCTAATTATTTCTGAAGTGGTTTATATTTTGATTAAATGATCTTTAATACACCCATTTCACTTACTTAGGTTCAATGATTTCGTCGCCCACGTACTTTCATGGGTTTTGAATATATGAATTTATTATGAAACCTAACTCTTATTAATGATTATAATGTTATTAAACTTTAATGGTCCCCATTTCATTTTATGGGTTATGACTTTATGTTTATAAGACCTTTGCCTTTTTAGGCATTGTGATAGGATAAATGTTTTATTTTCATGTGGTAAATGTGTGAATGATTATACTATGATATGGGTGAGACCTATATCTTCATACAATGCATTGGGTAGTGAAAAGTTGTATATTGTCTCAAAGTATTTATGGGTTTGAGCCCAATACTATAAGAAAGAAGGTTCATCAGTTTTTTCCCAAGCCTAAAATAAAGAAGGTTCATGGTTTGTAGCCAAAGCCTAAAATAAATAAGGTTCAAGGATTGTATCAAAATCATAAAATAAATATGTTTCATGTGTTGGTGACCAAGACTAAAAGAAGTAGGGCACATGGTAAGTATCCTAATCCTGAAAACAAGATCGTACATGGGTTTTTTCCCAATCCTAAATGATAGAGGGTACATGGGTTGTATGCCATGCCCAGAAACAAGAAGGTACATGGGTTATTTACCAAGACAAAAAGAAAGTGGGTACACGGGTAATAACACAATCCCAAAAACAAGAAGGTACATGGGTTGTATCCCAAGGTTAAAAGAAATTAGGTTCATGGGTTTATAGTCCACACCCAAATTAGGTACATTAGTCATTTCCAATCCTGACATGTTGTAAATGTCTTTGTAGGAATCCTTTATGTAAATGTTTCTATTCCTATATGTATGCCAAAAATCCTATGTCTTATTAATTTTTTATGATTTCAAATATCATAATTTTTTTCCTTATGATTAATGTCTTATAAACATCAATATTTATCCCATAACTCATATTTATCATCTTTTATGTGCATGGTATGATCTTATAATGTTACGATGGCGTTATCATAACCCTATTTTCATGTTTATGCTTACATGTCTCTCTTGTTTACCGATACTGAGCATCTGAGATCACACATTTATTATGTATCACAACACCAGATTATAATGAAAGTTTATAGGTTGATGTACTAAAGTTATATATCTTTAGGAGAGATTTTGAAGATATTTAATCAGGATAGATGATTTTGTTTCAATGTGTCAAAAGACACTAAAATATTATGGTCCTCATGCATGTATTTTTTAAATGTTCAAAATATTCATTTAAAATGGTGTAAAATCAATTCATGTTAATCTTGGGTTGTTATATCTTGTGTGACTAGTGACAATGAAAGGTCATCCAAAAAAATTAGATGGTGCTGCTAATTGGATAATAGCTCAGGACCCGTATATAAATTTGATTAGTCCACATGTGTAATAGAATTGTATAGATACTAATATATATGAAAAAGGGGTCAGATTTGAAAGAAGATGTGGATATATAAGGATATAACATAGGTTTATCTAGGTGCTAGAGTCTAATGTGATTAAGGTTGGGTTCAATGTTTTTAAGGATGTATATCGGAAGGATATGAAGGGGGAAGATACAACATAGATATGAAAATGGTGATAATTATTTTTGTGGCCTAAGTAGGGTTTTTGTAATTTTAATTCTCTTATAACTCATATTTACTATATTTTTTATGGAATTAATGAGATTTAATCATTCTCCCATAGATATAAGACATTGTTTCTGAACCACATAATAATTATGTGTGTTGTTTCTACACGTTGTGACTGCATTTGTGTGTTCATTGTGTTATTTAACATTTATTCATTATCTAGAAGAAGTATTTTGGTTTTAACATTACCAAATATGAAGGATTAGTCAATGTATTTGTGGGGTGCTTTGTCTTCCCAAATTTATTATTTTATCTCATGGAGGATAGATTATAAGAGGGAGATAATTATAATTGTTTATGTTCCATTATGATGGGATATGATAAGGGTAAAATTATGGTGATAAAAAAATTTATCATCCCTAATAAGTTTTATTAAATCATGGTTTCAGTTTTTGGTGAATGATCATGGGTATTGAGTGTTTGGATGATAATTTATTCAAAAAATAAAAAAAATTCACCATAAAATTGAAGTGGTGCCAAATGGATCCTAGGATATCAGAAGTTCTCTTATCGAGTAGGTTTATTATATTATTTTCCATTTTTTGATTATATTCAGATCATGGTTGGAATAATTATGGGTTTTCATGGAAAAGTGGTTGATCATACTATAGTAAGAATCTCACTTTATGATGGTAGAAATATTAGTGGCGTTGATAGAATATCAAAGGATTAATAATCTAATAGGTGTTATAAAATATTTTTAATTCATGGGGAGGAATTATAGAACTTCTTGGAAGGAAATAGTAATTTATATTTAAGGAAGTTATCGATTAACTTTTCCAGTTTCAATTGGATCTCACATTTCTGGTGGATAGAATTGCAATGGGATATGAACTAGTTCGGTGATCTGGTGGAGGAAGTTGCATATCCTAGAGAATAGTGGTATTTTTACTCGTATGGGGTTTATAATTTTGATGAATGTAGAATTAATTTTACAAATTTATAATAAATTATAATTTCAAGATTGAAATAATTGGAAATATTCCAAAGGTAGTATGAAAAATATAATTAAATTTCCTTGAATATGTTTTTAGATTATGATTTAGGGGAGATAAAGATAATCATATAGTACTAGATGGTATATTCCTTAAAGGATAAATTTTATAGGATTCAAACACCAAAATGTAAAAGTGGTGACTGAAATTTTTCCATGTATTTTATGGAGCCCTTATTGATATGAACGTGTGTTGTAACATAGTATAGAGTTCATTTGAAGATAGAAAACTTAAAAGTTGGGGAAATTGTATAAATTAATGGGAATTATTTCTTTGGGGATTCATAGTAATAATAAATGTAGATACGACTTCAATATCTATAAGGAGGCATCCAAAAAAAGTCTTAGAATGGTAGGGATTAGATGGAGGAATGGTGGAGTGTGGGATACAGTTTTCATGAATGCTAAGAGTGGGATAGAAGGAAATGCGAGAATTCCAAATTATGTGAAATTTACTATATCTTAGTTATAGAGGGTGCTAACATTGGTAGGCACTTCTAGCATTACTATTCTTATGTCATCCGTCATTAAAATCTCTTATACTTAAATTAGCATACATTGATTAATTGATAAAAATTATGATAATGGTTGTAAAAAACAATATTTTTTTCCTTTTAATATATTATTATGTTTTGAATATATGTTAATTATAATATAAGAAAAACAGTATAATAAAAAATAAAATTTTAAATGACTACAAAGTTGTAAGTATTTTTTATTATGGTATGAATGTTTATTAAACTATAAAAATGTATGTTCTTAAATAATTAAATATTTTAATTTAGAAGAAAAAATTATCATATTTTTAAACCTAATTTGATAAAATATGTTTCATTTTTGGTTATTACAAATTGAAATTATTATTGGGTTACTTTTTTGGAATTTTATGAGATAGTTTCTTTTTGTTGAAAAAGTGAAAATTACTATTTTACGAGCATCATGATTTTATGAAATTATTATTATGTTTGAATGACTCAAATAATTATAAAAAAAATTAATATTGAATAAATATATAATATAATATTTCCAAACATGAATTCTAAATATTTGAATTTGTAAATTTATATTGTACCTTTCAGAACCAAAAATTGGATTCTTTATATAAAAAAAATATTTGGATTTCTTTTCATTAAATAGGTTGGTTTGGAGGTTATTTTTAAATAAATCGTTCATTTATCATCAACTAATTCACATAAACTAATTAATAATCCATATAATTTGTTATAATTAATTACACGAATAAGTAGTTGGACTATATAACAAAATAACCAATATTTGAACACATAAAACCACTCCTCCATATGTATAAATAGAACACATTTATCCCCATACTATCTACTAAAACCCCATTGAGATTGAAGTTCATATCCATATCTAATTATAAAACCCTAAAGATGTTAGTAGTATTTTATGTAATCACTCTCTATCTCTTATAACCATCCCTTTAAGCTACAGGTTCCAAATCTGTCTCTATCATTTTAATTTTCAATTCCTTTGTCATATTTACCATTATTCTTCTTTTTAGTATAAATAAATTTCAATAATTAAATATAGTTATAATCCATTTAAATCATTTTAAATTACATATTACTTTATCCCTTTCATTATAGTATTTTACTAAGATGTTATATTGATCAAACAATCATGTAGCTATAAAAGCATCATAAAATTTGGGTCATGTAAAGTATTTGTGGTTTTCCATGAAAAAAATATATTTTTCTAAATAAAAAAAATTGGATGTAGTTTTGGAATATAATAATCTTGGTTCAAGACCCTTAGAATAATTTTTTATGTATATATCGACCATTATTCGACTCTATAGAAAATGGGTCCTTACTATGCACATGGTTTGAGGCTCTTTGTGTATATGAATTGAACAATTTACAAACAAATTTAAAAATAATTATGAATGATTTTTTATCATTAAATTGCTAACCTAAAATTTTAAATATATGTATTCAGCTACCTAGACAACTAAATAATTTTTTTCATCGTAAACAACAAAAAACTATAATCTTATATTCCTCCCTTATTGATGTGGTTTATTTGATCATTATCAATATCTATTTATTCTTTAGGTATTTCACCTAGATATTTCTATAAATTTATTGATTGGTGAAAATATTTTCAAACCATATAATCCATTTTTATAATGGAAATTATTATAGTATATGCCTCATCGATCAATTTTAATTAGTATTTATGTTGTTCATTATTCAAAAATGATATCATATAATCATTTAATATATAATGGAATGCATTGTAATTTTTTGTGATGGGTGGGGCCAAAAATTATATATCCCCCAGTGCACTAGTAGGTCTCATAAGAAAACTATGAAAGTTTAATGGTGGAATTCTTACCATTTATAAAATATGTCTTGGTAAATGTCCGTAATTGTATATTTATGATTTTTGGAATTATAAATTCCAATAACTATATGATAAATTATTTTTTACCATGGATTTATTAATATCTATGTTGGACTTTTATTTATTAATTCTATTGGTTTCAATTTATATAATATAAATTGATTTATTTATTCCCACACTAATGTCTGTTTCATAATAATTTCCATTGTAAGATACCCCCTTACTGAGATTTTGAGCTCAAAATTATATATATATTTCCATTTCCCCCAAGAAAAAGTGAGGAGTATTATATATGAAAATGTATTTCAGGGAGGATAAAATTGATTTCAAGTATCAATATGATGTATTCCTTGTATTTAATGTGTTTTATAACTAATTTATATTTCTAATTTTCTAAGGCTACTAAACTATTGGTTCCAATATATTTTGAACTATGTAATAATGCACTATACTATTCACTAGATTCAGGGTACTGGAGATGTTTTTGTAATAGATTTCATTAATGGATAGTTCAGTATAAACCGTATAAACCAAATTTAGAAGATAATTGTTATAGTACATGAACCCCTAGAGAAACACTTGAAATATTCTCGAAATATTTCTAAACTACATGAAATTCAAATCATAGTGTTTATTAATAACTAGTTATGTAGAAACAATTATCTATAAATGGTGCCTAATGGAAGAAAAAACTATGACAACACCCATAATCAATATAAATATTTCCATTTTAGGAATGTAAAATAGATAATGTTGTATTAGAGAATCTTATTTCTCTATTAATTCAGTCCAATAAGGTTTTGATGAATAAAATTTATCACATGGAACAACCTATTTATTTAAAATATTGTGTATCCATTTTGGAACACTTCATTTTGAAATAAATTCAATCATTTAGTGGGTCCATAAACCCATTAGTGGATGAATAATGGGTCTATACCTAAGATAATCATTAATTATCATGAAACATGATGAGAATGATAAGGTTCTCAGGGTGTTATATCATCTAATGGGATATGTTGACTAGTGTTGTACATCCATTTGAAACACCAGGAAGGAAGAAGAAAATATGGCATAGAAAAATTATTTTTAAGGTGATATTGTTGGAAAAGTAATACCCTCATGAAAAATTAGTGTATTTAGAATGAATATTCCAAAACTGGAGGAAATATGTGGATGAATTTATGGTAATGTAAGAAGCTAAATTTTCATGGATATCAATTCATGTTTTTGATTATCTGATAAAATTAGATAGAAAAAGTTGAGGTATACTAGGGGTTTAGGGTTACATAAAATAATCCATTTATGCACATATTTGTACATATTAAATGGGAAGGGGTGATTCATAGATCATATTATTTAAATTACTAATAAATTATTCATAAAATTATTAAAAAATTAAATTAAATAGAAACCCAACACACAGATATATATATATATATATGTGTGTGTGTTAATAAATATCAGAATCATCTCAAACATGTAATTCATATAGATTAAAAATTCTAATATTTATTTCAATTGATTATTTTGTAAGATAAATTTCATAAATTCATAAATTAGTTATCTTATTAATTGATTTATTATTTTGTCTTTATTATTTATCCAAATAGTCACTGATATTATCATATTATGTAATATTTAATAAATTAAATAAATAAATTTTAGTTGAAAATTAATTATTATATGAAATGTACTGACCAGGTGAATGGATTCTACCCTCTTATTCATATTTCAATTCAACCTAAAATTTTAAATATGTGATATATATTATAGGAAGAATGATTTCTATTCTTAATCATTAATGAAAATGTAATTTAATTTTCATAGTGTGTGGTTTATATAATGTAATCTATTTATTATGTATTGTGTACTTACACAAAATTTCATGATATTATATAATGTTTTGTTTCATGGTTTAATCCATGTAGTCTGCATGAGATGTATAACCACATAACATTCCTTGAATATATGTAATGTGTAAATCTAATTATTCATGTGAAGTGAACAGTGTGTATGATAACCTTACAAATCATGTATTTATAAAATAATATGAAAATTAATTATTTAATAATTTAATTCCACATGATCTTCCAAAATTCATTCAATGTGTACATGTTATAGAAAAAACATTTCATATGGTGTGTAAAAATTACTAAAAACTACGAAGTTAAATTTTTTTGTAAAGAATTTATTTCTTTCTGGGTGTATTACTCACATGACATACCAATATCAACATGTAACATGCATGATTTTGATTGATTTACACATCATCTAAAATATGATACACACAATGTACGTTGTTTCTAGCCTCTTGGATGACATACAAAGGGACTCATATCTATATTAAATGGGGGTTCTTGTGTTATAGAACATGTACAATCCTACTATATTTTATTTTCTTCATGTGATAGTGGTTCGCTCATTTGATAAACAACATGTGTTATGTATATTAATTGAAAACCATATAATTTGACCACACAACATCAAAATGGTTTGGGTTATGGTATTTGTACCACAAATACAATTTTTTTACCCTTTTCATGTCATGTTCAAATTGGAAGTCAATATATAGTGTGTAATGATGTCATATACCAACCCCCACAAGTATAGTTGTGACTGACATGACCCGTGCTTTTTTTTGATAATGAAGGATGCATGTTGTTTAATTCATCATTAAATTTTGTGTATCTAGGTCTTTTATCCTAGATCCTTAGTAGCACTAGATATAATCATCAAGAATTATTCCTTTAGTAATAAAATTTTCATTATTGTATGAGACTAAATGATCATGCTATCTCAATAGTTCTATTAATAAATAAAAAAATATAGAAGAATAATTTAAAATTTGGAAATGTATCACAAAATTATAAATAATTATAAAATAATATATGACTGCTCTAAATCCATGTGAAGGTTTTGTGGAAAGGAATAAGTGATCAGGTCCATGGAAAATAATGTTTACATTGGTTTCTTTATATAAAATTATTATAACAAAATGAATAACCACTTATTTTTTTCATAGATAATATATTTAAATTTATAATTTATAATTAATTTACGTAATAATTATATTGGCTCAATATTTATTTCATTGTTGTTGATAAATTTTGTTATCTCTCTTGTATCATAGTTATAGTGAAGAATACAAAGATCAACTCCACTAGATGTATTCACACATGCTCCGTGAATCTCAAAATATCATTGTTGGTATTCTAGGTTCTTTATCAGAGGCAAAAAACACCTTACATCATTCACCATTAATCACGATAAGAAGTATTTCAATCTTGAAATAATTTTCCTCTTATTCTCTAAATCTTATGAGGGACTAAGGTGATTATATCTCATTATTAAGATCTTCTCTTAGCTTTAAGATAATTCTTTGGAGAGTATGTGTTTTAAAAAAATGCATAACCTTATAAAAAGATATAGTGAATAATATATAGTTAAGATTAAATATTTTAAAATTAAATTGATTTCCATTATTACATATTTTTTCTAATATTTTAAACATTTAAAATAATAATAATATAAATATTATAATATTCCGTTACATATTTTAACTTGTGAATATTTAAATAAATTTTCTTTGAAAAATAAAATTCTATTAATTTAAATTAGATTAAATAAATTACATCAATTTAATTCTTCACTAAACTTTATTTATTAATCATATATAGAAATTATTGAACTATTAATAGTAAATATTTATTTGGTAAAATAACCATCCTTATATTATTCATTCAATAAATATTATATTCACTTAAATTTTGAATAAATATTTATTTTATCTTTCATGTAACTAAATAAATATTTATAATAAATATTTATTTATTATATTGTGAATAAAAACAAAAATATTGATAGATATTATATTCACTACCTCAAAACAAATGATTTAATATTAATTTCATATACATTAGAAAATCATAAAATTGTTATTTAATTTATATGAAAACATAAAAAAATTATAATAATTCTAGAAACAATGAATAATATTTATTCTTAATTATTTGTCCAAATAAAATTTAATTAATAATTAGATTCACGTAGTTTGTAGTGGAATTAATAAAACATTACTAAATTCATATTTTAGAGCCTATAAATATGTTATGTCGCACATAGATAATCATGTTAATGGACCAATGACTACAACCTCATATTAATTCTTATTTTTTTATATAAGGAAATCATATCCATATCTCATCAAGCAGGTTTCATACTTGTTTCATCAATCTATATGCTTGATTATCTCTATGTGAATTCCAAAAATGGACAAATAGATGAACTACCATATCCATATATTTAATCAAACAACTCTATTTCAATTAATAGGCTAGGGATTTCTTCTTTCGTAACTCAAAAGGGATAGATCCTTTCTTGTTTTTCTTAATTAATTTAATTTCACTTATGAATATCCCAACATCTAATACCTCTTCAAAAATTATATATTGTCATACCTTTCTCTAATACCTAAATATAAAATATTAATTATATATATTAATAATAAAATCATGTCTAAGGACCAATAAACAAGTCCATATAAAGGAACATGAAATGACACATATAATATATAGAATTACGATTTGTGGGTTTGTCCTTAAAACCACACTTCTCATATATTGTCATGTGTGGAACATTATGATAAGAATATATATAAACATGGGATCATAAAACATATTATAATTAATAACCATTTTTGTCCTATCAAAAATATGTTATCTTCAAAACATATCATATGTTTAAGAATACATTTTGGGAAATTCTATGTTCTCATTAAAGTGAAGAATTTATATAACCATGTGATATGAATAATATTCTATGGAAATTATCACATTAATTTTATAAATAAGAAAAATCATTTTTTGATAAGATATTCATTAATATTTTGGTAGTATAAAGTACAATATTAGTTGGTTCCGGGGAACAAAATCCAATATAAAGTAGGTAGTTTACTTTGGATTACTGATATTTATGGAATTAAATGTCATTAAGTGCCTAAATTTTATAAGAAAATGATTTATAATTTGATCGAAAATAATCAAATTGACTATTTAATCACCATGTCCTTACAATGAAGTAAAAAACATCTTATTACATAAATTATCACAACAAAATGTAATATAATATTTCTAATGGACAAGACATAGTTTTCATTTTGCCTTTTCCCAACAAGAAATATCTTTTTATAACTCATGGTAAAACCAAAAAACATATGATAATACCAGAAATAGAGGAAATAAGATATTATTTGGTTTTGTGTGAGAACCGTTTTCTTGATCAAGTTTCAAAGATTCAGATGTTCAGTCACTAGAAGTAACACTTGGGAGAACATTGATAAAGAAACTACATAAAAAATGATAATATGAGTTTATATATTATAATTTAATTAATCATATGTTCTTCAGGTAAATATAGAAGTTCACTAGAAGTATCATCATTAGTTGAATAGATGTTCTATAGGATCCATAATGTGTCAAATCAGTAAAAGAATGATGTGTGAGTCTGGTTTAATAGATTCATCATAGTCGATGTCCGATTGTTGGAATAAATAGGAGTATCATTTGATGCATTTAATATGGTAATAGTTCATTATCTAGTGGATATATTGAGGCTAACACAAGGGAGTAGTTTTTGATAGCCGAATATAATTCTGGAGTATATGAGGAATTTGTAGTAGTTTATGAGTTTCCTGAACTATAACGCTAATATTGTAACACATTTCATATAAAATTCACAAACGGAATATTCGTAAAAAAAATTCAGTGAAGAAGAGATGATAGGAATTATTCACTAGGTTTTTTAGTAGATCAATAAAATCTATATGAATTGAGGTGAAACACCCTGATATTTTTTAAATATTTTTTTAAATTAATTTATCTTTTAGGTATTTTTATTGCACAAAACAATAGATATAATTAATTTGTAATATATTTATATATATATATATGAGCAATAAGTCAAAAATTCATTTCACATGACATCGACTTGGATTTCACTACATGCTACACCGACTCGGTGTATGTTACATGCCCCAACAACTTGTCATACATTACATCCAGGATTGACCTTCCTTGATGGCTTGCATAACATGCAATGACTACTATTACCTCACTATATATATTACTAAAAAATAATATTTTAATGGAATATAATGTATCCATTTTGTTGGATAATTTGAATATAATTAACTATATTATGAAAATGTGTGGTTTCCAAAAATATAATATGAATTCATAGGTTACTAATTAATAAATTTGGAAACTAATTGAATATAAAAGATATTATTTTTACAGTAAAAAAATATATCAACATTGTAAATTAAATAAATAACAATTTTTAACTAATATTGATATAATAAATATATTATATATTCAATCAAATGTTTTTTATATTCACTCGATTGATTCCATAGACAAATGATATAAACCAATCCAATTTTATGTATAAATCCCTATTTTTAAATAAAAGTAGTTTTATGGAATTTTAATGGAGAACAAATTTTAAATCCAAGTAATATAAATTTATTAGATTAAATATATCATAATAAACATTATATTTCAAATAAAAACATAGAAATTAGGTTATGATAAATTTTTATTAATTACTAATATGTTTAAAAATAATATTTTCTCAAATGAATATCTTTTAGTTTCCTTCTGTGAAAAATAAAAAAAAATTAATTTAGAAACATTTATAAATTGAATTTGATAAAATAAGAATTATTTTTTAATTATTAATTTTAAAATTATCTTATGTTGTGTTTGTTGCGATTTTTATGGCAACCATTAATTTTGGATGACCATTTAAAAATACCATACTTTATCTCAAAAATGTTTTTTAATTCAATTTATTTATCAGGGTAAAATTTAATTCAATTTTATTTAATAGATAAATTAGATAATATTATTATCATATAATAAAATTTTGGTCATTGGAATCTATTTCACATTAAAATTTGATATAAATATTTAAAAATATTTTGATACTTTTTACATTAAAACCCGTAGTGTTTTCCCATCAGCGGGATTAATTTTAAATTTATTTTAGCCACTTATGTGATTTGAATTTGGAAAAATGAATTCCATGTTGGAAATAAGAATAATTTATAATTTATAATCTGTTAATATTTTTTCACTGAAATTTTTAGTGAAATTTATTAAAAGTAATTACATTGGGTAAGAGAAACAATTAGGTTAATAATGTACTAAACATTAAATTTAAGACCTAAATGACCTAGAAACTTGTCCAAAATAACTTGGATGTCCATATGTCTACCCTATCATAAATTTTCTCTACTTTGGTATATTATTTTATCCAATTTCATTATGAAAAATGTGTGTGGAATTCTCTCTTAAAATATCAAAAAAAGTGCTACTCCTCTTCCACTATAAAAGGCCTCCACGTCTACCCATTCCTAACACCTCTCAAAGATTTTTTATTAGACTATGATATTCCTTATTAGCCTCCCTAAATTTGTACCATTTTCATTTAAGCCTACCTTTGGGATGAAATACTCTTAAATAATCATTTTTACGTAAACCAAAATGAGTTTCCTATTTTTGACAAGGTTTGAATGAGTACGACGAGAGTAAAGACACAAGGTAAGGAGATTTATTCTCAGTTTTAATTTTCATGAGATACATGTTATGTTCTCCACTCTATAATTTTTTTAGTGTATGAAATTACCATGATTGATTTCTATGTATCATATAAATAAATTTATGGGTATTCTCATTTCCAATTTATGAACCATCCTTTAAGGGGTTTAAGTTTCAGATGTTTCCAAATTGGTTAAATAGTTTTGTCTCAATTTTACTTCTTTGATACTCATGTTTTTTTAAGAACATAAACTATTTCTTTGAAGATTATATGCTTCCATTTTAAAATTTATATTATGAATATAAATAATTTCATATTTTTTTATACTCTATGTAATTTCATTTGATACATAGAGAGTATGATCCCTTGCTAACAATTTATAAGTGATTATTAAGAAAATCTAGTCATTTTTCAAGATTATTTATATTCATTCTTAATTGGATGATATCATATGATTCATAATGTGAAGAAATATGGTGCATTTATTCTCCCCTAGTTATCCATGTAATAGTCATTTATTGGTACCATTTTTAGACACTTTTGTCTAAAATAATGTAACAAATTGTTTTTAACAAATCCGAAATTTACCCTCCCTTTAGTTAGAAATATATTTTTTTTAAAAGGGGTTTCCAAGAATTTTATGCCATTATCTGATATGCATTAAAATAAAACTTTTCCCTTTTACCAATCTCTTCAAGGAAATATTCTTATTGCCTTCCAAAAAGGCATTCATTATAACCTTTTTATCATGAAAAAAGAATTTTATTTGTACCTTTTACAACATATATGGATTTAGCCACCATCATTCAATTGAAGATTCCTTTTCATTTTAAAAGGTTAAACTTTAAGAAAATGTTTTTAAAAGTAATTTTCAAGTAAAATTTTTTTCATACTGATTTAATGTTTTATTTACAGGCGGTTATGTTATCTTACAATAAAATTATTTTTAGATGGTTTTATGGATATAAAATCATTTTTAAAGAAGAAAGGATATTTACCTCAAGAATAGTTTTTGAAAGATACATAAAAATTATATTCCTTACAAAATGAAATTTTTAGATGGTACTAATGCCCTTATAAGAAATTATCCACTGGTTTCATTCATAATTCTATTGTGAGTGGTTTATGTTTTGATGTAATTATTTTTAAGATACCCATTTCACTTCCATAAGTTCTATACTTTTAAAAGACGCTTCTTTTAACAAGTTATAAATTCATTAGGTGATTATAAAACCTTTATCTTTACATTGGTTGTGATTTTTTGAAGTGATGACGGTCCCCATTTCATTGTATGGTTTATGATTTGATGTTTATTAGACAAATGAATTTATATAGGCCATGATATGATGAATGCTTTATTATCTTTTGGAACATGTGTGAATGATTTTACTATGAGATGGGTGGGACCAATATATCCCTATTATGCATTGGATAATGATATGTTTTATATGAGATCAAAGGTTATATGTGGTGTTGCCCATGCCTAAGAAAATAAGGTTCATGGGTTTTAGCCCAATCCTAAAAGAAAAAAGGATCATTGGTTGAAGCCCTAGTCTAAAGGTAATAAGGTTAATGGGTTGTAGCCCAATAATAAAATAAAAAAAGTTTATGGGTTGTATCCCAAGACTAAAAGAAAGAGGTTTCACAGGTGGTATCCTATGCATGAAAACAATAATGTACATGGGTTTTAGCCCAATCTTAAATGAATGATGGTACACAGGTAGAATCCCATGCCCAAAAAAATAAGGTACATGGGTTGTAGCCTAAACCTAAAAGAAATATGGTACTCGAGTTACTAGCCCAAGACCGAAGTAGGTACACGGTTCATAGACCGATCATAACATGTTATAAAGGTCTAGGTATGTAGCCTTGACATAAAATTTTTATTCTTATATGTATGACACAACTAAAATGTTATATCCTTTGGTTATGATTTCAGGGATCATAGTGTTTTTCTTTTTATGATTCATTTCTTTGGAACATCCATTATTTACTTAATAACTAATGTTTATGATCTCTAATGTACAGGGTATGAACTTCTTATGTTATGATCGTGTTATCATGCCCTTATGTTCATGTTAATGCTTACATGTACCTCTTTTTTCCCTTACTGATCATATGATCTCACCCCTTTCTTATGTTTCCTTTCCATAAGATATAAACAAAGGTTTTAGGTAGAAGTACTAAAGGTGTATATCTTTATGAGAGATGTTGAAGATCTTTCAGTGGGATATAATATTTTTTTTATATGTTTCTAAATACACTTAATTATTATGATTCTCATGAATGTATTTTTTTAACGTATTAAATATTCATCTAAATTCATGTAATATTCATTTAAGTTAATCCTGGGTCGCTATATTTGGTATCAAAGGAATGGTTTAGTCAACTTTTGGAAACTAGGCTGAGAAAAATATAGTGAGATCCCTAGCTTTAATTCCAAGTATATGTCTATGGATATCACTAAGGATTTGTTTGAGGGTGAGTTAACATTTCTAAAAATGTCTTATAAATTTGTTAAATGATTGAGTGATTTTTTCCTAGAAATACATTCATGTTTGGATACAACAAGTGAATGTGGATCTATCATAGATGTAACTAGGCGTAAAAACTATAAAAATATATTTCAATCTTGACTCAGGGCCATCTAGTACACGACAATAGGCCTTTCTACACAACTAGTTTGAAACTCCTAGGGTAAATGCATTAGGAATTCACCAGATCTTCACTAACAATTTTAATGTATTTAAATATTATTTGTCTATGAATGACCTATGATAATCCTAAGGGGTCATATATTAATCATGGTGACATGCTCTAGATACCCTATAAGTAATTGTTTTCATGAATATGTGGATTTTTCTATGTAAAGAAATGATCACACTATGTTTCTTGTTTTTGTCAATGGTGGGAAACAAATGGACCTGCATTAATATTAAATGTGATAGAAGAATTGCGGATGAGTAGTCAAATAGGGTGATTTGTGGATAAAAAGTTATTTAAATTATTTTGAATTAGCTACCGCGGTATATGATTTGAAATGTTAGCTATGGTGATATTTTTAACTAGTGGAATAATAGAAATATGTACTTGTGTGGTAAAAAACATAATGGAAATAATATTTTTCTTCTTTAATGTCAAGAAGATGGGGTGGAGAACCATGAGTAATACATCAAATGGAAGGGAAGATTATTTTTCGGTGGGAAAAGGGGTCGTAGAGTGATGGATTTTTATAGAGTTCAATGTAATATCAGTAGAGAACAAGGAAATTACCCAACTCAATGCCTCAGGTTGACAATTTACTTCAAAACCAAGTATGAACCTCTTCCATGACCAACGTTAATGTTGAATGATTGAAGTATTTATATATTTAGATTCTATAATTAACAATCATGAATTATGTATGGATGGTTCAGATTATATTTTTTCTAAGTATTTACAAGAATATGTTGAATTGTCCTAATGAAATAGAAAGGTAATCTCATGAAAGGTGAAATTTTGAATAAGGTAAGGTAACCCTCAATATGTTATTTATGTTAGGATAATGTGGTATGGATTAAGATACATGGTATATTAACAAGAAGTTGGAAAGTACTAATTACCTTGTAACTAATTAAGGACTTGTTGATAGGTGTTCTATGGTATCATTGATGATGTTTACATCATTATTGGATTTAAGTAATATATCTAATATAATTTGGAATAAGGAAGCATTCATTTTATCAAAATGATTTATGGAAATTTTTTTTGTTACCATGTTTCAAGGGAATATAGGATGGGGGTATTCACATGTTTCAAATTTGAAAACCAAGTGATATATTGTGATATAATTGGGAATAAATTTTAAGATGATTTCATTCCTTTTATTCTAAATATTTAAATTTTCATCTATCGAAAGTGATATAAGGTTAACCATTTATGAAAAGATTATGTAAAACATCATATGAATTCAGTAAGACCAACGTGTTGTCTTACCATATGATTATTTATTCATATTGGATATCATGTTGAAATTACCATGTGTTGATGAATGTTGATGTAAAATGGGATGGAATATCATAGATTTCATGTTCTATTAGTACATTATGAATGAAAAATCCACCTTCCTTTTTTTGAAAAAGTGGTGAAGTTGATCAACAAAAAATAAATGGATACGTTGTCCAGAAATCATGCAAGTACATATTTTAATGAAAATTATTTCACTTTAGTAAAAAGGATATTTAAACCCAAATTTTTTTCCTATTACAACATTTTTGAAGAATCATAAGGTCCCTTAGGTCATTAAAGATTTATGGTATTGTGGTTGTTAACATTATCCTCACCTTTTTCTCTATCACTCTCCATCTGAATTTTATGGTAACAATTATCTTCTTAATCCATGTTTTCACTTTCCTCCTATGTTCTCCCATGTGGAAACCTATTTATATGTTTCTTTGGATAACAATTGTTGTTCCATGTTTCCCTTTTATGGGAAGTTTTAGTATCCATTAATATGTTTTTTGTTTCAATAAATGAAACTTTCAGGTATTGAACCACTAATATACTAGATAAATTTCAAAGGTGAAATTAATTTTAAAGAGGATAGAATGTAACAACCTGAGATTTTGTGAATTATTTTTTTCCAATGAAATTTATCTTTTTGTTATTGTTCATGTCACGTGACACTGGAAAAAGTTATTTTTTTAAAATATTTATATATATATATATATTAAAAAAATAATATAAAAATTTAATTAAAAGAAACTGACATGGATTTCACTACACACAACACTGACTCTGTGTACTTTACATCCACCATTGACATAACATACATTACATGAAAGACTGAAATTTCTCAATGGCCTGCGTAACATGCAAGATATAGTGTTACAAAACTATATATATTATTAAAAAATTGTTATAATGTAATATAACATAGCCGTTAAGATGATGAATATTAGTATTATTAGGTAAATTTTTTAAAATATGTGGTTTACAAAAAAATATGAGATATTCATAGTTTACCCATTAATGAATTTGAGAACAGATTGAATATAATGGAAACTATTATTATAGTCAAAAAATACATTTTAACCTAGTAAATTAAATTAATTAAAATTGGTATGTGATATTAATGTGATACATATGTTATATATTCAATAAAATATTTTTTATATTCGTCTAACAAATTATATAGACATAAGTTACGAATGATGCCAATTTTATACAAAAAAACGTATCTTTTCATAATGGTAATTTTTCCAAATTTTAATGGATAAACAATTTTAAATCCAATTTTTATAACATTTATCAATTAAATATGTCAAAATAAACATTATATTTGTAATATAAACCTAATAATTAGGTTAGGATAAATTTTGGTAATGACCATATATGTTTAAAAATACAATTTTCTCAAATCAACCACATTTAATTTCCTTCAATAAAAAATAATAAAATTAATTTTAGACAAATTTACAAATTTAATTTGATAAAATAAACATAATTTTTTATTTTATAATTTCAAAATTATCATATGTTGATTTTTTAAAATTTTTTCTAAGAAACTACATTTTTGGATGAATAGATAAAAATATTGGATTTTAATTCAAACATGATTTTTTAGTCAATTTGTTGATAAAGAAAAATTTTATTTTAATTTGACTTCAAAAATTATTTAGATAATGTATTTATCATGTAATAAAATTTTGGAAAATAGAATGAATTTAAAAATTAATATTGGATATAAATACTTAGAAAACATTTGATCCTTTTACAATAAAAACCTATAGTGCCATCCCATGAACATGATAAATTTTAAATTAATTCCAGCTTCTTATGTTATTAGAATTTGGCAAACATGGATTCCACATTAGAATAATCATAATTTATAATGCCTAATAAGGTAAAATTTGTTTTTTACCAAAAAAAATTGTGAAAATGATTAAAAATAATTACATCAGTTGGGACAAAAAAATATGTTAATAAAGTAAAAACCATAAATTTGAGACCCAAAATGACGCAAAAACAATACCAACGTCCATTGGATGGCCACATTTCGACCCAATAATCAATTTTATAAATAATGGTATATTATTAGATCCTATTGCAACATGAAAAACGTTTTCGTAATTATCTCTTCGAATATTTACAGGAGTGCCACTCCTATTCCACTAAAAGAGGCCACCACTTCTACCCATTCATCACACCTCTCAAACCTTTTATATGTGGCCTCGATATTCCCAATTAACCTTGAAAAATACCTCCTATTGACCTTGAAGAATTCCAATGGGTATAAACCTTCTCATGGAATCCATTTAGTGTAAAAAAAGAAGTTACCCAATTTAGAGTTGGTTTGAATGAGTACGATGAGAGTTAAGACACAAGGTATGAGGATTTCACCTCAATTTTAATTTCCGTGAGATACATGTTATTTCCTCCACTCTATCCTTTTTGTGTGGTTTTTATACAAAACATGATTGTCTTATATGTTCAATATAATTAAATTTATGGGTATTCACATTTCAATTTTATGATCCTTCTTTCTTGGGGTTTATGATTCAAAAGTTAAGAAATTGATAAAATAGTTTTATCTCAAATTTCCTACTCTAATACTCTTTTTTTCTATTTCACCTAAAATATTTATTTTTGGTGTATATTATTTAATTTAATATGTTATATCGTTAATATAAATAATTTTATGATATTTCGAGCTCCATTTAATTTAATTTCATTCACAGAGAGTATGATCCCATGTTACCAAATTATAGGTGTTTATTGAAGAAATCTCGTCATTTTTTTAGATTGTTTCTATTTATGATTCCTTGGATGAAATAATATGATCCATATCTCAAAAAAATTCGTGAATATTATTCTCCTAGGGTAATCCATGTTATACTCATGTACTTTTACAATATTTATAAAGATTTTCTCAAATGATTTAAAAAAAATATTTTTATGAAATCCTGACTTTACCCTCCCTTTGGTTGGAAATCTATGTTTTTTAAAAATGGTTTCCATGAATATATTACCATTATCCTATATTATTTAAAATAAATTTTTACACTTTTACCAATAACGTCATGGTAATATTTTGTTCTCTTTATGAATAAGGAATTCCTTCTATAATTTTTACTGTGAAAAAAGAATGCTCTTTTTACCTCATATGACATGTATGGATTTACCCACCATAATTCATTTAAAGAGTCTTTTTCATTTTTAAATTTTAAACATTAATAAAATATTTTTAAAAGTAATATACAAGGAAAATGGTTCCAAAATAATTTAATGTCTTCCTTATAATTTCTCAAGGTATTATTTGAGAAAATGATTTTTAATTGGTTTTCTGTATATAAAAGCATTCTCCAAAGAAGGAAAGATATTTTACTCAAGAAATTGTTTTGAAAGATATTTCAAAATTATTTTACATATAAAATTAAATATGTTTATGTTACTCATTCCCATATATAAAATGATCCAATGGTTCCATTCATAATTATTTCTGAAGTGGTTAATATTTTGACTAAATGATCTTTAATACACCCGTTTCACTTACATAGGTTCAATGATTTTGACACCCACTTACTTTCATGGGTTTTGAATATATGAATTTATTATGAAACCTAACTCTTCTTAATGATTATAATGTTATTAAAATTTAATGGTCCCCATTCCATTTTATGGGTTATGACTTTATGTTTATAAGGCCTTTGTCTTTTTATGCGTTGTGATATGATGAATGTTTTATTTTCACTTAGTAAATGTGTGAATGATTTTACTATGATATGGGTGACACCTATATCTTGATACAATGCATTGGGTAGTGAAAATTTGTTTATGATCTCAAAGTATTTATGGGTTTGAGCCCAATCCTTTAAGAAAGAAGGTTCATCGGTATTTTCCCAAGCCTAAAATAAAGAAGGTTCATGGGTTGTAGCCCAAGACTAAAATAAATAAGGTTCAAGGATTGTATCCAAAGCATAAAATAAATATGTTTCATGGGTTGGTGACCAGAACTAAAAGAAGTAGGGAACACAGTAAGTATCCTAATCCTGAAAACAAGATGGTACATGGGTTTTTTCCTAATCCTAAATGATAGAGGGTACATGGGTTGTATGCCAAGCCCAGAAACAAGAAGGTACATGGGTTATTTCCAAAGAAAAAAAGAAAGTGGGTACACAGGTAATAGCACAATCCCAAAAACAAGAAGGTATATGGGTTGTATCCCAATGTTAAAAGAAATTAGGTGCATGGGTTTATAGTCCACACCCAAATTAGGTACATTGGTCATTGCCAATCCTGACATGTTGTAAAGGTCTTGGTAGGTATCCTTTATGTAAATGTTTCTATTCCTATATGTATGCCAAAAATCCTATGTCTTATTACTTTTTTATGATTTCAAATCTCATGATTTGTTTCCTTATGATTAATGTCTTATGAACATCAATATTTATCCCATAACTCATATTTATCATCTTTGATGTGCATGGTATGATCTTATAATGTTATGATCACGTTATCATACACCTATTTTCATGTTTATGCTTACATGTCTCTCTTGTTTACAGATACTGAGCATCTGAGATCACTCATTTATTATGTATCACATCTCCATATTATAAAGAAAGTTTATATGTAGATGTACTAATGGTATATATATTTAGGAGAGATTTTGAAGATATTTAATCAGGATAGATGATTTTGTTTCAATGAGTCAAAAGACACTAAAATATTATAGTCCTCATGCATGTATTTTTGAAATGTTCAAAATATTCATTTAAAATGGTGTAAAATAAATTCATATTAATATTGGTTTGTTATATCATGTGTGTATAGTGACAATGAAAGGTCATCCAAAAACATTAGATGGTGCTGCTAATTGGATAATAGCTCAGGACCCGTATATAAATCTTATTAGTCCACATGTGTAACAGAATTGTATAGAGACTAATATATATGAAAAAGGGGTCATACTTGAAAGAATAAGTGGATATATAAGGATATAACATAGGTTTATCCAGGTGCTAGATTCTAAAGTGATTAAGGTAGGGTTTAATGTTTTGAAAGATGTATATCGGAAGGATATGAAGGGGGAAGATACAACATAGATATGAAAATGGTGATAATTATTTTTGTGTCCTGAGTGGGGTTTTTGTAATTTTAATTCCCTTATAACTCATATTTACTATATTTTTTATGGAATTAATGAGATTTCATCATTCTCCCATAGATATAGGACATTGTTTCTGAACCACATAATAATTACGTGTGTTGTTTCAACACATTGTGACTGCATTTGTGTGTTCATTGTGTTATTTAACATTTATTAATTATCTAGAAGGAGTATTTTTGTTTTAAAATTACTAAATATGAATGATTATTCAATGTAGTTGTGGGGTTATTATTCTTCCCAATTTTATTATTTTATGTCATGGAGGATAGATTATAACAGGGAGATAATTGTAATTGTTTATATTCCGCTATGATGGGATATGATAAGGTTAAACTTATGGTGATAAAAAATTTTATCATCCCTAATAAGTTTTATTAAATCATGGTTTAAGTTTTTGGTGAATGATCATGGGTATTGAGTGTTTGGATGATCAGTTATTCAAAAAAATAAAAATAATTTCACCATAAAATTGAAGTGGTACCAAATGGATTCTAGGATATCAGAAGTTCTCTTATCGAGTAGGTTTATTATATTATTTTCCATTTTTTGATTATATTCAGATCATGGTTGGAATAATTATGGGTTTTCATGGAAAAGTGGTTGATCATACTATAAGAAGAATCTCACTTGATGATGGTAGAAATATTAGTGGCGTTGATAGAATATCAAAGGATTAATAATCTAATAGGTGTTAGAAAATATTTTTAATTCACGGGGAGGAATTATAGAACATCTTGGAAGGAAATAGGAATTTATATTTAAGGAAGTTATCGATTAAATTTTCCAGTTTCAATTTGATCTCACATTTCTGGTGGATAGAATTGCAATGGGATATGAACTAGTTCGGTGATCTGGTAGAGGAAGTCGCATATCATAGAGAATAGTGGTATTTTTACTCTTATGGGGTTTATAATTTTGATGAATGTAGAATTAATTTTAAAAATTTATAATAAATTATAATTTCAAGATTGAAATAATTGGGAATATTCCAAAGGTAGTATACAAAATATAATTAAAGTTCATTGAATATGTTTTTAGATTATGATTTAGGGGAGCTAAAGATAATCATATAGTAATAGATGGTCTATTCGTTAAAGGATAAATTTTATAGGATTCAAACACTAAAATGTAAAAGTGGTGACTGAAATTTTTTCCATGTATTTGATGGAGACCTTATTGATATGATTGTGTGTTGTAACATAGTCTAGAGTTCATTAGAAGATAGTAAACTGAAAAGTTGGGGAAATTTTATAAATTAATGGGAATTATTTCTTTGGGGATTCATAGTAATAATAAATATAGATACAACTTCAATATCTATAAGGAGGCATCCAAAAAGAGTCTTAGAATGATAGGGATTAGATGGAGGAATGATGGAGTGTGGGATATAGTTTTCATGAATGCTAAGAGTGGGATAGAAGGAAATACGAGAATTCCAAATTATATGAAATTTACTATATCTTAGTTATAGAGGGTGATAACTTTGGTAGCCACTTCTAGTATTCCTATTCTTATGTCATCCCTCATGAAAATCCCTTATAATTAAATTATCATACATTTATTAATTGATAAAAATTATGATAATGGTTGTAAAAAACAATAATTTTTTCCTTTTAATATATTATTATGTTTTTAATATAATTTAATTGTAATATAATAAAAACAGTATAATAAAAAATAAAATTTTAAATGACTACAAAGTTGTAAGTATTTTTTATTATGGTAAGAATGTTTATTAAACTATAAAAAAGAAAGTTTTTAAATAATTAAACATTTTAATTTAGAAGAAAAAATTATCATATTTTGAAACCTAATTTGATAAAATAAGTTTCATTTTTTGACATTACAAATGGAAATTATTATTGGGTTACTTTTTTGGAATTTGATGAGATAGTTTCTTTTTGTTGAAAAAGTGAAAATTACTATTTGATGAGCATCATGATTTTATTAAATTATTATTATGTTTTCTTGACTCAAAAAATTATAAAAAAAATTAATATTGAATAAATATATAATATAATATTTCCAAACATGAATTCTAAATATTTTAATTTATAAATTTATATTGTACCTTTTAAAACCAAAAATTGTATTCTTTATATAAAACATATATTTGGATTTTTTTTCATTAAATGGGTTGGTTTGGAGGATATTTTCAAATAAATCGTTCATTTATCATTAACTAATTCACATAAACTAATTAATAATCCATATAATTTGTTATAATTAATTACACGAACAAGTAGTTGGACTATATAATAAAATAACCAATATTTGAACACATAAAATCACTCCTCCATATGTATAAATAGAACCCATTTATCCCCATACTATCTACTAAAACCCCATTGAGATTGAAGTTCATATCCATATCTAATTATAAAACCATAAAGTTGTTAGTAGTATTTTATGTAATCACTCTCTATCTCTTATAGCATCCCTTTAAGCTACGAGTTCCAAATCTGTCTCTATCATTTAAATTTTCAATTCCTTTGTCATATTTACCATTATTCTTCTTTTTAGTATAAATAAATTTTAATAATTAAATATAGTTATAATCCATTTAAATCATTTTAAATTATATATTACTTAATCCCTTTCATTATAGTATTTTACTAAGATGTTATATTGATCAAACAATCATGTAGCCATAAAATCATCATAAAATTTGGGTCATGTAAAGTGTTTGTGGTTTTCTATGAAAAAAATATATTTTTCTAAATACAAACAATTGGATGTAGTTTTGGAATATAATAATCTTGGTTCAAGACCCTTAGAATAATTTTTAGGTATATATCGACCATTATTCGATTCTATAGAAAATGGGTCCTTACTATGCACATGGTTTGAGGCTCTTTGGGTATATGAATTGAACAATTTACAAACACATTTAAAAATAATTATGAATGATTTTTTTATCATTAAATTGGTAACCTAAAATTTTAAATATATGTATTCAGCTACCTAGACAACTAAATAATTATTTTCATCACTAACAACTAAAAACTATAATCTTATATTCCTCCCTTATTGATGTGGTTTATTTGATCATTATCAATATCTATTTATTCTTTAGGGATTTCACCTACATATTTCTATAAATTTATTGATTGGTGAAAATATTTTCAAACCATATAATCCATTTTTATAATGGAAATTATTATAGTATATGCCTCATCAATCCATTTTAATTAGTATTTATGTTGTTCATTATTCAAAAATGAAATCATATAATCATTTAATATATAATGGAATGCATTGTAATTTGTTGTGATGGGTGGGGCCAAAAATTATATATCCCCCAGTGCACTAGTAGGTCTCATAAAAAACTATGAAAGTTTAATGGTGGAATTCTTACCATTTATATAATATGTCTTGGTAAATGTCCGTAATTGTATATTTAAGATTTTTGGAATTATAAATTCCAATACCTATATGAAAAATTATTTTTTACCATGCATTTATTAATTTCTATGTTGGACTTTTATTTATTAATTCTATTGGTTTCAATTTATATAACATAAATCGATTTATTTATTCCCACACTAATGTCTGTTTCATAATAATTTCCATTGTAAGATACCCCCTTACTGAGATTTTGAGCTCAAAATTATATATATATTTCCATTTCCCCCAAGAAAAAGTGAGGAGTACTATATATGAAAATGTATTTCAGGGAGGATAAAATTGATTTCATGTATCAATATGATGTATTCCTTGTATTAAATGGTTTTTATAACTAATTTATGTTTCTAGTTTTTTAAGGATACTAAACTATTGGTTCCAATATATTTTGAACTATGTAATAATGTACTATACTATTCACTAGATTGAGGGTACTAGAGATGTTTTTGTAATAGATTTCATTAATGGATAGTTCAGTATAAACATTATAAACCAAATTTAGAAGAGAATTGTTATAATACATGAACCCCTAGAGAAACACTTTAAATATTCTCGAAATATTTCTAAACTATATGAAATTCAAATTATAGTGTTTATTAATAACCAGTTATGTTGAAACAATTATCTATAAATGGTGCCTAATGGAAGAAAAAACTATGACAACACCCATAATCAATATAAATATTTCCATTTCAGGAATGTAAAATAGATAATGTTGTATTAGAGAAGCTTATTTCTATATTAATTCAGTCTAATAAGGTTTTGATGAATAAAATTTATCACATGGAACAACCTATTTCTCTAAAATATTGTGTGTCCATTTTGGAACACTTCATTTGGAAATAAATTCAATCATTTAGTGGGTCCATAAACCCATTAGTGGATGAATAATGGGTCTATACCTAAGATAATAATTAATTATCATGAAACATGATGAGAATGATAAGGTTCTTAGGGTGGTATATCATCTAATGGGATATGTTGACTAGTGTTGTACATCCATTCGAAACACCAGGAAGTAAGAAGAAAATATGGCATAGAAAATTTCTTTTTAAGGTGATATTGTTGGAAAAGTAATACCCTAATGACAAATTAGTGTATTTAGAATGAATATTCCAAAACTGGAGGAAAAATGTGGATGAATTTATGGTAATGTAAGAAGATAAATTTTCATGGATATCAATTCATGTTTTTGATTATCTGATAAAATTATATAGAAACAGTTGAGGTGTACTAGGGGTTTAGGGTTACATAAAATAATCCATTTATACACATATTTGTACAAATTAAAGGGGAAGGGGTGATTCATAGATTATATTATTTAAATTACTAATAAATTATTCATAAAATTATTAAAAAATTAAATTAAATAGAAATGCAACACAAAAATATATATATATATATATATATGTCAATAAATATCAGAATCATCTCAAACATGGAATTCCTATAGATTAAAAATTCTAATATTTATTTCAATTGATTATTTTGTAAGATAAATTTCATAAATTCATAAATTAGTTATCTTATTAATTCATTTATTATTTTGTCTTTATTATTTATCCAAATTGTCACTGATATTATCATATTATGTAATATTTAATAAATTAAATAAAAAAGATTTAGTTCAAAATTAATTATTATATGAAATGTACTGACCAGGTGAATGGATTATACCCTCTTATTCAGATTTCAATTCAACCTAAAATTTTAAATATGTGATATATATTATAGGAAGAATGATTTCTATTCTTAATCATTAAAGAAAATGTAATTTCATTTTCATAGTGTGTGGCTTCTATCATTGATTCTATTTATCATGTATTTTGTAGTTACACTAAATTTCATGATATTATACAATGTTTTGTTTCATGGTTCAATCCATGTAGTCTGCATGAGATGTATAACCACATAAAATTCCTTTAATTCTTGTAATGTGTAAATCTAATTATTCTTGTGAAGTTAACAGTGTGTATGGTAACCTTACAAATCATTTATTTATACAATAATATGAAAATTAATTATTTAATAATTTAATTCCACATGATCTTCCAAAATTCATTCAATGTGTACATGTTATAGAAAAAACATTTCATATGGTGTGTAAAAATTACTAAAAACTATGAAGTTAAATTTTTTTATAAGGAATTTATTTCATTCTGGGTGTATGACTCACATGACATACCAATATCAGCATGTAACATGCATGATTTTGATTGATTTACACATCATCTAAAACATGATACACACAATGTACTTTGTTTCTAGCCTCTTGGATGACATACAAAGGGACTCATCTGTATCTTAAATGGGGGATCTTGTGTTATAGCACATGTACAATCCTACTATATATTATTTTCTTCATGTGATATTGGTTCACTCATTTGATAAAGAATATGTGTTATGTATACTAATTGAAAACCATATACTTTGACCACACAACATCAAAATGGTTTGGGTTATGGTATTTGTACCACAAATACAAATTTTGTACCCTTTTCATGTCCTGTTCAAATTGGAAGTCAATATATAGTGTGTAATGATGTCATATACCAACCCCCACAAGTATAGTTGTGACTGACATGACCCATGCTTTTTTTGGATGATTAAGGATGCATGTTGTTTAATTCAACATTAAATTTTGTGTATCTAGGTCTTTTATCCTAGATCCTTAGTAGCACTAGATGTATTCATCAAGAATTATTCCTCTAGTAATAAAATGTTCTTTATTGTATGAGAATAAATGATCATGCTATCTCAACAGTTCTATTAATAAATAAAAAAATAAAGAAGAATAATTTAAAATTTGGAAATGTATCACAAAATTATAAATAATTATAAAATAATATATGACTGCTCTAAATCCATGTGAAGGTTTTGTGGAAAGGAATAAGTGATCAGGTCCTTGGAAAATAATGTTTACATTGGTTTTTTTATATAAAATTATTATAACAAAACGAATAACCACTTATTTTATCCATAGATAATATATTTAAATTTATAATTTATAATTAATTTAGGTAATAATTATATTGGCTCAATATTTATTTCACTGTTGTTGATAAATTTTGTTATTTCTCTTATATCATAGTTATAGTGAATAATACAAATATCAACTCCACTAGATGTATTCACACATGGTCCGTGAATCTCAAAATATCATTGTTGGTATTCTAAGTTCTTTATCAGAGGCAAAAAACACCTTACATCATTCACCATTAATCACGATAAGAATTATTTCATTCTTGAAATAATTCTCCTCTTATTCTCTAAATCTTAAGAGGGACTAAGGTGATTATCTCTCATTATTAAGATCTTATCTTTGCTTTAAGATAATTCTTTGGAGAGTAAGTGTTTTAAAAAAATGCATAACCTTATAAAAAGATATAGTGCATAATATATAGTTAAGATTAAATATTTTAAAATTAAATTGATTTCCATTATTACATATTTTTTTCTAATATTTTAAACATTTAAAATAATAATAATATAAATATTATAATATTCCATTACATATTTTAACTTGTGAATTTTTAAATAAATTTTCTTTGAAAAATAAAATTCTATTAATTTAAATTAGATTAAATAAATTACATTAATTTAATTATTCACTAAACTTTATTTATTAATCCTATAGATAAATTATTGAACCATTAATAGTAAATATTTATTTTGTAAAATAATCATCCTTATATTATTCATTCAATAAATATTATATTCACTTAAATTTTGAATAAATATTTATTTTATCTTTCATGTAACTGAATAAATATTTATAATAAATATATATTTATTATATTGTGAATAAAAACCAAAATATTGATAGATATTATATTCACTACCTCAAACATAATAATGATTTAATATTAATTTCATATACATTAGAAAATCATAAAATTGTTATTTAATTTATATGAAAACATAACAAAAATTATAATAATTCTAGAAACATCGAATAATAATTATTCTTAATTATTTGTTCAAATAAAATTTAATTAATAATTAGATTCATGTAGTATGTAGTGGAATTAATAAAACATTCCTAAATTCATATTTTAGATCCTATAAATATGTTATGTCGCACATAGATAATCATGTTAATGGACCAATGACAACAACCTCATATTAATTCTTATTTTTTTATATAAGGAAATCATATACATATCTCATCAAGCAGGTTTCATACTTGTTTCATCAATCTATATTCTTTATTATCTCTATGTGAATGCCAAAAATGGACAAATAGATGAACTACCATATCCATATATTTAATCAAACAACTCTATTTCAATTAATAGGCTAGGGATTTCTTCTTTCGTAACTCAAAAGGGATAGATCCTTTCTTGATTTTCTTAATTAATTTAATTTCACTTATGAAGATCCCAATATCTAATACCTCTTCAAAAATTATATATTGTCATAACTTTCTCTAATACCTAAATATAAAATATTAATTATATATATTAATAATAAAATCATGTCTAAGGACCAATAAACAAGTCCATAGAAAGCAACATGAAATGACACATATAATATATATAATTACGATTTGTTGGTTTGTCATTAAAACCACACTTCTCATATATTGTCATGTGTGGAACATTATGATAAGAATATATACAAACATGGGATCATAAAACATATTATAATTAATAACCATTTTTGTCCTATCAAAAATATGTTATCTTTAAAACATATCATATGTTTAAGAATACATTTTGGGAAATTCTATGTTCTCATTAAAGTGAAGAATTTCTATAACCATGTGATATGAAAAATATTATATGGAAATTATCACATTAATTTTATAAATAATAAAAATCATTTTGTGATAAGATATTCATTAAAATTTTGGTAGTATAAAGTACAATATTAGTTGGTTCCGGGGAACAAAATCCAATATAATGTAGGTAGTTTACTTTGGATTACTGATATTTATGGAATTAAATGTCATTTGATGCCTAAATTTTATAAGAAAAAGGTTTATAATTTGATCAAAAATAATCAAATTGACTATTTAATCACCATGTCCTTACAATGAAGTAAAAAACATCTTATTACATAAATTATCACAACAAAATGTAATATAATATTTCTAATGGACAAGACATAGTTTTCATTTTACCATTTCCCAACTAGAAATATCTTTTTATAACTCATGGTAAAACCAAAAAACATATGATAGTACCAATAATAGAAGAAATAAGATATTATTTGGTTATGTGTGAGAACCGTTTTCTAGATCAAGTTTCAAAGCTTCAGATGTTCAGTCACTAGAAGTAACACTTGGGAGAACATTGATAAAGAAACTACATAAAAAATGATAATATGATTTTATATATTATTATTTAATTAATCATATGTTCTTCAGGTAAATGTAGATGTTCACTAGAAGTATCATCATTAGTTGAATAGATGTTCGATGGGATCCATAATGTGTTAGATTAGTAAAAGAATGATGTGTGAGTCCAGTTCAACAGATTCATCATAGTCGATGTCTGATTGTTGGAACAAATAGCTGTATAATTTGATGCATTTAATATGGGAGTAGTTCATTATCTAGTGGATATAGTAAGGATAACATAAGGGAGTAGTTTTGGATAGCCGAATATAATTTTGGAGTATGTGAGGAATTTGTAGTAGTTTATGAGTTTCATGAACTTTAACGCTAATATTGTGACACATTTAATATAAAATTCACAAAAGGAATATTCGTAAAAAAAAATTGAGTGAAGAAGAGATGACATGAATTATTCACTAGGTTTTTTAGTAGATCAATAAAATCTATATGAATTGAGGTGAAACAACCCGATATTTTTTAAATATTTTTTTAAATAAATTTATCTTTTAGGTATTTTTTTTTGCACAAAACAATAGATATAATTAATTTGTAATATATTTATATATATATGAGCAATAAGTCAAAAATTCATTTCACATGACATCGACTTGGATTTCACTACATGTTACACCGACTCGGTGTATGTTACATGCCCCAACAACTTATCATACATTACATGCATGATTGACCTTCCTTGATGGCTTGCATAACATGTAATAACTACTCTTACCTCACTATATATATTACTAAAAAATAATATTTTAATGGAATATAATGTATCCATTTTTTTGGATAATTTGAATATAATTAACTAAATTATGAAAATGTGTGGTTTCCACAAATATAATATGAATTCATAGGTTACTAATTAATGAATTTGGAAACTAATTGAATATAAAAGATACTATTTTTAGAGTAAAAAAATATATTAACATTGTTAATTAAATAAATTACAATTTTTAACTAATATTGATATAATAAATATATTATATATTCAATCAAATGTTTTTTATATTCACTCGATTGATTCCATAGACAAATGAAATAAACCAATCCAATTTTATGTATAAAACCCTATTTTTAAATAAAAGTAGTTTTATGGAATTTTAATGGAGAATGAGTTTTAAATCCAAGTAATATAAATTTATTAGATTAAATATATCATAATAAACATTATATTTCAAATAAAAACATAGGAATTATGTTATGATAAATTTTTATTAATTACCTAATATTTTTAAAAATAATATTTTCTCGAATGAATATCTTTTAGTGTCTTTTTGTGAAAAATAAAAAAAAATTAATTTAGAAACATTTATAAATTGAATTTGATAAAATAAGAATTATTTTTTAATTATTAATTTTAAAATTATCTTATGTTGTATTTGTTTCGATTTTTATGGTAACCATCAATTTTGGATGACCATTTGAAAATACCAGATTTTATCTCAAAACTGTTTTTTAATTCAATTTATTTATCAGGATAAAATTAATTCACTTTTATATAATAGATAAATTAGATAGTATTATTATAATATAATAAAATTTTGGTCATTGGAATCTATTTCACATTAAAATTTGATATAAATATTTAAAAATATTTCGATACTTTTTACATTAAAATCCGCAGTGTTTTCCCATCAGTGGGATTAATTTTATATTTATTATAGCCACTTATGTGATTAGAATTTGGAAAAATTAATTCCATATTTTAAATAAGAATAATTTATAATTTATAATATGTTAATATTTTTTCACTAAAAATTTTAGTGAAATTTATTAAAAGTAATTACATTGGGTAAGAGAAACAATAAGGTTAATAATGTACTAAACATTAAATTTAAGACACAAATGACCTAGAAACTTGTCCAAAATACAATGGTTGGCCATATGTCAACCCTATCATCAATTTTCTCTACTTTGGTATATTATTGTATCCAATTTCATTATGAAAAATGTGTGTGGAATTCTCTCTGAAAATATCAAAAAAATTGATACTCCTCTTACACTCTAAAAGGCCTCCACGTCTACCCATTCATAACACCTCTCAAAGATTTTTTTATTAGACTATGATATTCCTTATTAGCCTCCCCAAATTACTAAAATTTTCATTTAATCCTACCTTTGGGATGAAGTTCTCTTAAATAATCATTTTGACGTAAACCAAAATGAGTTTCCTAATTTTGACAAGGTTTGAATGAGTACGATGAGAGTAAAGACACAAGGTAAGGAGATTTAATCTCTGTTTTAATTTTCATGAGAGACATGTTATGTTCTCCACTCTATAAGTTTTTTAGTGTATGAAATTACCATGATTGAATTATATGTATCATATAAATAAATTTATGGGTATTCTCATTTCCAATTTATGAACCTTCCTTCAAGGGGTTTAAGTTTCAGATGTTTCCAAGTTGGTTAAATAATTTTGTCTCAATTTTACTTCTTTGATACTCATGTTTTGTTATGAACATAAACTATTTCTTTGAAGAGTATATACTGCCATTTTAAAAGTTATATTATGAATATAAATTATTTCATATTTTTTTATACTCTATGTAATTTCAATTGTTACATAGAGAGTATGATCCCTTGGTAACAATTTATAAGTGATTATTAAGAAAATCTAGTCATTTTTCAAGATTATTTATGTTCATTCTTAATTGTATGATATCATATGATTCGTAATGTCAATAAATCTTGTGCATTTATTCTCGCCTAGTTATCCATGTAATAGTCATTTATTATTACCATTTTTAAACACTTTTGTCTAAAATAATGTAACAAATTGTTTTTAACAAATCTGAAATTTACCGTCCCTTTAGTGAGAAATATATTTTTTTAAAAGGGGTTTCCAAGAATTTTATACCATTATCTCATATGCATTAAAATAAAACTTTACCCTTTTACCAATCCCTTCAAGGAAATATTCTTATTGCCTTCCAAAAAAGGCATTCATTATAAGCTTTTTATCATGAAAAAAGAATTTTAATTGTACCTTTTACAACATATATGGTTTTAGCCACCATCATTCAATTGAATATTCCTTTTCATTTTAAAAGTTTAAACTTTAAGAAAATGTTTTTAAAATTAATTTTCAATTAAAAATTTTTTCATACTGATTTAATGTTTTATTTATAGGCGGTTATGTTATTTTACAATAAAATTATTTTTAGATGGTTTTATGCATATAAAATAATTTTTCAAAGAAGAAAGGATATTTAACTCAAGAACAGTTTTTGAAAGATACATAAAAATTATATTCCTTATAAAATGAAATTTTTAGATGGTACTAATTCCCTTATAAGAAATTATCCAATGGTTGCATTCATAATTCTATTGTGAGTGGTTTATGTTTTGATATAATTATTTTTAAGATACCCATTTCACTTCCATAAGTTCTATACTTTTAAAAGACTCTTCTTTTAACGAGTTATAAATTCATTAAGTGATTATAAAACCTTTATCTTTACATTGGTTATGATTTTTTGAAGTGATGATGGTCCCCATTTCATTGTATGGTTTATGATTTGATGTTTATTAGACAAATGAATTTATATTGGCCATGATATGATGAATGGTTTATTATCTTTTGGAACATGTGTGAATTATTTTACTAGGATATGGGTGGGACCAATATATCCCTATGATGCATTGGATAATGATAAGTTTTATATGAGATCAAAGGTTATATGTGGTGTTTCCCATACCTAATAAAATAAGGTTCATGGGTTTTAGCCCAATCCTAAAAGAAAAAAGGATCATTGGTTAAATCCCTAGTCTAAAGGAAATAAGGTTCATGGGTTGTAGCCCAATAATAAAAGAAAAAAAAGTTTATGGGTTGTATCCCAAGACTAAAAGAAAGAGGATTCACAGGTGGTAGCCTATGCATAAAAACAAGAATGTACATGGGTTTTAGCCCAATCTTAAATGAATGATGGTACATAGGTAGAATACCATGCCCAAAAAAATAAGGTACATGGGTTGTAGCCTAAACCTAAAAGAAAGATGGTACTCAAGTTGCTAGCCCAAGACTGAAGTGGGTACACGGTTTGTAGACCGATCATAACATGTTATAAAGGTCTAGGTATGTAGCCTTGAAATAAAATTTTTATTCTTATATGTATGACACAAATAAAATGTATTATCCTTTGGTTATGATTTCAGGGATCATAGTGTTTTTCTTTTTATGATTCATTTCTTTGGAACATCTATTATTTACTTAATAACTAATGTTTATGATCTCTGATGTATAGGGTATGAACTTCTAATGTTATGATCGTGTTATCATGCCCTTATGTTCATGTTAATGTTTACATGTACCTCTTTTTTCCCTTACTAATCATATGATCTCACCCCTTTCTTATGTTTCCTTTCCACAAGATATAAACAAAGGTTCTAGGTAGAAGTACTAAAAGTGGATATCTTTATGAGAGATGTTGAAGACTTTCAGTGAGATATAAAATTTTTTTTTCTATGTTTCTAAATACACTTAATTATTATGATTCTCATGCATGTATTTTTTTAACGTATTAAATATTCATATAAAATCATGTAATATCCATTTAAGTTAATCTTGGGTCGCTATAGTTGGTATCAAAGGAATGGTTTAGTCAACTTTTGGAAACTAGGCTGAGAAAAATATAGTGAGATCCCTGGGATTAATTCCAAGTATATTTCTATGGATATCACTAAGGATTTTTTTGAGCGTGAGTTAACATTTATAAAAATGTCTTATAAATTTGTTAAATGATTGAGTGATTTTTTCCTAGAAATACATTCATGTTTGTATACAACAAGTGAATGTGGATCTATCATAGATGTAACTAGGCGTAAAAACTATAAGAATTTATTTCAAGCTTGACTCAGGGCCATCTAGTACATGACAATAGTCCTTTATGCACACCTAGTTTGAAACTCCTAGGGTAAATGCATTAGGAATTCACGAGCTCTTCACTAATAATTATAAAGTATTTAAATATTATTTGTCTATGAATAACCTATAATAAACCTAAGGGGTCATATATTAATTATGGTGACATGCTCTAGATACCCTATAAGTAATTTTTTTCATGAATATGTGGTTTTTTCTATGTAAAATAATAATCACACTATGTTTCTTGTTTTTGTCAATGGTGGGAACCAGATGGACCTGGATTAATTTTAAATTTGATAGAAGAATTTCTGATGAGTAGTCAAATAGGGTGATCAGTGGATAAAAAGTTATTTAAATTATTTTGAATTAGCTATCGCGGTATATGATTTGAAATGTTAGCTATGGTGATATTTTTAACTAGTGGAATGATAGAAATATGTACTTGTGTGGTAACAAAGATAAAGGAAATAATATTTTTCTTCTTTATTGTCAAGAAGATGGGGTGGAGAACCATGAGTAATACATCAAATGGAGGGAAAGATTATTTTTCAGTGGGAAAAGGGTTCGTAGAGTGATGAATTTTTTTATATTTCATTGTAATATCAGTAGAGAACAAGGAAATTACCCAACTCAGTGCCTCATGTTAACAATTTACTTCAAAACCAAGTATGAACCTCTTCCATGACCAATGTTAATGTTTAATGATTGATGTATTTATATATTTGGATTCTATAATTAACAATCATGAATTATGTATGGATGGTTCAGATTATATTTTTTCTAAGTATTTAGAGGAATATGTTGAATTGTCCTAATGAAATAGAAAGGTAATATCATGAAAGGTGAACTTTTGAATAAGGTAACGTAACCCTCAATATGTTCTTTATGTTAGGATAATGTGGTATGGATTACGATACATGGTATATTAACAAGAAGTTGGAAAGTACTAATTACCTTGGAACTAATTAAGGACTTGTTGATAGGTGTTATATGGTATCATTGATGATGTTTACATCATTATTGGATTTAAGTAATATATCTAATATAATTTAGAATAAGGAAGCATTCATTTTATAAAAATGATTTATGGAAATTTTGTTTGTTACCATGTTTCAAGGGAATATAGGATGGGGGTATTCACATGTTTCAAATTTGAAAACCAAGTGATATATTGTGATATACTTGGGAATAAATTTTAAGATGATTTATTTCCTTTTATTCTAAATATTTAAATTTTCATCTATCAAAAGTGATATAAGGTTAACCATTTATGAAAAGATTAAGTAAAACATCATATGAATTCAGTAAGACTAACGTGTTGTCTTACCATATGATTATTTATTCATATTGGATATCATGTTGAAATTACCACGTGTTGATGAATGTTGATGTAAAATGGGATGGAATATCATGGATTTCATGTTCTATTAGTACATTATGAATGAAAAATCCACCTTCCTTTTTTTGAAAAAGTGGTGATGTTGATCACCAAAAAATAAATGGATACATTGTATAGAAATCATGCAAGTACATATTTTAATGAAAATTATTTCACTTTAGTAAAAAGGATATTTAAACCCAAAAATTTTTCCTATTCCAACATTTTTGAGGAATCATAAGGTCCGTTAGGTCATTACCGATTTATGGTATTGTGGTTGTTAACATTATCCTCACCTTTTTCTCTATCACTCTCCATCTGAATTTGATGGTAAGAATTATCTTCCTAATCCATGTTTTCACTTTCCTCCTATGTTCTCCCATGTGGAAACCTATTTATATGTTTCTTTGGATAAAAATTATCGTTCCATGTTTCCCTTTTATATGAAGTTTTAGTATCCATTAATATGTTGTTGGATTCAATAAATGAAACTTTCAGGTATTGAACCACCAATATCCTAGATAAATTTCAAGGGTGAAATTAATTTTAAAGAGGATAGAATGTAACAACCCGAGATTTTGTGAATTATTTTTTTCCAATGAAATTTATCTCTTTGTTATTGTTCATTTCACGTGACACTGGAAAAAGTTATTTTTTTAAAATATTTATATATATATATATATATATTAAAAAACTAATATAAACATTTCATTAAAAGAAACTAACATGGATTTCACTACACACAACACCGACTCGGTGTACTTTACATCCACCATTGACATAGCATACATTACATGAAAGACTGAAATTTCTCAATGGCCTGCGTAACATGCAAGATATAGTGTTACACAACTATACATATTATTAAAAAAATTATTATAATGGAATATAACATAGCCGTTAATTTGATGAATATTAGTATTAGTAGGTAAATTTTTAAAATATGTGGTTTACAAAAAAAATGAGATATTCATAGTTTACCAATTAATGAATTTGAGAACAGATTGAATATAATGGAAACTATTATTATAGTCAAAAATATATTTTAACCTAGTAAATTAAATTAATTAAAATTGTTATGTGATATTAATGTGATACATATGTTATATATTCAATAAAATATTTTTTATATTCGTCTAACAAATTATATAGACATAAGGTACGAATAAAGCCAATTTTATACATAAAAACGTATCTTTTCATAATGGTATTTGTTCCAAATTTTAATGGATAAACAATTTTAAATCCAATTTTTATAAAATTTATCAATTCAATATGTCAACATAAACATTATATTTGTAATATAAACCTAATAATTAGGTTGTGATAAATTTTGTTAATGACCATATATGTTTAAAAATACAATTTTCTCAAATCAACCACATTTAATTTCCTTCAATAAAAAATAATAAAATTAATTTTAGACAAATTTACAAATTTAATTTGACAAAATAAAAATAATTTTTTATTTTATAATTTCAAAATTATCATATGTTGATTTTTTATATTTTTTCTAAGAAACTAAATTTTTGGATGAATAGATAAAAATATTGGATTTTAATTCAAACATGATTTTTTAGTCAATTTGTTGATAAAGAAAATTTTTATTTTAATTTGATTTCAATAATTATTTAGATAATGTATTTATCAAGTAATAAAATTTTGGAAAATAGAATGAATTTCAAAATTAATATTGGATATAACTACTTAGAAAACATTTGATCCTTTTACAATAAAAACCTATAGGACCATCCCGTGAACAGGATTAATTTTAAATTAATTCCAGCTTCTTATGTGATTAGAATTTGGAAAAAAGGATTCCACATTAGAATCATCATAATTTATAATGCCTAGTATGGTAAAATTTGTTTTTTACCAAAAATATTTGTGAAAATGATTAAAAATAATTACATCAGTTGGGACAAAAAATATGTTAATAAAGTAAAAACCATAAATTTGAGACCCAAAACAACGCAAAAACATTACCAACGGCCATTGGATGGCCACATTTCGACCCAATTATCAAATTTTATAAATAATGGTATATTATTAGATCCTATTGCAACATGAAAAACGTTTTCGGAATTATCTATTCGAATATTTACAGGAGTGCCACTCCTATCACACTATAAGAGGCCACCACTTCTACCGATTCATCACACCTCTCAAACCTTTTATATTTGGCCTCGATATTCCCAATTAACCTTCCAAATTACCTCCCATTGACCTTGAAGAATTCCAATGGGTATAAATATTCTCATGGAATCTATTTAGTGTAAAAAAATAAGATACCCAATTTAGAGTTGGTTTGAATGAGTACGATGAGAGTTAAGACACAAGGTATGAGGATTTCACCTCAATTTTAATTTCCGTGAGATACATGTTATGTCCTCCACTCTATCCTTTTTGTGTGGATTTTATAAAAAAATGATTGTCTTATATGTTCAATATAATTAAATTTATGGGTATTCACATTTCAATTTTATGATCCTTCTTTCTTGCGGTTTATGATTCAAAAGTTAAGAAATTGATAAAATAGTTTTATCTCAAATTTCCTACTCTAAGACTCTTTTTTTCTATTTCACCAAAAATATTTATTTCAGGTGTATATTATTTAATTTAATATGTTATATCATTAATATCAATCATTTTATGATATTTTTAGCTCCATTTAATTTAATTTCATTCACAGAGAGTATGATCCCATGTTACCAAATTATAGGTGTTTATTGAGGAAATCTCGTCATTTTTTTAGATTGTTTCTATTTATGATTCCTTGGATGAAATAATATGATCCATATATCAAAAAAAATCTTGAATATTCTTCTCCTAGGGTTATCCATGTTATACTCATGTACTTTTACAATTTTTATAAATATTTTTTCAAACGATTTAAAAAAAATATTTTTATGAAATCCTGAATTTACCCTCCCTTTGGTTGGAAATCTATGATTTTTAAAAATGGTTTCCATGAATAAAATACCATTATCCTATATTATTTAAAATAAATTTTTACACTTTTACCAATAACATCAAGGTAATATTTTTTTCTCTTTATGAATAAGGAATTCCTTCTATAATTTTTACTGTGAAAAAGGAATGCTCTTTTTACCTCGTATGACATGTATGGATTTACCCACCATAATTCATTTAAAGAGCCTTTTTCATTTTTAAATATTAAGCATTAATAAAATATTTTTAAAAGTAATATTCAAGGAAAAAGGTTTCCAAAATAATTTATTATCTTCCTTATAATTTCTCAAGGTATTATTTGAGAAAATTATTTTTAATTGGTTTTCTTTATATAAAAGCATTTTCCAAAGAAGGAAAGATATTTTACTCAAGAATTTTTTTTGAAAGATATATCAAAATTATTTTCTATATAAAATGAAATATGTTTATGTTACTCATTCCCATATATAAAATGATCCTATGGTTCCATTCATAATTATTTCTGAAGTGGTTTATATTTTGATTAAATGATCTTTAATACACCCGTTTCACTTACATAGGTTCAATGATTTTGACACCCACTTACTTTCATGGGTTTTGAATACATGAATTTATTATGAAACCTAACTCTTCTTAATGATTATAATGTTATTAAAATTTAATGGTCCCCATTCCATTTTATGGGTTATGACTTTATGTTTATAAGACCTTTGTCTTTTTATGCGTTGTGATAGGATGAATGTTTTATTTTCATGTGGTAAATGTGTGAATGATTTTACTATGATATGGGTGAGACCTATTTCTTCATAAAATGCATTGGGTAGTGAAAATTTGTATATGATCTCAAAGTATTTATTGGTTTGAGCCTAATCCTATAAGAAAGAAGGTTCATCAGTTTTTTCCCAAGCCTAAAATAAAGAAGGTTCATGGGTTGTAGCCCAAGCCTAAAATAAATAAGGTTCAAGGATTCTATCCAAAGTATAAAATAAATATGTTTCATGGGTTTGTGACCAAGACTAAAAGAAGTAGGGCACACGGTAAGTATCCTAATCATGAAAAAAAGATGGTACATGGGGTTTTTCCCAATCCTAAATGATAGAGGGTACATGGGTTGTATGCCAAGCCGAGAAACAAGACGGTACATGGGTTATTTCCCAAGACAAAAAGAAACTGGGTACACGGGTAATAGCACAATCCCAAAAACAAGAAGGTACATGGGTTGTATCCCAAGGTTAAAAGAAATTTGGTGCATGGGTTTATAGTCCACAACAAAATTAGGTACATTGGTCATTGCCAATCCTGACATGTTGTAAAGGTCTTGGTAGGTATCCTTTACGTAAATGTTTCTATTCCTATATATATGCCAAAAATCCTATGTCTTATTACTTTTTTATGATTTCAAATATCATGATTTTATTACTTATGATTAATGTCTTATGAACATAAATATTTATCCCATAACTCATATTTATAATCTTTTATGTGCATTTTATGATCTTATAATGTTACGATCGCGTTATCATACCCCTATTTTCATGTTTATACTTACATGTCTCTCTTGTTTACCGATACTAAGCATCTGAGATCACACATTTATTATGTATGACATCTCCATATTATAAATAAAGTTTATAGGTAGATGTACTAAAGGTATATATCTTTAGGAGAGATTTTGAAGATATTTAATCAGGATAGATGATTTTGTTTCAATGTGTCAAAAGACACTAAAATATTATGGTCCTCATGCATGTATTTTTGAAATGTTCAAAATATTCATTTAAAATGGTGTAAAATCAATTCATGTTAATCTTGGGTTGTTATATCATGTGTGTCTAGTGACAATGAAAGGTCATCCAAAAAAATTTAGATGGTGTTGCTAATTGGATAATAGCTCAGGACCCGTATATAAATCTTATTAGTCTACATGTGTAACAGAATTGTATAGAGACTAATATATATGAAAAAGTGGTAAAACATGACAGATGAGGTGGATATATAAGGATATAACATAGGTTTATCCAGGTTCTAGAGTCTAAAGTGATTAAGGTAGGGTTCAATGTTTTGAAGGATGTATATCGGAAGGATATGAAGGGGGAAGATACAACATAGATATGAAAATGGTGATAAATATTTTTGTGTCCTGAGTAGGGTTTTTGTAATTTTAATTCCCTTATAACTCATATTTACTATATTTTTTATGGAATTAATGAGATTTCATCATTCTACTATAGATATAGGACATTTTTCCTGAACCACATAATAATTATGTGTGTTGTTTCTACACGTTGTGACTGCATTTGTGTGTTCATTGTGTTATTTAACATTTATTCATTATCTAGAAGGAGTATTTTGGTTTTAAAATTACCAAATATGAATGATTATTCAATGTTGTTGTGGGGTTCTTAGTCTTCCCAATTTTATTATTTTATGTCATGGTGGATAGATTATAAGAGGGAGATAATTATAATTGTTTATGTTCCACTATGATGGGATATGATAAGAGTAAACTTTTGGTGATAAAAAAATTTGTCATCCCTAATATGTTTTATTAAATCATGGTTTCAGTTTTTGGTGAATTATCATGGGTATTGAGTGTTTGGATGATCAGTTATTCAAAAAATAAAAAGAATTTCACCATAAAGTTGAAGTGGTACCAAATGGACTCTAGGATATCAGAAGTTCTCTTATCGAGTAGGTTTATTATATTATTTTCCATTTTTTGATTATATTCATATCATTGTTGGAATAATTATGGGTTTTCATGGCAAAGTGGTTGATCATACTATAAGAAGAATCTCACTTGATGATGGTAGAAATATTAGTGGGGTTGATAGAATATCAAAGGATTAATAATCTAATAGGTGTTATAAAATATTTTTCATTCATGGGGAAGAATTATAGAACATCTTCGAAGGAAATAGGAATTTATATTTAAGAAAGTTATCGATTATATTTTCCAGTTTCAATTGGATCTCACATTTCTGGTGGATAGAATTGCAATGGGATATGAACTAGTTCGGTGATTTGGTGAAGGAAGTCACATATCATAGAGAATAGTGGTATTTTTACTCTTATGGGGTATATAATTTTGATGAATGTAGAATTAATTTTAAAAATTTATAATAAATTATAATTTCAAGATTGAAATAATTGGTAATATTCCAAAGGTAGTATACAAAATATAATTAAAGTTCCTTGAATATGTTTTTAGATTATGATTTAGGGGAGCTAAAGATAATCATATAGTAATAGATGGTCTATTCCTTAAAGGATAAATTTTATAGGATTCAAACACCAAAATGTAAAAGTGGTGACTGAAATTTTTTCCATGAATTTTATAGAGACCTTATTGATATGAACGTGTGTTGTAACATAGTCTAGAGTTAATTTGAAGATAGTAAACTGAAAATTTGGGGAAATTTTATAAATTAATGGGAATTATTTCTTTGGGGATTTATAGTAATAATAAATGTAGATACGACTTAAATATCTATAAGGAGGCATCCAAAAAGAGTCTTATAATGATAGGGATTAGATGGAGGAATGGTGGAGTGTGGGATATAGTTTTCATGAATGATAAGAGTGGGATAGAAGGAAATGCGAGAATTCCAAATTAAGTGAAATTTACTATATCTTAGTTATAGAGGGTGATAACTTTGGTAGCCACTTATAGCATTACTATTCTTATATTATCCCCCATGAAAATCCCTTATAATTAAATTATCATACAGTGATTAATTGATAAAAATTATGATAAAGGTTGTAAAGAACAATAATTTTTTTACTTTTAATATATTATTATGTTTTTAATATAATTTAATTATAATATAATAAAAACAGTATAATAAAAAATAAAATTTTAAATGACTACAAAGATGTAAGTATTTTTTATTATAGTAAGAATGTTTATTAAACTATAAAAATGTATGTTTTTATATAATTAAACATTTTAATTTAGAAGAAAAAAATATCATATTTTTAAACCTAATTTGATAAAATAAGTTTCATTTTTGGACATTACAAATTTAAATTATTATTGGGTTACTTTTTTTTGAATTTGATGAGATAGTTTCTTTTTGTTGAAAAAGTGAAAATTACTATTTTACGAGCATCATGATTTTATGAAATTATTATTATGTTTGGATGACTCAAAAAATTATAAAAAAATAAATATTGAATAAATATATAATATAATATTTCCAAACATGAATTCTAAATATTTGAATTTATAAATTTATATTGTACCTTTCAGAACCAAAAATTGGATTCTTTATATAAAACATATATTTGGATTTTTTTTCATTAAATGGGATGGTTTGGAGGTTATTTTCAAATAAATCATTCATTTATCATCAACTAATTCACATAAACTAATTAATAATCCATATAATTTTTTATAATTAATTACACGAACAAGTAGTTGGACTATATAATAAAATAACCAATATTTGAACACATAAAACCACACCTCCATATGTATAAATAGAACCCATTTATCCCCATACTATCTACTAAAACCCCATTGAGATTGAAGTTCATATCCATATCTAATTATAAAACCCTAAAGTTGTTAGTAGAATTTTATGTAATCACTCTCTATCTCTTATAAGCATCCCTTTAAGCTACGGGTTCCAAATCTGTCTCTATCATTTTAATTTTCAATTCCTTTGTCATATTTACCATTATTCTTCTTTTTAGAATAAATAAATTTCAATAATTAAATCTAGTTATAATCCATTTAAATCATTTTAAATTATATATTACTTAATCCCTTTCATTATAGTATTTTACTAAGATTTTATATTGATCAAAACATCATGTAGCTATAAAAGCACCATAAAATTTGGGTCATGTAATGTGTTTGTGGTTTTCCATGAAAAAAATATATTTTTCTAAATACAAACAATTGGATGTAGTTTTAGAATATAATAATCTTGGTTCAAGACCCTTAGAATAATTTTTTATGTATATATCGACCATTATTCGATTATATAGAAAATGGGTCCTTACTATGCACATGGTTTGAGGCTCTTTGGGTATATGAATTGAACAATTTACAAAAAAATTTAAAAATAATTATGATTGATTTTTTTATCATTAAATTGGTATCCTAAAATTTTAAATATATGTATTCAGCTACCTAGACAACTAAATAATTTTTTTCATCACAAACAACTAAAAAATATAATCTTATATTCCTCCCTTATTGATGTGGTTTATTTGATCATTATCAATATCTATTTATTCTTTAGGGATTTCACCTAGATATTTCTATATATTTATTGATTGGTGAAAATATTTTCAAACCATATAATCCATTTTTATAATAGAAATTATTATAGTATATTCCTCATCGATCCATTTTAATTAGTATTTATGTTGTTCATTATTCAAAAATGATATCATATAATCATTTAATTTATAATGGAATTCATTGTAATTTTTTGTGATGGGTGGGGCCAAAAATTATATATCCCCCAGTGCACTAGTAGGTCTCATAAGAAAACTATGAATGTTTAATGGTGGAATTATTACCATTTATATAATATGTCTTGGTAAATGTCCGTAATTGCATATTTTTGATTTTTGGAATTATAAATTCCAATAACTATATTATTTTTTACCATGCATTTATTAATTTCTATGTTGGACTTTTATTTATTAATTCTATAGGTTTCAATTTATATAACATAAATCGATTTATTTATTCCCACACTAATGTCTGTTTCATAATAATTTCCATTGTAAGATACCCCCTTACTGAGATTTTGAGCTCAAAATTATATATATATTTCCATTTCCCCCAAGAAATAGCGAGGAGTACTATATATGAAAATGTATTTCGGGGAGGATAAAATTGATTTCATGTATCAATATGATGTATTCCTTGTATTAAATGTGTTGTATAAATAATTTATGTTTCTAGTTTTCTAAGGCTACTAAACTATTGGTTCCAATATATTTTGAACTATGTAATAATGTACTATACTATTCACTAGATTCAGGGTACTGGAGATGTTTTTGTAAAATATTTCATTAATGGATAGTTCAGTATAAACATTATAAACCAAATTTAGAAGAGAATTGTTATAATACATGAACCCCTAGAGAAACACTTTAAATATTCTCGAAATATTTCTAAACTACATGAAATTCAAATTATAGTGTTTATTAATAACCAGTTATGTAGAAACATTTATCTATAAATGGTGCCTAATGGAAGAAAAAACTATGACAACCCCCATAATCAATATAAATATTTCCATTTCGGGAATGTAAAATATATAATGTTGTATTAGAGAAGATTATTTCTATATTAATTCAGTCCAATAAGGTTTTGATGAATAAAATTTATCACATGGAACAACCTATTTCTCTAAAATATTGTGTATCCATTTTGGAACACTTCATTTGGAAATAAATTCAATCATTTAGTGGGTCCATAAACCCATTAGTGGATGAATAATGGGTCTATACCTAAGATAATCATTAATTATCATGAAACATGATGAGAATGATAAGGTTCTCAGGGCGGTATATCATCTAATGGGATATGTTGACTAGTGTTGTACATCCATTCGAAACACCAGGAAGGAAGAAGAAAATATGGCATAGAAAAATTCTTTTTAAGGTGATATTGTTGGAAAAGTAATACCCTCATGACAAATTAGTGTATTTAGAATGAATATTCCAAAACTAGAGGAAAAATGTGGATGAATTTATGGTAATGTAAGAAGATAAATTTTCATGGATATAAATTCATGTTTTTTATTATCTAATAAAATTAGATAGAAACAGTAATCAATAATTCAATGGGTTTGATACAGAAAATTCGATGAGTAGTAATTTCTATAAATGTTTCTTCATATGAGGAGAGTATTTCTAGTGATACCAAGACTGAAAATGAATTCACAAAGTCTATATTTTTTAATGGGAAATAAAAGATAAAGTGGGTTGATGAGCATCATACAGGTAGAAAGTTTTAAAAGAACAAGGAAATATGTATTTTGAAGCATTAAATCACCATTGGAGGAAGAACCTTGGAACTTTTTTGAATGGAATCTTAGTTTTTTATAGGTGTGGAGATAAATTTCTCCATTTTAATGAATGAAGAGTAAGAGAGAAGATACCAATTTTTAGTGCTTTAATATCAAGTAGAAGGGACACTATTAAAATAAATTCCATAAGAATCAAGTGATTTTACCACAAAAGAGGCATAGGGAGAATGGTTCAACTTATGTGATTTCTACAGTAGGAGTTAAAGCTCATAATGATATGGTGAAAGGTACATTGGTTATAACATTAAAAAAATTGATAAATTTTTTTTAGATTCTAGATCATGGTTATCTATTATATCGTACATGTTTTCCAAGAACATTATATATCTTTTTTTATGTGTATTGTCTCTACAGATAAAATGATGGTTAACCCCACTATGACAAATGTCTTTGGAAAATTTCTCAAACCATTGTATGTAACTAGGCTAGGTAGTTTCCTTTGATTAGCTAGTCACTATAATCCATTGGATGAAATTTTATCCGAGTTACATAATCAATTAACCATGTTGGCATAAAAAGGTGTTAAATTATCATGGTCAATGGAATGTGAGGTATGATTTGGTGAACTAAAGGAAATACTGATCAATGCATCAATATTGAATTTAGGATCAAGAAAATAATGATCTATTGTATAATTTGTTTTATTTTAGAAATGGATAGGGTTTGTTCTTATAAATAATAAATTAATTTTTACATATTAATCATGGTAGTTGAACCCCATGAGAAGAACAATCCAACTCATGATTCCGAACTAGAACCTTGGATCTTTTAATTTAACATATAGAGATAGTATCTCTATGGTGAATGACGTGAAATATATATTGATTAAAAAAATAATGAACACTACATTTACAGATAAATCGATTAACATAATTCAAAGTAAATGGTTATAATTACTTGAATACTATGATTGAGAACTACACTAAAACACTATAAAGTAATAGATGGTGGAAGATACATTGATTAGAATGAATCATGGGGATATTTCCTTGGTCATAATAGATAAAGAACCTGTATTCAAGGTGTTTGTAAAGATGGATATGAAAATTATTGGGGAAAGGGAAACATTATTACTTTTCCATGTAATTCCCCAACTATATTTATTGGATAATATAGAGAAGTATTAGATAAATTAAAAGGGTTCTGAAAAAAAAATCAAGTCCATAGAATAAGGTAGTTTGGGTGAGTTTTTCTTTTGAGATGGTGGGTTGAAATTTATAAGGAGACTATGTCTTCCATCAATACCTAAGATGAATAGAAATTTACTAGATGAATCTCATAGCTCAAATATAAATATATTCTATCTATGTACCAAGATGTATAATGATCTAAAATATAACTTTAATTAGGATAATATGAAGCATGAAATTGATGATTATTTTTCCAGATTCATGGTATTCTAAGAGGTTATGTATGAGAGGAAACATTAAAAGAATTTCATGAAACTGGTCCCTATTACTATATGGAAGTGGGAAAATACAACAAAGTAATATTTAATTGTATTACATAAAATATCACAAAAAATTATTATATATGGATAATTATTGATCTCTTTTTCTTGTATGCACATTTCCAAGTAATAAATGATAATATATCCTGTGAAAATATTTCTCAGATTTATATAAATGATATTGTGATATTTCATAGTAAACCATTATGAATTTCTTCAAATTTTTACCCTTACTTCACATCCAAATTTTTGTTGAGTATTCAAAATAAATTGAACATCGAGATACATTTTAGTACTACATATCATCCTCAAACAAATGGAAAATATAATAGAACTATCTAGAACATAAATTATATTTAGAGGTCATGTTCACTTGACTTATAGGGAATGCAAGACCAGTAATCACCTTTTTTGGAATTTTCATGTAATAATATATTCAATTGAAGAATATAGATACATATATATGATGCCTTATATTAGCAAAGATGTCGTACACTAACCTACCTAGGATGAGGTTAGAGAGAGGAAAAAACTTTTTCTAAAACTTATTTAGGAGACAACTGAGAAGGTGAGAGCTATTTATAATAATATCAAAATACCTCAAAGAATACATAAAATCTATAATAATAACCAAAGGACTTGTAATTACAATTAAGTGGTCACGTCATCTTAAAACTACCACAGTAGGTTTGGGAAGAAGGGTAATTTAGGTCCAAGGTACATCAGGCCTTTTCAGATCATCGAGGGAATTTGAGATGTGGAATACCATTTTACATTTCTAGCCATCCTTTTTAAAGTTCAAAGATTTTTAATTGTCTTGAATATAAAGAGATACATGGAATTCCAAACTCATTTACTCAACATAAATTGGATATGCCTAATCCTGATATATCATATAATGAGAATTCTATCAATATTTTTTATAGTAGAGAATATTCAATGATGAAAAAGACAACCCTACTCATGATATTTTTCTGGAAAAACCAAAATTTAGTAAAGGAATCATGGGAACCCAAATAAGTAATGATGAAAAGGTACACAATATTGTTTTCACAATAGTGTATGAAATTAAATTTTAACGGTGAAATTTCTTATGTGGGAAAGAATTTAATAATATGAAAATTTGTTTCCTCTAAATAATTTCATTTTTAATTTATTTTAATTTATTTTAATTTATTTTAATACAATACATATACTATAAAACCAAAAAATCTTCTTAAAAGATAATGAAATTGTAATTATTATTTATAATGGTTAAAAAATTTATTATGCAGTAAAAAACATTAGTGATAAATAAATAAAAAAATTTAATTAAAATGATAACATTAAATGATTTAGAAACTTATTTTGGTAAAATAAATTTTATTTTTGGACTCACCTCCTCCAAATTATCGTAGGTTTAATATTTTGAAATTTTCTGAAAAAGATAATATTTTAGTGAAAAGGTGTAAATTACCATTTTATTAGCACAATAATTTTAAATAATAATTATTATATGATAAATATTTAGATATTTCTGAAATATTTGATTCAATAAAAATATAATTTATTAAATATAAAAATTTATTTATAATATCAATAAAAAATTTAAAAATTAAAATTAAAATTTTGGAACCAACGTTTTGTTTTTTATGTAAAAATTATTTCTGTAATATTCTTAATTTAGGTTTGGTTGGAAGCTTAATTTAAAAATGGAAATTATTTTAGAATTAAAACACTCTCATTTAACCATTAATAATATATAAAAAATTATAATTTATTCCACCCACAAGCACTTTTATTTTATAATAAAGTAACAAATATTTTAACCCATAAAAACCCCTCTGTAAGTATAAACAGATACCCTTTCTACCAATAATCTATACTAAAACGAATTGAGAATGAATTTAATATCACTATCCCTCACTAGATACCTCCCATGGTGTTACTGGACTTATAAGTAGCCTTGGCATGACTATATAAGAACCCTCCCAAGGTATGGCTTCCAAATCATTCTTCTTCATTTTCAATTGCAATTCATCTATAATATTTTATTTTATGATTCCTTTTAATATAAATAATTATCTTAATTCCATGTTATTATAATAAAATTGATGTTTTCTTAATTATATATTACTGGAACCCTATCTTTATATAATTTTTCGATTATTTTATAATGATCAAACTATTTTTGTAGCAATAAACCATCCATAAAATTTGGTGAAGTTAATCGTGTGACATACTGAAAGAAAATAAATTAATGTATGGATATATTAATGATGATATGGTTTTCAAACAGATGAATCTAGAGGTAATAACCATAAAAGTAGACGATTGAGTATATATTTGTCATAATTTTAGTGTATGGTGAATGGTCACTTGTTGTTCCCCTATCTTGAAAATAATAATAGATATTCTTTATATGATTCACATGAACTTTATAAAACCATTATGAAGTATTTATCAATAATTTTTTTTCTATCCTACCTTTGCTAATAAATTTATTCAGCTACACAGACACCTAATTCAACTTTATCTTTATAAACACCCAATAACTATAATCTTGTATTCTTCACTTGTTAAGGGTGTTTATCTGAGAATTTTATATCTGTAGTTATTACTTTGAAAATTAATCCTGATATGATTATAAATTCATAAATTGGGAAAACTATTTTCATACCATATAATCCTTTATTTTATATAGGAAAGTCTTATATGATATTCCTCAATGATCCATTTTTCTATGTATTTATGATTCTCATTATTTGAAAATTATTCCATGTAATCATTTATTATTTGATCAAATTCCTTATAATTTTTATTTAATGGGTGGGGCCTAGAATTATATAGCCTTTCACGGCACTCGTAGGTTTCATGAGGCATCTAGGACATGTCAAAGGGATCAACTTTACCTTTTATGTAATATTTCATATCACAAGGCATTGAAAATTTATTTATGATGTCTGGAATTTTGAATTCCAATCACTATATATTCAGTTATTGTTATCCTGAAATTTATTCATTTTTATGATGGAAAGGGATTTATTAATACTCTCAACTTCATTTTTTATTCTATAACTCAGTTTATTTATTCACAACATATTTATTGTTTCATAAGAAATTCTATTGCTCTCTATCTACTTATTGATAATTTGATCCCACCCTTATATATTTTTTTCCATTTTCCTCATGAACCCAAGAGTACTATGCATGAAAAATGAATTGTAAGGATACTAATTATAATTATTATGTACAGATGATGTATTTTATGTTCTCAATCTAAATAAATACTCATTTATGTTTCTAGTTTATGGACCATACTATATTTTTTATTATATATATTGTAATCAATGTAACACTATAATAAAATATCCATTATCTCTAGATTAATATAGTGGGTGTTATTACTAATGTGGATTGGTAGATATTCCAGAAGATGAGATGTTGTGAAAAAATAGTGAATGTCAAATAATAATATTTCTTATGTTTTTCTAAGTTAATAAGTATGACATATAATACTAAAAGAATGTCTCCATATATAATTTTTTATATGGAGTAAGATATTTAACAAATTTTCATAATTCATTGAAGATATAAAATGTTTCCTTTTCATTTGTAATGTCTATAAAAGATTTCAACATCGGTCACACTAAAACTCGATTGAGGAACAACTCAGGTCTTGGTGTACATTTCATTATAATGGTTATTGAATTTAGGGAAATGATCATTTTATGATCATAAAAAAATCAGAAGTAATTCAAAAATTATAGTGGGTTCTTCAAAGAGATAGAACAATGGCTGGATATAGTGGGACAAAAGGGCCAAACATGTCTTAGACACATTGATTGGATGTTTAGTGGGAGTTAACATGTTGATGACATTATAATTTCTAAATTTTTTGGGTGGAATTTGGTTTTTATGATTTCAAAAAAATATAATTGTACTAGAAATATCTTTGGTTGTAGGGACTTGTATAAATGTATCATAAGAAGACATCCAAAATAGAGATTTTTTGAACTTAGTGTAGAACATAGCTTGTTGTTGTAATTTTTTGTAGTATTAGATCATGAAAGCTTGGTTCATATTTTATTGGGAGAATTTTCATGTTGGGATTCATATGTTTTTTATAGTTTTTATATTTAATTTGGATCATTATTATTGATAACTATATATGAATTCATTCTATGGTATCATGGATAATTATAATGAGATTAAAATAGAACAATGATGCTACTGTTGAATGTGGGCGTTTGAATGATGGATGATGGTTTTTATGTGTGAGAATGATAATGGTTTTTTAGTGGTATATTATTTGAATTATCTAGTGATAAAATTATCATGTGACATAATGTTTGGTCTTTTGTGAGATTTTTGTTTCATGGTTCAAGGCTCCAAATGTTCTGTCACTTGAAGTAGAACATGGGATAACCTAGATGAAAATAGTACACCAAAACCATGGAATTCATATTTCAAGAAACAAAAGTCAATATAATTTATTTTTTTCAAGTTGAACATCATTTCATCAGATAAAGAACCATTTATTGAATTAAAGATGAATAGGTTATTCGAGGTGGTAGATCATCATAATCAATATGGGAATGTATGATTCAATAATTGTAGTGTGATGGAATAATGGATGTGGTATTGCTAAAGGGAATCATATAATTCTTCTACTTTAGGGATAATCTATTCTATAAAATATTCAGTAAGGCGGACATAATAGATGAACGTCTTTTAAACAAAAAATGCTCATAGTGGGTGGAAAATGTGAGGAAGCTCAGGATTTATGTGAACATTGATGGTGATATATTGAATCCTTTCGAGGAAATTGCCTTAAATAGAGAATCATGAAATCCATTAGAGTGATTTGAACAAAAAATCACTATTCATTGGGTTTTGGAAGATCATTAAATGATTTCTATAGAAAATCATATGTTTATAGTTAAAAAATAAATCTATTAAAAAATTCAGACGGTAGTGTTTAGTGGATAACCATATGGGACCACTATATAAATGATATTGGTCCACATATTCTAGAGGAATGTAGGATGACTGATATTGGTGCCAATAGGATCATCCCCAAAGGAAAATATAGATTCACAATGAGTAAACCTAATTGAATCCACATGATAGATGATAAATTGTTTAAGGTAGAAGTCATAGTATGGAAGTAATAAGATTTGAAAGAGTATTGGGGAGATTCAATGACCCATGTATCATGTATTGGGGACTTTTTCTAGTTGTCTGAGTTTTCTTTTAAGAGTTTAATTTCCCTAGTTCCATAGATGTACTCTATTTTCAATTTACTGAATGAGATGTCATTGTTCTCTGATATATTTTGGAAAAAATATTTGAACCTCATAATACGGGTATGCATTGTATTCGTACTATTTACTTGCATGTTTGTGTTCGCCATTTCTTTCTTACATATGAATTTTCCAGAGGGTGGATCTTAAGATGACTGGAACCATATGTGAAGGATAACCTGATAGAGTGATTGGGAACCTCATCCTTACCAATTTTTGTCTTCAAGATCATTAGGTATGGTTGTGCAAAGCGAGTTAAATTTGACGGATTGTGTCCCACTATAATGGGTTATCAAAATTGTTTACTTCTGGTGATAACAATATACTCCCTCATCCCCAAAATATACCACTATTATTCACATGATATTGATACTCTTCTGTCATATACTAATTTGATTTATTTAACATCCAACTAATGACATGAACTCTCAAGATGTCTCTTCTCAATCTTTCTTCCAAAAAACTACACCAATCTAGGATATTATTTTAATATTAGAAAAATTGGAATTCTATGAAAAAATTAATTACAAATCATTCATTCATTATGAAAAAAAATTTGTCTTCATCCTGATTACATTAATAATTACCATTTTTTAATTCACTACCTCACTGTAACTATTAATTCATAATATATCACTAGTTACATTACTAATATCCTTATATTTTAAAAGATTCAAAATAATCACCTTTTTACCATCATTTATAATCCATTAAAAGTGGTTATATAGAAAATTTTTAAAAACCAACAAGTAGGAAAAATCCAAAGTGACAATTCACAGCTGTGTCCGTAAGTATACCACCCACTCATGAACAATTAAACCAAAATCCAAAATTAACCTGATTATGGTCACCGTAATGAAATTAAATAGTAGGCCCCAAAAAACATTATATTTGAATATATTTATATATATTTACCAGTATCCTTAACATTACTGGTGTCCAAAAACAAAAAATTCCCCAAAGAATATAACATAAACTAAAAATTCAAATAAATCACACATCATAACATTAGATCATTTTCATACTATTTTTAATTAAAATTTCAAACCAATTTCAAAATTCAACACCTTGGATTGTGACCCACCCCAATTCACATGCCCTAACATACCACTCACCACTATATTCACACACTACCATGGCATGAAAAACTACTAGAATCTAAACCTCATTATTATATTAACAATCAACATAATGTCATTAAATAAATTAATACTTCCTTGGAAATAGTGAAAAACATTATAAATAAAGAATAACTAATTTCATATGGGTAAGACTATAATGTAGATAATAATCCAACATCACTTCTCATCGACACCATAAACCCAATGCAACAATTGTAAACCAAGGTAAACTAACACCTATAACATCAATCCAAAGAAACCAATGAATATAGATAAAAAATAAAAGCACTTTTAAAAAATCATTCAACCTAGATATATCACAAATATTATGTTTAATATATCATAGAATTATAGATGAAGAAAAAACCACAGTGAAACCCAAACCATAAATGAGTTAACTCATACCCCATGAAGGAACCTCAACGAGAAAGATATTATAACCAAGACTAAAATAATTCATTTTAAAATATAAATTCCCCTTATGGAAAAAAATCATGGTTTTCATCTACAAAACCATCCACACATATAAATAAATAGTGATAAGTTACAAACTTCTAATCATATTACTAGATCACAATTATATCTTCATTGTTTGAACACATAATGGTCACACATCATTCAATATTCTTTTATCACACATAAATTCAAATTTCTATCACATCTACAACAGGTAACGATTACCATTCATATAAATTTCTAACCATACGCCATGATATAAGACACCCACTAGAATATTCATTACCATGAAATAAATCACAACAACATACTTAAAAATTGATCACAGTCTCAACAATTTATGAGAACTTCATGAAGAAAATCTATATGATCTATCACTATTCATCCTCATTCATCAATCACTCACATATCAATTATTCTTCAGAAGTTCTTTACTAAACACCACATGTAAACTATGACATAATTTATTAAAAGTAAAGATCAATTGTTGTCTAAGAAAACATAAAATATCATATATCTCAGTAAATCTACCCATATTAACAATCAAGAAATAACCACAATCAATTAGACATAAAATTCCATTAGTCGATGAATATAGTCTTATCATGAGGGAAAATGATCAATATTTTCCACTTATCTACTAATAATCAAACCAAGATATAAAGATATATATTATCATGGAAGATTATCTTCTTTAAAGGTAATCAACATGAAAATATAATATAGATAATACTTTACCACCATTAATAAGGATCATTCCATTGGGGTAACATCCATAAATGAAAATCATACCATGACTTATGAACACAATAAATATTAGAAACCATGATGACCTCTATAATAATCACAATTACGGGTATGGAAGTAATTTCATTCTCATCACTCCTTGGTTTTTAGATGATTTCTTGTAGTAACCCAATAATTTTTAGATAAATAATTTCATGATGTTTAACATAAATATCCATTAAATAAAAATTAATGATTTAAATGACTAGTGTTTTTAGAAAGTTCTGTACATAAAAAATAAATATAAAAAAACAACTTTATGTAAATATCTAAAATGATATCCTAAATCCCTTTGAGATAAAAAAATCTTCCTGTATAACCTAGAGAATACATAGATAAAATGGATGAGCTAAAAAATTTGGTTATCAAATAAACATGATAGGGAAGAATAATAAGTGATTAAAAGGTACAACATGATATCATAAAATATAAATCTCATGAGTAATAAAACTAGATTAAAACATAAATAAAATGGTATCTGAATATCATGGAAATATATGAAATATGTTTGAAAGAGATAACATAACATAAACATAAGATAATGATAACTGTCAAGACAACATCACACGGTGGACAGAGTCCCATCATGAATTTGGTTTACTCCCTAATCCTATATATAACATATCTTGAGACATAAAAAATATCTATTGAATTTGAGTACTATCTTGGAACATCCATCATAACATGTTTATGATTATGTGTTCTATAAAATTAAATCAGTCATCATTCATAATCATATGAATTTCCCATTGAATTAAATGGGATGCATAATCATTCCTCATATCATATTCAAAGAAAATATCATATATATTATAATGAGAATAATAAATTAAAAATTATTGATGTCCATTTATGGGTAAATGATCATTGGTCTCACAAAAATATGATAATCTGGTAATAACATCTTTAAATGAGGGTAACAAAAAATGGATATAAGGGGTAGAAAAGTTCTTTATAATCATGATTCATTTTAAATTTGGAATTTGATAAATGAAATTTTAGAATGTATTACCCCTTAAAAAATGGAAAATGTAATAGTTATATATTTTAGAGAAACATACATATATATTATAAGAAATTTATATAATCAAATGTAGAGATAAATCGAGTTAAAGTAATAGTGGTCATAACTCAACGAAAAAGGGTAGTTTTGAGAGATCCCATATTATACATATCGTCCTTTGTTAAAATAATTAGAAACCCATATACAATAAATATATATTTATTATACATGTATAAAAAACGTACTCTTATATATTGTACCATATATGGTATTATTATAACATCTTATCATCCATTTATTAAAGATTCTTCACTAAATTTATTTTTATGGTAGATAATTTTCTTCATTTTTTGGCATTTTTATATCCAATAGTCTATGTATTTATACATTGATAATAGTAAACTAATATCCATAATGTTAAAAATAATAATAATATCATATTAATACATATATATACATTCATTTATATATATATTAATTTATTTATTTACATTAACCAATATATGTTAGAGAAAAAAATAAATGAATTCTATCATTTATGGAAATGGTATGTTATATGTACGCATGAATGTTGTATCCATTTTTGATAGATGTATAAAAAAGGTATGTAATCCTTAATATTTACCAAATCACAATGATATCACAAATAAAATATATATTTTTTAAATCCATCATTAAAATTATTCATGAGACATTGTGATGGAAAAAAAATTACAATCGTTCATGTGGTAGTAGTTTATTGTACACATGAACAATGATTTAATTTAACATTTAATGGAAGAGAAGATTTATGTATGTGATGTAACTAAAATAATAAAATATCGTTCCATTTAATACACTGGTGTTGTTACTTCAATATTTTTGAAAAAAATATGATGTATGAAAATGAATAAATAAAACTATATTATTTAGTCAAAGACTATATAACTTCTTCAGAAAACTTCTTTTGAATTAAACCTTAACCCAAATTAAGATAGTATTATTCTCAAAATAATAACTCTAGAATGTGTGTAGGATTTTTATTAAGGGATTTTGGTAGAGTTTTTATTATCAAATATTCTTTTTTAGTGTGAATAATAGAGAAGATGAGGTGCCATTTTATAATATTAGGGAGAGGCATTCCTAGAATTTCATAAAATATTAAATTAATATAAATTCTTTCTTAGGTTGAAATGGATAAAAATGATATAATTTTAAAATGATATTTGGATTATTTTAAATACTAAAATAAAAAAATTGCACAAGTTGAGATGATTTTTTAATCCTTATATGTTTTTTAATACATGGTTAACCATTTTTATGATTACTATGATAATAAAGTTATTTAATTTTTAATGGTCATGATGTTTACAATAAAATGAAACAATTTTTTTAAATGGAAAATTTATTATATTTTCACACATATTAAAATCAAATTTTGGAATATAGGTTTTTTAGGAATTCTAAATAAATTAAAAAATATAATATTTATTTTAAAATAACATTAATATCGTTTTTGGAAATAATCATTTAATTTGAATTTTATAATGACATGAAAATATTGGAATTAGAGTGAAATACCTTAAAATATCACTGGAATTTCATATTTTGATATAAAATCTTTGAATAGAATAAATAATTCAAATTTTATTACTTTTAATATTTTTAAATTCATTTATATTTTTTCGTTAATTGAATAAATATTATATATGCATTACATATTAATTTATTGTTATCATTTAATAACTAAAAATTAAAAAAATAACCATAAAAAATAAAACTAATATTTAATTTGAATATTTTGAAACAAAAAATAATATTTTATCCCTATAAGAAATTATTATTGTTATTACATGTAAAAGGGTGATATTTTTTAGTTTATTAAAGACTAAAATATAATAAATAAAAATATTCACATCTAAATTGAAAAAATCAATTTATTCAAATATTAGATGATTATCGAAGAACAATACTCGTAAAATTAAATAAATTTATTTATTATTATTATTATTAGTACTTATCAAATTATTTTTAACCATAATTAAATGATATACCTTTCCTGTAGTCACAAAAAAATGTGTAAGGTTACAATTCAGAATGAAAAAAAAATAAAAGGCATATATTTTCCAAATTTGGAAATCTTGATTCTAAATATGGATTAAATATTTATAGATTAAAACTCTATAAGTGGTAAAATTTTAATTTAATATTAAAATGCAAAATGAAATGAGATATAATTTTTTTTAAATGACATTTTTTTGTACAAAACGTTATTAAAAATTAATGTATAAAATTCATTACTGACACTATAATTATATTATTTTTATCAAAATTAACTCATTAAAATTTAATAACTAATTAAAATTTTAATTTAACAGGGGTGAATATTATAAAATAAAATATAGTTTCTGATAAAAATATGTATTTACATTATTCATTGAAAAATTAATCTATTTAGTAAAATATCAAAATATCTCAATAAGTTAATTTTATATACTTTTATAAATAGTTTTATCCTTTTTTTTAAAATAAATTATAAAAGATCCTTAAATTTATTATAATATTTTCTCACAAAAATAATAACATTTGTTAAGAAAATATATTTTTCTAGAATAAAATGTCTTTAAAAAAATTGAGTGACTATTTACTATGAAATTTTCAACACATTTATATTTATTATGACCTTTATATCTATTTAATAAATAATTTAATCCTATTCATACACTGCAATTTAGAATCGGGGAAGTATTGATCATATTTAAATAATAATATTTCATGGTTCATGTAGGCTATGTGTTGTGTGTCATATAAACTATCAAATGATGCTTGATTTTTAAATTACTATAGTTTTACATTCTTCCCCCAATATTAAATGTAACACTAGTAATTTATTGTTACTTACTAATGTGAACCAAGTTGAGCGAACCTCTACTTCATGGATTATTATTGTTCTCTTTCCTTTTCCCCATATTTATAGTTTTAGAATACTGCATTGATTAGGTGACTTTTCTTATTTTGTAGAACATTATATCTATAGTCCATAATCTTCTCTGGATGGTCCTCATATGAGACATAATTTTCTAGATGTACCATATATGAATTAAGTATATTTGAGGGATATGGTTTGTACTTCATTATGAGGGATAAATGGAATTTGTTGTGTGATTTAGAAAGGCTTGGTTGGTGTGATGATCTAAAAGTCACAACTCCAATTCTATTCAAAATCTCAAAGGTGATGATGTAATGTGGTAATACCATACCCCTTTTCAAAAATATAACTAATCAGTTCCATTGAGAAATTCAATGAAACTACTTATCTCTGACCTCAAACAGTGGGTCTCATTGATGATTGTCATCATATATCTTCTATCAACTCTGAGTAGCATTGATGTGTTGATGAATGGTATTAGACTTTCTTACCATTTTCTCAGCCATTTTTTGTCCCAAAAGCTTTCACATTCCAACACCATCCCAACACATAGGTGATATGCATCTCTTCTCATAAATAGATTCACCAAGATCCATTTTTCTGTTTGAGTGAAGTTTATTATTATTATATGAAAACTCAAGAAGAGAAATATTGGTATCCTATAATCCTTTCAAGTCTATAAATAATGATATAAACATGTCTTCTAATTTCTTGATAGTATACATTGATTTTTCCATTAGTTTTGGGTGATAATTAGTACTAAAATTCAACTCAATATTTAGATAATTTTAAAGACTATTCCATAACATAGAGATAAATATCAAACCTATATCAGATACAATTGATAATGGTGTTCCATGTTGTTTCCCCGCTTCGCTGATGTATATCCTAGCATGTTGACCAATTGATAAGTCCTAAAAAATTAATATTAAGTTACTATTCTTCAAATTATTGTCCACAAAAACCGATATATCATATGTTACTATTGATGTATTTAGAAGACCAGTGAAAAAAATCTATTGTTACTTTCTCCCATTTCCATTTGGGTATGAGTAATGGTTTTATCATCCCCATAGATTTTTTCCTTCCATCCTTAACATGCAGAAATAAAATACGCCTTCATGTATATTCCGTAATCACTGTCTTCATACATTCATACCAATTATGCTCTTTAAGATCCAAATACATATTTTTTCTCCCTATGAGGATTGATAATTTCAATCTATGTTCATCATTCAATAACACCTTCTTTCTCTTAGTTTTTTATGGTAAACATTTTCATGACCCCAATCATACAATTAATACATCAATGAATTTTAAACTTTGATTATTTTTTCTTTTATATAGCTTCCACCTTATTCTTTATTTCCCTATATTCTATTTGAGGATCCTTTCTATTTCTCGTATGTAATGGTTGAGTAATCATTTGATAATGGAATGATAAATATCTTACTTTATGATACACATGTTCATCCCTTTCATATTTATGTTGATTGGATCTTTATCAATTCTCATCATTGATAAGGTCAGAGGATCTTTTCTACATAGTAAATCTTCTACTTTATTTACTCTCCCATGATAGTATTGGTTTGAAAAGTAATAGGACATAATAAGGTATAACTATCATCTCTGGCACATATTCATCTTTTTTCTTTGTGAATAGATACTTGAGGCTCTTATGATCTATATATATTTCACACTTCTCCACATGGAGAAAATTTCTCTGAATTTTCAATGCATTTGTTGGTCGAAGTGGACACTCAAGAGGGGGGGTGAATTGAGTTCCAATTAAAATTTCTGCTAAAAACAATTTCTATTAAAATCCCCCAATTTCAAAAACATATTAAACTGTAGTGAATTTATACAGATTATAAAGGTTCAATTAGTTTCTCAAAGATTGATTAGTTCTCAGTTATCTTAATCTTATGATTAATTTAACTTTTGAAACTAACTTACTGGTTTACAATAAATATAAACACTTGCGAGTTTAACTATCAAAGTAGCCTTGAAAATAAATTATATTTCAAAGTAATAGCAGCGGAATATAAAATAGATATGTATTTTATGGATATAAACTTTAACTAAAAACAGATAAGAGTTAACCAAGAGGTTCAGTCTCAAGTCGAGACTTAGTCCTCTCAAAAGTTTATATAAGGATGATCCACACCCTGGATCGGGGTTCAACAGTTTACAACTGTCCAGGTCCAAGACCTCTACCACTGTTATCCGTGGGAAACAAAACAACAGCAACCAGCTGTCCAGGTCACACACAACCTCTACCACTATTCACAGTGGGAAAAATAATGAAAAGATAGTGAGTGAGGATTTTCAAATCCTCCAGTTAAGGTTCAGGAGATAGTGTGTGTGTAAAATACAACAGATAACACACACTACTCGTAATGTAAAAAGTAAATCATTGAGATAAAGATTTAGAGATTAGAAAAGGCTCTAGTGATCTTCATGCAGCTCTCAACTCCTTTTGTTGATTAGAATTCGTTCTGAGTCTTCTTCTGGTTTTTGTCTGGAAAACAGAGTACCATCTGCTTCCTTGACTTCCAGGTTCAGCTTGCTTATCGGCTCAAAGAATGATGAGTTTTGTGTGGTTCTTCTTTAGCATATATTTCTTGATGTATGCTCTATGTTATGGAGGCTGGTAGTATTAGTCTCGTGAGTGCAAGTTCTCCAGTTGTTCTTGGCACGTTTTGAGCTTGATCGCCAGTATGTTCTGTATGCTTGATCTCCTTTTCGTCTAGTGTCTCTCTCTGTTTGATACATACACGATGTCCTTTTTATGCCGCTTCTTTTTTTTTGTTTTTATGAGGAGGAATGATTATGCTTTCTGATAGTACTTGGTACAGTTTCCTGAAATGGTAACACAAATCATTTAATAACATTAAATGCAACAAAAGTAACAAATGTAACCGTTAGTATAATAAACAAATAGGGTCGGGGATATAGGATTTAACTCCGCAGTTCATTATAGGTAGCCGTTTGTTTGTAGACGTGTATGGTTGACTCGGTGTAGGGATCTTCCATCGGTAGCTCTTCAAACTCTTATCGGTGGCTCTTATTGGTAGCTCTTATCGGTAGCTCTCTGTGCATCGGTAGCTCTTTGTGTGCATCGGTAGCTCTTTATGCATCGGTAGCTCTTTGTGCATCGGTAGCTCTTTGTGCATCGGTAGCTCTGGCTATCGGTAGCTCTGGCTATCGGTAGCTCTGGCTATCGGTAGCTCTGGCTATCGGTAGCTCTGGCTATCGGTAGCTCTTTGTGCATCGGTAGCTCTGGCTATCGGTAGCTCTGGCTATCGGTAGCTCTTTGTGCATCGGTAGCTCTGGCTATCGGTAGCTCTGGCTATCGGTAGCTCTGGATATCGGTAGCTCTGGCTATCATGAAAACCATATCTAATTGACTTAGAATTGTTTCAAAGCTTGTATAAACAAGGATAATCGAGATTAACATAAATCAGAGATTATTTAAACATTATTATTAACTTGATCACTGATTTGAAAGAATTAAAATGTAAATCATCAGTAATTGAGAATAGCATAATATATGAACACATAATTGGGATTATCAAAACAGGTGAGGTCAACAATCTCCCCCTTTTTGATAATCATAACTTATGATATGACCAAAAATAGTGAGAATATAGTATAATAGAATATAGCGTTTATATTCTAATTTCTCAAAGAAAGCAATCAGAGGAAATAGAGGAAATAGTAATAGAATGAAATAGATCAAAAATTATCATAGGAAGTATTAAACACAAAAGTTTCAGAGATAAGATTTGAAAGAATTGGTACCAAAGAAGGAAATGTAAGAATAGTAGTAAAGGCTCAAAATTTCTACCCTTTGATATTGCCCCTCCTCTCTTTATACTTTCTCCCCCTTTATAATTTTCTCCCCCTTTTTGATAATCAAAAAGTGGGAAAGCAGACAGAGAAAACATGAGAAACAGAGATAGTGTAAAGAAAAGCATTTCTATTAGACCAGGAAAAACTTACATAAACAGAATAGAAGAGAAAAAAAAAGAAAAAAAATCCTACCAAACAGCCTATCCACTTCAGCAACCCGGATCTTCAACAAGAGATTTTCCATTTGGATCAGAAGAGGAGGCAGGTGGTGAGGATGTGAGTGAGGGCTTTGGAATCCCAGAAATGATCACAGGAGGTTGAGCCACTGATACAGTGCCTGGCCTGTATTGGGAAGTTTGTTGAGTGATCATAGGTGTGAGGCTTCGGATGGCCTGAGCAGGAGTCATCTGGACTGGAGACTCAGTAGAAGCAGAGGCAGGCAAGGCAGGAGGGACAATAACTGGTCTAGCATCAACATGCAAAAAGGGCAGCAACAGATTTCTGAAATCCATAATGATTCCTCCCCCTCTTTCCATAGCAGATATAAAATTGTCTTTTTTCTCCATAAATTTTTCTAAGGCAGGAGTCAGCTGTCTTAGCTTGCTCACTTGTTCTCGGAAGGCTTGAGTTACAGGGGGTAACTTCATGTTTTCCAACATCATCTTGAAATGATGGGTGAGTTTTTTCTTGGTAAAAATCCTTTGGAAATAATAATCCACCTTGTTCTTGATTTCCTCCTGAGAGGCAGAGGCCTCTTTCATATGGTTGTGGACGATTGTCACTATTTCCCTGACTGAATCTCTTGTAGAGAGCACTACTCGGCTTAGATCTGATGAGTCCACAGAGCCATTGGTTGAAATAGAACCAAGCTCCTCCATCATCATAGCTCATAATTGATTCAAATCAAATGCAGGTTTTGAAGCTAGAGGACCAACCGAGAAAGATACAGTTTCTTTGAAACTTTTGGTCAAACCACTAATCAGAGTTTGCAGTTGAGAGTCCTGATTTTTAACATGATCCTTTATAGAAGATTTGAAATCTTCAAATACTGAGACCATTTGGCTTACAACACTTTTCACATAGGCTAAATCCTTATCAGCTTGAGGCTTTGAGCTCATGTAAGAATCTAAAGCAGTAACAGACTTCTTTAAGGCTTCAAGATCTGCTTCTATTCTAGAAGATTGGGTTTGGCACTCTTTGACTGCTTCCATTAGCTCACCCATAAAAGTTGACAGATTGAAACCAAGAGAAAGCTCAAGAGATTGTTCTAACAACTTCATTTCTTCACGAAAATAGTGATTCATCTCAGTAACTGAGGCACTGAAGGATTCTTTCAGCTCATGCTTCAGGGATTCAAGATCAGACTTTGTAACAAAATCAGTAGGAGCAACTGTAGTAGATACTCTTGCAGAAGCTAAGCTGACTACTGAATCATTCATGACTGATTGAATCAAGGAAACTAAAAAAGACTCCATTGTCTTTACTTCTTCTACAAAACTGACTTTGAGATTTTCTTTCAGCACATCTAAATCATGTACTCGGACCACATCATCAGGTAATAACTGAGAATTGATGTCATAGATGATCTTTGGTCTATTCAAGGATACTTCATTATTCGAATCAGGATAATCCAAACCACAGTCTATAAAACCTGGGTCTTCTACCCAGTCTTCAATCTCAACAGCCACTGTAACATTTCCAAGATTGGAATGATGCTCCCCCTCAATGGGTGCATTCTTATGTACAAAAACTACATTCTCTGCTGATCTTTCTTCATCAGAATCTTCCACAACAACTTCCATCTCAGTAGCAGTAAGGAGATTTTCTGAAACAGGTACAACTTCTTCTCTTTCTTTTTCTATTTCATCAGTAGGCACAACTAAGTTTTCAATCAATGGACTCAGACTCAACCTAGCAGAATCAGACGATTCAGATACATTCTCTTTTTCTCCTTCTTGCTGAGGAACTGGCTGGTCTTCCTCATGAATAGATAACACTTCCGCTACTTTTCCGTTTCTTGAGTATACACACTCAGTAACAGGACTTGGGGGAAAGTCTGGATCTCCTCCAATATCCATAGGAGTTTCTTCCACTTCTTCTTCTTCTTCTTCTTCTTCTGACTCATCACTGTACTCGGGTTCCTCTTCATCAGATCCTAAACCTGTATCTCTTTTATCCTTTGGCCTTGAAGGATAATCCATAGGATTAAATTTATCATACACCTTTTGGTCATCACTGACCCATTCTCCTTTCCACAGGTTCCAATTTATTTTCATGTACTTACAAACTGTAGTAGTGATACAGAAGTTATTCTTAACTACAACTGTCTCATCCTGAGACTCAGCAATCCCTTTCACTTTTATCATCACAGAGATCATTTTGGAAAAGAATAAAGCATTAGTCTTTGATGTTGGCCTAATCATGTCTTCCATTTGACTCAACAGCAGTCTGCACAGATTAACTTTTACACCATGTCTTAACAGATGTAGAAGATAAATATCTTGATATCTCAGATTAGAAAAATCTCTTCTCCTCGGTATCAAAACATGTTGAACAAATTTGAAACGAAGTCTGTTCTCTCCATCCAATTCAGTAGCAACCACTTGCCTTTGACTTCCATTACCCGTTAGCTCTTTTAAAGCGGTCTCATAGTCAAAGATGTTACTGGTAGGTGGAATTGCTCTTGAGACATAGCCGGATACACCTTCATGTGGGAATTTTAAACATTCTACCCACTCTACTGAAGAAAATGACATTTATTTTCCATTTAAAAAAGAACTTACCCGATCCTCATTTTCAGACTTCTCGAAGCTTACGAATTCGTAGAACTGTTTCACTAACTTCAGGTAGTAGGGACCATTGTTATTTGAAAAAAAATCTACCCATCTCTGATCTTCCAGAATTACAAGCACCAACGACTTGCTTGGTAGCAGCCAATCTACGCATAGCTCCTTTTCAATTACAATATCTCTATTTTGCAAATGAGGGTTTACTGGTCGCTTTCCCGACCTAGTTCTGACATTACTTCCACGATCTTCTTGCTGCAATTTCTGCTTCTTTGTTTTAGGCTCTACACTGTCATCTCTGCTGGCAGGAATCTTGGTTTTTTCCATCGCTGATTTAGGGTTCTCAGTCGATTAGGGAGCTAGGATTCAAAGGTGAAAGGTTTTGGGTCCGGTGGAGTGAGAAGCGGTTTAGGCTTAGCTTTATCATGTAGGAATCATAAATAAATTAATAAAGTAAAATAACAAAAAAAATAAAAATAAAACGATTCATATTCTTGGTGGCAGAAAGAAGTTTTAAAACAATGCATCAGTGATGATTGATCATCGGTGAGAATTTCAACCTCGGTGAGAATTGATCATCGGTGAGAATTTCAACATCGGTGAGAATTGATCATCGGTGAGAATTTCAACATCGGTGATAATTGATCATCGGTGAGAATTTCAACATCGGTGAGAATTGATCATCGGTGAGAATTTCAACATCGGTGAGAATTGATCATCAGTGAGAATTTCAACATCGGTGAGAATTGATCATCGGTGAGAATTGATCATCCCCAGCTCGTGCCTAATGTAACTTAACCTATCAGAACTTAAAGGTTTAGTGAAAATATCTGCCAATTGATGTTCAGTGCCAATAAATTCAAGAGTAATATCACCTTTTTTATAATGATCTCTCAGAAAATGATTTCTTACATCTATGTGTTTGGTTCTAGAGTGAGATACAGGGTTCTTAGATATGTTTATTGCACTAGTGTTGTCACAGTTAATTGAAACATGTTTAAACTCAAATCCATAGTCCAATAAAGTGTGTTTCATCCACAGAATTTGTGCACAGCAACTACCAGCAGCTATATACTCTGCTTCGGCAGTAGACAATGCAACTGAGTTCTGTTTCTTACTACACCATGACACTAGGGATTTCCCAAGTAAATGACATGTTCCAGATGTGATCTTCCTTTCCAACTTACATCCAGCAAATTCATCATCTGAATAGCTAGTTAGGTCAAAAGATTGTCCTTTTGGATAAAACAAACCTAAATGTACAGTATGCTTAAGATATTTAAAAATCCTTTTAACAGCCAGTAAGTGTGATTCTTTAGGATTAGCTTGAAATCTAGCGCACATACATACACTGAACATAATGTCTGGTCGACTAGCAGTTAGATAAAGTAAGCTCCCAATCATACCTCTGTAATTGGTTTGATCCACTGGTTTCCCAGCTTAATCTGTATCCAACTTACAGGTAGTTCTCATAGGTGTATCATTTTCCTTAATGCTATCCAATCCAAAACGTTTTAAAAGATCTTTTGTATATTTAATTTGATTTAAAATAATTCCATCTCTAGTTTGAAAAATTTGAAAACCAAGAAAATACTTAAGTTCTCCCATTAAGCTCATTTCAAATTCATTTTGCATACTTTTTGGAAAATCAGTACATAAAGAGTGTTTAAAAGATCCAAATATAATATCATCAACATAGATTTGTACAACTAAAACATCTTTAGAAATTCTTTTAATAAAAAGAGTTGGATCAACAATCCCTTTAGTAAAACCTTTTGAAATAATAAAATTGCTGAGTCTATCATACCAAGCTCTTGGAGCTTGTTTTAAACCATATAAAGCTTTAGAAAGTTTAAAAACTTGATTTGGAAAATGAGGGTTTGTAAATCCAGGTGGTTGTTCCACAAAAACATCTTCAATTATAAAACCATTTAGAAATGCACTTTTGACATCCATTTGATATAACTTGAAATTCAGATGTGATGCATATGCAAGTAAGATCCTAATAGCTTCCAGTCGATCTAAAGGTGCAAAAGTTTCTCCATAGTTTATACCCTCTTCTTGACTATATCCCTGAGAAACTAGTCTAGCTTTGTTTCTAACTATGTTTTCTGATTCATCAACTTTATTTCTAAAAACCCATTTTGTGCCTATTTTCAAGGTGTCCTTGGGTCTGTCAACTAATTCCCAGACTTTGTTTCTTTCAAATTGATTCAACTCTTCTTGCATGGCTATTACCCAAAATTCATCATTGATAGCATCATTGATATTTTTGGGTTCTAGCTGTGACAGAAAAGCTTGATGTTCAACCTGGTTCCTTAGAGAAGATCTAGTTTGTGTTCCTCTATCAAGATTACCAACAACAACATCTAAAGGATGATTCTTTAGAATCTTAGTCGATTTGGTAAAGGTTGGACTAGAAACTTCAGGTTCATCTATAGGTTCGGGTTCAACAGAAGCAGATTCTGGAGAAAGTCCAGAACTGGATGTTTTTATAACAGGTTCTTTAGATTTATCATTAAGGTCCAGAATAGACAAATCTTCTTCAAGATTCTCAAGAGAGGTTTTAGGCTCATGTGGATCAGTTTCATCGAATTTGATGTGAACATATTCTTCCACACATTTGGTTCTCTTATTGAAAACTCTATAAGCTTTACTTGAAATAGAGTAACCCAGAAAAATTCCTTCATCGCTTTTGGGAGAAAACTTATCCAGATTATCTTTAGTATTAAGTATAAATACATTGCAACCAAAAACTCTGAAGTAATTTACCTTAGGCTTTCTATTTTTCCACAACTCATAAGGGGTTTTCTTAAGAACAGGTCTGATCAAGACTCTATTGATAACATAACAAGCTGTATTAACAGCATAAACATTTTCATTCCTTAGAGCAGAAAATACTAAAGAGTTTTTGGAGTTAAAAATATCACACGAGTCATTTTCAAACTTTACATTGAAACCATCGTCACATAATTGAGATATACTAAGTAAGTTATATTTAAGTCCATCAACGAATAAAACTTTAGAAATTACTACTGAGTCAGTGTTACCAATCTGGCCTAGGCTGATGATTTTTCCTTTAGAGTTGTCACCAAAGGTGACATGACCTCCATCAACCTTTATTAAGCTCTTGAAGCAAGAATAATCTCCAATCATGTGTCTTGAGCACCCACTGTCTAAATACCATATCTTCTTGTGACAGCTCTTCAAGCAGGTCTCCTATAAAACAGATTTAAACAGGAAATGACTTTGGTACCCAGATTTTCTTGGGTCCAGGTAGGTTAGCAATCTGTGCCTTAGGTACCCAAATTTGTTTTATGGGTCCCATACAATTAACAAAAACAACAGATTTTGAAAGATAAACTTTATTTGGTCTATAACCATGTGAAAAACCTGTTGAAGCATATGAATTTCCAAAACTGGAACTAGCAGAATTTTTTCCAGACTTAGGAATAAATCGAGTTCTAGTGAACTGTCTCTGTCCAGGTTGGTATCCCAAACCAGTAGCATATCTAGGTGCAACTTTCTTTCATAGCATTTGAGTTAAAGCATCCTTTCCATTTGTGAATTTTTCTATGTCCTTTCTAAGTTACTCATTTGACAGTTTCAGTTATGTATTTTCCTTTAGTAGTTGAGCATTCTTTTCCTTTTCTATATCAAGATCAGATTTATGCTTAACACTTAAAGCATACTGTTTCTTTAAACCTTTGTATTTGTCTTTAAGCTCATTATAGGTTTCTTCCAACATATCACAGTACTCAAATAGTTCAGATTTTGACATGTTTTCTGAATCAAAATCATCTCCAGAATAATATGAATTTAAAACAGGAGTGTCAGATGTTACCTCAAAAGTATTTGTCATGAAACACATGTTGGCTCGATTCCTTTCAGAGTCCGAAGATTCTGCTTCACTAGTGCTGTCTTCTGAAGCACTCCAGGTAGCCTTCATGGATTTCATGTACTTCTTGTCTTTGTAATCATATTTCTTTTTGAATTTTAACTTTGGACAGTCTGCTTTGATATGTCCTTTTCACTTGCATTCATAGCAGACAACTTCATCAGTCCTGTCAGCCTTCTTTCAATCCTTTTTCCATTTGCCTTGTTGATCATACTTTCCTTTGTAATTCGTTTTCCTAAAGAATTTCTTTTTCCTATAAAACTTCTTGAATCTCATGGCTATTTGAGCCATCTCGGCATCACTGTCAGATTCTGAATTTTCACTCATTGAACTCTCAGTCTCCATTTGTAGTTTATCCTTGTATTTACTCTTAAAGGCAGTAGTTTTAAACGCTACAGATTTTCTTTTGGGTTCCTCATCTTCTTCTTTATTTACTTTAAGCTCTTCTTCATACATCATCAGCTTACCGATTAACTCCTTGACAGGCAGTGTTCCAATGTCACAGGATTCTCTAATTGAAACGGATGTACCTCTCCATCTATCTGGAAAACATCTCAGTATTCTCATAATTTGTTCTTTTGTAGGAACAATCTTTCCGAGTGAGCTCATTGTGTTTACTATCTCATTGAACCTGAGATACATGTCAGAAATAGGTTCATCAGGCTTCATTCTGAAATTATCATATTTAATAGTATAAGTGTTTAATCTCATTTCTTTAACATTAGTTGTTCCTTCGTGAGAAACAGCCAAGGTATCCCAAATTTCAAAAGCAGTTTTACATGCAGAAATTCTATTAAATTCTTCATCTCCTAGAGCACAGTACAGAGCATTCATAGCTTTACAATTATTATTGTAAGCAGTCTTTGTAGGTTCATCCCAAGTAGATCTATCAGTAGTGGGAACTTTATATTCAGATTCAATAACAGTCCAAATATCAAAACTCATGCTTTCTAGATGAATTTTCATTTTAAGTTTCCACTGAGCATAGTTATTTCCATTAAAGAAAGGTGGCCGGTTAGTAGCAGCACCCTCAAGTATATTATCCATTATAAACAAAATTTAAAGAGATAAAAATTTAGAAATAACAGAAATTTTAAGAACTTTAAAATACAACTAAAATCACTGTTGAAAACAGAGTAATTTAGAAGGTATTAATAAACCCTTTGATACCAAATGTTGGTCGGAGTGGACACTCAAGAGGGGGGGTGAATTGAGTTCCAATTAAAATTTCTGGTAAAAACAATTTCTATTAAAATCCCCCAATTTCAAAAACAGATTAAACTGTAGTGAATTTATACAGATTATAAAGGTTCAATTAGTTTCTCAAAGATTGATTAGTTCTTAGTTAACTTAATCTTATGATTAATTTAACTTTTGAAACTAACTTACTTGTTTACAATAAATATAAACACTTGCGAGTTTAACTATCAAAGTAGCCTTGAAAATAAATTATATTTCAAAGTAATAGCAGCGGAATATGAAATAGATATGTATTGTATGGATATAAACTTTAACTAAAAACAGAGAAGATTTAACCAAGAGGTTCAGTTTCAAGTCGAGACTTAGTCCTCTCAAAAGTTTATATAAGGATGATCCACACCCTGGATCGGGGTTCAACAGTTTACAACTGTCCAGGTCCAAGACCTCTACCACTGTTATCCGTGGGAAACAAAACAACAGCAACCAGCTGTCCAGGTCACACACAACCTCTACCACTATTCACAGTGGAAAAAAGAATGAAAATATAGTGAGTGAGGATTTTCAAATCCTCCAGTTAAGGTTTAGGAGACAGTGTGTGTGTAAAATACAGCAGATAACACACACTACTCGTAATGTAAAAAGTAAATCACAGAGATAAAGATTTAGAGATTAGAAAAGGCTTTAGTGATCTTCGTGCAGCTCTCGACTCCTTTTGTTGATTAGAATTCGTTCTGAGTCTTCTTCTAGTTTTTGTCAGGAAAACAGAGTACCATCTGATTCCTTGACTTCCAGGTTCAACTTGCTTATCGGCTCAAAGAATGATGAGTTTTGTGTGGTTCTTCTTTAGCATAGATTGCTCGATGTATGCTCTATGTTATGGAGGCTGGTAGTAGTAGTCTCGTGAGTGCAAGTTCTCCAGTTGTTTTTGGCACGTTTTGAGCTTGATCGCCAGTATGTTCTGTATGCTTGATCTCCTTTTCGTCTAGTGTCTCTCTCTGTTTGATACATACACGATGTCCTTTTTATGCCGCTTCTTTTTTTTTATGAGGAGGAATGATTATGCTTTCTGATCATACTTGGTACGGTTTCCTGAAATGGAAACACAAATCATTTAATAACATTAAATACCACAAAAGTAACAAATGTAACCGTTAGTATAATAAACAAATAGGGTCAGGGATATAGGATTTGACTCCGCAGTTCATTATAGGTAGCCGTTTGTTTGTATACATGTACGGTTGACTCGGTGTAGGGATCTTCCATCGGTAGCTCTTCAAACTCTTATCGGTGGCTCTTATCGGTAGCTCTTATCGGTAGCTCTCTGTGCATCGGTAGCTCTCTGTGTGCATCGGTAGATCTTTATGCATCGGTAGCTCTTTGTGCATCGGTAGCTCTTTGTGCATCGGTAGCTCTGGCTATCGGTAGCTCTGGCTATCGGTAGCTCTGGCTATCAGTAGCTCTGGCTATCAGTAGCTCTGGATATCGGTAGCTCTTTGTGCATCGGTAGCTCTGGATATCGGTAGCTCTGGCTATCGGTAGCTCTTTGTGCATCGGTAGCTCTGGCTATCGATAGCTCTGGCTATCGGTAGCTCTGGCTATCGGTAGCTCTGGCTATCATGCAAACCATATCTAATTGACTTAGAATTGTTTCAAAGCTTGTATAAACAAGCATAATCGAGATTAACATAAATCAGAGATTATTTAAACATTATTATTTACTTGATCACTGATTTGAAATAATTAAAATGTAAATCATCAGTAATTGAGAATAGCATAATATATGAACACATAATTGGGATTATCAAAACAGGTGAGGTCAACAGCATTGATCACTCAATACAACTCTATATCATGTTTCATATAGTAATTCACATGAACCATCAACATCCATGTGTTTTAGGATATCACTTTGACATTATTCATTTTTTCCCAACCAAAACACTTATTTTAAGCATTTTTATATACATTGAAAAGTTATCTAGATGAGTGCAGTATGACTTCTGGTGTAGTGATAAGCCTCAATTTAAATTCCTTAAAGCTCACTTAACATTAATCAGTCCAAAAAAACCATACTCTCTTCCAAGATATCAAGGTTAGTGAGTTTTAAAATCACATGATGTTTCCCAAAAATCATTGGTAATACCATGATAGATAATTAAAACTATGAATCTATGTTACAGATGATGCTGTATAAAATTCCAAAATTTTAATTATCTTATAAGTTTCATAAAGTATCAATTTTATGATGATAACATTCACCAAGAATTATAATTTGTTCTTTCAAAAGTGACATTTATAGTACCTTTCATATAGATTCTCCTATATGAATGTCTTTATCACATTATTCAAATTCTCTTCATGATACTCCTTGATTTTGCAGTAAACAAAAATAACATCAAAATGTACTACCAGAACATTTTTTAGGTAATCTATGAAGACTCAATTTTTTAAGTCAACAAGTATTGTTGGATAATTATTGAGTCTGTAGGGAATGAAAATGGTCTCATAGTGTCCATGCCTTTCTTGAAATGTAGTCTTGTTAATTTATTCCTTCGTAACTTTTAATTGGAGATATCCCAACTAAAGGTCCGCATTAGGGAAATAATAGGTCCCACATTTTGGATCGACCAAGTCATCTGACCATGATAGGGATAATTTTTATTTATCATGGTTTTTTTTCATTTCCTGATAATTAATATAGATTTTCACTTACCCATCCTTATTATTGATGAAGAGGACATGTAGTGCCCACATTCAAGCACTTGGTTGTATAAATCCATTTCCCATATTATCTTGTAACCCCATATTTAGTTTGTTTAAATCTAAAAGATTAAATTATATAATGATTCTTGGACATGAGAAGAGATCCAGGTATAAGTTCAATTGAGAACTCAACCTCTTAGTCATGATGATGACCAATAAAATCCTCGGGGAATAAATTTGTATAGTCCCTCACAATGGGCATGTATTAAATCTAGATTCACTCATTTGTCTCCATCATTTGGACTATATATTATAGCTTATATGTAATCAATATCCATGATTCACAAGAATATTAAAATGGATATTTATCCTCCTATTTACATTTTTATAAAATTATAGGATGACTTATAATGTGAATAGTGACCCCCCTCACCTGAAATTTGATGTTCGATTAATAAAAGGAAACCAACACATGCCAAATATAGTATGGAACACCACATAATCATGTAATATGACCTTATCTAGATAATTAATTCCACAAAATATTAACTGGGTAAGAGTTATATACTTGGGATGGTATATTTTCATTGTTTTCATTTCTCACATATAACCCAACTTCCAGGTTTGAAGTGGTGTTTCAATAGTTAAAATATAATTTAAAGATATGATGTAATTTATAAAAATATAATCAAAAAGTACATTCATGATTCATGAATGAATAAGTAACATACCTATCACCATATTATTGTGGGGATATACCTCCACAATAGTGATAACATATGAACATCCTTGATCAATACACCTTGTAGGTTGTTTTCATTGATTGTAACCAAAAAACATTCGATTTGACAATTAGAATGCATAATTACCATGTTCATTGTAGTTAAAACCTAGTACTGCAAGCTGAGTGTTGATTTTATCTTTTTTATTCCATCACATTCACAGATTTCTTCATCATTATTCAGCATTGAAAAAGTGTATTCCCTTATTTTACACACTTTATGTTTCTCTTAGTTACCTTCAAACATTTAAATTACATTTTTACCCTCAATATAGACACATTGGATGTTGTATTCTCAATCCTTAGTGATATTTATCTATTTACCGTCTCAAAGAAAACACTATTTTTATGATATTTATCTTTAGGTCCACAAGACCACTAAGATTCTCCAATCTCCATCTCATCCTACATGAGAATACAAATAATGTATTCATAGATTTAAAAGTCCCTAATGATGAAATATTTTTTGTTGACATGGATTTAGTTCGCTAAATATGTATTCCGTCTTACATATAGTATTGATTATTAAGATAATAGTGTAATGTGAAAGCCTTATAATTCTTTCCTACTACACCTGGGAAGAATCATTTTCCTTTTTCTCTTGTCTAACGAACTCCCCCTCTATTTTGATAAAAAATATATTAGGGAAAATATTTAATGAAAAATATTTTCATAAATTAGAATCATTCGGTGGAATTAGTATGTCACGACCCGACCCAACGGGGCTCGAGCCGCGACTCCCCAAGCCCGCCTCCAATAGGCCAGGGGCTGGCGACTGGCACCGAGTAGGCTATCACACACATGGGAGGCATTAGCCTATGGTACCTGTACACACGCACCCACAAACACCTCCATGCAACAGTGCAGAGATATAGAAACTGAAAAGTAAATGCATGCATACAATCTATCCCAAACCAGAGTGAAACAGCAAAAATACAAAGGAAAAACAGGGCCCACCAAAAGAAAACTACAAAGCGCGTCTAACCTGCTCTGAAGAAGGGAAACGCTGCCACAAACACCCGCCGGAAAGCTCCCTCGGCACAGCTCCGGTAAACACCCCAGTCAACACGCTCACTAAGCTCCGCCTGCTCCGGGTCCTCCTGGGACTCCGTCAAAAGGCATGTGGTCTGCACAAGACACAAACATGTGCGGGCAAAGCCCGTGCAGGGGTGAGTATAAACTTACTCAGTAGGCACCCCCAAAAACCCAAAACCCAAGGGAGCAACTGAAAGGCAACAGTCCGCTCAACCCATCAAGAGGGAACCCAGACGAGAGAGAAACTCCATCTCGTGACCATCCTCGGCTAAACACAACTAGTCAGCTCAGCTCAGGTGTATGCCCATACATACACCTTGAACAATCCAGATATACACAGCTCACGCCACAAAGCCACAAGAGGTACCGACCTCATCACCAGCAACTGTCCACAACCAGGAGAGTACACCACGAACACTGTCATACCAGATGACACTCATACGAGAGATACACTCCATCGGGTCCCAAACAAACATCTCAGACGCTCACCCGAGAGACCACGCTTGTCGGATAACATCACTGAGGAAACATCGCTGAAACACCATAACCACCAAACTCCTCGGATAGTGGATCGCCGCTAGGGTCTGTTAAGGGATACCAAGACCCACTCCGGTATACGTAGCTCACAGATAGGGGATCACTCCCAGGGTCCGCTGGGGGATACCACGACCCGATCTAGCATACGTAGTACTCACAGATAAGGGATCACACCCAGGATCCGCTGGGGGATACCACAACCCGATCTGCACTCGACAGAAGCACCACACTCAGATAGAGGATCATCGTCCATATAAAGATGGTCACGACGATACCGGAACCCTATCTGGTATAACTCGCGATGTAGGGGATCGAACCGACGATGCCACAACCCTACTGAAACCACGCGCTGAGTAGGGGATCGCATAACCAACGATACCGCAACCCTACCGACACCAAGCGCTGAGTATGGGATCGTATAACCAACGATACCGCAACCCTACTATAAACATCATGCTGAGTAGGGGATCGTAAACCCGACGATGCCACAACCCTACTGTGCACGACCCACCGCGTAGGGGATCATATTCCCGATGATGCCACAAACCCTACTGGGTTAACCTTCTAGATAGGGGATCGCCGCCCATGAATAAGCGGTCACAGTGATACTAAGAACCCGATCTAGGGTAAAGATGCTAGAGGATCCACTCCGGGCCCACCAGAGGGATACCACAACTCTAACAGTTTAAGCATCCCATCGAGAGGATCACAAACCCATACGAAGGTTGTGATACCACACGAACCCTCGTAGGAACGAACCAAGGGAGAACCCTCAACCATTGTTGGTCCAAACGTCGTTAACCCAAGCGACTCGCCCCAAAGCCACACTGCGCACCTCCGAAGCCAAAACCGAGGCCACAATCGCGTTCCACGCGAAAAAACACGCAAGATAGGCTGTTTACTCACCCGAAATGGAGCACCAGTGAAAAAGGCACTATTCACCGTAGCTAGCTCATGCGGGGCCCACACAACGATCCCGAAACCCATCGAGCGGATCACACCACGGCGATCCCCTCGAAAAAACAAGCGGAATCGACTACTCGCTCGCCCAAAACGGACACACGGTGAAAAAGATACTATTCACCGAAGGCCAGCTCGGGTGGGGCCCACGCCTGGATTCCGAAACTCATCGAACGGAACGCACCATTGCGATTCTCTCGGAAAAACACACAGGATCGACTATTCATCTGCCAAAATCGGACTCCTGGTGCAAAAGTTGCGTTTCTCCGCAAACGCCAAAACCCGGCCTCGTGGGGCCCACACCCCGTTCTCAGTCCCAACACCCGGAAACCATCTCAAAAAGTCCGTCGTACCATTAGGGTCTCAACGCCACTGACGGCACGTCAATCGGACGCTCCGGGTAGAAGTTACAACGGCCCGTAGTCGTAAAATAATAAAATAATATTATTTTATACGACATTTCAAACTCCCGGGCCACGATCCCAAACCCTTAAACCCTCAAAGTGAGTTCAAAAGGTCCGTCTCGACGCAAGGAGTGCGTCGCCGCAAACGGCTCGTAAATCGGAGTTACGGTTTGCGAGTTATGGGGGTTTAAAGAACCCCCGGAACATTCTGGCCGGACCACCGCAGGGTCGCCGGAAACCACCGTGCCGCCGCCGGACTCCGCCGTGCTAGAGCCGGAAACCACCGCGTCGCCGCCGCGCCGCCGCGGAACTCGCCGGAATCTGCCATGGCCGCCGCGGGTCTCGCAGGAAAACCGGGTTTTTCGCCGGAAAACTTCCGGGAGCCACCGGGAGCACCCCGGTGCTCCAAATTCAGATCCGAAACATGTTTCGGAAAGCTCGAGACCTGAACTATACAAATCTTATGAAAATTTAAAGAAAAAAAACACAAAAACGGGATCCGGGATTGTAAAACTCAAACCGCCTACCTCGCGGGCAAAACGCCGACGTTCTGCCTCAGATCCGCGCTCCAGAGCTTCCGCTGCGCGCTCCTGGAACGTCCGCCGTCGAATTCCGAGCTCGTGGGCGCTTCGTTTGCTCATTTCGGTGGAGTGGCGGCGAAGAACGGCGAAAAACGACGAAGAACGATTAAAGGGGGGGGGGGGGGGGCGCTGATATTTATATCAGCCGCCCGCCGGCGCCAAACTCGCATCGGACCCGACGCCCGATGCGAACAAAAGTAAGGTCACCCATAGGGTAAATGCGTCATTTTGAACGCAACTGTGGTCTCAGATTTTCCATCCGAGACTCCGTTCAGATGTTATTCGAGCCGACACTCGCCCACTAACTTATTACTTATTTACGGAAACGCCCCTGGTGGCGTTTCTCACCGCAGGCCCGCGCCCGCAAAGTTTACACCCCGCCTAGGGTAAACGGCACGTTCCGGACGCAATCGTGGCCTCAGATTCCCGTTATGAGCTACCGTTTAGGAGATATCACACCCCCGCCACGTGCATAGTATAAAAATACTTCATATTTTTATAAAATTAATTCCGGGCACACCGGGCCTCGGAATCGCACGCCGTCTTCACGCCTAGCTCTGGAATTATTCGTAGAAATATTCCAAAGTCTGACAGTGCCAAAAACCCGAGTCGCTACATCCTCCCCCCCTTATAACTTTTCGTCCCCGAAAATCCCTAAGCACAAGGAAAGCGACTGGACTCTCAACTGGGTCTCACACACCAGCAAGCTCACCAACAAACAACCACTCTGGGTCTTACCAACGCCCTGAACAAAACTCGAGCAAGCAACAAAAGGAAAGAGTACCGCTAAATAGTGTCTAACAAACTACTACAGTAAGTAGAAAGGACACAAGGCGTACCTCTATCCATCCGCGATGCCTCTGGGTCGACTGCCTCCAGGGCATGGAGTTGTCCTCGCCCTCCACCACCAGCTCCCTAAGCTTGGCGTGGACCACCTGGGGGTGGGGGTGGTGGAAACTGGTACTGTCTACCACCGCCTCCCACTGTACCAGCTCCGACGCCAGCGGACCTCCTTGCTCGAGACGCTGCCTCTGCCAAGGCAGTCCATCGACCGGCTCCCTCTCAGCAGCACGTCGGGCTGGACAATCTCTAGCAAGAAGTCCCCGACCATCGCAAGCGTAACACCGCCTCTCCTACGGCTTACCAAAACTGGCCTGCGAGCCCTGTGAGCCCTGAGGCTCAAATCCTCCATCCTGGGGTCACATCCTGATACGTCGGCCACGTCCAGACCCCTGAGTCTGACGTCGGCTACCAGATGCCGATCCGACCGATGAAGTCTCAGCTCTCGAGTGCCCAGCACTAACAGGGGGAAACTGCTCAGCCAGAAAACTCTCCACCACCAGCGCTCGCTCCATCACTCCAGCATAGGTGGGCAGGCACAAGGAAACCACACCTGCTCGGATTTCCCTGCGTAAGCCCTGCTCGAAGGTCCGAGCCCTAAAGAACAGGTCTCGAACCATATCCAAGGAGTAGCGCGACAGGTCTTTAAACCTCGCTGAGTACTCCGACACAGTCATTCTCTCCTGTCGAAGCTGCAGAAGCTCCTGGATCCGCACTGACCTCAGCGTCACCGAATAGAACTCTTCCCTGAAGAGCCGCTCAAACTCTGCCCACGTGAGCGTCTCCTCGTCATGGGACTGCGTCACCAAACCCCACCATCGCCCGGACGAACCATGCAGAAGGCTCGCCGCTAGGACCACCATCTGATCAGGAGGTGTCCTCACTAGGCGGAAAACTTGAGTAACTGCCTCGAGCCAGTCATCAGCTGCCTGGGGGTCTGGATCACCCCGAAACCTCAGAGGTCGCTGCCTCTGGAACTCGTGCAGGGCACTCAGCCTGCGCGCAACCTCGTCCTGCACCACCGGCGCAACCAGCTGCTCGACAGGTGGTGGCTCAACTGGCAGACCACCTGGAGGTGAAACCTCAGAACCTGCGCCCTGCTCCACAGACACTACACGGGGCGGGTCATCAGCACAATCCTGTTGCGGAACCCTCGCTAGCTGTCGTCGTGCTGGCATCCTGAAATACATTCAAGATGCACCATAGTCAAAGAGTATATCTGGAGAGATAACTCAAGAAGGACAAGGAAAAACCAAAAACCCAATCCTATATGATGCATGTACCATTATGTCCCCGCGACCAGTGTACGAATGTCCCGAGTCGAAAGGCAGGTTTTCAGAGTCCTGGTGTATGGATACGTCGGCCGCCGCACCAACACTGGAGTCCCTGGCCTGAAAGCCGAGCTCGAAACACCCTAACACTGCCGCTATGCAACCCAAACCAAACTCGCAGCTAGACCAGCTATGCTCTGAGATCCCAAAGGTGGAACCTGCTCTGATACCACTCTGTCACGACCCAACCCAACGGGGCTCGAGCCGCGACTCCCCAAGCCCGCCTCCAATAGGCCAGGGGCTGGCGACTGGTGCCGAGTAGGCTATCACACACATGGGAGGCATTAGCCTATGGTACCTGTACACACGCACCCACAAACACCTCCATGCAATAGTGCAGAGATATAGAAACTGAAAAGTAAATTCATGCATACAATCTATCCCAAACCAGAGTGCTACAGCAAAAGTACAAGGGCAAAACAGGGGCCACCAAAAGAAAACTACAAAGCGCCTCCAACCTACTCTGAAGAAGGGAAACGCTGCCACAAACACCCGTCAGAAAGCTCCCTCGGCACAGCTCCGGTAAACACCCCAGTCAACACGCTCACTAAGCTCTGCCAGCTCCGGGCCCTCCTGGGACTCCGTCAAAAGGCCTGCGGTCTGCACAAGACACAAACATGTGCGGGCAAAGCCCATGCAGGGGTGAGTATAAACATACTCAGTAGGCACCCCAAAAACCCAAAACCCAAGGGAGCAACTGAAAGGCAACAGTCCGCTCAACCCAGCCAGAGGGAACCCAGACGAGAGAAAAACTCCATCTCATGACCATCCTCGGCTAAACACAACTAGTCAGCTCAGCTCAGGTGTATGCCCATACATACACCTTGAACAATCCAGATATACACAACTCATGCCAGAAAGCCACAAGAGGTACCGACCTCATCACCAGCAACTGTCGACAACCAGGAGAGTACACCACGAACACTGTCATACCAGATGACACTCATCCGAGAGATACACTCCATCGGGTCCCAAACAAACATCTCAGACGCTCACCTGAGAGACCACGCTTGTCGGATAACATCACTGAGGAAACATCGCCGAAACACCATAACCACCAAAATCCTCGGATAGGGGATCGCCGCTAGGGTCTGCTAGGGGATACCAAGACCCACTCCGGTATACGTAGCTCACAGATAGGGTATCACTCCCAGGGTCCGCTGGGGGATACCACGACCCGATCTGGCATACGTAGTACTCACAGATAGGGGATCACACCCAGGATCTGCTGGGGGATACCACAACCCGATCTGCACTCGACAGAAGCTCCACACTCAGATAGAGGATCATCGTCCATATAAAGATGGTCACAACGATACCGAAACCCTATCTGGTATAACTCGCGATGTAGGGGATCGAACCGACGATGCCACAACCCTACCGAAACGACGCGCTGAGTAGGGGATCGCATAACCAACGATACCGCAACCCTACCGACACCAAGCGCTGAGTAGGGGATCATATAACCAACGATACCGCAACCCTACTATAAACAACATGCTGAGTAGGGGATCGTAAACCCGACGATGCCACAACCCTACTGTGCACGACCCACCGCGTAGGGGATCATATTCCCGATAATGCCACAAACCCTACGGGGTTAACCTTCTAGATAGGGGATCGCCGCCCGTGAATAAGCGGTCACAGCGATACCAAGAACCCGATCTAGGGTAAAGATGCTAGAGGATCCACTCCGGGCCCACCGGAGGGATACCACAACTCTAACAGTTTAAACATCCCATCGAGAGGATCACAAACCCATACGAAGGTTGTGATACCACACGAACCCTCGTAGGAACGAACCAAGGGAGAACCCTCAACCACTTCTGGTCCAAACGTCACTAACCCGAGCAACTCACCCCAAAGCCATACTGCGCACCTCCGAAGCCAAAACCGAGGCCACCATCGCGTTCCACGTGGAAAAACACGTAGGATAGGCTGTTTACTCGCCCGAAACGGAGCACCGGTGAAAAATGCACTATTCACCGTAGCTAGCTCGTGTGGGGACCACACAACGATCCCGAAATCCATCGAGCGGATCACACCACGGCGATCCCCTCGGAAAAACAAGCGGAATCGACTACTCGCTCACCAAAAACAGACACCCGGTGAAAAAGGTACTATTCACCGAAGGCCAGCTCGGGTGGGGCCCACGTATGGATTCCGAAACTCATCGAACGGAACGCACCATTGCGATCCTCTCGAAAAAACACACAGGATCGACTATTCATCCGCCAAAATCGGACTCCTGGTGCAAAAGCTGCGTTTCTCCGCAAACGCCAAAATCCGGCCTCGTGGGGCCCGCACCCCATTCTCAGTCCCAACACCCATAAACCATCTCAAAAAGTCCGTCGTACCATCAGGGTCTCAACGCCACTGACTGCACGTCAATCGGACGCTCCGGGTAGAAGTTACAACGGCCCGTAGTCGTAAAATAATAAAATAATATTATTTTTTACGACGTTTCTAACTCCCAGGCCACGATCCCAAACCCTTAAACCCTCAAAGTGAGTTAAAAGGTCCGTCTCGACGCAAGGAGCGCGTCACCGCAAACGGCTCGTAAATCGGAGTTATGGTTTGCGAGTTATGGGTGTTTAAAGAACCCCCGGAACATTCTTGCCGGACCACCGCAGGGTAGCAGGAAACCACCGCGCCGCCGCCGAACTCCACCGTGCCAGAGCCGGAAACCACCGCGTCGCCGCCGCGCCGCCGCGGAACTCGCCGGAATCCGCCATGGCCGCCGCGGGTCTCGCCGGAAAACCGGGTTTTTCGCCAGAAAACTTCCGGGAGCCACCGGGAGCACCCCGGTGCTCCAAATTCAGATCCGAAACATTTTTCGGAAAGCTCGGGACCTGAACTATACAAATCTTATGAAAATTTGAAGAAAAAAAACACAAAAACGGGATCCGGGATTGTAAAACTCAAACCGCCTACCTCGCAGGCGAAACGCCGACGTTCTGCCTCAGATCCGCGCTCCAGAGCTTCCGCTGCGCGCTCCTGGAACGTCCGCCGTCGAATTTCGAGCTCGTGGGCGCTTCGTTTGCTCGTTTCGGCAGAGTTGCGGTGAAGAACGGCGAAGAACGATGAAGAGTGATTATAAGGGGGGGGGGGGGGGGGCGTTGATATTTATATCAGCCGCCCACCGGCGCCAAACTCGTCTCGGACCCGACGCCCGATGCGATCAAAAGTAAGGTCACCCCTAGGGTAAACGCGTCATTCTGAACGCAACGGTGGTCTCAGATTTTACATCCGAGACTCCGTTCAGAAGTTATTCGAGCCTACGCTCGCCCACTAACTTGCTACTTATTTACAGAAACGCCCCTGGTGGCGTTTCTCACCGCAGGCCCGTGCTCGCAAAGTTTACACCCCGCCTAGGGTAAACGGCACGTTCCGGACGCAACCGTGCCCTCAGATTCCCATTATGAGCTACCGTTTTGGAGATATCACACCCCCGCCACGTGCATAGTATAAAAATACTTCATATTTTTATAAAATTAATTCCGGGCACACCGGGTCTCAGAATCGCACGCCGTCTTCGCGCCTAGCTCTGGAATTATTCGTAGAAATATTCCAAAGTCTGACAGGGCCAAAAACCCGAGTCGCTACATAGAATCCTCCCTATACAATTTGTTCTTGATCATTATCCACCACTGATCAACTTCACCCTCAATGTAATAAATACCCCTTACAACCATCTCTTCTTTAAAGAAATTTAGTAGAGAGAATATATTATCAATGTAGTTAATTCACTATTCATTGTCAAGGGTATCATAAGATACACTAAGGGTAGGAAACATTTTTAGTATATATTTTTAAACAATAACACAATCTTTCTTAGTAGAAGGATTATTTTCTATATTATTCAGGTTACTGTTCATAACTTGAGCTAGTTGACCTTGTACAAACAATAAGTTCTTAGCTCCTAATCCCATATTATTATTAATCTAATTATGGAAACCATAAAATTTCTTATTCTCTTTTTGTAGGCACAATTCATTAAACTTCTCACCTTTAACTATAATAAAGGAAAATTAGGATGAGAATACATAATCTAATGAACATAAAAAAGGGACAGTTATGAACATAAAAGGAATAACCTATAATTTTAAGGTATATAATAAATTATAACTCTATATATTTAAATCTATGTTGTCCATTATAATTTCCCAGTTAATTGTTCAGTCATAAAATATATATTCAAGTCCTTTAGAATATCTCATTAAGAGTTTTTGAATTTTCCAATGCATACACCTTGGGAGTTTCAAACCAAGTGTGTAGTAAGGGCCCATTCACCATGCACATAGATGATGATTAGGATATACTCAACCTACTATTTTCATGGTTGTTACCCCTAGATTCATCTGATCTAAAAACATGTCCACTCGTAGTATCTAGATAGAGATTTGTTTTCTTGGAAACCACTTACACTATACTTTACCAAGATTTTAAAATATTTTCCATGTATATATACATTACCCAAATTCTATCACTAATATATTCTAGTAATAATCCCAAAAAATAACTAGACTGTTCTCTGATATAAACAACAGTAACCAAATACTTTTAAACAAATAATTACACAATTTTTAACATAAAAATCCATTAAATACAAAAAAATGATTGAAATTCCAAGTTTCGTTGGAAGACATGATATATAAAACATCAAAATGACAATAAAACTACTCTATTTAAATAAATATAATGTTCAAAAAATTCCCATTAATCTTCTAAAACAAAATGGGACAACTTGAATAAAAAATAAACAAAAGGGGTGAGCTAAAAATCCCAGTAAGTTAATTAACCCAACAATTAAGCATAATGCGTGAGTTAATGATATAACTTGTTATCTTAAAATAGAAGTACCATGAATATTAAAATGGGAAAAACATAATTTACAATGTATAATAAGATCATGGTATCATAGTAAATGTTTCCACAAATCCAAACATGAGATAAGCAAAAGTCAAGGCTAACTTCCATGACAATATCACATGGTAAATAGAGCCACATCAATAAATAGGTTTACGTCCTGATCCCTTACATAATGTCTCATGAGAAAAAAATTTAAATAATGCATTGGTGAACTATCTAGGTTCACCCATTACAACATTTTCAAGATTATGTGTTCCATAAAATGGAATAAATCATACAGCATAAGCATATGAAATACTAATAGAAATAAATTGCTTATAGAATCTTTCCACATTTCATAAACAAAGATAATTTCATAGTGATTCCAATGAAAATAAGAAATTAATTTTTATGGATATTTATATCATATTAAATTATCATAGGTCCCAACATATGGTGTTTATTTGGGAATAAAAACATTAAATTAGCTTTATATTAAAGGATTAAGGGATAGAAAAGTTCCCCTTGATCAAGATTGATTTTAAATATGGAATTTGTGAAATTAAATTATTGTATGATTTTTGTAATCAAAGAAATATGGAATCAACTGGTTATATATACATATAATTACAAATCAATCCATAACAAAAAAGGGAGGTAGAAGGCGAGTTAGAGAGATAATGGTCATAACTCAATGAAAAATGGTGGTTTAGAAATTTCCCTTACTATAAGACTCGTCTTTATTCATAAACATTAGAAACTCATTATAATAAATAAATATTAATTATAAATTTAATTAAAAACTATTATAATATATATTATACCATATATGATTTTATTATAACATATTTCCATCCTTTTATTAATATCTCTTTGATAAAACCAATGTTATAGGTGATATATATTTCATTTTTCAAGCTTCATTTTGTTCGGTAATCTTGGTATTTATACATTGTTCATGGGTAAATATTTTAAACTTTTTAAAAATGACATTAATATCATATATATTAATTATATTTATTTATATATATTCATCTATAAAAGGTATAGATAAAATATGTTTATTACATTATTCAAGGAGATAGTATGATGTATGTATGCAAGAATATTGTTTCCATTTTTGATAGATGCAATCGAATAATTGAAAAGAATAATTATGATTTAACAAATTATAATAATATCACAAATAACATATATATTAATTAGATTTATCATTGTATACATATATGGGAGGTGGTCATGAAAAACAAATTACATCAGTTTTTAGGCGATAATCCAATGTAAACATGAACAACTGTTTCATTTACCATTTGATGAAATACAACATATATCTAAGTTATTAAATTTCGAAAAATAAATATTATTACATGAGAGAAAATGGTTTCATTATTTTTACAATATTTAAGATTATTTTAATGAGTAAGAATAGTAAACAAAACTAAAACATTCATTTAAATACTATACCTCTTCTTTAGAAATTTTCATTTTCCTTATATCCAAAACCTTATAAGGTTGGTATTATCCAAAACATAATAACTATGAATGTTTGTATGGATGTTGTAACACCCTAAGATTTTATGAGTAATATTTTTTTTATTTCATTGATGTCATGTGTTGTACACTACACCATGATTAGCTTTCGTTATACGTAACACAATATTATCTTGTATTATAAGCAAACACTATTCTTGGCTTGTGTTGCACACAAGAGCGACCATCCTCAATAGCGTGTGTTGTACGCAATACCTATTTTCACTAAACAACGATATATTGTCATAATATTATTATGAACTAGCCTTTATTAATAGTATTAACTACATTTTTAATTTTATAATATTATCATTCATGTTACACGTATTCTAGGCCATGGTATGAGAACAAAATAAATTTTTCGGGTAAAATAAGTATTTTTTAAAAAATGTAGTTTTTCCACCTTTTAATGAAACACCAACATTAAATCTAGTTTTTGACACCTTTGTGAGTTCAATTTGACAAAATAAATTTATTCATTATAATAAGTATATAAAAATTTACTTTTGATAATTTTTTAATATTTATCTGTTAACATTCATATTTTGATGAATAGTTCAAATACCATAAATTTTAATTAAAAACAACTTTTTTCCTCAATATAATTTGTATGGTTAAATTATAATTTTGAATGGGTTTAAATTATAAATAGAAAAAATTTCTACCATTTAATATAATTTAATTCATTATAATTAATTTTACATTGAATTCATTGGTAAAAAAAATTTCAATCGTTTGCAATGTTTTAACATTTAAAATTCTTTTCTCAATAGCAGGATTAATTTTAAATTTATTACTGCAACTTTTGTGTTTTGAATTTGAAAAAAGGGATTCCATATTTGGAATCTATAGGTCCAAATTATGTTAATAGGATACTTTTTTTTGGGCATTATAAATAGTAACTATGGTTAATTTAATTTACCGAAGTTAAAGGTAAATCAGGTAATTAAGGGTAAAAATAAGATTAAAAAATTATTCTAACACATGCCAAAATTCTATTGGATGAATAAAAGTCAACACATATCACCTTGAGGTTCGTAATAGATTCATTTCATGGACTTTTGACCGTGAAATAAATTTAATTATTATTAAAACCAAAGAAAGTGACAACATGTCACTCTCTTATGTCTTATAAATGTAATAATTTTAATTTAGTGATAAACATAAGAATTATTCAAAAGTAAATAGTCAACAAAAATCTAATAAATTTATATACTTCATGTGAATTTATTAATAATTTTTAATGATTAAATAATTATCATTAATGGTGACACAATAGTGATGTTGAAATTATTTTATTGATTGAAATATCAAATAAATGGTTATAAAGATATTAAAATAAATATTATATGAATCATTTAATGTGATTCACTAATTTTTTAGATAAATATGACATGTTATAAATCTATTAAATATTTTCTTTTGAATATATCCTCTGTTTGGATTTTATTTAAATTCAATTAAATGAGTAGTGTCAAAATTGACACTATTGTTATTTTATAAAAATGACTTATTATTAAATTGTTTAAAATCACAAAAATATTTAAAAATTATAAATTTAAATTTATATGGTCATAAATTTCATAAAGTATCCAATTATGTACAATTAACAACACATTAGTAACTATTTAGAATAATTTAAAATTTAGAATATTATTACCATAAATAAAATTAAATAGAATAAATAAGGATAAATTAAGTTGATAAGGTTTAAAATAAATTCCAACCATGTAAAAAATTTATTGGATGATGATATTACAAACCTATCTCTTCTAATATTATATTTTGAGTCCTTTTTGAGGTTTTTAGGAGGGTTTTTAGTTTATTGTAAATTAATATTTTGGAGGTTTCCAAAAGTGCCCCACTCCACTCGTATAAAAGGGAACCCCTTCCCTCTGCTCTTCAAAACATTTTGAGCCTTTAATCTCGAAAAAACCCTCTCCATTTCACTTATACACATCCCTAGAAACATACTAGAGGTACTGTATTTATTCAAAGACCATTTCAGTGCCCTAAGAGGAGGTTTAGAAAAGACGCGTCGAAGAAGAGGTAATATCCTTTAACGATTCATTCAAATTTATTTCTTCTTATTATTATTCTTATTTAGTTATTTAATTATAAATTAATAGCATAAGTATCACTCATATACATATATGTTATTATAAATATGAAACAAACCTATTACACCTTCTACCCATCCGACGAAAAATGAAGTCATCGTGCGTGCGTACGTACAGAACACCGTCTCCACGCCGTGGTGTAATCTGGTTTTCCACCCCCACCATACATGGATGGGTATAATGGTGTAAATAATAAATATATATTTGATTATTATAACATAATATTAATTATATGATTTTATACGATCCACTCTAATTCCATTCAATAATTATGGGAACAATATCATCGCTCGTGGGTACGTACGGATTATCATCTCCACGATGTGATGAGATTCAATATCCATGTTAACCATTAAAGAATTAATATAAAGTATATATAATAAGTAATCATGAAATATATGACATAATAATTCTACTAGATTTATGCATATATATATTTCATTTACTTCCATCCAATTTAATAAGGAAACGAAAACAGCGTTCATGCGTACGTACAACCTACCATCTCCATGAATGGTGTATTTCATTCCATTTATCGATTTAATATATATATTATGAATATATATTATATAAATATCACGTTTTACATTCTTTAATTAAGTAATCATTATCTATGTAATCATATGAATAATTACTAGTTAAAACATGTACGATAAATGAAAGGATTTTACCCAAAACTCTGCTTTAACATGGAATTGACAAATTAGAGGGTAATATAAAGTCGTAAGTGAATCATATATGAGATCATATAAATTATTATGGTTATATTATATGTTAATAATATTTTTAACCTACTATATAAGAGTCTCAGACACATACAGACGAAATTGGACATATGGTAAGGGTTAATTATTCCAATCTCGTTCTTATCCGAGATTGTTTATTCGTAAGTATTTACTGGGGTTATGTTTATCATCCATGACCATGATTTCTCAAAATGTTTTCATAAAACTTTTTCTATTCTTACATGTATGTTTAAATTCATTTTTATCCTTTTTTGACTTTTACCACATTGTATAGAAGGAATCTTTCTTTTGATTACAATACAGGGTACTTTTTAACTTTTCCAGCAAAAGTACAAAAAAAATGTTTTTTCTAACTTATACGGCGTGAATGGATTTTTACAGTTTCATAAAGCTTTATTTACATGAATATTCATCTACAATATTTCATCATTATTTTCAAAAAAATACTTTTCTTTTAAAATTACATGTCATTATGTGACAAGAAAACGCTTTTAAAAAATAAAGGATATTTTCCTCAAGAATTCATTTCAAGTATTTTATCAAAACTATTTCACATATAATATAACATTATTTAGTATGATTATGATTCAATTATAATGTATCTATTATTAAAATTTTTTGATTTTATTTATGATTAAATTATATCCATTTGTTTTATAGGGATTATGTTAAGATGGGATGTTGTTTATGAAACCCATTTTATTCTTTAGGTTATGATGAATTCTTTTTGAATGTTTTGTGGAACATGTAAGAATAATTTAAATATGATATGGGTGGGACCTATATATCCCTAAAATTCATTGGGTAAAGATTTATATCTCATGAGATAGACATGGATGGAATGGCAAGTAAATATGGTTCAGTAATACCGGGCTCGAACGGCAAGTAAACCCAGTTCAAATTTGGACATTGTCTACTATGATAGTCTTGGAAAAAATGCCTTGGCTACTATGGAAATCATATCATGTGATTAATGGTTTTACAATATTACATGGTTTATTCCCATTCTATTTGATTGTGATTGAGGTTCCTTTATGATCTATTCCTTACGTAATGTCAATATTTTTTTTACAACTCAATATTTTGATGTTTAAACTTTATGTTCATGTTTTTATGTTCAAATGTATATGGTTTGTTTTATTTTATATATTATTACCCTTAATGAGCATTAAAGCTCACCCTTTTTATGTTTTCTTTTCCCTAGGATATAAAGAAGGGTTGAAGGTAAGAAAAAAAGTGGAAGATCTTTAAGGGAGATGTTGAAGATCATTCACCACGATTAGAAGATTATGTTTCAAATTTCCAAAGACACTAAACTATTATGGTCTTTGGGTGTATTTGTTTGTTATGTATTATGTATTCCGAAAATGTAATGTAATTCCCATGTACGTCAAGCTTGGGTCTCTACAGTTGGTATTAGAGGAAAGGTTTAATTAACCTTTGGAAACTCAAATGCAAAAAAATTAGTCAGATCCCTATATATATTTCTATGTTATGTCTAGGGATGTCTGTAGGGTTAAGTATAAAGTATAGTTTACAATCCTAAAATTAAAATAACGATCATGAATAAATTAGGATTAAAACTAAGATGTTAGAGATTGAACGTACTCCCCCATGATTATATTTTTTTCCTAGTATGATTTTTTCCTCTCACGCTATTCTTTTTGGGTTTTAGAAAATGGCTGCAAACATAGATATTCAAAATAATGGAGGATACGATGGACAATGGAATGATATTATTCATGAGAAACCAAATTAAATGGGATTTATAAGACCAAATATTGTTATTATTCCTAATCAGAAATCTCATAATATGATCAATAATCTCAACTTTGGTAAGTTTCCTAACTCAGCTAGAAATATGGAGTTTCATGATGATCATAGTGGAAAGAAAGTTAAATTTCTATCATTTTAATCATGTTGTAAGAGGTATCATGGAGAATGTTTCAATGGAACTGGAAGATGCTTTGGGTGTCGAAAAGAAGCACACAAATCCAGTAATTGCAAAGAAAATTTTTTAGTTAACACTATAGACATGGATAATGGTATTTTTAAGACTTTAATAATGGTTAAATGTTTTAAATGTGGAATGTACTAGAATTTTTCAAACCAATTCCCTAAGGTAAAATCTCATGAAGAGAATCAGGATGGTTGTATGAGTAGTATTTATGTTGATGATGATGAAGAGACTACAAATGATATATGATATGAAAGAAGTGTTGAGGAATAAAATGATGAAGCTCGGTCAATGTTTTAAGAAGTTAGTGGAATGATTGTATGTTTATCAAGAGTAATGTTGTCTAGGAAATTTAATGGTACTGTGCAATAAAGAAACATCTAAGGATTGTTACACAATTGTTTTTTCTAAAGTATTTGAAAGTATATGTTGAATGGTACCGGTAACCATGAAAGGTTATTCACAAATTTTTGGAAAGTAGATAATATGTGCATAATTAAAGGATAAGGAGATAATCAGATGCTTGATAATATTAATGAGCTCATTAATGGTATGAGCACAGAGTGATATCATGTTTTGAGTATATAGATTATTTTTGGGGAATTTGGTATGTGGAAAGAGTTAACTTTTGAAAATATTCATGTTTTCACTAAGGTTCTATTGTAACTCGTGTTTTAAGAAAATACTTGATTAATGTATTCAATTTTTTGGAATGTGACAAAAAAATATATATCTTATGATATACAAGGATAAATGATGGTATCCACATGCTCGGTAGATGACCTTTCTAGTAATCGTTTTCTTTATACTATAAGATTGGATAGAAGTATTTTGGATAAGCCTAAAGGTTGGAATGTATTAAGTTGGACATCAGATTGTATTGCTTCAAGATCAATCATTTTTTTGTATTATTTCTTGAATGTTATAATGGTGTAGATTTAAAAAATAGGACAACCCGTATAATGAGCGACAACCTGTCGCGTCGGACAAGGATGTAGGAATCGAACCCACAACTGAAGTGCGACATGCCTTTATCATCTACCACTGGCCTACAGGAAGTCCCTGGATAGTAAAAATTAGCTTTATTTTATTAAGTGGTATGATAGACGAATTATAAGTCCATTTTAGAACTATATATGATTAATATCACCATATATGGACCTATGTATATTTAATAACTTTTTCTAACCTTTTGTTTGAGACAGATGGAATGACCTATCATTCTATCGCATGATCTACTTACACTTCAATAATGAAAAATTCAACATCATCTATTTAAATAAGATATGAAGTTGAAATTGTTCATGGAATGACCAACTAGGATATTACACTGAAATTTAGTAAGTATTTATCCTTATGAAAAAATTCATCAACTTTAGGGAAACGTTCTTGAAAACCAAAAACGTTGTCCTAGTACCCTCATATCCAATGAATCATATGGTACCTTAGATCATCACAAATTTATGACTTTGTGATTGTTATCTTTTTCACAGCCATGTTCTCTACCACTCTCTATCAAAACTTGATGGTTATATTTCTCTTCCATATCCATATTTTCACCTATGTTCTCCTATGTGGAAACCCAGTGATGACTTAACCTGGGTAACTGTTACGTTTCATACTTTAGTTTTTAAAATTAAGTTTTATTATTCCATTATTACGATGTCGGTTTCTATGAAAGTGACTTTCAAGTAGTAAATGATTTATAACCCCGACGAATTTTGAGGGTGAAATTCATTTTAAGGGGGGGGGGGGTAGAATGTAACACCCCAAGATTTTATGAGAAATATTCTTTTTAATTTCATTGATTTCTTGTTTTGTACGCTACACCAAGATTAGCTTGCATTATAAGCAACACCATATTAGCTTGTAGTATATGCAAACACTATTCTTGGCTTGTGTTGCACGCAAGAGAGACCTTCCTCAATAGCATGTGCTGTACGAAATATCGAGTTTCACTAAACTACGATATATTGTTATAATATTATTATGAACTGGACATTGTGAATAGTATTAACCGCATTCTGAATTTTATAAGATTATCATTCATCTTACACATATTTCAAAACATGGTATGAGAACAAAATAATTTTTTCGGGTAAAATAAGTATTTTTCAAAAAATTTAGTTTGGACGCTTTTTGATATAACACCCAAATTAAATATAGTTATTGAACAGTTTATGAGTACAATTTGAAAAAATATATTTATTAATTTCAATAAGTATATAAAAATTTACTTTTGATAATTTTTTAATATTTTTCTGTTAACTTTCATATTTTGCTGAATATTAAAAATACTCTAAATTTTAATTAAAAACAACATTTTTCATCAAGATAATTTATATGGTTAAATTATAATATTGAATGGGTTTAAAGTATAATTAGAATATATTTTTACCATTTAAATTAATCTATGTCATTATCATTAATTTTACATTGAATTCATAGTTAAAAACATTTTAGTCTTTTGCAATGTTTTAACTTTTAAAACATGTTTTCTCAACAGAAGAATTAATTTTAAATTAAATACTACAACATATGTGTTTTTAATATGGAGAAATGGATTCAAAATTTTGAATCAGTTGGTCCAAATTATTTTAGTAGGCTAGTTTTCATTTTTGGGCATTATAATTAGTAACTACGGTAAATTTTATTCAATAAAGTTAAAAGTAAATTTGGTAATTAATGGTAAAAATAAGATTATAAAATTACCCTAACAACTGAAAAATTTTATTGGATGAATAAAAGTCGTCCCATATCACCTAATGGTCGTAATAGATTCATTTTATGGACTTTTTTTCCTGAAACGGATGTAGTTATTATTAAAACCAAAGGAAGTGACAACGTGTCACTCTCTTATATCTTATAAGTGTAATAATTTTAATTTAGTGATAAACATCGTAAAACCTCAAACATAAATAGTCACCAAAAATCTAATTAAAATTATATACATCATGTAAATTTATTTAGAATTTTTAGTTATTAAATGATTATCATTAATGGTTACACAATAGTAATGTAGAAATTATTTTATTGATTGAAATATCAAATAAATGGTTTTAAAAATATTAAAATTAATATTATATGAACTTTTTAATGTTCTCCATGAATTTTCTATATAAATATGAAATTTTATAAATCAATTAAATATTTTGGTTTGAATATATCCTCTATGTGCATTTTATTTAAATTCAAATAAATGAATAGTGTTGAAATTGACACTATTGTTATTTGTAAGAATTTAATATTATTAAATTGTTTAAAAATCACAAAAACTTTTAAATTTTATAAATTGAAATTTATATGGTTGGAAATTTCATAAATTATATAATTATGAAAAATTCAAAACACATAAGTAATTATTTATAAAAATTTCAAATTTATAATATTATTACCACAAATAAAATTAAATAGATTAAATAAAGATAAATCAAGTTGATAAGGTTTAAAATAAATTTCCAAAATTTCTAAATTTTATTAGTTTACAAGATTACAACCATATATCATATAATATTCTATGTTGAGGCATTTTTGAGGTTTTTAGGTGGAGTTTGAGTTTATTGTAAATTAATATTTTGGAGGATTCCAAAAGAGCCCCTCTCCTCTCTTATAAAAGGGCACCTCCTCCCTCTCCTATTATCAACATTTTCAGCCTTCATGATCAGAAAAACCCATCCCATTTGTCTTCTCCACTTCTCTAGAAACATACTAGGGGACTTGGTTTTCTTCAAAGACCATTTTTAGTGCCCTAAGAGGAGGTTTATAAGAGGCACGTCGATGAAGATGTAATATCTTTTCTGGATTATTTCAAATTTATTTCTTCCTATACTTAATATTCATTTGTTGTTTCATTATAAAGTAATAACATAAGTATCACTCATATACTGATATGTTATTATAAATATTAAAAAAACCCTATTACACCTTATACTCATCTCATGAAAAACGAAATCACCGTGCGTGCGTACTTACGGAATACCGTCTCCACGCCGTGGTGTAATAAGTTTTTACATCACCACCTTACATGGATAAGTATAATGGTGGAATTAATAACTATATATGATTATTATAACATAATACTAATTTTTAGATATTATATCATCCAATACAATTCCATTCTATAATTATGGGAACGATATCATCGCTCATGTGTACGTATGAATTATCGTCTGCACAATGAGATTAGATTCATTCTCCATGTTAACCATTCATGAATGACTCTAAAGTATATAAAATACATAATCATGAAATATATGACATAATAATGCTACTAGATTTATGTATGTATGTATATATATGTCATTTACTTCCATTCAATTTAATAAGGAAACAAAAACAGTGTTCATGTGTACGTACAGCCTACCGTCTCCATGAACGATGTATTTCAATCCATTTATTGATCTATTATATATATATATTATGAATATATATTATATATAAATCATGTTTTTCATTATTTTTTTATGTAATCATGATCTAAGTAATCATATGAATAATTAAAAGTCAAAACACGTATGATAAATGAAACGATTTTACCCAAAATGTTGCTTTAACATTGAATTGAAAAATGAAAGGGTAATATAAAGTCATAAGTGAATCATATATGATATCATAAATATTATTATGGTTATTTTATAAGTTAATAACATTATTATACCCACTATACAGGAGTCTCGAACACATACGGAAGAAATTGTACATAAGGTAAGGGTTAATTATTCAAATCTCATTCTAATCCAAGATGATTTATTTGTAATTATTTACTGGGGTTTTGTTTATCATCCACGTCCATGATTTGTCAAAATGTTTACATAAAATGTTTACTATTCTTCCATGTATTTGTAACGTCATTTTTACCTTTTTTTGACTTTTACCACATTGTATGGAAGGAATCTTTCTTCTGTTTACCACAAAAGGTAATTTCTTACTTTTCCTGTAAAAGTACAAGAAGAATGTTTTTTCTATCTTATACAGTGTGAATGGATTTTAATGGATTCATAACGCCTTATTTATAATAATATTCCTCTACAATATTTCATTATTATTTTCAAAAAATCATTTTCTTTTAAAATTACATGGCATTTTGTGAAAAGAAAATGATTTTGAAGAAGAAATGATATTTTCCTCAAGAATTTATTTCATGTGTTTTATCAAAACTATTTATCATCTAAGATGACATTATTTAGTATGATTATGCTTCAAGTATAATTCCTCTATTATTTAAATGGATTTATTTTTCTTATGATGAAATGATATCCATTTATTTTATATGGATTATGTTAAGATGGGATGTTGTTTATTAAACTGATTTTATTCTTTTGGTTATGATGAATGATTTATGAATGTTTTGTGGCACACGTAAGAATGATTCCAATATGAGATGGGTGGGACATATATCTGTTTCCAATTCATTTGGTAAGGATGTATATCTCATGAGAGAGACATGGATGGAACAGAAAGTAAATTCAGTTTAGTAATATAGGGATGGAACGGAAAGTAAACCCATTTTAGTAACGGACATTGTCCACTATGATAGTCTTGGCAGCAATGCATTTGCTACTGTGGAATTCATATAATGTGATTAATGGTTTTCCACAATTACATGTTTTATTCTCATGCTATTTGATCATGATTGATGTTCCTTTATGATCTATGTCATACGTACTGTGAAAATTTATTTTACAACTCAAGATTTTTATGTTTAAACTGTATGTTCATGTTTTTAAGTTCAAATGTATATGGTTTATTTTATTTTCTCCTTGCTTACCCTTATTGAGCATTCCAGCTCACCCTTTCTATGTTTTCTTTTCCCCAGGATATAAATGTTGAGTCAATAAGGTTTTCCTTACGACTTTTCTATTACATCATTCAAGGAGGAGATTGTTAAGTCATTAAGACTTTCCTTTTCACTTTACCATTCCTCTTGTTTTGAAAATCACAAACACCTTATCTTAAAAAAAATTAATTTTACCCTATGTTTTATCCCTATAAGGAAAAATTTCTTTCCTCAAGGAAATTTATCCTTACCATGTTTTCATTACATATATCATAATTTTTCTATGTGTAATATTCTGATTGAAACCCAGTCCTTGGAATCTCATAAATACTTAAATATGAAGCATTCTATTTTAGGATTCGAATTCTTAGAATTCTGGTTATGAACTTTGTGGAGTTCTGACTCCAAATTTTGACTACGAATTTTGGATACGAACTCTGCTAAAGTGCTGACTCCAAATTCTAACTAAGAATTCTGGATATAAACTCTGCTAATGTTCTAACTCTGAATTATGAAATAGAATTCTGGTTACGAACATTCTGAGTTCTAACTCCAAATTATGAATACGAATCCTGGTTACGAACTTTCCATGTTATGACTCTGAGTTCTCTAAATTCCTACTCCAAACCCTCTTTAGTTCTGACTCTGAATTCTCATGAACTCTTACTTCGTAATTTGTAAGTTCAGGTTCCAAAATCCTATGATTTCGGACTATGAATTTCCTTGAAATTCAGACTCTAGAATTCTATAGATTTCAGGTTCCAAATTCCTACAAAACAGAATCTAAATATACTTGTACTATAAACTCTGAACTCAGTTTTTACTTAGACTCCGAACTTTAATTTACCTTCATTCCGAATATCAGTCTTTGGTTATACTTACACTCATTTTTTTATAAAACAATTTCATTATTTCAATTATCAACTAACCATTTTTTGAGTTACACGTGTATAGGTCCCTCCGAAATTTAAGGAAAAATATGACCACTAGAGGAGGGACCCGACCGTTTGAACCGCACATATAAATAGGATCTCATTTGAAAGACCTCAATACTGACAACTAAACTTTAAAAACTATGCTTACATGTTGTTGAAGTGATTTCTAGAGATACATGCTCTTATAAACTCTCAGGATTCATGCAGAAAGTTTTGAACTACTTGTTCAAACTTTGCTTCGTGCATATTTTCTTAGTGCAGAGGTTCAATTTCCTTAAAATCAGAGACATCGGGTTGTGAAGTCAGAGGTGCTGATTTCCTTACAACTAGAGGGATTGCGAGGATAGCAAGGCAGATACTGATCTTCAGATTGAGGTCTTACCTAGGTTTGTGTAAGACAGAATTTCTTAAAAGTACAAATCAAGAGACCTCTTATCTAGGGTTGTTGGATACCCTCCTCTTTGCGTTAAAATAGTTACTACTTGTTACTTGTAGTATTTTGTTTTCCAATGCATAATTGTATTGTTAAAGAAAGTTTAACTTTCTTATACTTCCTTAAATTTTTACTTTTAATTAGTAATATTTTATACACTTTATAATAGAATCTTATTTGGTGTTAACTTTTGTTATGTTTCATTTCTAGAATCACTTTTCCGGAATAAAGTAAGTTAGTAGAGTTTAGAGGTTGTGTGAATTTTGGTTATACAAAATTTCCTTATGGAATTTTTTTAAAGTATACAATCCTCCCCCCCATCTTGTAGTTGATTATCTCATTACTACTTATTAAATCCTACATTTGGTATTATAGATTGTATCATACTCAGACTTACCATTCTAACAATTTGTATCAGAGCGTTTGTCCAATCTAAATTAATCTCATGATTAGATTCAGAAGATAATTTGTTTTCAGAATAGAATTTTCGGATATATATATTCGGATTCAACTTTTTCAGAATCTATTTTTCGGACTCATATAGTTCAGATTCAATTTTTATTAGAGACAAAATATCTAGTTTCTTTCTTAGGATATTTTCTCTTGTTTACAAAGTCTTACTACTAACAAGTTTTTGTGCCAAAGACTTTCTTAAGGATGGCAGGTTTAAATGTTTGTTCTATTGATAATCTGAATCCTACCAGACCTCATATTTTTGATGGAAATGACTATGAATACTGGAGAGATCGTATGAAGATTTTCATTATCAATACTGTTGTTGATAATTTTGTTATTCTTACTAGAGGATACAAAATCCTTGACAGGGAAATTAGTACCTTTACTAATCAAGAGAAGCATGAATATCAATTGAATTATAAGGTACACAATACATTACTTTTTTCAATGACTAGAAATATATACAGCCTAATTTCATCTTGTGAAGCAAAAAATTCTATATGGATGAAACTTGAAGTTACTCACTTTGGTACTTCAAAAGTGATTGAGATAAGAAGATCCATGCTCAGAGCTGAATATCATGGTTTTAATTTTCCTTATGGAGAACCCATATACAAAGTACAAAAATGGGTTATGACTATCGTAAAAAGTTTACAATATATGGGAGAAATTTTTTTTGATGATGAGGATCTTGTTGAAAATATCATAGATATCATGCCAAATGAATGGGAGTCCAAGATCATAGCTATTGACGAGAACAGGAAAGTCACTCAGATTTCCATTGATGAGTTGTTTGGAACTCTTCTTCAGCATAAAACCAGAATGAAGAGTTATGATGAAAATGTTATGAAGAAGAATGGTAATGGAGGAGTTTCTTTTACAACCACTTCTAAACATATGAAAACCAAGACCCCAGAAAGAGTAACTAGATCAAAGTCAAAGAAATTCATTATTCAATCAGAATCTAGTGATATAAAAAATTCTAAGAATGAGTTAGCTAATCTTTCTAGGAGGATGAAAAATATTGTAGCTCAGAAGAACCATCAGAATAAGTACAAGAAGAAAGACTACAGAGATAAGAAGATGGAGAATTCACTTGAATGATTGTAGATGAACATGTCACATTAGACCTGATTGTCCCTTGTTGAAAAAGAAGGAAAATAATGAAAGGAATTCAGAATGGAACAAGAAGAAATTCTATCGATCAATGCCCAATAAAAGTTTAAAAGCTAATGATACTTGGAGTGCTCGCTATGGAGACTCTTATGAAAGTGACTTTTCAGAATACGATTCATCAACACAGAAGAATATGGGATTCATTGGTACAAATTCTTTCCCAAATACATGTCTTATGGACAAGGTAAGCTCTACCGAGGATTTAACAAATTTATCCCTTGATAAGAATTAGAATTCTGAAAATAGTACTTCTAATGAAGATACTTCATCTTTAGAAAATGAATAACCATCATATGAAGAAGTATCTATATTTTCCAAGTTACTTGAAGCAAAATATAATAAAATTTCTAAGAAATTAGAAAAGGAAAATACTAGGGAGGAAATTCTTACAAAAGAGATTTCAGAACATTCTAGAGATCATGGAGATAAAAAAGAGTTTTTGAAAAACATTCTAAAGACCTTTAGGAAGCAAATTCTGTTAAGGAAGAACTTTCTAAAGATCTTAAGAATGTTGTTTTAAAGGTAAATTCTTTTAAAGAAAAATCCAACTCTAAGGAAATGATTCCTGAGGATAGTAATTTAGTCATTAGACTTAAATCCGAAATATTTTCTCTTAAGAAGCTTCTTGAAAAATTTACCTCTGGGACGATAACTTTTGACAAGATGTATTCTCAAATTAAACCTCAAGGAAACACTACTCGAGTAGGTTATAATCACCAAAAACCTGTTTTCAAAAACAACTATTTTGTTCCTTCTGAAGCCCCTTTTTGCACTAAATGTCAAAGTGGTATGAATTGGAAGAAAAATTTCTCCTTGAATAAAGTTCAATCTCTTGGGTTTCATAAAGCATATTTTTTTAAACAAATGTTGATACCCAAAATTCTGTTGTCTAACAATTCCGGATCCAAGACTTTTTGGATTCCAAAAGTCTAAATCATTTATTTTCAAGAAAATAGATAAGGTACCAATAAAAATACTTGTTACATGGATAGTGTATGTTCTAGGCATATGACTGGTAACAAAAACTATTTTGAAAAGATTATCAAGATGAAAGGAGGAAAACTAAATTTCGGAGACAATGCTCAGAGAGAAATTTTTGGTATAGGTAACATTGTTCTTTTGGGAAAAACATTGATTTAAAATGTCTTATTTGTTAAGGGTCTTAATCAAAACATTATCAGCATAAGTTAGTTTTGTGACGAAGGCTACATTGTGAATTTTATGAATGATAAGTGCTTAGTACACAATTACAATGAATAGTTTATTCTTTCTACCCATAGGAAAGAGAATTTTTACACATTAAACTTAGAAGACCTTAGGAGCCACAACATACCTTGCATTACTACAATGAAAGATCATTCATGGTTATGGAATATAAGGATAAGACGCTATAACCTTAAGAACATATGAAAACATTTAAGGATTAGTTAAGGATCTACTGAAGTGTAGATTTGATTCTTCTAAAGTTTGTGACACTTTTAAATATGGAAAGCAACATAAATCAAGTTTTAAATCAGTTCGCGAAGCCTCAACTACTGATTCATTACAACTAGTGCATATGGATCTTTTTGGTCCTATACAAATTGGAATCATTTGGGGAATGTATTATGTATTTGTCTTGGTTGATGATTACACTAGATTTACATGGGTCTATTTTCTAGCAAAAAAGTCTGAAGCTTTTTCTTATTTAAAATGTTTTAGTGCCGAAGTTAAAAATGTGAAAAACCTTCCATTGATAACTATTCATAGTTATTGTGTTAGAGAATTTCAAAATTCTGATTTTGAAACATTTTGTAGTAGAAAAGGCATTATTCATAACATATCAGCACCCAGAACACCTCAACAAAATGGTGTTGTTGAAAAAATAAATATAATTCTTCAAGAGATAACTAGAACCATGTTGAGTGATTATTCTGTTGCCAAACTTTTTTGGGATGAAGCTGTAAGTACTGCTTGTTATAATATAATTCATGTTTTGATTATGCCTTTTCTTAATAAAACTCCTTATGAGATATGGAATGGTAGAAAACCTAGACTTTACTACTTTAAGGTTTTTGGTTTCAAGGAATTCATTCTGAATATTGAAGATATTTTACATAAATTTGCACCAAAATCTAATGAAAAAAGTTTCTTAGGATACTCCCAACTTTTAAGGCATATAGAGATTTCAATATAAACATTTGTACTATTGAAGCGACAGTGAATGTTAAATTTGATTAAACTGATCCTTTTGTTTTTAAATAACCCCAACCTACAACTTCAGATGTGTTTTCAAAAACTGATTATCAACCATTGATAGAAGATCCTTCTGATAAGGAAAATGTTCAAAAATATACTTCTGAAACATTTTCCCCAGAAGATTTTCTACCCGATGTTAATGAATAGGTTTTTCAAAACCCAAATCATTCGTTTCTCAAGAATCATCCCAGTGATAGTATCATTGGTGATGTGAATCAACCCGTAAGGACTAGAAGTTCATTAATAAATGAAGTAGAACATCTAGTATTCTTTTCCCAATTATAACCAAAAATCACCGATGAGGCTTTAGGTGATGATGATTGGATCAAAGACATGTAATATTAACTAAATTAATTCGAAAGGAATAAATTCTGGACCTTGGTTGAAATACATAAGGAGTCTTCTATTATTGGAGTAAAATGGACCTTCAGAAATAAGTGTGATGAAAATGGAATAATTTTAAGAAATAAAGCTAGATTAGTTTCTAAAGTCTATAACCAACAAGAAGGAATAGAATATGAAGAATCCTATGCTCCAGTAGCTAGACTTGAATCTATTCGAATTTTACATGCCTTTGTAGAATTATTTAACTTCAAAATTTTCCAAATGGATGTGAAATGTGATTTCCTTAATGGTTATGTTCAAGGGGATGTTTTTGTTGAACAACCTCCTGGTTTTGAAGATACAAAACATCTTGATCGTGTTTTTAGACTTACCAAAGCGTTATATGGCCTTAAACAAGCACCTCGAGCATGGTATGATAGACTTACATGATTTTTTCTTCAAAATAACTATGTAAAGGGAAATGTAGATCCAACTATCTTTATAAATAAAGATAAAATGATGTTTGTATTGTTCAAATTTATGTTGATGAAGTTATATTTGGTTCAACTCACCAATATTTACCTGATTCCACTGCATATCTAATGAAATCTGAGTGTGAAATGAGTATAATGAGTTAGTTAACATTTTTCCTTGGTTTTCAAATTTCTCAAAAACCAGAAGGAATCTATACACCTCAACATAAGTATATTAATGATCTCCTTAAAATGTATGGATATGACAACACTAAAAGTATAAGTACTCCCATTGATACCTCAAACACACTTGATTTTGATGAAGTTGGGAAACCAGTAGATCAAACATCTTTTAGAGGTATGATAGGAAGTCTAGTTTACTTGATAGCTAGGCATCCAGACATAATGTTTTCAGTATTCTTATGTGCAAGATGTCACTCCAATCCTAAGGAATCTTTTTTAAAGGAAGTGAAGAGAATATTTCTCTACTTAAAGGGAACCATGGATTTAGGATTATTTTATAATAATGGAAATGATTTTTTTCTAAAAAGTTTTTCAGATGCTAACTTTGGTGGATGTAGAATGGATTGAAAGAGCACATTAAGAACTTGTCATTTATTAGAACATTCATTTTTTTCTTGGCCTTGCAAGAAGAAACACTCAGTAGCACTTTCCATTACTGAAGTTGAATATATAGTAGTTGGAAGTTATTGTGCTCAAGTGTTGTGGATGCAACACACCCTCACAGACTATGGATTGAGTTTTACTAAGACTCAAATTTTGTGTTATAATACTAGTCCCATTTCCCTTAGTAAAAACCTTGCACATCACTCTCGTGCAAAGCACATAGATATTAGGCATCACTTTCTTAGGGATCACACACTTAAAGGAAATATCATTCTTTAATTTATCATAACGTAAGATCAACTAGCTGATATTTTCACAAAATATTTACCCTTAGGTAGATTTGAATACATTAAACAGAACTTAGGAATGTTAACCATAAGGTAACATCCCTTTATTAACTTCATGTTGAATCAATCTCCTTACAATAATAAACTCATTTTCATAGAGGGAGTACATTTCTTTTCATGTTTTTCGTAATAATGTTTTTCATGTTTTTCATAATAAAGTTTTTCATGTTTTTCATAATGATGTTTTCCATGTTTTTTGTATTATAGTTTATCAAGTTTAAGTAATGAAAATTATCAGACCTGAAGTTTTTGTAATGAAAATTTTCAGACCAGAAACTTTCGTAATGAAAATCATCAGCCCTAAAATTTTTGTAATGAAAACTCTCAGATTTGAAAATTATCGTAGTGATGTTTTTTTTCATATTAAAGATTTTTTTAAAATCTAAAATCCTTCAAGAAAAATTTTCCCCAAAATGAATACTCTTCCTAGAAATCCAAAACGTAGTATTCTTTCTTATGTTTTTCGTAATTACCTTTTACCTGCTGTTAGATTCTTTTGTCTTTAAAATTTCTCGGATTAAAATTTACTTAAATCCGAATGTTTTCCTTTTAAAACCTCAAAAGATCATATCCTAACCAATTTTTCCTTGCAGCTTTTATTTTAACCATCAGATCAGAAATGAAGAATTCTTAGCTATAGGATTGGATTTGGAAGATGAAAGGTCACTTACATCACATATATAAAGGGGACCCCTGATGGTTGTGCCACATCGGTTCTCAAGACTATGTGTGTTGAACCTCTGCCCCTCTACAAAATCTCGTTCTGAATTCTTTAGAAGTACTCTAATACGAATGTCTGCAGATTCTCCTTCTCATGAAAATGTCGTCTGTCAAGCCAATTTTGGAGTGGAAAATATACAGGGAAAGGTTGATCTATCCGAACTTTTTCAATAAGTATGATTCAATTATCTCGAAGAATATCAGGCTTAATGGTTGAGAAAGTGTGGCTATTTCAAAGACAGTAGCTCAAGATGTGGTAAATCTGGATTTTCTCATAAATGTTTATGAATTGGTTTTTTTGATGAAGATGGCAGAAAAAATTTCTCTTTCAAGAGTTATGGGAAGACATATAAACACTCTTACACCAATGCTGCGAGCTTGGTGGGGCTGTCGTATAAAGGAGAGGCTGAATTCTACTCTCACAAGGTTCTAGATGTACACGTAAGTCTCCTAAAGGTGAAGGCTATGGAATTCCTTGGTCTTACTAATGTAAAGATAGAAAAAATTTCTCATCTATCCACCAACAATCAGATTCTACAATTATGGGTTCAAGGTCTCATTGTACCGAGGAAGGGTGATAAGGAAACATTTAAGAAAAGTGACATGTATATCCTAGAATTTTTGGTAAACCTAAGGAATCTTGACCTCATGAATCACATATTCATTACAATTGAGAACATCAAGAATGGTAATTTGAGAGCTCAAATTATAATGTATCCGGCCATGCTTTCAAAATTGGTAGTTTGGTGCTTAGAATCCATCAAGATTCCTTGAAATTCCAAGGCAAGGAATTTAAAAGTGATGCTTATTAGTGATGGAACCCTTAAGAGGATGAAAGAAGGTTTTTCTAAGGAGTCAAGTGATTTTTATGATTTAACTAAGGATAAGTCATAGGCCATTCTGAAGATTACTGATGAAGCCGTACCAACAAAGAAAACTGTGAGGAAAAGAAAGTTAAAGGAAGTCGATAAAATAGAAAAACCCCCCAAGTCCAAGGAAGTCTAATCCGCACCTCCTAAAGCCACGAAGAAAAAGGCCTACCCAGATGAGGTGGTAGCTAAGTGGATGGAGGATAGGAAGTGTAGAAAAGTAGGGGATCCATAGATCGGTTTTGATCCTACTGAGGCTAAGGCCATGAAAGAGAAAGTTGCTGATGTGCTTGAGGAGAAAGCAAAAGAAAAGAAGCTGAAGAAGAAGATGTCAGAGTAAGATATTGTGCAATCTCTTTTGAAAGCCACTGAAGTTGCATCCAAACAAATCCCCATACTGATATATTTTCTTATTGAACAATTTCCCAAGACTCCGGGAAAGAAAACTCTGGAAAAATCCCAAGAGAAGGAAGTTGAGAAGGAAGTTGTAGATGAAGTTCAAGAAGCTGAGAATTGTGGTGGCTCTGATGATGTGATAAAGCAGGTTGATGATTATCAGGAAAAGGAGAGTGACTCAAAAAAGCTGTCAATCCAGACATCCCAAGCCGGATCCTCAAAAATTGCTACTCCTGCAGCTGATGAAAATGGGGAATAAGAAAAAGTGAATAAATTTTTAGAGGAAGAGAGTCATAATCATGACTTCATCCTTCTTGAAGAAGTTGAGGCCAGTGCTGAAAAAGATAAAGTTGATGAATATAAGATTGTACAATTATCTGAGAGTGAGAATGAATCTCCTAATGAAGAAACCATTCCGAAAATCAATAAGGGTAAACAAGTGCCTGTTGACACTCCAATAAAAGACATTTTGAGGAAGAAAAAAGCTGGATGAACTTCTAAGAAGAAGTTGTTAGAGATAGAGGAATAACCATCTCAAAGGAAAATGTCTGATTCTGATTCATCTCCCTTGGGACAGGATTTTGTGGTTTAGTCTCTGAAGAAGCTGGTAGATACCATTCCGATTTTTCCAGTAATAGAGTCCAGATGCTAGATGCTTCAGCACAGTATGAATCAGAAAACAGAATCTGTATCCATGGTAATGGATAGATGTGTGAATATTGAGGTTGATCACTAATTTTTTTTGATCAACTATGAATCCCATAAGAAATCTTGAAATTATATGACCAGATGGTCTAAGAAAATCATTGATGATATGGAAGATCTTGATCAATTTCAGGAAGATGTCAAGTAAGCCTTTGGTACCGAAGATACCAAAATCAAAAATCATTCAGACGGCTTTCAGGAAAAGATAAATCTTGAAAAAAATACTTGGATTCAAGAGGTGAAAGATATGAATGGAAAGCTGAATTATTTTGTTCAAAGCTGGAAAACTGGAAAGGATCTTCAGTTTGAGATGGAAGAAAAGCTTGTGAAGCAAGAGGCTTTGCTAAAGGCTCGGGAAGAGGCCCTGAAGTCTCAAGAGGACAAGATCACAGCGCTAGAAAAAAAAATGAGGAAGATCAAAAAGAGCTGAAGAAGTTGAAGACAATTGTGAAGAAGCACATGCCCAAGGAAAAATAAACAAAATAGACTAAAATACGATCTTTTTTTGAATTTTTTTCCTTGTACTATTTCTTCCAATCAAAATTAAATGGTGGTTGCTTGTTTTTTTTGTATTATATATTTCAGGTACCATATTTTTTTCCATTCCCTTAAAATCTTTTTGAAAATCACAAAGGGGGAGAAGGAAAAAAGAATTCAAAAAGGAAGAAGGAAAAAGATATCCCTAATTAAGGGGGAGTTTTCCATTAGGAAGATTTCCATTCTCAAGATAATGAAATTTCTTATTCTAGGAATCTAGAATACGATTCTTAGAGTTCCAAAGCCTGAGGATGAGTTAGTCGTATTCACCATTGATCATAAGTAAATGGAGATAAGCTATATTTTCAAAGTCTAGAATTTTTTTCTAAGTCCTTGTATTATTTTCTGTAAGGATGTTTGTGATTTCAAAAAAGGGGGAGATTTTTGAGTCAATAAGGTTTTCCTTATGAATTTTCCATTCATTCATTCAAGGGGGATATTGTTAATTCATTAAGGATTTCCTTATGACTATACCATTCCTCTTGTTTTGAAATTCACAAACACCTAATCTTATGGAAAATTTCATTATACCTGATGTTTTACCCCTATAAGGAAAAATTTTCTTCCTCATGGAAATTTATCCTTACCAGGTTTTCATTGCTTATATCATAAATTTTCTAAGTGAAAAATTTGGATTGAAACAAAAACCTCGAATTCTCATAAATACTCATATATTAAGCATTATATTTTATGATTTGAATTCTCAGAATTATGGTTATGATCTTTGTTGTGTTTTGACTCTGAATTCTGACTAAAAATTATGGATACGAACTCTGCTGAAGTTCTGACTCTGAATTCTGACTACGAATTCTGGAAATGAACACTACTGAAGTTCTAACTCCGAATTCGGAAACAGAATTCTGGTTACGAATCTTCTGAGTTTTGACTCCTAATTCTAAATTCAAATCCTGGTTACGAACTTTCCATGTTCTGAATCCAAGTTCTCTAAATTTGGACTCCAAACTCTCATGAGTATTGACTCTGAATTCTCATGAACTCTGACTACGGACATTTTGAGTTAATGTTCTAAATTCCTGTGAATCCAGACTCAGAATTTCCTTAAAATTCAGACTCCGTAATTCTATAGAATTCAGGTTCGGAATTCCTACAAAATAGTATTCAAATATCCTTGTACTATAGACTCTGAACTCAGTTTTTATATAGAATCCAAACTTTTATTTACATTCATTATGAATATTAGTTTTTGGTTATACTTACACTCATTTTGTTCTAAAACTATGTCGTTCTTTCAGTTATCAACTAACTGTTGTTTGAGTTACATGTGTACAGGTCCCTCCGAAATTCAAAGAAAACTATGACCATTGGAGGAGGGATCCGACCATTGGAACCGTGCCTATAAATAAGAGACCATTTGAAAGATCTCAATAATGATTACAGAATGTTGACAACTATGATTACATGCTGTTGAAGTGATTTTTAGAGAGAGAGGCTCTTATAAACTCTCAGGCTTCGTGCCGAAAGTTTTTAACTACTCATTCAGACTTTACTTCGTGCATATTTGATTAGTGTAGAGATTGTATTTCCTTAAAATCAAATACTTTGGGTTGTGAAGTCATAGGTGTCGATTTCCTTACAAATCAAGGGCTTACGAGGATAGCAAGATAGATACTGATCTTTGGATTGAGGGATTACCTGGGTTTGGTTATGACAGACTTTCTTGAAAGTATAAATCAAGGGACCTCTTATCCAGGGTTGTTTGATACCCTCCTCTTTGTGTTAAAAGAGTTACTACTTGTTACCTGTATTATTTTTTTTCCGCTGTATTTTTGTATTGTTATGCAAAGTATAACATTCTTATACTTCCTTACATTTGTAATCTAATTTAGTTAGATTCTATACGCTTTAAGGTAGAATCATATTTGGTCTTACCTTTTGATAAGTTTCATTTTCGGAATCACTTTTCTAGAATCAAGAAAGTTAGTAGATCTTATAGGTTGTGTGAATTTTGGTTATTCAAAATTTCCTTAGGGAATTTTTTTAAAGTATACAATTCACCCCCCCTCTTGTAGTTGAGTATCTCATTACTACTTATTTGATCCTACATTTGGTATTATAGAGTATATTATACTCATACATACCATTCTAATAATAAAGAAAGGTTTTAGGTAAGAAAACAAAAGGGGAATATCTTTATGGGAGATGTTGAAGATCTTTCACCAGGATTAGAATATTATGTTCCATGTTTCCAGAGACACTAAACAATTACGGTCCTGGGGTGTCTATTTTTGTTAGGTATTGTGTATTCCACAAATGTAATGTAATTCCCATGTACGTCAAGCTTGGGTCTCTACAGATGATATTAGGGGATTTGGGTAGGGATTTTCTGAACAAAAAGGATTTTGAAGTGGGAAGAAAATAAAAGAAGAAATGAAATTCTATAATATAGGGGAAGATATTATTATAACTTCTTAATGTATTATACTAATATAAATTATATATCATGAAAAGTTTTCTTCAAATTGATATAAGTCCAATATATGATCATTATAATTATAAAAAATATCATTCATTAAAAATTGGACAACTTTAGGTCATGTTTTCACTTTTATCATTTTGTTTTTTCACTTATTTAACCATTTTGAAAATTAACATGATAAAAATGTTTTTTACTCATTAGTGGTTGTGACATTTACTATAAAAGGAAATTTTATGCATAAATGAGACCCGATATATATTTTCAAACATAACCCTATTAATTTTCAAAATATTGTTTTTATTTGTAAATATTAAATCATTTAATAAAATATTATTTATTTTAAAATACCGTTAATGTCATTTTTTGAGCTATTCATTTAATTTGACATTCAATAAAAAATAAAACAAATGTATTAAAATATAATCCATTCACACATTGATAACATGATTTATTTATATAACAAATTTATTGACCCCAATAAATAATAAATAATATATTAAATTGATCAATTTCAAATTAATTTGTTTTATTTTTCAATTAATATAATAACTAATATGTTAGTATTATGTAAAAATTTAGGGTAATTATTTCATCACTAAAAATTAGATATTAATTACCATGATTAAAAAATATTTCTATTTAAAATTAATATTTATAACTGAAAAAATATATATTTATCCATGATAAAATGTATTATAGATATTAAAACCAAGAGGGTTATATTTTATACTTTATCCTTTTCTTAAATATTATAATTTCCAAATTTAAAAAAAATATAATAAAAATGCCATATATTTGATGATTAGATGATTATGGGCTTAACAGACTCATCCAATGAAATAAATTCAAGTGTTTTAGAAATTTGTAATTCCTTATCAGGTTATTTTTATTGTAAATTCACACCGAGAGCTTTATGGTTTTGTGACATGATATTAGCGATAGATTCTGATATCAGATGACCTTTTTCTATTAGAATCCATTGCTAATATATCTCTGTAGTAAACAGTTCCCCAATTATTGTTTTCTTTATGGACCATTAAGAATAAAATTTATTTGAGGAAAATATTAATTTTTCACAAATAATTTCTATAAAATTTTCAAATAAACAATTACGAATAGTAAATTAATCTTTCATAATTGCTAATTTAATTTAAAAAAATTATACAATTACAAAAAAAAGTAATTTATTAAAACTAATTTTAATAGAAACTAGAGTAATATAGTTACATAATCTCATAAAGAATATGGTTATAAACCCAAAATACAAAATATAGTACAAAAAGCCAGTACATTAGAGGGGGTTCTCCACAACCCCCTATAATCATCAAATTTAGAGGGGGTCATGAACCCCCTATAAATTAATTTTCTATATAAATTAGATATGGATTATGTACAACCCTATCTAATCATTGAATTTAGAGGGGTTATATATGGATCCCCTAAATTTCTTAAATTAGAGGGGGTTTTGAAGCCCTTCTAATTTTTTGACATTATTTTCTTAATATTTAGTTAGATTTTAGAGGCGGTTCAAAACCCCCTCTATAATCATAAATTATAGGGGGTTGAAAACCCCCTATAATGACTTAAATTAGAGGGCATTCAAAACCCCCTCTAATGTCTTAAATTAGAGGGGGTTCAAAACCCCCCTCGAATTTCTTAAATTTGAGGGTGTTCAAAACCTCCTTTAATGTCTTTAAATTAAAGGGGGTGCAAAAACCCCCTCAATGACATTTATTTAGAGGGGGTTCAAAACCCCCTCTAATGTCATTAACATAGAAGGGGTTCAAAAACCCCGTATAATGATTTTAATTTAGAAGGGGTTCAAAACCCCCATCTAATGTCTTTAATTTAGAGGGGGTTCAAAACCCCCTCTAATTTAAGAGATTAAAGGGGTTGTGAACCCCCACTGCTAATTTTTTTCCTAATATATATATATATATATAATTGAAACACTATATATAAATATATTTAAATACATTATATGAACATATTATATAAAATAATTTTATGATTGTATTTAATTGTATTTATACATATACATAAATATAATTGTATGATATTATGTAAATTAATATATATTTATTTGTAAAAATTGTATCTTATATAATATTAATTATTTATAATATAAAAGCATAAACATATTATATATATATATACATAAATATAATTTATCTAAATATATATCATATAAAAACCAAAGCTTGTAGTTTTTATAAATTAGATTATTATAATAATAAATATATTCATATATAATAGGATTATGCCATTATATTATTTATAATTAATATTATATGGAATAGAATTTATAAAAATAAACCTATATTAATGTATATTCATTGAAATTCTAATATATATTAATGTACATAATATTAAATAGTTGTATTGAAATACATTATATAAATATTTTTTTAAATTGAATTTCATATAATATTGATTACATATAATATACCTATTAATTATATATAATATAATATTAATTATTTATAATATACTATTAATTATATATAATATAGTATGAATTATATATAATATAGTATTCATTGTATATAATATAAGATTAATTATATATAATATAATATTTATTATATATAATATAATATTAATTATATATAATATAATATTAATTACATATAATATTAATATTTGTATAAATGTTATTTCATAAAATAATAATAATAATAATAATTTTTTAATTTTATATAATGTTATACATTTTATACAAATAAATATATTTTTTAATATAAATAATAATAAAAATATGTATTGAGATACATTATATAAATATATTTTTAAAGACTTTATACAAATATATTAGCTAAATACTTATATATATGATATAAATATGTATTTAATTATATAAACAATTTACATCAAAATACAATAAATATATATTTAATATAATATATATTTGATATAAATCATAAAATAAATGTATAGTATTTATAAAACCGACATATAATTTTAATTGTTTAAAAAATAAATATAATAATAATAATAATAATTAAAAATAATATTTTTACCACACACACACATATAAGTAAAATATATATATATATACTTGTGTAATATATTTAGATGATATATAAATATAATATAATATATGTATAATTGCATATAGTTGTAAATATAGTAAATATTATATATTATTATTTAAATTTATGTAAATATATTATTATAATAATATTTATTATAAAAAATAGTGAAATATATATAAATGCAATAACGTGTATTTTATACAAGAAAATGTATTCTCTTTAGTGGACGCAGGGTGGGGTTTATGGTGCTATTGGTGTAGTGTGGGTGTAGGTTCAATTCTTGATAGTTTCATTTTACTATGAGTGGGTAGGGAATCAATTGGTGGGAGGTGGGAGCTGCAGGAGCACGAGAATTAATTGGGCAGAGCATGTGTGAATTAATTAGGTAGAAGTGCTGTGCAGAAATTTAATTGGGGAGTAGAAGAACTGTACATGAATTAATTAGGCGGGATAGAGGGTGAAGCGCTAGCCAAGAAGGGAACTGGTGGGGCTGCGGGGATAGGGGGAATTAGAACTGGGAACCGTGGGGACCGAGGATGAGCTACATGGTGGGATAAGAGAAGGAACCACCGGGAAACTGGGAATGCGATGGGCGGGGACTAGGGGGTGAGGAAGGAACTAGTAACCCGGGACCCGGGATGGGCCGTGTGGAGGAAGGGAGAGATCCCTAAAAAACTAAAAAGATTTATGGGTGGTTTTGAAAACCACCCCTAAAGTAACACCCTTATTAGGGGGGTTTGAACCTCCCCTAAAGCCCTCTAACTAGGGGCAGTTATAGTGGTGGTGTATTTATGCTAACATTAGAGGGGGTTTAAACCCCCTCTAATGTAACCACTGCTAAAGTCACTAGGACTTTAGTAGCGGTTTCTCAAAACTACCCCAACATGAAGTAGGCAGCCACAATAGCAGCAGTTATGATGAACCACTTCTAATGTCTTTATAAGGGGTTATAAACCCTTATAATTTCAAAAATAACCTCCTTTAATGTACCCATTTTTTGTAGTAATACTCATAAAAACAACTTATAATCGACTAGTATAAACTCGATGAAGATGGCTTGAATGGTCATGGGGACAAATTACATACCAACACCACACATAATTAATCACATATATTATAACATCTACTCAAATCTCTAATGATTCTTCTCAGACTCCTCCACCCTCTCCCTCACACTATATGCATCTGATGTATCATCTCATCCCGATCTCTCAAGCTCAACACATATTTTGGATTAGAATATAATGATGACTCTCCAAATGATTCCTTAGAGCCCATTTATGAAATTGAGGATGTACAATAATTACTAGTAGGTATCAGTCACAAACTAATACTGGTCACTTGGCCTTTCATGAAACAATTAATATTTACATGTATCCAAGCCCCCCCATTGAAAGATGAATTAGAAGATTTATCTTATTCTCTCTCATAAGGACACTCTAATGAATGGGAAACCACAGCCTTATATCATTTCTTCATATATAATTATAAATTTAATAACAATAAAATTAATATCAATAGAATTTAAAATATATATATCAACCACAATATGGAATTATATATCACTTACCAGTGGACTTGCATATAGATTTGTCTACATATTCTTGTAAACATCAAACTCAGTAATGAAGGGGTCCATAGAATCATGTATAATATATAAAAAAAATTATATTTAATGTATGTATACATTAATAAATGTTATTATGTTCCATTTTTCATAGTTTTATAGAAAATGTATGACTCTCGACCCTATGTGTAAAGTCTTGACTCCTGTGATTCTTACACCTAGAATGTGGATTCCTTCAAATAGTCTCTAATACCTAATAGGATAACAATCCATCCCATAACATAGTTGAGATATATTATTGTCAATGATAGAATTAGGACTATTCGAAACCACTAACTGATGATCTATCCATGGATCATGTTATTACATATTGTAAAAACATATGAAAACATTAACCTATAAAAATCTCACTTGCCTACCAAATATGAGTTATTATTATATTATCAATCAGAGACCATAAACTCTATAATATTATTGAAAATAGTAAATTACATATTCAATAAATGTGGAAAAAATAATTTTTTTAGTAATTTACAAACCAGTGGTCGATTGTCTGCTAAAGAACGTCATTTGGAATCTGATCCCATGACACCCATGGTGAAAAAAAATAATTTCCCATAATCAAACACAATTTCACTATAGAAAAATTGGAAAAACAATGAAAAAAACAAAATATTATTACCCAAGTTAATATAAAAATATAATATAAATTAAATACCATATACAATTGAACAGATCTCCCTAAATTAGGATTTATATAAATAGATGGATGTGTCTCTAGAACATTGTATGTAATCATGAATCGATCAATGTGATGACCCCTACTAAGAGGAACAATATCATATGGATCTAATGAATCATGCTAATCATTAAGAATTTTTCCATCAATGAGAGAATAAAAATAGATCATAGAGAGAATCTACAGCTATCTATACCAAATATTCTTACCTATTAAAAATTGTTAATATATATATATATAATATAAAAATACAAAAAATATGAAAATATAAGAATATTAAAATTAAGTAATTATTATATATAAATATAAAATATAAAAAAACAATTAAATATTATAATAATATTATTACCGGTAAATAATTACTAGAATATAATAATCATGCCTATAAATATTGTTTAAAATATATATCAGATAGGAAAAACTAATAAATACCTTTTAGAATATAATATTCTTATCTATAATTAATTTTAAATACAAATATCAAATATAAAAAACAAAAAATTATTGGGATTAGGTAAGGAAGATAATAGATCATCGGGTCCATCTATATAAAACAAGAAATTTCAACTATTAATAATTGGTAATAAATATATCAAATATAAAAACCAAAAAAATACCTAAATATAATTCATCATTATTCAAAAACTTCCTCAAATTCATTATGAAAAATTTATTCATCTTCATCTGTTATATCATCAGTATCCATATGTCATTTAGTTTCGTCATCCCTTATTACATCATCAACATTATCAAAATCATCATCCCTTAACTAGTGGGTTTCATCAATTATATTTATATCTTTTTTTGTAATAGAAATATTTCGGCGACATTATTTAAAATTTTCAATATGTTTCACTTCCACATAGCCATATTAATTTTTATGAAACTGATTGAAATGATATTTCCCTTTCATTACACTCTATTATTGATTCAAATATCTTAAAATATCAATATAATTTTCATAATAAACATGATGTGCTCAATCTTCTGACATATATGGTTCATTTTATGTAAGAATACAATTAAATTTTTTGTCAATGACTATATACCTTGGATGATTTTTTAACCCTCAATCAGCATAACACCAATGAAATGTACAAACTTTTACATAATTTGGTCCAATATAACATAAATTAATTATTAAATCTAGGATACTATAAACTTCAACATGACTTTCATTATTATGATATTCCTTCAAACAAAAACCATTATTCATTGATTTTTTTGATTCACTCTATATGCATTTATGGAATCAAAATACATTAACTGTATACACATTATAAGATTTTACGAATTTCAATGGAGTATTTTTTGGCACAAATAATTTACTAACAATTTTAAATTAATTTTTTTTCTAGAAAATAATAAATATTACTAATAATATTTATCCATGAAAATTTCATTAATTGTTTTTAAAAGATAAACTTATCATATTAGTATTTGTAACCAATAATAAAATTTATGTTGGAAATGTTCTTAGAGAGAATATTGGGTACCTTTTATAAATTATTTCTTGAGATGGCCATCATAGAGACCAAAAAATAAATAAATTTAATAAATTTATCTATTAATAATTTAAAAAATAATTAAAATTATCAGTTATTTCATAAAAAGTTTTATTCATTCACAATTCAAAAAAAACAGATGTATGAGAAATGTGTACTTATTAAGATGAGATCCATTCTTTATGATAACCATAAAAAACAAGTTCGGGATGATTAAAAATTAACAATTGATTGTCTGTTATAGAATCAATATTTTTCTCATTGTTACCGATGTGAATATGTTTTAAAGGATACTCTGAATAAAAATAATAAGAAGAGAAATTTGAAATTTTCACCTGCAAGTATACTTATGAATTTAACCCTCCAACTGTTGATTTGTCATTTAAATTCTTCTATAACATTATAATATGTAACTCAATTGATTACATCCATTAAAATTATACTAGACCTCCACATTAATCATATTATTAGAAATGAAATATTAAATGTTCCATTGAGTTAATGAATGATGTTAAGAATATTTTCTCCAATTTACATTAAATTGAAACAACATCTTCTTACAACATTATCATTGCATCATCATCTGATGTTATAGAACAAATAATTAAATAAAATACTATATCTAGTAAACTGATCCTATATTGAATAATTCAATATCCCTCTAAGACCAACAATAAACAATCTTTCCATTATGAAAAAGAAGTCATAACTTTTTATCTTGGAAATATGTCTATTTCTGATTTAATGATGAAATTTATAATATTAACCATTTGGTAACCTCAAATATCAAATTAACTAATTTAATAAAAATAATATTTATTTATAATTTATATAAGCTACCTCTTTCTTGATTAAATTTTTTGATATTTACTCTTCAACTAATTCTTGATCATGATGTCTACAAAATTCAGAAATACCTACCTTTGCCTTTACATTATCACGGGTTGCACTTAGTGTGTCCAACATCATATAAAATAGGTTCTCAAAAAAATCATCTTAATATTTATTTCATCTAAAATGTGATGAACCAATTAATCATACTGATATAGAAGTTACGAAAAAATAATATTTTATCCAATTATTATATATACTAAAATAATTTAATTTTTATTCATTTATGGTTCGTCTAAAAGTAACATGAGGTAATGGAAAGATGTTACATTTTACCTGAATTAATAAGACCACTAATTTTTTCACCTTTTTTAATGAAACGTTTTTTAAAAAAATCAATTCCTTCGAAAAGGGTGATCTGCATGAACAAATCACTGATGACAGTCAAACTAAATAGTCATTCTCCCATAACATGGACAAAATACAATATTCTAATCCGTATAATATGAATATGATTTTATACCATGTGTACTATATCCTAATAACATATCATACACCAAAAATTCAATTATCATTCAAATAAATTCACCCACTACTGTAAAATTTTGATATCTAACTATATCATATTTAAATCCACAATTTCCCCACAATGAATCTAACTCATCAATTAGTGGATTCAAATAAGCATCGATATTCATCAATAGATGTACTATAATTAATAATAATATATATATATATATATATGGTTCCTTTATCAACATACAAGGAGGTTTGTTTTATAGAGTTATGAGAATAGGCCAACAAGAATATTGAAAGTCGTTTGAAACAAATGGACAAAAAACATTAGTGGAATTACCAAAACATATGTTATAAGGTTCTGAATAAAAATAAGGATGTATCTAATCAAAGTGTTCCCATAAATCACTATCATAGGGATGATTTAAGATCTTATTGATGGAAATATTTGGTGTATACCATGGAATAAATGAAATTATGTCCAGAAACCTAATTAAATTCTATAAATATGGTGTAATTAGAAATTACCTCAATAATTTTGTTGGAAATACAATATTTTATTTATTACATTTTTATACCAAAATTCTCTAAATGTTATAATGCAAACTAATGATTCATAATCACTATAATATATGATGTAGTTATTTCAACATGCAAGGGTATTTTAAAAACTTAAACCCAAATTATGGTCTAACCTCTTACATTTAGAGAAACATGAAGGTAATGTATTTATATCAAGAAATAATTATTTAATTAAATAAAATTTTTGATAGACGAAACAATTTGACATTCCGATAAATGATTTAATTTCCATAAATTGTATAATATATTCTTGTTTTAGTATCTTGCATGTAATATAATATTCATGTACATTAGATTTCAACAAATTGTAAAATTGAGAATGTTCTGATTTAGTATTTGAAATATCATTCTATGTGATTATTTTGTGGATAAATGGGCTTGAAGATGGATTTATTAAATTCATAAATGATGGATTCCAAAATAATTTTTTCATTTTTTTTACAAAATTATATTTTCCATGTTAATTCGAGAAAATATAATCTTTCCAAAAACCATAATGCAGTAGATGAAGTACAATAGTGTCAAACATCTTAAATCTCATAGGATCACATGTATGACATGAACATTTTATTATTCCTTAAGAAACAAATTCTGAATCTGAAAATGAAAATGATATAAATTTTTCATCACCCTCAAGGTAGAGAGAATTTATAAAAAATCCTTTGATTTTTTTGAATTATCGAATTATGGTCACATAATAGAAACATGTGTATACTTTCTGCGTCTATAATAATATATTAAAACAACATAAAAAAGATTAATTACTACTCATTTTGACCAATTAAAAATTATTATTGTATTTTCATTATGTATAATTAGTCTTTAATATATATTTTTATACAATTTATTACAAATAGTCATAATTACATAATTTTTATAAATTACTAGGGTTTATTACTAATTATTTAAATTGTTACAACAATTTTTATAATTATTAGTAATTCTGATTTTATTAATTGGTTGTTTTTTTAAAAAATACAAGGTAATTAAAAAACATTAATTAATAATAGATATATTTTTAATAATATTACTCATTTTAAATTGTTATTTATTTTTCCTTTAAATAAATTTTAAAACATTTTTTATAAAAAAAAGTCTTATGAAAACATTATCTTTAAATTCATTTTCTGAATGTTTTTATAAAACACCCATTTACTATTTATTTCATAAGTTATATATATAGTAAAAAATTTATTAATAAAATATGTATACATAAAATATATTTTTATATGTTTTTTCAAAAGAATATACATATCAAATTTATATATATATATATACCTATATATTTATTTATGAATAAATGTACTTATTTTTTTAAAATTTTATATATGTATATTCACATGTTAATATATATATATATATATATTACTTGATTTCATTATCAAATATATATTTTCACATTTTAATAAAATATACAAATCAAATTTGTATAAACACACCCGCACAGACACACACACACACACACACACACATATATATATATATCAAAAACCATATAGTTTAATTTAAATTTTTATATATACATATTCACATATTAATATATATATATATACATGTATACATATTGCAAGATTTATTAATTGAATATATATATATCATTTATGTTTTGATATTTTTTAAGCCAATATATATATCAAAGATCATACATGTTTTTTAGAGTTTATATATGTATATTCACTAGTTAATATATATATATATACATATAATTGTTTTATAAAACAATATTGTCATGTTTTCTAAAAATGAAAACTAATTATAATATGAAAATCAAACATTGTTTAACATCATGGAAACAATCCAAGCATTATCATAATCCATTAAAAAAATACCACAATAATCCTAAAATAAAATATATCCAATTAAATATTTTTATATAAACTCTATCAATATCAAATATCCCTAAATAATTTCTATAATAATATTATTTCAAACAAAGATATAAAATTATAAGCTTATAGAAACCCTAAATACAAAAAAAAATCTATTAAATCAATGGTTAAAAATTGTGGAAAATACCTAAAATCACATAGAAATAACTCTTGCAGAGCCAGTTGGAACCCAAATAAGAAATAATAAATTTTTAGTTACCCAAAATACCAAATAAACCATAAAACCAGGTATATTTTTAGACATATGGAATAACCAAACAACATTATAATAGAATAAATTGTATATCACAAAAAGAATGAAAAATGGGGGAAGAGGATTCCATGTAAGGGGGATTTGATCCCAAAATTGTAATAAATTGGGTGTGATAGAGGTTTTCTTGAATGATGGATCTTAGGGTTGTGTGACAAAAATTAAACATGATGAGAAGAATTTGGAAGTTGGGGAGGATAAATGGGGTCACACTGTTATAATTGTTTTTTAATTTTGATAAGATAAGAAGAATATATTTTATTTCATCTCAAATATTAATTTTTTAAGACCTTTTGTGACTCATTTCATTATTCATCGTAAAACAACTTTGTGAGATAATTATTTATGAAATAGTGCCCAAACATATCAATGGTATTTGTGATGAGTTTCCATTTCTAATAAAAAATAACACTAATTTTTTAAAAAAATGTTTCTCTACCAAAAATAAATGATTTTACAAGGAAATTTGTAATGGGTCCATTCCCATTCAAAATTACACATTTTTTTAGAAAGGATTACACGATTTACCCTTACTGTGGTAATTTGTTTTACTAAGATTGCTATTCAAAATGACTAAATAATTAAAGGAACCTATTTACCAAATTTACACTCCTAATTCCAAATATATAATCCTTTTTTCAATATTAAAATTCCATATATGGAAATTATTAATTTAAAATTAAAATAAAAAAATTCTAAGAAAAGTGGTTATTTATAAAAATACATTTTTAAGTATAGAAATGAATTTATACCAAATTCATGAATAAAATTCATTCCAAATATTATAATTAAAATATTATTAATAAAAATTAACTAATGGAATTTTAAAATTACTTCAAAATTGAACATGACCTTTCATTAAAAGAAAATAAATTTTTCAATAAAATATCATTATTTCTCACTATTCATTGAAAAACAATTCTTTTTTGAAACATGACATATATATTAAAATATGATAATTTCTATATAATAACTTCGTAAATTATCTCATTTTTATCAAATAAAATTTCTAAAAGTTATAAAAATTAGTTGAAATATTTTCTTACAAAAATTAATAAAACCCATTTTTAGGAAAATGTATTTTTGAAGAATAAAATTAATTTACTAAAAATTGGTTGATTATATAATAAAAATTTATCAATTAAATTATATTGAGTTGTAAATTTATATATATTTCCTAAAGTAGTTAATATTATTCATACTCACCAATTTAATGGCCATGTTTTTATGATCATGTTTATATAATAATATTTTTATGCTTTTTCTAATCTTGGTGTTGCAATTCATATATGATATTGAACATAGTTTTATTTTAATGCCTCAAGGTGATATGTGTCCTCCTCATTATAGTAATCCAAAAGGGGTGGTACTGAAATAGTTGTAGAACTATCAAACGTCAACTCTTGATTTCATGTTAAAATTTATATATATATAAATCTACCGCATTCAAAAGAATCCACAAAATACTATAAAAATTTAATTTATGAAATAGTTAGAAAATGATGTTTACCATCTTAATATTTTTTATATCTATAGATTCAATATGTATTCATTTAATCATGTTAATCACTACTTTATAATACTTGATAATGCGTTACTCCATCTATTATTCATAGGTTTTACCACCATCACAATATTGTATCTCACAAATGGTACCCCGGTATACTCAATATCAGCTTTAGCTTGACATCGACTTGATGTATCTTTAGAAAAATAAATAAAATATTGATCTTTCTATTCTTTATGCTATGTAGATAAATTTAAAAACATGTAAACTACTCCCATGGTCTACATCACATGAATTGAAATTTGGTATTATACATGTGTAATAATCATGGGATATATTTAACTATATATTATATTTTCTTCTACCAAATAATCACCATTAATGAAGCATAATCATCCCTTATTCATAGCCAATGATTTATCATGATCCGTGAATTGGAATGTGTTAGCTACCTGTATTGATAGTCAATCTCCTAGTAAAAATGAATGTACAATCTTCAAATATACCACAACCTCACAAATTATATACAATCATCACTTATAGTAACTCAAAACTCTAACTTACATCACTTTCATGTATTAGATACCACTCTATCTTAACCAAATTAAAATTTTAATCAACAGGATTCAATGAAAAAACTGATTATGACCCTAAAAACCATATGTGAATTGATAGAGGGTTGATGAATAGAACTGAGGATATAAACTACACAAAATGGGAGTCATTACCATCTAAAAAACACAAAAAATATGATAAAATAAAACTAAAACCACCAAATCATGAACCATTAGTAATATAATATCTACTGATATCATAAATAATATACATTTCATGAATATATTTCCATATAACCAAAATTCATGACAATTTTAAATTTAAAAAGCATCTATTAGTCATCAAAAATAGGTAAAGAATCCATATACCTCTGTGGTATATGAAACAATCCCTGACACTGTGATCCTTTTATCAACATTAAGCATCATTCAAACATAGACAAACAAGACTGCCGAAAAGTTTCTAAAACGGTATGTAAATGTAGGTAATATTATACACACATAAAAATCATCTTTCTACAAAAGTATTGAACATATATTGAAATATAAAGAACACATTATAATGAAATAGTGGAAATCATATATGAATTAATAGATATTACCCCACTATTTTCCCAACCCATGGGATAAATATGTCATTCTATTTGGTTTCACAATGACATATAGATGACACAGTTATATAAAATTTTTAGATAACATGTATTCCAACTCCATAAAAAATATATTGATAAGACATATAATATACATCACTCTGGAACAAAAATAATAATGACTCCCACAAACCACTCCCACCAAACATGACCACATTGGCCCAACATCTCATGTTATTAAGGATATCAACCTTGTTCTCTCTTCCATATTATTACATCAGCCATGTATACATATCATAATGAACATTGACCTCATACATTAGTGTTAAACCTACTAGAATCATGTGTAGTAGAACCACTATATATAATAAGTATAGCGGTGACTAGGTCTGCTAGATATCTATCACACTATGTCACTCACTCACTGTGTACTGGGTTACACAAGAGAAAACTAGGATCATGTGGTTGTATTTTTGTTACCCATACACATAAAAACTAGGAAACTAATATATATTAGTATTCACTCAAATATTAAATATCATAATAGATCATTCACACTTGTACTATTCACACTCAAACTGTGAGTGTAGTAACCCGTATTTTATAAATGTATAAAATATTTTATTTTTAGGTTTTATAATTTGATTCCCTTAAAAGGGGTAAAATGATAAATGTACCATAGTTTATTATCTTGGAAACATTTTCTGATACATCAATTGAACATTCAATTTATAATTTTCCTTTTGGATTTATTTTTGTGTAATTTCAATCTATTGGATTTTTTTGGTATATTTCATGATTATTGAAAAAGTGAATATTTATCCCCTGAGATAAAATATAATATCAATATTAAATTATGACTCTAATGGAATGTTTTTCAATACATTTGTTTTTGTAGTCATTTATTTTTCCTAGAAATTGTATAATTTAGATTGACCTCATTTAAACCATTGGAATGAGTATTTGTCTTCTATAAATTAAATAAAACTGAATTAATATATCGATATTGGTATGCTTGAATCTATGGCGGTAACATGACACTGTTTATTTTATGTGGTAGACCTAGGAAGGCAGAGGTTCACTAAGAAGGGTTTAAATAGTTAACAGTATTAAAATATTTTCTCTTTATTATATATTATGAAATCAACCTATATCACATGTTAGGGTGAGTGATCTCATTGCTTAACTCACACACATTGAGGAAATAAAACACAAAAGACTTTTTATATATAAGGTTTACTAATGAATATTATTTCATAATCCATGAAATTATCTTGAATCATCCAAGAACACTTGGTCTACTACAATAACTATGATTGATATAAAAGAGAAGCGTATATCCGTTTACTCATATTTCATGATAATCAATAATTATCTCCTAAAAATTATACCAAGTAGGTCCATTTTTCTATTGTGTTTTGAATAGGTGGGTATTATCCTTATTAATACAATAATTTTATCCCAGTATTATTATAATTCTTCTTCACGTATTACCTATATATAAACTTGTGACTTCCGTCTTCCTATATACACAACAAATATGTAATCTTTACACAAAAAAATTAATCATGTTCTCTTTCCCTTCTTCTTCTTATTCTACATGAATTATTGTAATTTTTCTATTCATATAATATCTTCATTCTTTGATAACTAAATAACACTCACTCCTATGCCTTACAAACTCTCTCTCTCTCTATCTCTAATACATATCCATCGCATGCATGCATTCAAGACCCTATTCAATTAAACTGACATAGTAGAAACACTTCTTATTCCAGTATGAATATGATTATCAAATTCAAATTCAACAAAAAAATACAATTTTTTTAGATTATCTTCTCAACTTATTATGATTATTTTTCTTTCGAACCATCCACATAAACAATATATAAATATTCATGTTGTTTTATGATAAAATAGTTTCACTGTCATCTTGTTCCTTTTAGTAATGTGACCCATTTCATCATGATGTGAGACCCTCTTCTGTTCTTCTCCAAATCTATATGAACATAGTGTGAAACCACACACTACTATATGATATTTAAAACCAAAAATATATCCTAGATAATTTTAGTCATGTGTTTTTATAAAGAAGACATTGTTTAAATCACATACCCTCGGATTTCGGTATTGCATGAAAATCATTTTCACTATGTTTCCAATATTCTCGACTACATAAATAAAAAATTTAATTCATTATATTTGATCCGTAAAATTATATTTTAAACATTGTGATATTAAAATATTAATTGATATTCTTCACCACGATGTGTTTAATACCACACTTGGGACATTAAACTTATAATGGTCTTTATTCATGATTTTTTTTCTCAAATAAAACCTTTTGGAACAACATGGGACATCCCATTAGGATCCTCAGACAATACCAATTTTCTTTACTCCCACTGAAAATGCTTTTCTGATATTTTTAGAACTTTGAAAATTTTAGACCATTAGTGTTACACAACATGGTCACAAGAAATTTGATTCCAATAAAATATTTCATTATTTATAAAATTAATTTATCATACTTATTATATATATTACTCTTATGTACCATCCCATGAAAGAATAATTTTCCAATTTACAAAATTCACATTCGAGTCATGATGACATCCACCACTACATGAAATAGCCTCTCTATTTATAATATAGAAACTTATAAATTATAAATATTTATAAAATTATCCTTTAAGATATTATCTCAATATCCCCTTTCTATTTTATGTTAATCATTGAACCACAATATAATTTAATATTTAATCTGTAAACGTGTGTTTTAAAAATACTCAATTCTTGAGCATCAATTCCATTTACACTTCCCAGGTATTCTCTAACCATGTTTCATGTATCACCATATTTCATTGATTTTCCCTAAACATGATTTTTTTTTAAAAAATCTGCCTTAAAATTTAAAAAACCATCCATGCACTTCCCATTATTCCAAAACGATTGAACGAAACATCAACTGAAATGATGAAATCATGAATGTCTTCATTCAAAACAACCCTTGGGTATCAAAACTATTTCCTGGGTCATAATCAGTTATTCCACTCACCTTTTTCATCATGGGCACTAAAATATCCCCCTTTAGATTTTATTTAAAAACAGTGTTTCTAAAATAAAATTAAATTCCAAAGTCATAGAAATTAATCACTAATAAAAAATTAACTCTAAATGAGTGAAATTAGTCCAAAGAAAAAAGAAATTTTAACAATAAAATCATATATTCCATTAAATATTTTCACACATCTACTTCTTCACATATACCCCTTAACTTATATTAATACTCTTAATATAAAATGAGAATCAGTTCAAAAAAATCTAACACATATTAAAAATATTCCTAAAATATGCTCACAAAACATGTTCGAATGGATCACATGATTATTTCAAATATTATCCCCTTTAAAAACTCTAACTAATATATGTTATCCCTAGAAAAGATATTTTTCCCCCATTAGTTTGAAATCATTCCTTTGAATTATATTTAATATTATTATTCTACCCATTTGTAAAAACCTTAACCAATAAACATGAATAGATATTTATTTTTACTCACCCCCCTTAATAGAAATAATAAAAGTAAAAAATTAAAGAGGGGATATATTCATCATACCATAAAATTTGATGAATAAAGGATAAGAATTATTCTACAAACATTATGAATTGATATTAAACCCCCATTTATTTCTAACCACTTTTATCAGAAAATATATTCTAAAACATGGATTTCTTTTGGGAGGTATATTATTCTCTATTTCTTCAATAATAATGATTTGAAAATATTATTTCTACCAACTACTCTCTACATATTTATTTTTATAGCATTAAAATTGTTATCCTAAAATTATTCCCCCATCAAATCCATTATAAAACTAAAATATTACTATTGATAAAACCTATGAATCCTTTTTATTAAGTATACATGTTTTAAAACCCATTATAGAATAAAAAATTTCTATTAGTATCACAAAATATTTCTCAATTTTCATACATGTCATATTCTTTAACATTTTTTCCCAAAACAGTAATAATTTTCCAATAGTACATTGTCCTCTAATTACAACACATCTATTATTAAAAAATTTCAAAACAAACTCATTATTTAGAAATACAACGTCATTTCCTTCATCAAAGTGTCTGTATAACCCTATTTTATTTGGTTTCAATTTATTTATAAATAATTTTTTCTTCAATTCCATCTTTTCTTATCTAGTTACTATTGAACTGATTCCTATAATTTTGAGTGATCCACTATTTTAAAATTTAATATTTTTTTTTCAAATCATAAAATCCTTAATAATATTTTAATCACCCTTAATGTGGGAATGTAATTCCCTATCCAAGATCCACGGATGCTTCTTTCTGATTATTTTTTTGGAAGTTAAAATGTCAAATCCATATCCTTGCCTTCCCATATCTTCCTTTAAAACCATATCATATTTAAAATTTTACTCGGTTGTGAAGGTATAATGATAAGATAATATTAAGTAAGATGACTCAATTGTTACATATTTCAATAGATTATTTCTGTGGTTGAACCATGTTTTAAACCATTAGCCATATTTTTATAATTTCTTCTCAACATATATAATCTGAGTGGGTTGAATTCCCCATAAAAATTATCTCTCATAAATAGTGGAAATTATATATTTTATTAATTAAACCAACATCTCTTTGACATGATCACAAATGCTCCATTGTAACGATACTATTCATAATATGTATATATTCCTATAAAAATATATTATTTCTAGATGTGGACACATTTTAGTTTTTCAATTTTTTACTATCAGACACATCCCCCTTTTTTGAACCAAAATAATATATACTCACAAAAAATTACAATTCACTATTAAATTATTTCTATAACATTTAGAAACTCCATTGGTAGAAGTTACTAAATTTTAATTAGTATTCCATGATTTATGAGATTTGTGAGAATTATTGTTTTCCTTAAACTTTAATCTCATTACTTATCAACTTGGATCAGGATTTTCACAAACACTTAAAAAATTTCAACCATTTGATGTAATATTTTTTCCTACTATAATATCACCATTAAATGAGAGTTAAAATAATTTAATAATATTTTTCATTGAGTTTTCTCTAGAAGCATTATTATAATTATGGAATTAATATTTTTACTTGTCCAATCCATTTTCATCATTGATAAATTTATTCTATAAAATATCAAAATCATTTTTAATTTTGGTTACCATTATTTTTATTTTAAAATAAACAATCATAAATTCATTAAAAAATACATCAATTTTTCAATTTCATTTTTCAACATTTTCATTTTTCAAGGAAAAATGGAGACAATTATTTAAAAAATTATTCTTATTTTCAAGTTGATAAATATTTAAGAGACACTCTTTGAGTTCCCAATTTATCAGTAAATCCAATTCGATGTCTTCCTCACTTTCATCATGGATTTTTAATAAACTATCAATAATTCTTCATTCACATATGAAATTAATATAATTTCTCTAGCTTCACTGAATGATTTTACATCTCTATCATTTTTAACATGAACACTATCACCAATCATAGATAATAATTTTTTTTGTTGAATTTATATAAATTATTACCTTTCACATTAATGAATATTTTGATTCTTTTTTCTCCAAGGAAATTATTCTCTTCTCATATTAATTATCAGTAACTTCATATTCTCCATTTTTTTGATACATTATTTTGATATTTCTAATACCCATCTAGTTGAATAAATTTTATGGTAAATTACCATGAAACTTATCCTTTCCACATTTGAAAATTCTTGTGATGGTAAGAAGAGATTTTCAAAATTCACATCAATATCCTCATTTAAATATATAATTCAAACTTCATATATATTTTTTATATTATTTTCATTCATCAAATAAATTGAAGAAATTTTTCTATCATCATTTTTTTTCTTCATGAAGACACATCCCTCCAAAATATTGGAAGTTATAATAATTCCATGAAGATCATATAATGGAATTTTACTCTGATCATACCCATTAACCAATATACCTTCGCATCAAACATGTTTTAAAAAATCATATAATATTCTAAATAAAATATTATTCTCAAAATTCTGTTGAAGACATTTGTTATTTATTACTATTACATTTACTCTTATGAATTATTCATTAACTGTTTCATCCGGATTCCTCTTGAGAACTTCATATCTTAATTTCCAAACAAAGAGATTTACTTATTTTACTTTCTCATTACCTTAATAAATATTTTTTAATTTCTTCCAAATTCCATTTGTTTTCTATATTTCTACAACATTGTGAAACTCCTTCTCAAAAATAGATTAGAAGATGAAATTTTGAGTATGACCATAAATAAAAAAATTCTTTATATTACTTATTCTTATAGTGGTATATTAACCACGAGGAACATATCTATAACTTAAAGCCTATAAAACATCTAAACTAATTGATAATAAATAATCCAACATACTAGATTTACATATATAACAATTTTTCCCAATGAAAGTTTTAATCAGCTTTTTTTTTGTTAAATTAATATTTATAATATTATAAAAAAACTAGAGACAAAATACTCAACCACATAGTGACATTTTTTCAAAAAAAATCAAACACCAACTGAATTAAAAATCGATAATAACATCAAACTTCAATCTTTTTTATATTTGTAGGAATACTGGACTATTATTATTTTAATTTTTGTGAACCAATAATGGTGAGGTTCAAAAAGAAAGGTGGGGTAGGGTGGGTGAATCAGTGGCCAATTTAATAAATTATTCCTATTATTATTTCTTTCAAAATAATCCTCCATAATTTTATAGAGTGATTGATCTCACTTGTTAACTCACACTCACAAAGGGAAGAAAAAAACAAAGATAATCAATGTAAAAATTTCAATACTCAAAATTATTATTCAATACTAGAATTGATATATAATCACATTAGATAAAACGATACAATTTAATGACCATGGTGGTTATAAATGAGAAATTTATATTTTTAATCTCATGTTACGTGATAATAAAAAAATATGTCTCCCACCAAGTCTCCCAGTTATTTTCAATACATTATTGATTTATAATGAGGATGGTATCATCCTTATCCCAATAATAAATGTCTCTTAACAATATTATATTTTTCCCACACATGTTTACTATATATAAAAGGTGTGACTTTCATATTAATCACTACACAAAATAAGTTTCATAATTACACACACAAACTAATCAAGTTAAATTTCACATATTCTTCATCTACTTATAATATCGAATTTATAACATTTCCATTATCTCTTAAAATTGTTTTCACCAAACATTACACAATAATCTTAAAATATTAAATCTTAATATATACAACACCCAAAACATCCACACATGCATGACTATTTCTAATTTATATTTCACATAAACAACACTTATTCTTATGGTACTTATTTTAATGTCCACTAAAAATTAAAAAAAATAACAAACTTCAATTAATTTAAACATGTCTTATCAAAACCTCCAACTTCTTCTTATTTTGAATTTCCTACATCATCACAGTGTTACTCTTTTTTCAATAATGGGAAACTAGTTCCCCCAAATACTTCTTTTTTTGGTGATATAACACATTTCATCTTGGAATGACAACTTATTATATTTTTATATTGGACTTCATAAACATGGAATGATTCCAAGAATTGTGATGAAACAAAAAATATTATATAATATTAATATCATCTTAAAATTTATATATGAATTATTTTAATTCATAGACCCATGCATTTCATCATTACTTGAAAAATATATTCATGATGTCGATAGAGTTCTCCATTAACTGTATCAAACATTAACTTCATGATGCGTGATACTGAAAAAAATAACATAACAATAATCATATTTAAACATGACACTGTATTATTCACCAAGGATTTTTGTAGTTTAATTTTTTTAAAATATTCACTAACCATGTTCTTCACCATGACATTTTGTACACTATTTCATTCCAACTACATTGAAATTACTTGGAACCACTGCCTAAATACCTTGTTCAAGGTAATGTTATACATTTTAAATTTTAAAAATGAATATTTTTCCCATACCATAGTGTATTCCATAGTATGGGATATCCCATTATGATCATCATATATTATTTAACTTATTTTACACCTAGGAAAACACTTCCTTGATAAAACGTGATTTTCGTAAAATGGACACCATCGGTTTACCATCGTGTTTCCAGCCCCAATTTTGATTTGTAATGAAAATAATAATCATAGTTTTTGAAATTAAAAGGATGTTAAAATTACTAGTCCATAGTATGGGTGTTTTATGAATTTTTTTTCTAATCATATATCTGAGGGTTGCAACATCTCTACGAGATGTTTTTGGATGTGGATCACGCTTTGGGAAGTGTTTCGGGTTCTCAGGTAGAAGTTGGAGTGGGGTAAAAGAACCCCCTCTATTTTTATTTTAGGATATATATTTATGTTCATGATATAACCCATATGAAACAAAATGATTGTCCCCTAAGAAATCCTTGGGGTTTCCCTAAGAAGTCTTTTTATACTACAACCCCTATTTGGTTAAACTGTGATGGCCTTCCATGATGTGTCACACCAAAAAGGGTGTGGGGGACACACCATAATTTATGGGGTCTATGGGGGTAGGTTAAACTATAAGAAACATCATTCAAAAACCCTAGTGGGTCATTCCATGATAGATTTTGGCTAGCAGTGTCTCCACTTACTCAGGGTGGTCACATCATGAACTATAAATTATAAACTATTACTTGTTTTGGTGAGGGTGTTGCATAACAAAACAATCAGGGTAACATTATTACTCATCTACTATCCATTTTTTAGAAGATATTGGTTTGTATTTTTAAAGGATTTTAAATTAAAAATACCACAATATTTTCTTTTGGTTTACACACGAGTAGTGGTGGTCGATCAATAATCTCCCTTATTCCTATCGTTCAGATCTCATTTGAATCAGATAGATTTATAGAGGTTCAATGCATGAATTTGATGTACGACCACTACCCTTATCCTTATTTTTATCCTGCTGTCTTTACTCTAATAGTTACTTAATTTGATAGGATTTCCCTATGACAATTTCACCAAATCATTGAGAAATCATACGGTTTTATTATTTTTATGTGATTTTTGTAAAGTAGGTTTCTAAATGTGGTATTTAAATAGTAATTCTTTGTTCAACTTGAATTATGTTTCCCATGGGATTTAATTATGTTTCTTATAAATTGTTTATTGAATTTACATTTGATTGTAGGGTGTAATTTGGGGATCTTCTGTGCCCTAGAAAGGGATACGTTTCTGTAGTGGGACATAACCCATTTCTAATTGTTTTAAAACCATTAAAATTCTTAGTGAAGTTTTTTATGGTTATTTATTTATATATTTATAATTATAAATTTTCCTTTTATTTATTTAATTTTATTTAATAATTTCATATGTTCTTATGGGCTAATAGGTGGTTAGAATAAGCTTTTTATTTGTTTATGGATCATCAATTAAATAAATTCACCCTTAATTTATTAATACTCTTATTCATTTAGTAATTATATATTCATGTGATGTTATTAATATTATCCTCATCATGATTCATTCCTTGTTTGATCCTTCCCATAGAGTGTTATGTTCTCATATTTTCCTAGTAATCAACATAGATATCATATTTTTTAAAATTATTCATTGGTAGAAACATTGTTGAGTGAGTGTTGGTGACCATGTTTATGGATTTTATGGTGATGTGATTTTATTTCAAAGAAAAAGTTGTTTCCTTGTTTAAAAATTGGATTTTAAAAATGGTTTGATTGAAATGGGTTGATTTCCAAAATATTTTTTAAATGTAATTTCAATACAATAATGGGTTGTTATAAATAGTTCTTGATGAAATTGTGTTAAAGGATATTGCTTGAGTATTAAGACTTATGATTACATTTATTAAAGGTTTAAAATGGATATTTGACTTTAATATTAATGGAACACAAAAGGTCTTGGTTACGTTTTTTTGGTCCAATTCACCTAGTTTGAGTGATGCCCCATTTTATAAAGGATGAATACATTGATATGATTTATGATTTTAATTTAATTGTGGGATATATTGATGAATTATGATGTGAGGTTGAGTGTGTGGACATTAATCTCTTTTTTTGGTATTAATGTACCTTTTTCCTTATGATATGTGGGATTAACCTGATAGACGGTAGTTGTGAGTTTAGATAACCTTATAAAATTTCCTTGCGGGGGAGATGAGAATGTAGAGAAGAATTACATGGTAGGTATGTATGAAAAACAAGGTATGAAAATTTTATCATACCAGGATATATGGATGATGAGATGTGTGATTCTAGGTCTTGAATGACTAGTACCAGTCTAATGATTTGGTGATATTCTTAAACGGGTTGCAGATTCTAGTTTTTGTTTCTTTCAATTTTCAGTTGTGTGTTTATTATATTTTAAAACCAGATATAATAGACCATACCTTCAGTGATTGGGTCATGGTAGGGATTATCTCATCAATGTGTTAAATGTTCATAGATAGATTAGCTTAAGAAAGAGGGGTTGAATCAGGCTTTACATCATTCCCTTTTGTAAGAGTATGGGGTTCATTTATATGTGATTTGAACCCTTATATTATGATAGGATGGGTTGGGTACTTGATGAGTAACCTTCCTTACAATATATTTGATTGGGTTCGATATATTCATCTGCCACTAAGAGGTGATCGGTTGGATGCTATTTGTGAGACCTCCCCTGAGGGGGGTATATTAGGTACTAGAAATATTTTGATATGATCATAACTTTATATTCATATGCCTTTACCACATTTAAATATAATCATTGTGACAATGATTTACACTGTATGGATATGGATCTGATATAGGTGGTGTCATGTGTTGTGGTGTCATGGTTAGAACGTAGTGAACTAATGTGTATTTTTATATGTTAATGGTGTGTTACATTTATAGGTGGGTTTCATTTAAAATAAAAACATCATTACCTAACAATATTTAACGAATATCCACTTAATCACAAGAACACTTCGTATGGTTATGGTAATGGGGATTTATACTAGTTTATTAAACTTACCACCCACATGTATACATGACGTGGGTTTCAATGTATGTGATATGAACTTCATGTTTTATATCAGGTATAGGTATAACTTAGAGTTAGGAATGGGATTTAGGTCTATTAGGTTGTACAAAATGGTCATTCAACTAATTAGATTATGTGTGTTCAATACGAGGTCTTGTAGTTTATTTTTTAGTTATTGTTGAAAATTTGTGTTGTCTAGTTTTAATTTACCCATATAATGTCTTTTTTATTATTTTATAAGTCTTGTTCACTCTATTATGTTTGGATGAATCATATAGATAGCTCACTACCTTATATTTTAGACTATAAGGGACCTCTTAGATCAATTATTGTCTAACTATAAGATTGGGGATATATGATTGATATATGGGTCATACTCGATGTTTAGTAGTTTCTAGAATGACCCATGGGATTTATTTTTTATTTCATTGTATCATAATGGATAAATTAGGCCCTCACCACTAGTCAAAAGCCATTTAATTGTATAGTTCCATAGTTATGGTTAGGTTATAAACACCAATAATTTATCGTTTCAAAAATATAGTATAATACATTAAAAATGGTATAAGAGTGTATCATGTTTTGGGATATATTTACCTAATGGTGGATTTAGGTTGTCAAGACTTAGGTGGTAGATCAAGATCATTATTTTCTAATAAGAAAATGGTTTAAAATTATGATTATTGGGGATACCTAGTATTGTTCTTAACATCTATAGGATGACTGAGGTGTGGTATTGGAATGAGAATCCCATTTCATGATAGATGATACTCAAGATGTGTCATAGGGGTTGACCAAGTTCCATCAAGTTATTAATTTATAATGACAAAGTCATGCTTAAGGAACGATAAACACACCTTTGTGTAGTGTTGTTTATATATTCATCATTAGAATCCAATTTTAATTTAAGAATCATATAAAATATTTTATTTATTTTCAAATTACATTATAACAAGTGATTATTTTAATATTAATTCAAGGGACTCATTTTATTGATTTTTATTTAGATAGTTCTCTTCCAAAGTACAATGATTTTGTGGATGGTTGATTTCTATTGAAAAATCCTATTTTAAAGAGAAAACTCTTTGGTTGGAAGGATTTATACATCATAAACGTTTCATAATATGGTTTCACATGAATTTAAATTTGTAATTAGTGTTGTGTGAATCATATGTATTTTCTAGTTTTGATAAAATCATAGGAAAAGGGTATTCAAAATTTGAATTCAAATATATTAGAAATCAATATTTAAAAATGGTTTCAAAAATGGGATTATATTATAGGTAAGTGATATTTCAGATTGGTGATTTTGGTTCATTCATAATTTGTGAAAACCCATGTTTATAAAAAATGTTTTAAAAAATTGGGTGAGTTTTGATGTCTAAAAAATGTTTTCAGATGGACTTTAAAATAGAAACTAGTACCCATATAAACAAGAATAATTTGGTTTTAGTGGATTGGCAAGGGTTGACATGAATTCCTTAATTTTGTGCTCAACATATGTACCATGTTCTTTGAAAATTTCCAATTTAAATTAAATAGTTTTTACTTTATTTGGTCTAATGTTGATGAAAAAAATTGGTTCTTGCATTGATAGGGTTAGCTTAATTTTTTAATAGTTATATAGGAGTGTCCTTGGAGTTTTATCATTTAATTAAAATGTATATAGTAGTTTTGTTATAAGAATATATTTTTAGGATCATTGAATATATTTTTAGATTTAAACTTTTTTAGGTGGATGTGATGGTTTAATGGTTCTATGGTTTGGACAATTTTATTTTAGTTTTAATAGGTGATTTTTATGGTGGGAAAACCATTATTTCAAATCGACTATTTGTATATGAGTCTTCTAGTGTGTAAAACCATAATATTGACGATGAATAATTTTTTTAATTTATTATATGGGATTTAAGATAACATTTGAGAAATATCACTGTGTTCAGTGTTTAGTTTTCTATGTTGGGGATCAGGTATAATCAGGGGGTCCATGTTTAACTGTTGCAACAAAAAATGGAAAAGACACATGAATAGGGAAGTATATGGTTTGGTAAAGTGATGTGATGATATTGATGATTTTCAGGGGGTGTCAAATATTTCATGGAGGTATGAACCACATATATTTTATGATTGTAGATTCTATGGAATATGAGAGTAAGCTAGATCTAATATGTGTTAGTAAGCATTGGTGGAGTATGATAGAAAATTTAGTCTATAGAAGATTCAACCATTGGTTTACACTGAATTTAATGCTTAGAATTCATGTTTGTTTTTTTAGGACTTTATAATGCCTCAAAGAATTAAGGGAATTGCGGTTGAGAGATGTGGAGGTGCATATGTTGGAAAGGTAGGGCATTTTTGGGTAAAGTCTTCCAAATAAGGAAAAACTACTATTGTGGGTGTATAATTTGATTTGGTGAGGTGGATTCCACATAAAGGTTATTATATAATCTCAAAATAACCTGATTCAAGTGATGTGATTCTGATTACAAATATAAGTATATTAATCTTGGCAAAAGGGTAGCATGATTTTTTGTGAATTGTGTGCTCGAGGTTGGAGTTATGTTATAACAACTCTGCTATTTATTACACACATAGACATGATTTATTTCATAAACATGAACTTAAGTCAAGTATGAGGATCATGAGTTATAGTGTCTTGGAAAATTATGAATATTACATAACAACTTAGAACATAAAACATAACATCTTTATTGAAAACTTCTTTTACATGACCACAACATTCCTTCGTACTTATCATTGCATGAGTTAACCTAAGGAAATGCGTAAGAAAAGGGTGAGATATAAATCCCAATAAGGGAGTAAAAAGGGAGTAATGGGAATAATATAGTTTATATCAACCAATACGAATATCACTGTAGCACAATAGAAACAATAACATAAAATCATGATCTTGCATGATTACAATAACATGGAAACGGAGAAACAACATTAAACATGATATTAGAATGAGTCTGGGATTATTGCACATGGAGCAGGAGTAAACCCTCATTTCACATGAATTTTCTTGAGTAAACCCTTATTGTACATGACTTATCATGATACTACTCATTTCCCAATGCATTGGAGAACTATCAGGGCGCACCCTTCTTAATTATTTTATTTCATGCATAAGAGTGCCACATAGATCATACAACAAGTATTCATTAAACAACATAAGTTATTCCATGAATAAGATTTGAAGATAACATAAATTTAATTCCCCTATCAACAAGTACATGTCCATAAATTTGAATACCCTTTATAGATAAATGGTTTTGGTATTCACTTACATGGTGATTTTGGCATCGAAATGTTGGTGTATCTTCAATATCATAACAACGTCAAAGAGAAATCATAAAATGGGATGATAAGATAGAAAGGGGTCTGTCATAATTTATACATGAAATTTAAAATAAGAGGGTTATGGGACATAATATTCCCACATATGTAATCGATCATATATGCATAATATAAAAAGATTCTTGAAAGTATATGAGGAGAGAGAAATTATTTACGAAATTTCGGTATGATAACGGGTGTACATGGGAGGCATTAATGGGATTGAAAGAGGTATCTAATTAATAAAAAATTACTAGAGAAGTATGGGAAATGTGTGAAATCATACCACAACATTTTTAATTGAAAATAATTGTGTATAAAAACATAAAAAAATTGAGACAAAAATGATAAAGGAGGAAATCCCTTACTTGGAAGTGTGATCCCAAAAGATAGATAAAGGCTTGAGAGGGGCTTCTTACGAGCTTGGGGAACCTTGGTAGGATTATAAAGAGAGGAGGGAAAGGTTTGGTCAATCTCCAATGTATTTTATTGAAGTTTAATGGGATATTGAGTGGGTGTATATAAGAAAGGAGAGGCAATTTGTTTATTATTTAGGTTTTTGACACCACACATTAAAATAATCAAAACCACAAACCATCCCATGGTTTTTCCCATGGTTTCAACCTAAGTGGAGGGGAAAACATTATTTTATAAGTCCAATGACCTATATTATTAAAATATTAGGCTTGATTATGTGGAGTTGTGTCATACTATCAAGGAAATCATTTTAAAAAGATAAAATATTTTGTTAATCTTGGAGGGTCCACTAAGGCATCATAAAAATATTCAAAAATTATATAAAATCACATTATTTTAAATATAAAACATATATTTTACAATTTATTGTATTTTATTTCATCACTATAAGGTTATTATGATGTCAAGAAACACAATATACATTTAAACGGTATTTAATTTTTACCCAAAAATTTGACTGGTAATGAAAATTATAAAAAATTCACCATCAGATAATTTTGATTCCCTGAATCAAAAAAATAATATTAATTTTATCTAAAAATTTATATAAAATGGTAATTTTAAATTTTATAATAAAAACCAATATTTATTGAAAATTCATGGGTTTTGACAGAAACTATTTTCAAGTATTAATAAAAATTACAATTGTATTCATAAAAATTATATGATCATTTATATTTAATAAAAATTAATTTAGTTATAATATTTTATTAAAATATTATTTAATTCAAAAATCCATTTATTAATCAAAATAGATTTCTTAATTTAATTCAAATATTAACTAAAAATACTATTTTTTCATTAAAATCCATTTACAAAGTAACAATAATGAAATGAATGTATTTTCATTATAAAAATAATAATGCACATCATCATAGTGATAGGGTCTTGTCACATAACCCTTTATAACACTCACATAATACCGAAGGGTAAGGTTTGCGATAGTGACAGACTCTTTGGGAAATGCAGATAACAACGCTTGGGTGGTATTCTCAATTAACTTCTACATCTCCCATAGGTGGTTCCGTTCAAGCTTAATGTGTTGAAGCTCTACTTGGGATTCATCAAGAGTGATGCCCAGTGATGCTTCATCCATTCTGATATTCGACAAATGGGCTTCATATAGAGCAATTCTACTAGATGATGGAATCAATTCCTTTGTCCGAGTAATTAGAAATGTTAAATCCCTGTATTTATAATAATCATGGGATCACTATTCAATAGCTATATTAGCACTGGTAACAATTATTAACAATATTTTAAAATTCAAAAACATAAAACCAAGTAAGTGCATGTGTTTTATATAACCATTTTACATAATAGGACATTTAATTAGATCATGAGGAATTTTAATTAATAAATGTTCGGGTCATTACATTCTTTCCCCCTTGAGAAAATTTTCCCTCAAAATTTAATTTTTCTCTCACTAAAACCGATGAGGGTAACTCTACTTAATCACATCATCTGATTCCCATGTTTTTTTCTTAAATGTTTTTTTCTCCACAACAAATTGACGATGGGAATTGTATTATTTTGTTGAAATTGTATCATATGATCTAAGATCTTCCCTGGAATCTCTTCATAGGAAAATTCATTATCAAATGGTACCACCTATGGATTGAGTACATGTGATGGGTTAGGTATTTAAATCCTCAAGAGTGGTACATGGAATACATCATGTACTTGAGACAAGATTGGTGTGAGTGTTAGTCGATAAGCCACTAGTCCAATGCGATCATGGATCTGAAAAGGGTTGATGTACCTTTGACTAAGCTTTCCTTTATTCCCAAATCTCATAACTCTATTCCATGATGATATGAGAAGGAATACTATGTCTCAAACATCAATCTCTAGGTCTTGTTATCGATTATCAGAATAACTCTTCTATCGACTCAAAGTAGATCTAATGTGCTGCTAGATGGTCTTAACCTTCTCTATCATTTCTTCGACCAATTCTGGACCAAGTAGTTTTCTCTCCCCAAATACAGTCCAACATGTCTGTGTTTTGAACCTCTTCCCATGAAGGAATTCATAAGGATCCTTTTTTTCATCAGTGGAAACTATTATTATAAGAGAACTCAACTAGAATAAGATGTCGATTCCATCCTCTTTTTATGTCCCTTGAGCATTCTCTGAACATATCCTCAAGTGTTTGGATAGTCCACACAGATTTTCCATTAGTTTTGGGATGATAATTTATAATAAAGTTCATCTTAGTATTCAGAGTGTGTTGGATACTCTTCCAAAACATAAAGGTGAATATTAGATCTCGATCGGATACAATAGATAGTGGTACTCCATATAGCCTTACCACTTCTCTGATTTATATCTATTCAAATTGATCAAATGATAAATCCTCTCAAATTGAAATGAAGTGTGTAGTCTTTTTAAGAAGACCAAAACAACCCAGATAATTTTTTTCCCATTGGATGTATTTAGAAGTCTGGTGATAAAGTCTAAGGTGATGTTCTCCCATTTCCTTATTGAGATGGGTAATTGTTTCTTTATCCCCTTAAAATTCTGCCTCTTAGCTTTCACTTGAGGACATACCAGGCACTTTGATGTATACTCATCGATATACTTCTTCATGTTATCCTAGAAATAATGCTCTCAAAGATGTCAATACATATTTGTCTTTCCTAGGTGAATGGAGAAATTAAAACTATGTGCATCATCAAAAAGTTCTTCTTTAACTCTAGATTTGGTGGAATCCATATTCTTGTCCCAAATCTCATAATTTCTAATTCAGTAACATTGAACTTTGTGGATTTTCCTTTCCTGATAGTTTCCATATTCTTCTGAATTCACATATCATCATTTTGAGAATCCTTTAACCCTTCCTAATATTATTTTTAAGCAATCATTTGTTAAATGATTGATGATTTTCAATTATTTATGATTCTCATGTCCATATTCATCAAATATATGAATATTGGATCTTTTTCAATTCCCATCAATGATAGAATCATTGGGTGTTTTTTAATCAGAGCATCCACCACCTAGTTCGAATTCCAATGGTCGTAATAGATTGAGAAGTAATAGTCTATGATCATCTTTATAAACCATCGTTAGAGTAATTTTAAATCTTTCTATGTGAATTTATACTTGAGGGTTTTTTGATCCATATATATTTCACTCTTCTCCCCAAAGAGGTAATGCCCCCAATTCTTCAAAGAAGAGATTACTATAGCTTCCTCCAGATCATGTGTTGGATACTTTTTCTCATGAAAATTCAATTGAATTGAATCATAATAAATAACATGGTCATTTTTTATCAACACACATCCCATTACCATCCTCAAATAATCACTAAATACCAAAAAAAGTTTTCCCCTAGTTGGTAGTGTGAGAACGAGGGTAGTGATAAGCCTCCTTTTCAACTCCTTGAAGCTATCTTCACATTCATCACTCCAATAAAACATGACTTCGTTCCTACATATCTTGGTAATAGGGTTTTACAATCTTAAGAAAGTTCTCACAAATAGGCGATAATATCCAACTAGCCCTAGGAAGCTATAGATATCTGTAACTATTGTTGGACTCATCCATCCCTTAATTGTAGCTTTCTTGGAGGGATCCATGGATATCCCATATCTTATGATGATATGACCCAAGAATGAGACCTCCTTTAACTAGAACTCAAACTTGTTCTAATTTTCATTGAGCTTCTCCTTTCAAAAGGTCTCTAGTAGAGTGGTTAGATTCTCCTCATGCTTCTCATTTGTTTTGAATTATTTTAGAATCTTATCTATAAAGGCTACCATAAATTTGTTGACGAAATCTCTAAAACTCTATTCATCAAGTCCATGAAGATTTATGGAGCATTTTTGAGTCCAAAATTCATTACTATAAATTCATAATGCTTGTACAATGTATGAAAAGCGGCCTTGAAAGTATCCTCCTTATTCACCCTTAATTGGTAATATCCTGACCGCAAATCCACCTTGGAGAAGTATTGAGTTCCACACAGATGATCGAGAAATTCATCAATTCATGGTAGAGGATACTTGTTATTTATTGAGATTTATTTAAGATAACTATATTTAACTCAAAGGCACGTTGGACCATTCTTCTTATATACAAAGAGGACTAGTGCACCCCATGGTGAAGCACTTGCACATATAAACCCTTTATCCAGATTATCCAGTAGTTGTTTCTTTTGCTTATCATGCTTCACAACAACCATTCTATATGGATTCTTCGATATTGGCACTTCTCTAGGTATAAGATCAATTGAGAATTAAACATCTCCTCTTATGTGTAAGACCAAGAAATTCCTCGGTAAATACATTAGAAAATCCTCTCACAAAAGTCATGTTTTCAAGGAGGGTTTCGTCCTTAGACTCAATCGTGTAATAAAGATACGCATGATCATAGGGCAGTAATATCTGTTCTTTATATGATGGTTATAAAGAAGATTCATCCTCCTCCTTGCACTTGTATAGAATCAGGGGTCGTTTCTCCATATAGAGAGTGGTTTCCCTCTCACAGCAATTTATGATGGATATATATAGGAAAAGATAATACATGGTAAGAATTGCATCAAATTATACTAGAGGGAGTATAATGAGGTTCGTTGGGTAGTTAAATCCAAAAAATTTGATAGGGGAGTATTCATATTCATGGGTTGTAATGATTCCCCATTTGTCATTCTCACCGACATCATTATTTCAATGATTTGTTGGGGTCTTGGGATTGTTATAATAAACCATTAGGATATAAAATAACTCATAGAACCAGAATCATTATGTTCGCTATTATTGAATGAATATCTATCATACCTCTCACCATTTCATTGTTGGGGTTTTCTTCGATGGTAGTGATGGAAAAAAGCTCTCCCTTGTTGCCTTGGAGGTTGTTTGTTGCCTCTGAAAACCCTTGTCTCAGGGAACTGGTTTAAAAATTTCCATGGTTCCTTATAGTTGAAGTAATGAACAATGTGTTTAGGGTTAAATAGAGTGTTTCTCTCCTCTGTCACAATAGTGGGTTTTTCTTGTCGGCATTTAATAGTCAGGTTACCTTCTCTTCAATACCTAAATAATTTTCTTCTCCCCTTCAGGAAATTTCTTGGGTGCCTCTTTCCACGCCTTTGGAATGTGGGGTGCTGAAATTTAGTAGTACAATTAGATTTATCCATTAGACCAACAGTATTAAATTCCACCTTACTCATCTTATCACCATGATACCCCTGAGATTCGTTGATCCCCATTTTGAATTTTAAGGTACAATAAAAATTTTCTCTTAGAAATCGAAGTCATGGATCACTAGGGATTTCCTTTAGCTAGGTTTTAGCCCAAAAAAGATGTGGTCAAACTTTAATTTGGGGGTAATGATAAGGCTGGAGAAATATCATGCAAGCCTTGTGATGTTTGACTCATACGCTCTGATGGATTCGTCATCTTTTTGCATGAGGGAAAAAATTTTCCATTACATATTAAGTTGGAGGGTGTGTCGAAAATATTTTTCAAAAAACATTTTCCAGAAATATTTTCATTCAAATACCTCCATCTCCCCTATAGGCTTCGTATATTTGATCAGTGTTCACCATTTATTAGGTTCACCCTCCATACGATAAGCATCCAAAAGAACCTTCTGTTGTTTGGAACATTGAAGGATGGAGAAGATATTTTCAATGGAGTTGATCCATTAATAAGCAATTAATGGATCAAATGATCCATTAAAATTATGAGGCCTTTGTCTCATGAAGCTCTTTATTGTGTCTTTTTCGTTCTTATGGGGGGTTGGATGTTCCTCTTGACCCATGTTTCTGTTCAAAACATTAGTTAATTGAGAAAACATAGTGATAAAGTTTGTGATTCCTGCTCCCATCAAATTGGGAATATAACTATAACAGCTGATAAAACACAATATTATTGAATATTTGGTTGATAATATATGAAATAATTTCCTCACAACTTTCTTAATATGTTTATTTATAAAATATTTGGGATTATATCACTCATTAGAAAATTTAGTGAAAATTCATGTTCTACCCTTTAAAATTCTATGTATCATTTTAGAAATAAATATTTAGATATGTATTATTTGAATATAAAATTCTACAAATATATTCCTATCTTAATGGTCTATAACTTTCATTCAAGACATTGGATTTAAATCATGCATTTTATGGGTGTAAAAGGTTCATGAAGTCAAAGTTTGTCTTGACTTGCCAGATTGGACATTGGTTCTATATGTGGTCCATAACGTCCTCATCCAATAATTTATTAGGGCTAAATTTGAGAGGAACTAGAGGATTAATTTTAGAAAAAATAATCATTTTAGAAGTAAAGTAGGTTCACGCCTTTTGTGTTCAAATATGTGGTGCAAGTGTGACTAATTTATTTGGCCGAATTTCTCCATTCACACTTGAAACCACTTTAAACATATCCTTCCCTCCACTATATAAATTGGTGTTTTTTCATTTCGATGGCTTGGGATTATCATTAGGATATTGAAGGTATAATATAATTGAGTGCATCAATAGGGCTCAAATCAAACATTCGTGGTCTACGGGAAGTGGTGACATTTGCCCAAGTGGAGAATTCCTCCACACTAGGAATTTTGAAATTGGAAACTCTTCTAAAAAATATAAAACTGAATACAATGGCTGAAAATAACAATAATAAATTTAATAGAACTATTCGAGAGTTTTTTTCACCTAATATTATTTATCAACCTACATGAATTTCATATCCATCTCTCGTATCATACATTGAACTAATATTTATGTCCATTCAACTTCTTCCAAAATTCCATTGCTTATCTGGTTAGGATCCAAAAAAAACATTTAAGAGAATTCAATGTGGTATTCTAAAAAATTAAACAATTAAATATCTCTACAGATCAAATTAAACTTAGAGCATTCCCATTCTCACTTTATGAAACTACTAATGATTGGATGTATTATTTCCATGAAAAATATGTAACACGTCTGAAAGATTTGAAATAGCTTTTCTTGGAGATATTTTTTCCAACATCAAGTACCAATTCCATTTTAAATGAGATCTCAAGGATCAAGAAGGCATATGGGGAGTCAATTTATGTGTATTGGGATGTATTTAATAAGTTTTGTGCAAGCTTCACACATAACCAAATCAGCAAGAAACTTCTCATCAAGTACTTCTATGAAGGAAATAACACCTATGGAGAGGAGAATGGTAGATGGTGTACCTATATGATCATTTTTCAACAAAATACCAGTATCCACACGTTAATTTATTGAAAAGATGGCACAAAACTCTCAAGAATATGGTGATCGAGGTACCCCCCATGTTAGTGGAGTATATTAAGTAATTCCACGTTCTCTTGAAAGAAATCTGATTGATACCAAGTTGTAAGAATTTACAAATATGGTGAGATAGATACCACTGGCTCAAAAGACATCCCAATCCCCTCATTCAAGGCCTTGTGGTATTTTCAGTGAGACAAGCCACCCAACTAACTGTTTCCCCCAACTACAAGAAACAGGATATTGTGTAGTAGGGTTTCCTAGGAGACCATATTTGCAGCAGCAAGAACCACATCCCCAAAAGAAGTTTGATTCCATTGTTCCAATATACAACCAAGGTTTAGAGGATTAATCAGAAAACAGATATGACTCTGTATAACAAAAACGCTCCCCCTTTCAACAAAACATCCAGTAGCCTCCACCTTACCAACAGGTCTTCCAACAACCCCAAAAGAGATTTGAAGGTAAAGAATCAACATGTCAAAAAAAGAGACTTATCATCCAAATATAGATTCTAATATTGATGATATTTTGAAACAATTTTTCCTTAATCAATAGAATGAGTTGATGATTCATCATTCAGAGTATAGGGACATTAAAACTCGAATAATCTAGATTGCCACAACCCTCGATGAAATGGTATGTAAGAATTATGGAAATATACCTTCTCAAACTACACCAAATACAATGGGGAATTTTATTTCCATATCATTGAGAAGTGGGAATCAAAAAATTTATTCTTATTCACCTACCATTCCACCAGAAATCACCATAACATCAGAGAATCCCCATTGAAGAACAACAAATGAGAATCCCACAGAAAAAGAAAATGGTAAGAAAAATATCGATGATGTTCCTCGAAAACCCCTTCCCTTTCCAAATAGGGTAGTACAAACCAAGAAGATGTATGGGGAGGTGATTCAAAAAGATTTTTTGGACACATTCATAGATGTAGAGAAAAAAACCCCTTTTTTGAAGTCATTAATCAAATCCCATTGTATTCTAAATTATTAAAAGAACATTGTACCAATTGAAGATGGATCAAGGGAAATGAGAGGATCAATCTTAGAAGGAATGTGTCAGTACTCATTACAGTAACAATAGAAATTTCATCAATGTTCATGGATCCCAGGACATTCACCATCGCATGAACCATAGGGGAGTTTCACTTTTATGATGCTTTTTGTGATTTAGGAGCATCCATAAATGTGACGCCTCACTCTGTATTCTCTTCTTTGTAGGTTGGTGAGTTAAATATTACAATATTAGTAGTGCAGTTGTCGAATAGAGCTACTACATATCCATTGAGAGTCCTTGAGGATGTACTTGTCCTGGTAAGATACATGATCTTTCCAGCATATTTCTACATTCATAACATGGAGGATGATCATGTATGTTCTCATGATCCAATTTTCTTTGGTATTCCCTTCCTCAAAATTATAAAAACAATTATAAATTTCCATGAAGGTACACCTTCCATGGAGTTTTGAGATGATGTTGTGATATTTAATATTATGGATTTAATGATGTACCCCTCATAAGACCATTCTTATTTTCTTATATCCCATTTTGAACCACAAAATAAAAATCCCTTGGAATTTGATTGTCCTATTCTTAAAGAGATTTTGAGTATTGGTTCTAGTTTGATGTCTAAGAGAACCTCCACACCGATTTATAAATAAAAAAACTATCTTATGTTTTATTTTGGAAAGGATTCATAATCTTATTTTGATCATGTTCACTATGATTATTACTTTTCCAACATGGGAGTCTCTCATGAGATCACTTGGATGAATGAATTCCCGCCAGAGTTTATTCCTGCTTTTATTAAGGATTCTATAAAATTTCCCTCTATCCATCTGTTGTAACTTGTTTGTGACTTTCTCTTTTGAATAAATTTCTTAGTTCTGGTATTTTGACCAGAACCTACCTTTTAATAAAAATCAGGGAAATCAGTTGGTCCTTGGGTGACATATTAGGTATTAGACCCTTTATTTGTATGCATATAATTATTTTGTATGAACGGGTTAAGCTGGTTATGTATCCACAAAGTAGATTGAACCCAAATCTTCTGGAAGTTGTGAAAAAAGAGGTTGAAAAATTGCTCAAGGCTGGTATAATTTTTCCAATTTTAGATTCACAGTGGGTATGTATTATTCAATTAGTGCATAATAAATGTGGTGTTACTATCATTAAAAATGTGAAATATGAGTTATTTCTAATTATGGTGCAAAATAGTAGGTGTGTCTGTATTGATTATAGAAAACTATATCAATACACTCGCAAGGACCATTTCCCCCTCCCATTTATTGATCAAATTCTTGAGAGACTATCTGGGAAGACAAATTATTATTTCATGGATTGATTTTATAAATATTTTCAGGGTCTTATTGCTCTGTAGGATCAAGATAAGACAACATTCACCTAACCCTTCAGCATATTTTCCTACTGTAGGATTCCATTTGGAATTCGCAATGCCCAAGGTAAATTCCAAAGATGCACGGTGGCTGACCTAGTTCCTTATCTAAAAGAGGATGTGAATTAAACAAAACTTAATAGGATTTAAGAGAAAAAAGGAAATAAGTGACAAAAATGAGACTTGATATAGGGGGTTTGGTTTTGTGACTTTCGAACAATAAACTAAACAACAAACAAGAACAATCAAAAACACAGTTTCTTTAAAAGTACTTACATAAGAAGACTTATTTGATCTAATGTACCCACATTACCATTCATTTATAATTATCCCATATGATTATAATTCATTCAATTATGATCCCCTATTCCTTTCAACCACTGAACCCTACAGAAATTAACAAGAGAACAAATATTTAAAAAAATGATCTCGAGGTTAGCTTTGGGACATCCAATTGCAACACCCTTCCATGATTGTGATCCTAGCCCTCGAGAAAACTATTTAGAGGATATTTTCACTCATTGGGAGGGTTGTTCAGGGATTTAGGAAGTTGTGTATGAATGGGTGTCTCTTGGGAACACCTCACAACCCTTAGATGAAGGAAGTCCTTGTGCAAACATCTCTTCCAAGAAGGCTCTCTTCTCCCACCTCCAACTTGTTTTTCCTTGTTTTTACGCATGTAACATGAATTTTATTCAATAAATGTTATATATTATTCTACTTTAATCAGTATATTCTCTTCTTAGTTTGGAATCTATGAGTGGAGATGAAATAGGATATTACCTAGTCAATCCATTTCTTATGAAAAATATCTTCATGATGACAACTCCTCCTATGGAAGAGTGATTTCTTTCATAGTTGATCTAATCCCTACTCTATTCATTTATTTATTTTGAGTCCATAAACATACTGTAATTCATAAATTTTGATCAATTAATTATTTTTTAATTTATATTCTACTTGATTTACTTTCACATGACCACGTGGTCAGGCTTGTGTAAATCGTGTGATTGAAAACTCAATCGCAAAATATAATAAACATGGGAAAGAATTGTAGGGTTCATGTCTCATCCCTAAAATCAATTAATTATCCTTTCTAAAGATTATGTGTTTTTTTAATTTTTTGCTGACCAGAATTTGGATTTTGCATCACAATCATTGTAGGGTGCTATGATTGGATTTCCCGAAGTTAACCTATGGGTCATTTTTTTAAAATATTTTTGGTCTTGTTAACTTCTATAGGGTTTGGGGGTTGACAAGATTAGGGGATCATAATTGAATGAATTAAAATCATATGGGATATTGATAAATGAATAGTGAATGGGGTAGATTATATCAATTATGTCTTCTCATATATGTGTTTTTAAAGAAACTGTGTTTTTTATTAGTCTTGTTTTTGGATGAGTTTATTGTCTGAAAGTCACAAAACAACCCCCCCCCCAAATATTTTGTTTCATTTGTTTTTCCCTTACTTAATTTTTTATTCTTCAAGCCTATTACAGGATGTTTAATTCACATTATATTTAAGATAATGACTTTGTTCAGCCACTGTGCTGCACTTAGTTAAGTCACAAACTTTTTTGAGAGCATGTGTGACATAGATCATCAAATAGGCACAATTTCCAGGGGAAATTTTGTTATTAAAACCATTTTAGGCAATTTATTTATTGTTATTGTTATTTTTTTTATTTTCTTCTCCCCCATTTTCTTTTGAGTTCTTTCTTCCCCGGCTTGTTTTTTTCTTCAGACCATTAATTGAAACCTCATTTAATGATATTGGAGTCCACCAATTTTTGTTTCTCTCTTTTATATAGTTTATGACATGATCCCATCCTAAAGATCTCTTTGATCTAGACCACAAGAATGAGAACATCCTTAGGGATAAAATCATAAAATCTTGATCTACAAGAAGTTTCGACATTTACCTAACTAGAGAGTTCCCCCACTCTAGGAATTCTGAAATTCGATACTCCTCAAAAACAAATATTAAAATAAATAAAATAAATGAAAATAAAAACAACAAACTCAATAAGAATATTTGAGAGATGGATGTAACTAATATTAATCATCAACCTATATGCATTTCATATACAACTCTCGAATTAGGCTTTGAAATAATATATTTTCTAATTCACATTCTTCCAATAGGTCATGGCTTATCTAGTGAGGATCCAAACAATCATTTAAAATAATTGAATGTGGTATTATCACAAATGAATTCAATAAATGTCTCTGAAAATCAAATAAAACATAGAGCATTCACATTCTCATTTGATGGAACTGCTACGGATTGGATGTATTATTTATATCCTAAAGATGTAACATGTGGGAACTCTTTGAAATAACTTTTACTACAAATATTTTTCCATAATCAAGGACCACATCCATTCAAAATGAGATCCCTGGGGTAAAATATGCACATGGGGAGTCAATGTATGAGTATTGGGAGAGATTCAAGAAGTTCTGTGCAAGCTTCCCCCATCACAAAATCAGCGAGAAACTCCGCATCTAGAGCTTCTATAAAGGACTAACACCTATGGACATGTGAATAGTTAATTCCATAGTTAGAGGACCATTGATAAAAAACACCAGTATCCATACGTGCATTGATTGACAATATGGAAAAAAACTCCCAACAATTTAGTGATCAAGTTACCCAATATGTTAGAGAAGTAAATAATATTTCTTTGGCTCAAAAGACATCCCAACAGCCTCCTTCAAGGCTTTATGGAACTTTTACTGAGTCAAGCCACCCAATTGACTATTGTACCTAACTACAAGAAATAGAAGATGGGGCAGCATTGTTTCTTGGGAAACCATATTAGCAGCAAAAACAACCATATCCCCAAAAAAATCTTGATTTCGTTGCTCCAATATACAACCATGGGTGTAAGGTTCAATCAAACCTGAGATATGTATCTGGACAATAACAAAGGCCCCTTTTTCAATAAAATTTCCAGACTCCTTAGCCTTAACAGTATGGTTTCCAACAACCCCAAATAAGATTTGAAGCCCAAGAATAAATAATCCAACAAAAATTAAATCCCACAAAAAAGGTAGATTCTAACACTGATGAAATTTTGAATCAAAATGATCTTAATCAATAGAATGAGTATAAGAGTCAAAGTTAAGAGATGAGGTAGTTGAATACATAAATGATCCAGATTAATAATGTCGTCTATGAACAAGTAAGTAAGGACTCTAGAAATAATCCTTCCCAAACTACTCCATATCCAATGGGGAATGTTAGTGCCATCACATTGGGAAGTGGGAAAAATGAATGATACATCTGTGCCTACGAATTTTCAAAGATTCACCTCAACTTTGGAGAAGCCCCATTATATACCATCTTATGAGAAATCCAAGGAGAATGATAAATGTAATAAAAAGATTTATGATGTTCCTCCTAAATGCCTCCCATTTCCAAACAGAGTTGGGAATCCCACAAATATGGATAAAGAGACGATGGAAAATGATGTTTTGGACACATTCAATCGTGTGTAGATCAACATACCTCTACTTGAAGTCATCATGTAAATTCGAATGTATGAAATTTTTTTAAAAGATCATTGTAACAATTGAAGAGGGCTCAAGGGAAATGAGAGTATCAACCTTGGATGGAATGTGTCAGAACTCATTATAACAACTCTATAAATTCCAACAAAGTGTAGAGATCAAGGAATATTCACCATCCAATTCACCATAGGGGAGTTACACTTTTTTATGCTTTATGTGATTTAGGAGCTTCTATAAATGTGATGCCCCACTTTGTATTATCTTTATTAAAGATTGGTGAGTTGAATCCGATAAGAGTAGTGGTGTAGTTGCTGAATAGAGATACAACATATCATGTGGGAGTCCTTGAGGATGTACCTATTCGCCTAAAAGACATGATCATTATAGCAGATTTCTATGTTCTTAACACGGAGGATGATCCAGTATGTTCTTGTTCTCCCATTATCTTAGGTAGACCTCTCCTCAAAACTGCAAATACTATCAAAAATGTCCATCAGGGTACAGTTTTCATGGAATTTGCAGTTGATGTTGTGATACATAATGTCAAGGAATCTATGAAGTACCCATTATAAGACCATTATACTTTTATTATCTCCCATTTTGAACCAACAAGAAAAAGCTTAATGTATTTTTATTGTCTTATGTGTAAGGATATTATGAGTATTGGTCCCAATTATGTGTCTAAGATAACTTCCAAACATGTTTATGATACACAATACTCTCATGGGTTTGATTTTGAGGCATATTCATATACTAATTTTGATCATTTTCACTCTGATAATAACTTGGTTGTTGAGTATGATGTTGTATTTGATGCTTTACTCTCTGATTTTGATGAGGAATATTTTGATACTAATGTTACTTGTGCACATATTTCAGTCCCTTAAATTTCATCTTTAATACATCACCCCCCTACACTAAAACTCAAGCCATTTACACCTAATCTCAAATATTCATTCTTGTTATGTGGTGTGAAATTACATGTTATAACTGCAAAAAATATCCCTTCTGAACATAAAGAAATGCTATTTAATATTTTGAGGTAGAACATCAAGGCAATTGAGTGGACCTTGGCTGGAATATCATGTTTTAGCCCCTCCATTTTCACCCATCATACTCTTTTGGATGATGGGGATAAATATATCATGCAGCCACAAAGTAGACTCAATCCAACACATTTGGAGGTTGTTAAAAAAGTGGTTGAAAAATTTCCCAAGGCATGGTATAATCTATCCCATTTCATATTCTTAGTGGGTGAGTCCTATTTAGGTTGTGCCTAAGAAAAGTGGTGTAAATGTTGTTAAAAATGAAAAAGATGAGATAGTTCTGATGATGGTGAAAAATATTTGGTGTTTGTGTATTGATTATAGGAAACTAAATCAGTCCACTTGTAATGACCATTTCACCCTCCCATTTATTGATGAAATGCATGAGAGGATATCCAGGAAAAAAATATTATTTCTTAGATGGATTTTCTGGATATTTTCAGGCTCCTATTACACTGGTGGATTAGGAGAAGACAACATTCACTTGTCAATTTGGTACATTTTCCTACCAAAAAATGCCATTTGGACTTTTCAATGCCCTAGTTACCTTCCAGAGATACATGGTGAGCTTGTTTTCATATTTTATCAAGACCTGCATGGAGTTATTCATGTATTATTTTATAGTGTATGGTTATTCATTTGATGATTCTATCTCTCGTTTGAGATTGTTATTGAATCGTATTATTCAGAAGAATCTAGCATTGAACTATTAAACTGTTATTTCATGGTAGATCATGGCACTATCTTAGGGAATGTAGTGTCAACACATGTGATAGAGGTTGATAGATCAAAGGTCGATATTATTTCATCCTTACCCTATACTTTGTGTGTGTGTTATATTAGATCTTTCTTAGGTAATTCAGGCTTTTATCAGTGCATCATTAATTATTCTAGTAATATTGATCTTCCTCTTTTGTGATTACTTCAAAGGGATTCTGATTTTGTGTTTATGACTCATGAAGGGTATAATTTGATGATCTTAAGTAGTGAATGACCACTTCACTGATCATACAACCCCCACAATGGGACATTCCTTTTTATCATATGTATGATGCATCCAACTTTGTGGTTGGATTTTTTTTATCATAGATGGTGTAGGGACGTTCACATGTGATTGACTATGAATTAAGGATATTGGATTTGGCCTAATAAAAAACACAATAATGGAAGAGAAGTTTCTTGCTATCATATTTACAATAGATAAATTCCATTCATATTTATTGGGATCTAAAGTATTTTTTTACCATGAAGCTCTGAGGTACCTTTAGGAGAAGCCAGATACAAATCCCAGACTTATCTAATGGATGTTCCTTCTTTAAAAATTTGATATTGATATAATAGAAAAGAAGGGATCAGAAAACATGGTGGTGGACCACATGATTAGGCTTACTCACACACTAAAGGATGACACCATGGACCAGGTACCACTTCAGAACACTTTCCCCAATGACCATCTTTATTCCATCACATGTATGTATCCTTGGTATGCTGATTTATTGAACTACGTTGTTTCATCTAAAATCCATTCAGATTTAAAGAAACATCATGTCAAATAGTTAAAGAGTGAGTCATGATTTTATGTGTGGGATGATCCATACCTTTGGAGCATGTGTAGTGATCAAGTTATTAGAAGGTTTGTTCCTGATCATGTGTTTCATTCGGTTCTACTTTTCTTCCATACAATCCCACGTGGATGACACTTTTGACCCCAATGAATAACTAAGAACGTTTTATACTCTGGATTATATTTTCCAAGCTTATTCCATTATGATCATCTGTTTTTTAAGTTGTGGTCATGCTTCGAACACACGGGAATAATTTCTAAGAGATGGGAGATGCCTCAACATCCTATATTATTCTCTGAGATTTTCTATGTACGAGGAATCAATTTTATGGGTCCTCTTACTAGTTCATTTGGGGTTTTTATTTATTTTGGTTACAGTTGATTATGTGAGTAAATTGGTGGAGGCCAGGGCCATTAGGACTGATGATTCTCATTTTTTAGTGGACCTTGTCAAGGAATAGATTTTTGTAGCTTTGGAGTACCAAAGGCTATCATATATGACCAAGGAACCCACTTATGCAATCAGAATTTGGACTCCCTTCTTTGGAAGTATGGGGTGACACACAAAACATCAACACCATAACACCCCCAAACAAATGGTTAGGCTGAGGTTTCAAATATGGCGTTGAATTTTTTTTAGATAAAACCGTATAGATAAATTGGGAGGATTGGAGCAAGCACATGGATGATGCGCTAGGGGATTATTGGACAGCATACAATACACCCATCAAAATGTCCCCACTTCAGATTGTTTTTGGGAATGTGTGTCATCTCTCTATGGAATTTGAGAATTAGGCTTATTGGGCTATGAAGAAATGTTAAATGGATTTGGACCAAGAAGTAATCCAAAGGAAGCATGAAATTTAAGAGATTTAAGAGATTCTATTGTATTCATATGAGAACTTAGGGCTCTATAATGAATGATCAAAAGTATCATATGGTTGAATGATCCAACCTAGGTAGTTTCATGTTGGATATGAAGTCCTACACTATAGTTCAAGACTAAAGTTCATTCCTAGTAAGTTGTGTTCCATATGGTTAAGTCCTTATATTGAATCTAATTTTTTTTCTTATGGTGCAGTGGAGATCACACAATAGGAAACTAGAAGGCGCATTACAGTCAACAGGAAATGCTTGAAGAAATACATTCAGGGACTTCCTACTGATTCAGTGGATTTCATCACACTGCATGGCCCTATCATCACTTGATCATATTATGTTATTCCTAACCCTTAAACTTTTATATTCTTTTTCTTATTTAAAATTATACATTTCATGGGAATATATCATCTCATAGGTTCACATTAAGGGAAATGTAATATTTTATGTGTGGGGTAGGGGACAATGTTTTTCAGTAGATATTTAGTATTTTCAGTTGTGTGTTTTTTATATTATTTTTTGGGTTAAAATTTTCAAAAAAACAAAAAAAAACAAAATTAATAAAATATATATATATATATCATGTAACATTATTATATAGAACATATCAAAAAGGATTGTTTTAAAAATATATTGGTAGAATTATAATAATGCGTAATATTTCATCATCAAGGGTATAAATTTAAAAAAATTGATATCATAGATGATATGAATGGTTGTGTCCTTATAAAACCTTTTAGATTTTGACATCATTATTTGTGATATTTGTTCATAGTAAATTATATCATTGATTTCTCCACACAAATTTTCACTCAACCATGGCTTGTGAAATTTTCCCCACTTAGATAAATGTATATTGAAGTTAGGTAAAAAAATTCATTGGTTGATCCATACATTTGTTTCTCTTATAATCAGTTTCATTACTATACTGAATTAACCTATGTGTGTGTACCTATTATCTGACTATTGTACACCATAAATAAATAAGGGTGGTTTCTTGGATAGGCCAAAACCCACTCTTTATCAACCATTAATCTTGTTATAACTATTATAATTAGTTTCATGATGAGATCAAACCCAAGTGAGAGATTTATCCAAGTGAAACATAAAAAAAATGAGGGGAGTGATGAAATGTCCAACATATGGGGATATCTAAGTATAGAGCTTAAGGTTTGACTTTTAGGAATGCTTATGTGAGTGGGTATTGAATTTTGATTGTAATGAAATGTAGAACATGTTCATTGAAAAAAATTATGTTAGAAGAATTGTTTTACCTGAACTGAATAAACTGAATAAAGGGCGGATTTATGATCTTGTAATAGTTGGCACACACACACATGGAGAATTCCTGGCATGGTAGACCCATGACTTGTTTCACTATGATTAGTGTTATGAATCACACTGAATTGTTTTGACACAATTTATGAAAAAATGACATAAAAATTTATTAAAATTGACTCTTGATGGAAGTATTAATTTTCTTACATTTTCACTATTCATTGTGAAATATGAACATGCATATCTTGTTACAATTTTCTCGAATGAATGATATGAGGTTTTTTCCTGGAGTGAAAAAGGGTAAGTATGGGGGAGTTGATGAAACACAATTTTATTGAATATTTTATTTATTATAAATGAAATAATTTCCTCACATTTTACTAAATAATTTTTTATAGAATATTTGGGATTAGATAATTTTTTGAAACTTTGATGGAAATTCTAGTTTTACCCACTTAAAATTCATTGTAGTATTTCAAGAATAAATATTTTTCAATAAATTATTTAGAATTAAAATTTTATTAATGTGTTCCTGACATCATGGGATACTAATTCTATTCATTCCAAGAGAGCTGGATCATGCATTTGAGTGGTCTAAATGGGCCTTGAAGTCAAAGCTGGACTAGATTCAGTAGATTGGATATCACTTCAGTATTTGGGTTGTATCTTCTTCATCCGGGCTTGGATATCGTCAAAAGTTGGAGGGAAGATTGGGGACATTATTCCACACAAATTATCCTTCTACAATCCCAGCCAATGGACGCTTTTTGGAGGCCAACTATACAGTGAATCTTGGATTAAAATATTTGGCCGAAATTTCCATCACACTTAAAAAGGTTTAGTAACCCTATCCCTCAGAAACTCTATTTAAAGGATATTTTTACTCATTGGGAGGGTTTTTAGAGGATTTGAATAGTTTTGGACTAATGGGTGGCTCTTGGTAACACCTCACAACCCTTTTAAGAAGTGAGGCCTTGTGCAAATATCTCTTCCAAGAAGGCCCTCCTCTCCCACCTCAACTTTGTTTTTCCTTGTTTATATACTTTTAATGTGAGTTTTTATCAATAAATATTATGCATTATTCTTTATTAATCATTATATTTTTCTTCTTGGGGATGGAATTCAATATTGGAGATGATATTTTGTGTTCCCCAATCAATCCAATGCTTTTGAAAAATGTCTCCATGATGACAACTCCGCCCATGGAAGAGTGATTTCTTTCATCATTGATCAAATCCCTATTTCCATATTCAATCCACAATCCACTTTTTTGGTATTTTCAACTGCCACTTTTAAAGGTAAGTGTGAACCCAAACAATTCCAACCACAAAAAATCCATTAAAAAGTAAAAGACAAGAAAATAAAGACTATTCGGAGCTGCCCCTATCTAACACCTACATCAATTAAACAAGTCTCCACCTCCGCATTATCGCTTGGCTAGCTGTACCATGTAGGGATGCATGGGCCCAGAACTGATGGAAAGTTCAATTCCCTCTCGTTCATCATAATCCGTATGGCTATGCGTTGGTGGACACTTCCTGCTCTGAAACCACATCTGAGGAAGATCCTTGTAGTATAAATGATGGATTTCACATTAAAAACATAATAGAAGAACCAGAAAAACTAACAAACTTTCATAAGTTCAGTCAAATGCAGCATAAACTTTCACTTGGAACACTGTCTGGTTCAACTTGTTGTGCAAAGACGATTACCCGAGTCTACTAGTGCCATCTTCCAAGTATGTCCCCTTGGAGAGAGGGGAGGAGAATTAGAAATATTTGTGCAATGTCGATTACCTTAATTTATTTACTTTTAATCCATAAAAATACTGTAATTCATAAATTTTGATCAATTAATTGATTTTTAATTTCTATGTTACTCGATCAACTTACACTTGACTATGTGGCCAGGTTTATGTAAATAGTGTGAGTGAAACCTCAATCGCAATATCTAATCAACATGGGATAGAATTCTAGGGTCCAAGAATCATCCCAAAATTCAAATAATTATCCAGTTCAAGTAGGATATGCTTCGCTAATTGTGTGATGACTATAAGTAGTATTTTGGATCACAATCCAGGTAGGGTGTTGTGATTGGATGTCCCGAAGTTAACATTGGGATCATTTTTTTAAAATATTTTTGGTCATGTTAATTTCTATAGGGTTCGGGGGTTGACAAGATTAGGGGATCATAATTAAATACATTATAATCATATGGGATAATGAGAAATCAATGGTTAAGGGGTTATATTATATCTACTATATCTTCTCATATAAGTGTTTTTAAAGAAACTGTGTTTTTTATTATTCTTGTTTGTTGTTTAGTTTATAGTTTGAAAGTCACAAAACTAACCCCCCCATCTTGTTTTTCATTTGTTTTCACATATTTCCTTTTTTTATTTTATTCAATCCTATTAACAGTTGTTTAATTCACATACACCTTGAAAGAATGACATAGGTTAGCCACTGTGTTTGACATAGTTAAATCACAGACATTTTTGAGTGTGTGTGCGACAACCCTCATCGATAGTCATCACTTTGATCTTCGCATCAGTTGTTAGCCCGAGTCCCCCTATTACTGGCCATTTCAGAGAATAAAAGTAATGTTAGGGGTAACACATAAAAGGGAATTCAATGAAAAAAAATATAACTTATAAATTACATTTATTTCTTTAATTTATGAATTTATATGCTTCAATCTATCTTATCCATGATCTAATTCCCAACATATATTCTTGGTGGATACTTTTATATTTCCGTAATAATGGTTCATACTAAGATTTTGAATTTACCAAATCATATCCCCCAGAAGTTTCATAACCAATAGTGTTGTAAGGCCCGTTGTCATGCACCAGGTCCCGTTTGATTCAGGCTCAAAGTGGTGTTTTTGGGGTTTTCCCCTAGATACATCTATTTCCGAGTCACATCTACTTGTTCGTGTCTATACATGGATGTATTTTCTTGATAAAGAAAATAATCTATACTCACAAAAATTTAGGGATGTTTTTATTATAATTAATCTCATCCTTATGTCTTTCATTAGGGTAATCTAATTATAATAACAAAAAAAACTAAAACTATCTTTTGATACCAAATATGAAAACCATGCTCTTTATTACACACACAAACATTATTTATTACATAAAAATTAAATTAAGAAAACTCTGAGGATATATAGTTCTAGTGTCTTCAGAAATTACGAATATTACATAAGAACTTCTAACTTTAAACACAACATCTTTATTTAAAACTTCTTTTACATGACCACAACATTCCTTCGTACTATGCATTGCGTGGGATAACCTGAAGACATGCATAAGAAAAGAGTGACCTATAAAGCTCAGTAAGGGAGTAAATAAGGCATAACATGAATTATATATTACATGTTGGGAAATATTCACAACAATGGAGAAGAAAAGAAACATGAAAATAAAAAACTGATATAGCATGATTATCATAACCTGGAAATGTGTCAACAACAATTAACTTGATATTATCATGAGTCAAGGTTCATTGCACATGTATAATGAGTAGAACCTCATTGAAAAAGAATTATCATGAGTAAATCATCATTAAAATTGACATACTAGGATATTAATATTTACCCAATGCATTGGAGCACTATCAGGGCGCACCATTCTTAATCATTTCATTTCATGCATAAGTGTGGAACATAGATCTTAAAACATGGATTTATTAAGCATCATAATTTAATACACAAATTTGAGATGTGGAATACATAAATTTAAGTCCTGGATCAACAAGTACATATGTGGAAAGGTGAATACCATTTATAGAGAAATGGCTATGTTATTCACGTACATGATGATTTTGGCATGGTTATTTTTATGTATCTTCGGCAGCATAACATCATCAAACTGAAATTGAAAAATTTGGTGATGAGAGATAAACTAGTATCTCATAATTTATAAATGAAATTGAAATTAAGGGGGTCATGTAACATAATATCCCCACATATGTAATAGAATTTAGATGAAAAATATAAAATAATTTCTTGAATGTAAATGAGGAGAGAGAAATTATTTACGGAATTGCGGCATGGTAACAAGTATACATGGGAGGCATTAATGAGAGATAAAGAGGTATCAAATCATTAAAACATAAGTAAGGAATTATGGGTGAGGTGTGAAATCATACCTCGATAATTTTAATTGAAAATAAAATTGTATAACAACATAAATAAATAGATACAAAAATGAGAAAGGAAGAAATATCTTACTTGGAAGGGTGATCCCAAAAGCTTTGGAGAGTCTTGAGAGAAGCTACATGGGATCTTTGGGCACCTTTGCAGGATTATAGAGAGATATGGAAAGAGGTGTTTCTAGATACAAAAGTTTTTTTGTAAAGATTAATGAGAGTTTTAGTGGGTTTATATAAGAAAGTGGATGGATTTCTTTATTATTTAGGTTTTGGACACGACAAATTAAACTAATCAAAACCACAGACCATCCCATGGTTTTTACCCATGATTTTATCAAAATAGGAGTGTAAAACATTATTTTTAGTAGGAAAATGGACTAAATTACTATAATGTTTGGCTCGCTTATGTGGAGGTGAGTCACAATTTCAAGAAAATAATTTTAAAAAGTTAAGATATTTTATAAGTCTTGGAGGGTCTACTAAGGCACCATAAAATTAATAAAAAACAATATAAAATAAAATTATTTTAAATATGAAACATATATTTTCTGGAAATACTTTTTATATTATTTTATTACATCACTATTAGGACATTATGATGTCGTAAAACACATTATATATTTAAATAATATTTAATTTTAACCAAAAAAATCAATTGTCTTAGAGAATTATGAAAAATTCTACATTAGATAAATTTGACAAACTGAATCCAAAAATGATACTCATTTTATATAGATAATTTTCTAAATATTTGAATATTTAATTTTAAAATAAAAACATACATTTCTTGAAAATTCAAGGGTTTTGATAAAAACAGTTTTCAAACCTTAATAAAAATTACATTTGAATTACTAAATATTATATAGTCATTTATATTTAATAAAAATTAATTGAGTAATAATGTTTTATTAAAATTATATTTATTTCAAAAATACATTCATTAATTAAAATATATTTCTTAATTGAATTTAAATATTAACTAAATATACAATTTAGAATTTAATAACCATTTACAAAGAAGCAATAATAAAAAGAATGTATTTTATTTATACGAAAATAATGCACATAATCATAGTGATATGGTCTTGTTACATAACCCCTTATAACAACCACATAAGACCTAATGGAAAGGTGTGTGGTGGTGAAAGACTCTTTGGGTGGCATAGATAACATCACACAGGTTGTAATCCCAATTAACTTACACTTCTCCTATATAAGGTTCCTTTAAAGCTTAACGTGTCGAAGCTCGGCTTGGGATTGGTCAAGAGCGAAGCCCTATGAAGCTACCTCCTTTTTGAGCTCTGAAAAATGGGCTTCGTGTAGATAAATTGTACATGGTTAGGTAATTTATTCCATTGTCTGAGTAAATTAGATTGGTTAAAGACTTGTATTTATACTAATCATTTGATCACTTTTCAACAACTATATTAGAAATGGTAACAATTCATAACTATATTTTAAAATCCAAAAACACAAAACCAATGAATTTCATCTATTTTATATAACAATTTTACATAATAAGGACTTTAATTCAATCAAGATGAATTTTCATTAATAAATATTTAGGTCATTGCATATGTAGTGGAAGAAAATTTCAAATTTAGAGATGGGGTGTGGTGTGTTACCAGTGAGTTAATTAAAAAGGAAGGCCGTAAATGATAGTGGGTGAAACAACATGGGTTTTAAAGTATGAGATGTATTATTTGGGTAGTCATTAATGAATAACGTTATTAAGGGTTGGGAGATTCATAGTATGTTAAACAAGGGGACATTTCAAGACATGGGATTTAGATTCATAATTAGAGGGTTAAAATGTATCTAAGAGATGTTTTACAGTATGAATAGAGTCTTAAAAGGTGTTTTATATATTCTTGTGAATTTTTGAGTGAGGTTATGGTGACCCCCTAACTTTTTAATTTTTTTCTATCAGTGGTTTACCAAGAATAATCCCATAGGTCATTCCCTGATAGGGTCTAATATATCCCTTGGGTTTTTTGTGAGAAGGATAGTAACCTAGTGACACATTCTTATTCACACTCTGATGACTCACTTTGAGGTGTTGAGTAGTGGAAGTGTGTGGTCCATTCTACATAGGCTGAGAACCTTGTGAGTAGGTTCTACGATAAAGCATATTTCTCCACAAACCCAATGTTTTGGGTCTCAATGTTTTTTCAGGAGTTGGACCATCTACTAGTGGTGTTCATTCCATGATCCATAGGGTCCTCAATTTGACTTGGTTTAACAATGGGGTTCTATGGAACATCCTTCATGGTTTCACTGTGACCAAACATCTGGGTAGTTTTTTTAGGTGACAGATATTAATTTTTAATATATTTAAATTAATACCCCAATATGATTTCATCTTGGTTGATTATTGAGTAAGGGAGGAAATGATACTCTTATGATACATATTATCTCTTATCATCCATTTAATATGGATCATTTATGAGAGGTTAATTATGTATATTATAGGTAACACTTTTTCCCTACATCACATATTCCTCCTTATTTATTTCCACAAATATTAGGTTCACCATTTTGGGTTTCAAATGGTTGATTTCATTGAAGCATGAAGAAATCATCCATCTTGATGAGGATTTCCTGTGAACCATCAAGATGAAGATCAGGAAATAAGTATTCAAGGAATCATTCATTTTTTGACTGAAGATAATCTTATATATTGATTTTATTTGGATTTCCAGTGATTTTGGGTTATATATACCATTGATTTTATGGTATAATTTGTAGATTTTATATTGATAAGTTTTGTATGCATTTCTATAGTGTACCATACACAATTGCTTGTGGTTTTGGTTTTATTATTCCATTAGGTGAGTTTGGAGATTATTATACCATCATGGGGATTTCATTTTAAATGTTTGGTTTAGTAATTTAGCCGTATTTGTTAACAAGATAAGTCATCTTGGTCTTAAAATTGTTATTTTTGATATTGGGATTAGTTTATGGATCACTGGTTGAGGTATGCATCCTTGAATTTATCATTTCACATTCTTGTTTTGTAATTGTATGTTGGTGTGTTGTCATTATTATTATTTCAAGCAGGTTTCATTACTTGTGTTATTATTCTCATATATTTTCATGGGATCAAATTTTTCTAATAGTAAACATAGACCACAATTTTTACTAAAAGGATCAATTGTGTTTCATTGGTTGAATTAATTTTAGTGTCCCTCATTATATTTTTCCTTGTGAAATGAATGAAATTCAAAGAATAAGTTTTTTTAAAAAAATATTTCATTTTAAAAAGGTGTTTTGTTTGAATGGGATGATTTTAAGAATGATTTTGAAATGGGATTTTAAAACAATACTGAAGTTTTCTAAAGAATGTTAGATGGTATTTTTCTACGGGCCCAGTATAAGTAACCCAAAATGTGATTTAGTTTATTAATGTTTTAATAATTGTATTTTTTATTGGTTTTTTTAAATAAACCATAATGTATTGGTTAAATACTTTTGGTCCATTGGAGATTGAGTGGGTGATTTCATATTTTATAAATCATGGTTTATTAAAGTGATTTCTGATTGTTGTGGTCTTGTGAGTTTTGTTGATGTTTAAGGATTCATAATTTACGGTGTTGAAATTGATTTTCATTTTAGATATCAAAGTATTAGGTTGTTCTGGATGGGTGGGATTGACCCCATAGAGGGTAGTGGCATGTCTAAAGGGAACTCCAAGATCCCCCTTTTGGTGAGAATAAAATTATGAGAGGATTTACATGTCATTTTTTTACAAAAAAAAGGTATAAGGAGTAAGTCCTATTGGATAATATATATGATGACATTTGTGACTCTAGGTATCGAGTGATTATCAGCCTATTGATGCAATGGGAAGCTTATATAAGGGGTTGTGTTCCTGGGTTATTATTTCTTACATGTTCTACTTTTGTGTATTTTTGTTATTTGTGTTTAGATAAAATATATGATGTAAACTACCTTGAGTGAGTTTGTAGTGTTCATGATATTCTTGGTGATTTTTTAGATTGTGATAGATAGATTCCATTATGGAAGTGGAGATGAAGCAGTCCTTATAGTTCTCCCTTCTTGAGGATGATTGGGTTGGGTACTGTAAGATGTGATCCCTTCCATAAAGAGGGGCTTGGTTGTGTACCTGATGTGTAGCATTCTCTATGAGTTATCATCTTGGGTACCATATGAACCCTCACATAATAGGGTTTGGTTTGGGTTCTATTTTTTGAACCCTCACTGGAGAAGGCATGGTTAATGTACTTGAAAGATAATGATATGCCTGGGACTAGATATTGAGATTTATTTACCCAATGGTATAGCTATCATTGTGACCATGATAGGAACAATACTAACATGGATCAAAAGAAGGTGGGGTCAGGATTTATGATGTTCTGGTTATCACATGAATACATTATTGTATGTGCATTGTGTGTCACATTTTTGTTGGGTTATTTTATAGGAGAACAACATCACTTCTTATATTTATTTCATGCACATCCACTAGATTATAATACCACTCGATATGGTTAAGTAATTAAATATTGCTACTGGTTCATTGTATACACCCCTATATACAAGACATGAGTTTTAATGTATATGGGTAGAACATGATGGGTTTTCTCCCTCATATGTATCAATTTGAGTTGGACACATGGTTCAAGTATGGTAATTTGTGGAGGTTGGGAATTTAATAGGTTATATTAAATTATTTGGGTTGAAGGATGTATAGTATACTTTTAAGTTATTATTTAATATGTTTAATAAATATATTCTTATTTAGATATATGATTCCTTTTTTATTTTTTTTATCTACTACTATCTCATTTTTATGTTTTGATACATCACATAAATAGTTTAATGGATTTTTTTTGAAATTATGGGCCCTCTTGAGTCCCTATTTATTTTAACATAGTTTTTTAAATTTCCATTATATGAATGGTCATGAATAATTTCATGTATGTTTGAGCATGACACATGGGATTTATTTTTTGAGGGATTATTATCCCTATGATTATATTAGGCTTTCACAACTACTATGTTTCCTTTGGAGTATAGGTTGTTTAACTTTAGTTCAAGTGATGACTCCCTCATGGATTATTATCCCATTGATTTATTTTTGAGGGATTATTATCCCATTGATTATATTAGGGTTTCCCAACTACTCTGTTTCCTATGGAGTATAGATTGTTTAACTTTTGTTAGAGTGATAACCCCCTCATGGATTTTTTTTGAGTGAACTGATATAGGGTGTTTCATGATTCAAAATCAATTAATCATTAATTGGTAAACAGAAGAATCTTATGTATCAAATATAAGAATATTACGTACCAACCATTTTAATATGACTTTGATAATTTTAGAATCTCACAATAATGACCACAACATTGACATTGATATGTAATAGCCTCCCCATTTCTCACTAGGAAACTTATCAACTGAAATGATTTGTCAAATAGTTGTCTCAAATATCCCCACCTCATTTCGCATCTATAGAATGTTGTTTATTAAAAAATAGTATAGTAAAACCTTAATTACTATAAACTGGATTTAGAAAACTCATATTTCTGTATAACCATATTGTTTCCTGCCTACAAACCATCTCAATTCTTATTTAACGCATGACCATGATGTGGTGATGTCACTTTGAGTCCAAAAAAAATTTAAACACCCCACCTATTCCATAAAACTCATTCTACGTTCATCCAATCATTACCAACCAATGAATGAAATTTATATTAAATGAAAAAATCATGAAATACATGAATTTGAACATGATTTATGTGTTTACAAAAATCATAGGAACTATATCAACATTTTCTTCCCCAATTATTATTCCCATGAGAAGAACCACATCGCTGGAGGATACTTCATCATCTACATACCTCAGTAAAATCCCCTAGGGTCTTTGATATCTTCACAAGGTTATAATCAGCTATTAATGTCACCTTATATTCATGGAATAAATATTTTATAAGTCTTTACTAATGTATATTATGTTGAAATTATATATTTTTGGTGGAGTAAATATATTTTAGGGTATAAGATAGATTCTATGGCTCTGTAATTTCTGTATTTTTATGAAATCAAATTAATTAAAGCTATTTCTAAATAAAATCATGTAAAAAATTACCCCTATATCCATCATAACCATCATAAAGAATAATTAATCTTCTATATAATTATTCATTGTTATAAACAACAGAATTAATCTATATCACTCATTGAACAATGAAAAAAAAATTCATCATGTTTTAATCTTCATATTCTTATTCACAGTGGTGTAGATAAAGATGAATGAGTAACATAATGTGACAATAGAGTATCCAAAATAGGATATAAAACTAGTACTTCTTCTTTTTTTAATTAACCTTGTTTATGTTGTCTTATTCGCTCCCCTTCCCCTCATGATCAAATCACATTATACTTATATGGTGATGAAATGAATAAAAATGATGAAGGGATTTAAATTTGATTAATTAAAAAAAATATTTGATGGTAATTACATTGAGGGTTTATATTCAATTAATATGTCTTGAGGATTTTAAATGGGTGAAACACATTTTTTTTATTTTCCTTCTATAAGGGTTTTTAGTGGTGATCAATGTAGAATTTATTTCCTTTAAGATTTTTTATATTGCAAAAAATCTGATAGAATTTGGGTTCTCAAGTGTTAAATATTATAATAAAAAAATAATAGTGGAATATTATATAAATATTTATCATTTTATTTCTTGATTCATGTGGAATGATTATTTTTATCACAACCCAAATATTTTTGTATCAAAACATGGCATATTTGAGAAATTTTATTTCATGTAAATAATTAGGTTTTAAAGGAAATCATATTCAATAACTAAATTATATTTTTTCTAAATAAATTAATAATATAAAATTTTAACATTGTAACATTTCTCATCTAACCATGCTTGTTAATTTTTTCAAATATTTTACTTCTGACATGCAGTGAGCATGGGGATAAAGCCTCCCCATTTACCATAATGTTTTTCATTAATTTTTATTGGTTTAATTCTATGTCATTGTTTTTTATTAGTGATTATTAATTAAATTTACAATTATTTTGGATAGAAATTATTAGTAGATAAATTATTTCATTATGATATAAAATTTTATTCATATAATATTGAATTATTGAGAAACATCACCCCGATGAAGATAAAATTTTAATCTTGTGTAATATTATAATTATTAGATGAAAATGGATGGAAGCCCATCCTTGGGTGGTTATATAACACTTAAAATACCATTATCTCATAAATTCTCTATGTGACGTCTCGAGCCCAGATGCCACTTAATAGGTGCACTGAGCCTAGTGGGCCACATGGCCTTAAGTGCATATCCCCAAACACGAGAGGGTGTTGACTAGTAGAGAAGGATTAGTGTTTGTCTATGGGGTGATTATACCGTCATTACCAGAGTGTATCATAATGGATAAATGTAGACATATGTAAATAGATGAAAAAATATAAGTAAACAGTAGAAGCAGACAATGTAATTAATAAACAAGGATTACAATAACTAAACAACTAGAATAACTGATTATGATATGTAATGTAACTAGGAAAGTAGAATGAATGAATAAATGATATCCTGAATAACATTTTCTAAAAAAGTATAATTGAAATAAAATAACATTCTCAGGAATCCCGAGCACCATCTTGGTCATACACTATCAATAACATTCCTAAAGAGCAAAAAATCAAGTGTTTGAAATTTTATGCTTAACTTTTTCAACACGAGCATACATATAGTAATCCCCTGTACCAAATTCCACCTAGAGAGGGTGTGAGATAATTCTCAGTGGGGCACCACCAATGGTGTCTATAAAATCTTTCCCATTTAATGGAAATCTAATAGTGTGAAGACATGCATATATAAATTAATGCATTACAATCTAACTAAATACCCATTTATTTGTTTCATCCCTCGATTAGTGTCTGAACATATTTCCAAGTCATTATTTGATTATACCAACTTATAAATGCCTCCCAAATTATAAATAGTGAAGGTTCCAAGATGTAACAAAGAAACCATAACTGATTGTTAATAAGAAGTGGTTCTATGGTATTCGCCATAGAATCCTATGAACTAATGGGTCTCTAACTAAGTAGTAACTGGGTCTAGATAAGGGTAAGAGTGTAGTGCAAGGAGAATAGTCCAAGTCATTCCAACATAAGATGCCTACCAAATCCAAGGTGACCAGCTATGGTAAAACGATTCTACACAGTGGTTAGGCCCTTTGGGATTTAACCAGGGCACCTACATGTCAATGCTGGATCCAAGGAGTGTATCCATGGTATGCTTTAATACTATGTGAGGGATCTTAATGTTTCATACCTGACATCCAATAATATACAAGGATTGGGATCTAGGTTGGTCTCAACCTAAGAAAGTTTCATCCCTGAATCAAAATGGGGTCCCGAGTGCTCTAAGGATTCCCTAATAAGAATCCAAGGCAATATCAAGTTACACCACTCCTATTTAATAATGAAGTAATGTATAATTTCAGTTGGTTCAATCCATTCCTTTCATTAATATGTGTAGTCCACGTAGCTTAAAACACTTTAATAAAGTCATAATTAATCAACAAGTCCATTTGGTTTAAGCCTTTCCATTCATTAGTTTTACATAGCCATGTAGGAAGAAACCTTTGTTACATCCATTTAAAAATTATTCAATAATTAAGGTTCACTTCTCTACCAAACATTGAAGTGGTAAGGGGTGATACATATAGGAGACTTATTATTCATTTACATTTAATCTAGCCAAGTTATATACTAAGTATACCTTCCAATTTCCCATTAATATTTTGTTATCAAGTTGAAGAACATACCTTAGGCAGGTCCAACGTAAGTGACATGGTACATTCCACTCAACATTACATGATTAAACAATCATTTATTATATGGAGGCTTACCATTAGTGTGTTAAATCTTTAGAACATCCGAACAACTGATCAAAATTCTCAAACCAATAAAAACCCAACAATGTAATATCATCCAACATGATAGTTTGGTGTTGTGGGTGTAACCAGAAACAATTAATCACATATTTAAAAATGCCATAAACATATGATTTTAATGAGTATAATCATGGAATATATATTCAATAAATGGAACATGGTGAAATCATTTGTCCCCACACGACAATTCCAAAATCAACGAACATGAGGGATGAGTTATAAACAACCCACATTGGTCTTGGGAGAATCTCCTCCTTCGGTATCAACCCATGATATTTGTTGTATCATAATAGATCGAAGAATAGAAGAAAAAAATTCAAACCTCAATAAATAGTTAGAGAGAAAGAGATATGAAGAAAGTATCAAATGGACTCGATAACATACAGTTTTTCATCCAACATGATGTACAGATGCTCAAACAGATCGCAGATAAAGGAGATCTTACAATCCATATCATAGGACTTCATAAATCTCCATGATCAGATGAATGGAGGATAATCCAACTTGAATTTGGATTAGGGAAGAAGGAGGGAGTTAATTATATTATTAAGTGTAAAATAGTAAAATTAAATTAAAATTAGTATGTGCATAGTTTTCCAAATGATGTGAAAACAATCCCAAGGTACCTGGGGAAGAGGGGCTGATTCACGGTTAGGTCGCTTGGTTTGGGAATCTGTATGCTGACTATATGAGGTGTATCTGACTGAAAATAGAGATCATACAAATTGTTAGATCTAAATGGGAAACATACCCTCATGGTTTTATCTAACCCTGAAACATGGACAATTTCCCCAAATTGATTGGTTCTAGGATCCCAAAAATCCCCGAACACTATTAGGACCTTTTCCAACCAACAGGGAATCCATATTTGTTATAGAATATAGAATTAGTCCAAAATTTAAAGGATCTATAACTGAGTGAAAAATTGGGTTCTTATTACCCCCCTAAAAGAACTTGTAGCTGATTTCACCTTCAAAGTGTGGAGAATTTCTGTCTAAGAACATGCTTGGCCATTGGGCATATAATTTAGTATCTAGCTTCCTTGTCTCATCCTACCCATGTTTTTGCTATAAAAGAACCAATACCAAAGGGACAGACCGACCACAGAGAGGCTTCATGCTCTGGTCAATGAAGCGTACATGATACTCTTCAAAGGTAGAAACAACATCTAACTCAACTTCCTCAAGGTCGAAGGTATGATATGGGTCAGAATGATATTGGAAAAGTTGTGAAACATGGAATACACCGTGCATGGAATAGTACCTATGAGGTAGTAACAACCGATTGGCTATTGGCCTGACTCTCTCTAGGATCTCAAATGGCCCTATGTAATAAGGCAATAACATATATTCCTTCTATAGTTGTCTATTCTCTAGCATTGGTGACAACTGAAGGAAACAAAATCCCTAACCTCGAACTGTAGAGGTCATTGATATTGATTTGCATATGATGTTTTTCTAGACTGAGAAGTATTCATATTCATTCTAGTCAACTAAACCTTCACAAGTATCATGAACGAGATGATGAACTTGTTGGGCTGCCACACCTGATTCTAGCCAACATAGTGGTAAACAACATGACCTCCCTTACAAGACATCAAAATTATCCATATTAAATTTAACTAAAATCAATTATTATAGGTGAACTCAATGAGAGGGATATTATTCTTCTATAAACCTCCAAAATTGAGGACACTTTCTCAGAGAATATCCTCTAGAACCTATAGTGTCGATTCTGATTTTCCATCAGTCAAAGGGTGAATTTTTTTACATAGAAGAAACAATTTTCTCATATCATTCTAAAATACCTTCTAGAAACATGATATGAAATGAGAATCCCTATTAGAAAATATAGTACATGTGACTTGATGTAGTTTTATGATCTCATGGAGAAACAGTCATCCTATCTCATCAATTGATAAATTCTACCGAATAGGTATAAATTGATCAAATTTCTTCAGTATTTCAATGACAACCCATACATTGTCACTACCTATAAGAGACATATGAAAAATGACTAAAAAGTTCAGGGAAACATATTCCAATTTCCATTCCATGATTAGAATCTATTGTAATAAGCCTACAATTCTATGGTGTACTTCCTTCACCTGTAGATAGGTGGAACACCTAGTGATAAAGCATGTTATCTGAAATTTCACCTTCGGACACCAATAATAGAATCACATATATCGATAAATCATGGAGATACATGAATTAACTTCCCACTGAGAAGTGTAGTTCATGGACATAAACTCTTCTTGCATATCTCTAAGAACCCAGACACGTCCATGAAAATGCAAGATATTGTCTATATCCATTAAACAATCCAAAGGTGGTGTATCTCCTAATATGATCTCATAGAGAACCAAGCCTTCAAGATTTTAAAACGCTCTTCTATTGACCTTCTTAGGAGAAAATAGGTAACTTCCAAATATGAGATATAGTACTTCTCATGACAATCAAGATACTCTCGATGTAGATCAAAAAAGTGATCCATTAACATCCATTCATCACTAGCTTCCCATATGGTATGTGTTTGATTTTTCTGAATTAGCATATGATCAACTTCTTTTCCCTTCCTAGGCATATAGACAATCTGAACATCAATTGATTTTAGATATTTGACCCATATCTGATGTCTGAGGTTTATTTCATGGTATGAAAATATATATTTCAATCTTTTTTGGTCCATTTACACCACAATGTTCTCACCCAATAGATAATATCTAAAGCAGCGTAATGCATGGACAACTTCTCTATCAAGTTTTTGCATCAGGTAGTTTCCCTACTAAGGCCTCAACTTCCGAGACCCATACACAATGAATATTTCTCCCAGTATTAGCACTACTAATATTCTAATTCCATTTGTATCCTAGATGATAGTATATTTGAATCCTAGATCTAGAAGAGTCATAATAGGTGTTGAGACAATCCTACCTTTCAAATCTTAAAAGGATTCCCCCATGATTATAACCATTGAAACATGACACCATTCTATGTAAGACCAGTAAAAGTTGAAGGATTGTGTGAGAAGTACTATATGAAATTCCAGTAATATCTAGCCAACCACAAGAAACTCTATATGCCAAGAACGTTCTTGGGATGTTTCTAAGAAACTACAGCACTAACCTTTTCATGGTCAACATATACACCTTATTCATATATTTTATGAACCAAGAATTGAACTTTTTCAATACATATTTGGAACTTAACAATCTTGGCGTAATGGGGATGCTCTCTTGGTGTACTCAGAATGATCTCAAGATGATTTTCATGGTCTCTTCGAGTATGAAAATACACCAATAGTTCATCCACAAAGACTATAGAAAAAATAATCCAAATAAGTGTGTAAGACATAATTCATCAGAGACATGAAAATGATGGGTGTGTTCGTAAGACTGAATGGCATAAATAGGTGCTCATACATACCATACCTGCTATGGAAATCTACGCACAATATTTATGATGTCCTAACTCACACCTAATGATATCATGTTCTCTGGTCAATCTAAGAGGATACCTTATATCCTTTGAGATAGTAAAATATTTCATCTATTATAGGTAGTTGATATAATTTTTTAACAGAAAGATGCTTCTTTATTCTATAATCCATGAAAAAACGTAAGGTTTAATCATCCTTCTTGGAGAAAATCATGGGCGAACCACTAGAGGGTGTATTAGTTGGTATAAAATCATTGGACTCTAAATCCTGTAACTTTCTCTTGATCTCTTGGAGCCCTCTAGGTTCCATCCAATAAGGATGAAAGGAAACTAGAGCTAATAATAGAAAAATATCATTCATAAAATCTACCTCTATATGAGGTGTAAATCTTGAAAAATATTTGGGAAATACATCCCTGAAACCATCTACTACTAGAGGGAAATAAGCTTGATCTAAACCCTGATTCTTTTGGAAGATATTGGTGATCTGGGAATTCACTCCACCTATCCTATGATTCTCTTTCCCAGCTCTACCATCCTAGACATCACACTCACCCTTACATAGAAATAGTTTACCCTCTGTTGATGTAAAGACTCCCTTTCATGTTATATGTCTATAAAATCATGATAATTAAACAAACATTACATCCCATGTATGATATAAAATCATTTCATCTCGAGAATGAATATGTTCCATAAGAAAGGGTAACCCCCTACCTCAAGGGTACAATCCCTACCCTAGTGTATTCCCTTTGAATGTATCTCTAATGATATATGTAGGGTCATTACAACATAGTAGTATTTTCTATCCAATCCGAGACATTTCAAGATAGATACAGAGCTAAAAAAATTCAAATAACATGTTTCAAATAAAGAAGATACTATAGTAGATTCCACTAGAATAGTCCCACATACGTTAGATGGTCTTGTAGCTTGATTTGCAGGCATCAAATATAGGTTATTCAACCTAACTAATTCATGACCAAATACAGCAGCTGGACTACCTTGGTCATAACTACTATGTTGGCACTACTGGTGATTAGGAGTCTGTCAACCATGGACATGAACTTCTCCTCATCCATTCTTGCCGATTCTACTCTAACTCCCCACCTAACATGGTGAAAAAGAACTTACATCAGAAGGTGGAGATGGTGGGGATCCTTTTCTACTTTATTCTAGTGGAATGGTCCTTTAAGAACTCTGAAGATTCCCCATATGGCCACAATCATGACTCTCCATTGGGTATCTATCCTTATATGGATTTAGGTTCCCTCATCATCCACACTGATGACACACTATATAGCTATCAAAACAAGAACTCTGATTTTCACAACCCTGATGAGAAACCTCCAAGGAACGCTTCCTAGAATTGGGAGAACTACTGGCCAAACACAGAACTAATCCTCTATACCTGTTCAATCACCGTCCCTTAGGTAACGATCAGTTATAAGATCCTGACTAACTATTGTAAAAAAATTTGGAAAGAAAAAGAAATTCACCTACATATGGATGGGGTACACAAGACCATCCTCGATTCGTCTAGCACCTGAATGTTCATTGCATGCTAGAAGTCGTGAAAAGAAAATAAAACTTCCTAATGCATGCTGAATATTCAATAATTGACAAAGAACCTTGTTCGAGACACATCAACTATTGGGATCTATTTGCTCTCAGCATCTAAGAAAAGAAATGATCATATAAGGTAGTCTAGAAATCAACAAATAACATACCTTGATGATGACTATTATGGGTATTCACATCCCACTAATACTTGGACGAATCAAAAATAATATATGTGGAAGTATTAACCCTCCAATCTATAGGTTTATTTAGACAATCAGAGATAGATAGGGTATCTTCTAGCCAAGACTTTGTATCCAGTGTACTACCATCCCCTGAGAAATTAGGAGGATGTGACTGTAGGAAATCAGATGTCAGATCAACAATCATATGTGGAAATCTTTAGGCACCATGCATGGACTGCATCAAACATAAAAAAACTTTCAATGAAATGGGTATCATTTCCAAGATCATGTATAGTATGAAGGGCCTATAGTGGTACTCTAATATGTAAGACTGGTGGCCTAGGTATCACCATGTATAGAGAATAATTGTTTCCACCTTCCTAGTGTACGATACAAGGACATCATAGCAAAAATGGTCTGAAAAAATCAAAACATGCTCCTTAAAACAATCCTTAAGTAGATATATAGTATCACTAGAGGAATCTAAATAAGGAAGGATCACTACCCAAGGTATAATACCCCAACTACCAACTTAGATGACCAGGTACTGTTATGTTATCAAGTATATGATTCATTTTATTTTACATTTAATAACCATGTTCACTCCATTACCTTTCATAAACATTAAAAGAAGGGATAAGATGTGCAACCGTCTCATATTAGATGTCATGTTTCACTTTATAATGGATATTAATTTCCATTGAATCATTCCCTATACACTTTATCAATAAATGTGATACCCATTTATTGATAGAATAATGGGTCGACATGGTAAATTACTTATCCCAACTAATGAGGGCCATTACACATCATGAATTGGGACAGGAAATCGCTTAATAACAAATAATAGTAATAAAAGAATAATATAACTATCACAAAAACACTCAATAATCAATGGAATATTAAGAAATTAAATGTATTGAGATTCCCCTACATGGCATGTAAATACCCAAGACATGTGAATTCTAGGTGCCTATAATAATGCATGTAACAATTCTCCTTGCCATCGTATCATCAAGCCAAAGATGAAATGAAATACTTAATTATAATAGTAATCAAAAACTCCCCCCAACATGGGTGTCACCAAACGGTGAAATAATATCAATTGTAATAGGAAAAAGAATAATAACAATAATAATTCAAGAAACATGGATTTTACCCTTAACATGGGTTCGTGACACCCAATAATGGCTTATGACCATGATCCAAGAATTCCTAATCTACTAAATATTTTCTTGAAATAGTAAATCATGAAATAAAACCCTATGATACCACTTTTTGATGTCTCGAACTCAGATGCCACTTAATAAGTTCCCTAAGAACGGTTGGCCACATGGCCGAATGCGAATATCCTTAACCACCATATGCTAATAACTAATATTGAGGGACTCTGGTGTGTCTATGGGGAGAATATTCCTTCATTACTAGAGTGTAGCACATCAGATAAATGTAGACATAGCTAAAAAGTAGAAGCAATATAAGTAAACTACATAAGCATACAAAGTATTAGAAAACAAGGATAACAACAACTGCATCAACTATAATAACTGATGATGATATGTTAGGTCACTAGAAAATTGGAATATATGGATACAAGATATCATGCATTACGTGTTCCAAAAAAAGTATAACAGAAATAAAATAATTATCCCATGCATCATGAGCTCTGGCTCTGTCGTCTACAATCATGCTCCATCCAAAAAGACAAAAAATAATGATTTCAAAGTTTTATGCTTCCCTTTTTTGACTCTAAGATACATGTAATCTTCCCCGGCCACCAAACGTGTAATGACCCAAACTTTTTAATAATATTTGTTTCCTAAATTTGTGTGTTATTTCATTTTATACTGTATAAAACTATATCCATTAATTAATTAATTGATATTGTTGGGTTTTGACTGTTATATGATCATTGGTCAATATGAATGTTGGAAAATAAACTCTTAACATTATAATTATTGTTTTTAAATACAAGTGATCTTGGAAAATTAATACAGAAAGAAGATTTGATGGCCTAATCCAGTAGACTCGGTTCGTACGAAGCCCATATGTTAGAGCTTGTGAAGGAGGTGGCATCTATGGGCTTTGCTCTAGACCAAGACCAAGATGAACTTCAACATGTGAAATTTAATGGAGTCACCTAAAGAATAAGTTCATTCGGATAGAAATCACCACTCAAGCAATAAAATCCACCCCGCCCCAAGATTCTATCACCATAGCACACCTTACACTTAGGTATTATGTAGTTGTTATAATGGGCTATGTAAGGTGACCTTTGTTAGGTTGTGTAATCTTTTTGTATAAAGAAATTTTTTATTTCTTTTTATAATAATTTTTTTAATTTCAAATATCCAAATATATGTAGGATGAAGTTCCATATTGTTGATGAATTTTGGGAAAAGGGTTCTTTTAAAATATTTTTGTAATCGTTAAATAAATAATAATGAGAAATGATATTTAGAAAATGTCCTTCTACAATTGTGACCAGTAAGAAATTTAGAGTCTAATAAGATCAACATATTTTTTGGTGAATAGTAAAGTATGAATAGTAATATACTGTTATGAATAATAATGAATAATTTTAATATTAAATCAGCCAAAAAATAGAAACATCACACATGAATGTATAAATATAATTTAGACATCTTAAAAGTTAAAAAATGGTCATAATATAAGTATGGGTATTTTTGTATGTCATATATATTTTAATTAAAAATTTATAATAAATTTACTAATTTAAAATAAAAATGTATTTCCCTAAAATGTAATAATAATTTTTTACTTTATTATCTTATGGTTATAAGATAATTTTATAAGACCTTTATTACTTTTTGAAGGTGTTAAAAAATATGTTATAGTTTAAGAGTTGTTTTTTGAATAAATAATGATTTTATTTTAAAATTAAATTAAAAATATTTATAAAAATATTTTCATAAAATGGAGTTCATTTTTTGAATTAAGAACATCAATATTAAGTTACGATGAATTTTTGGGATTTTTTTGAAATAGTTTAATTTTTAATGAATAGTAAAAATATAGTTTTGAGTTTCAGTTGTTTAATGACATCATTGACGATGTAATCATTATGTAATAAAATTGGTCACCTTGTAAATAGTATGATGTGTTATTAGGTGTCCTATGTCGCTAATATGATGGGAAAATACCACAGGAAAGCCCATGGTTTTTCAAATACCACCAAAGAGGTGCCCCTTGGAAATTAATTAAATATTCACTCACTTTTCCTATAAATACCAAGCCATTCCCTCATTCATTTCATTCCAAAATTATCCTCAACGAAGTTATGTTCTTTAAACCTCCTAAAGAGTTCACACAAGGTGCCCTCCATCCCCCCAAGGTCCCAACCATTGAACTTTCGAAGATACTGTTCAAGGTAAGGGATCATTTCACCCTCCTCTTTTTAGTCATGATTTCTTTTATGTTATGTCTTTTAGATTCCATCTTATTATGTGTGGATATGTTAAAATATATTCTTATTAATTTAAATTTCATTTCCAAATTATTTTAGACAATTTCCACTTTCATCGATTTATTTTTTGAAATTTTTAGCGATGCCGTTAGGTAGCCAAATTTTTCATAAAAGAAATAGCGTCTTATCTTTTCTTTCATGTTTTCTTTTCATGTGTTATGTCATTAAAATATCCATACAATGATCTTATTATGTACCCATAATGTATTATGAGTTATTTTAGAGTGTTTTACCATTTCCCTCTCTCTTTTTAATGTTTTCGAAAATGATGTTATGTATCCGTTATACTGCAGATTTTTCATCTCAAAATCTCTCTCTTTTTCTCAAGAAATTATCTTGTATTATTTATGTGGATACCCAAATATATTTTTATTTCTATGGGTTTTAATCAATACATAAAATTGATCTATTTTATTTTTTATTTTACATACATATAATCCTCACTCCCTTTACATGGGTAATAAATGACATAATGATATTATTACTGACTACTTTATAAACGTTGCAATTTTGACATGAAACCCATTTTCTTTAATTCTATTTGGGTTATTTATAAAATGTTTTAATATGATATATATATTTTACATGAAAAGAAATACATATTAAGGGTGTTCCATGATATAGCTCTAATGCATTGGGAAAATAATTAATCTCTAGAGATGACAAGTTTCACGATACGTTAGTGAATAACCTTGATAATGTTTTTATGACACCTTGGGAATGAACCATTGTAATATATTCCTGAATGTGTAAACGAAATGTTGTAGCCACGTATTCAAGTTTTGATTCATGTTCTTTTTATTATGTGATGACTCTTTTTTCATTGCTCGTGTTTTTTGGTTTTCATCAAGTTCTTATTGATATCACAAGTGAACTGATTCCCTTGATTTCCTTACCGAGCATTCAGCTAACCCTTTCCTTTGATATATGTATTCAGGTTATGAGATGAAGAAATTTTACTTAGGATTAACTTATTATTAATCCTTAAAAGTGGATTATAATAATGTTTTATGTTTATTTTTTATTTTTTATGTTCCTGATTTCCAAGAACTAGACATTAACGATCCTCTATTTGAATAATGTAGTGAAAAGTTGTTTAATATAAAGGCAGGATTCCATAGTTGGTATCAAAGGAATGTTTTTTTATTTACGGAAATTATTCTATGAAAAAATTTGGTACAATACAATAAAAAAAATTTAAAATATGGGAAATCTTCCTAGTATTTTGATGAGTAATGAGTAAGTGGTTTATCAAGAAAATACATCCATGTCTGGATACAAGCATGTAGAGGCGGCTTTGGCATAGATGTACCTAGGAGTGAAAACTCATACAAAGAGTTTCAGGATTGACCCAGAATATCCTAGTACATGCCAATGAGCCTTGGGGCACTCTTGGTTATGAAACTCTTGGGGGATATGTTTGGTTAATCATAAGTTTTTTTATGAATCATTAGGAAGGATTTATAGAGAAATGTAATTGTTTAAAGCATGATGTTTTAAGACATAAAATCCTTTATTGTTAAAAGATTCGTAAATAAAATATATTTATCACTAACATTTTATTCTTTTAGAAAATGGAATGCAATAGGAGGAACTGTGAAAATGGTGACCATAATGGACCATGGTCTGACGGACCTCCGATGGAAGCTGGAATAGAAACTTTCATGAGGTTGATGAACCAACTAACTCATGTTTTGGAAAATAACTTGAATCGTGCTGAGAGACCGGTATCATAAAAAAGGGAATAATTTTCTATTGATTCATTTATGTGTCAACGACCACCAACCTTCAATGGATCTACCAACCCATGGATTGTTGAATAGTGGATCATCTCTATCAAGATGTTCTTTTCTATGCTCCGCAATTCAGAGCAAGAGAAGGTCACCCTGGATGTTTATCGCTTAGAGGGAGAAGCTAGTCAGTGGTGGGAACTGATTAAAAACACAGTCCCAAGAGTGATGGTTGCAGCTATAGAGTGGGAATAGTTCAATGGTATCTTTTTCCGGAAGTATTTCCCTCGATCGATGAGAACAAGAATAGAGAAGGAGTTTCTCGAGCTAAAGCAAAAAAAGAGTGAATAAGTGGGAAGAAACACAATGAAAATCACAATGCATTCACATTACACCTCTATTTTTTCATGGATCCAAATGGTAAGGTTGATAAGTTCTTTGGTGGGATGAGACCTCATCTACAATAAAAATCTAGCTAACCAAGATTATGATAGCTATGTGGAGATTGTGCGTAGTGAGATGAAATTCGAACTAGTGTTTGGTGAGACATAATGGTCTCATACAGAAATTTACAAGAAAAGATCAATAGAGCCTAGCTTAGGGAAGATCATTGATCAGGGAAGAGGAGGAAAGAAAATGCAACGTCCCAAGTGTAATAAATGTGTGAAGAAGCATTCGAGGAACTTCATGATCGGGAGCGGGAAATGCTAAAAGTGCGGAAGAGATAGCCATATAGAATGGGATTGTTGTAGTGAGGTGATGACACAACTTCCCAACAATAAAGACATAGGGAAGACGGTGCAGGCCCTACCTGATGTCTAATGCTATATGTGTGGACAACTTGGGAACTTTACCAATAACTGTCCAAATTCGAGGGTAGTGGTGGGGAATCACCATCAGCCTCAGCATAGGCCAAGGGAGAAAGGTCATGCTTTTTCATTCACTACATCTTAAGATGAAGAGCTAAATGATGTGGTGGCAGGTAATCTTTTTGTTCTCTCAAATATATCAAGTACATTGTTTTATTCTATTTCTATGCATTCCTTTAATTCCTCCATGTTTGTCACGACCCGCCCTCGGGGCCCGTGCCATGACTACCCCAAGTCCACCTTCCATAGGCTAGGGGCTGGCGACTAGCACCAAGGAGTAAATACCAATAAAAAGGGAAGGCATTGCCTTTGAAAAGTAAACAAGCACCACAGAGTAAGAAAGCGGAAAAGTAAACACTAAGTAAAAACTGTACAAGCTATGCTGAAAGTAAAAGGGGCCGGAAATACAAGCCCAACAGTAAAGTACAACTGAAAGGAAAAACAGCAACTGAAAGGGAAAACTGTAGCGTCGAGCCGTCCTCTAGAAATTCCACCTGAAGGGTGGGTACAGATAGCCTCCACTGCTCCTCGGGTCCACCTGACCGCTCCGAGTACGTCCCGCCCAGTGGTCCACCTCAAGGTACCGTCCTGATCCACACGCCTCCACCACGATCAGCACTGTCTGTCGTCTGCAACCAACACAACGTAGTGCGAGCAAAGCCCGTGCAGGGGTGAGTATAAGCTACTCAGTAGGGACCCCGAGACCCACGAAGGTCTCCCGAAATCCACAAAGGATAATCCACAAAGGAAGGATACAATCACGAAGTAACATCTGACACGGCTTAGGTATATGCCCATACATATACCTAAGTCATCAATTCCCGTTCGGCTCCAACATCCGAGCCCAAGCACAACCCAGTCCACACAGGAAAGCAAAACGTACACCCACACAGGATAGGTCAACAAAATCCACAAATGAGAGTAAACAGTAAATCCACACAGGATAGCTCAACACAATCCACAAAGGAGAGTAAACAGTAAATCCACACAGGATAGCTCAACACAATCCACAAAGGAGAGTAACGCAAGATTCAGCTCACACAGGTATACTTCTTTGGATGACGATAAAGATGATCACTGATCCATCTAAGTCGTCAGACCCACGAAGTATCGATAGGTAACTAACCCCCGCAATGACCCACACAATATCGGGCCCACACAGGACCTGTAGGTGCTGGCTCACACAGAACCGCTGAGCGCGGACCCACATAGGATCGGACCCACACAGGATCGGGCCCACACAGCACCGGGCCCACACAGGACCTGTAGCACTGATCCACGGAGGATCGTTGAGTGCAGTAGTCGTCGCAGTCCACTGAGGATCTCTGCACAGTCGTCGCCGCAGTCCACTGAGGATCTCTGCACGGTCGTCGTCGGAGTCCACGGAGGATCTCTGCACAGTCATCGCTGTCGAAGTAGCAGTCGCAGCCAGCCTAGGGTTCCTGCACACAGCAAGCTCGTTCGGGAGGGTCCGCTCCACGAGCCGAGAGGCTGATAAATCAACTGACACAAAGTCCGAAGTTGATGTATCCAAAAGTTCCGTATCGTCAACAGGAACTCAACGTCGCAGACGGCGCGTCAATCGGACGCACGGTCTGAGAGTTATTGGCATTTTCGTCCCAGGGGCCCGGTTGGTTTTTAAGGCAAAACCAACTCGACCGCACTCCACCTGCATCCAAACCTCGGGCAGAGTATGCCAAAAGATCCGTCTCACTTAGAGGAAAACAACAAAGCTGACGGCATGTCAATCAGACGTCCGTAGCTCAAGATATGAGCGTTTCCGCTCCGAGGGCCCGGTTGGTTTCGTGTACGAACCAACCCGGCCGAACTCAAAGTACTCCGAAACCTTGAGTGCGATATACCGAAACGACCGTCTCGATCCAAGGATCGCATTTCCACTGATGGAGAGTCGTTTGGAGGCCCGTATCTCAAGCTACAGGCGTTTGAACGAAGACTATCCGAAGACGGGGGGTACGGGCCCGGGCCGACCCCCCCGGGAGTCGGCCGAACCGGGTCGACCCGACTCGGTCCGGTCCGGCCAGTGCACGGCCCGGCCGGTCGGACCGGCCTGGCCCGGTTCGGCCGAGTGGCCGAACGGCCGAGGAACGCAGGGCGCCGCCCCCGCGGCCTAGTGGTGCCGCGACCCCCCGCATGGGGCCGCGCTGAGTCGGTACGCAGCTTCAGCCGCGTCTGAGGGCACCGGACCCACGCGGCCGCGGGTGCCGCCGCCGCCGCGCTGAGTCGCGGCGGCCTGTCCGGCGGCGCTCCGGGGCGCCGCCGCTCCCGGCTGCCGGTGCCGCCGCGCCGGCGACCCGCGCCGCCGACGAGTTCCGCGGGCCACCGGGATCGTTCCGGTGGTCCGATTCTCTTCCCGTCTGCGCCATTGCTCCTCTCGGGACTCGTTCTTCACTGCGGGATCGTCAAACATCTGTTGCGGCACGTTCCGTCCTCGCCTGTCAAATCTGCACAAAACGAAGAACGACGGAGGGTCGTCGGGCCGTGTTCGTTTGGCCCGCACCCTCCGCGTTAGAGATAAACAAACGGGGGTATTTTATTCCACACAGGAAGCAACAATTTTAATAAGATTAAAATTGTTCACAATTCGGTTCTTTAATTTCTTTAAAGAAACATTGACGGGAATAATAAAAAGGGGTAATTCCCAAAATAAATCCCTACCTCGTCGATCGTCGCGCGCGGGCGTTCTTCGCGGAAAAGCTCGTCGCGGAAGAGAGGGATCGTCGCGTCATCGCGAGGAGGCTTCACGTCGTCGCGGAATCCGGCGTTGAGTCGGCAAACTCAACGTACCATGAAACAACAGATTTAATTTAATTAATTAAATCCGTGTTTTTGGTTAAGAACCACGAAGGATATAAAAAGGAAGGTCCGAGACTCTTACCTCAAGCAGTCGATCGAAGATCCGTCGCGGAGGAAGAGACGTCGCAGAAGAACGTTGTCGGCGTTGCGAATCACAGCGTCGCGTCATCGATTTCCGGGTTCAGCGTTCTTCGCGTTCTTCGCGTTCTTCACGAAGGAGGAAGAAGGAACAAGGATTCTGTCTCAACGAGTAATCCCCCAAAAGATTTTGGTTGGTCTTATTTTATTAATATGCCAACACACGAAAACAGGTTAAGAAACGATTGAATTAATTCGTTGAATTAATTCAACGAAAGAAACAACCGATTTAATTCACGAAATAAACCGCCCAATTAAATGGTCTGTTAAGATTTTAAGAAACGCGTCAATTGACTCTCATTAAGACGGGTTTTCGCGGGTGCGTTTCTTAGCGGAAAGAAACGGCGGGGCTCGTGCGGGCCCCACCTCACAAATATCCTACCAAGGGGGTAGGATATTTCTGGATAGCATCCTATCCGGTTCAGCTCAGTTCAAGCCGTCAATAAGTGGCTTCAAGTGGCTTCCAAGTGGCTTAAGTTAAATAAAATAAAGTTGTCGCAAAATTATTTTATTTCTTAACATTAAGCCCGAAAATTAAAAACCACACCCGAGCAAACGCAACTCCGGAAGAGGCGTTTCTAAGCGAATACCGGCGCTGCGATTTCATCGGTGCCCTCAGAATTCGATTCCGGGCACCGGTTCAACAGTTAGAAAAACCCGCTCGTCCTTTCACTGAACGTACACGAGCCAAACTTCGGAAAATGATTCCGGGCACACCGGGCCTCGGAATCAGGTGCCGTCAGAAACTGCGCTCTTGTAAAATTCCAAAGAAAATTAAGAAAAAAATTTCCTTGAAATTTACGGGTCTTTACATTACTCCCACCTCAGGACTTTACGTCCCCGTAAAGATACATCATAAACTAGGGAAACAAATGTGGGTACTGAGCACATATCTGAGCCACCCGCTCCCAAGTGCTCTCCTAGAGGTTCCCGTGCTGCCATCTGATGCGCACAAGAGGAATCGATCGCCCACGCAGGACCCGCTCCTGTCGATCCTCTATCTCCACTGGGACCTCCGCAAAAGTCACCCCATCATCCATGTCTAGCTCCCCATAGTCAATGATGTGCATCGGGTCGTGCACGTATCTCCTCAGCTGGGATACGTGGAAGACGTCTTGCACCCGGTGCAACTGATGTGGCAGAGCCAGGCGATAAGCCACCTCGCCAATCCTACTGAGGACCTGAAAAGGCCCGATGAAGCGTGGAGACAACTTGCCGCCCCGACCAAATCTCCGCAACCCACGTCGAGGTGAGACATGCAAGAAGACGTGGTCGCCATCCTCGAACTCTAGTGGCCTCTGCCCCCTGTCAGCATATGACTCCCCCCGGCTCTGTGCTGTCCTCATCCACTCCTGGATGACCTGGACCTTCTCTATCGTGGCTCGGACCATCTCTGGTCCCCCAAGTGCTGACTCCCCAGGGTCTGTCCAGCACAAAGGAGATCTGCAAGGCCTGCTGTACAATGCCTCGTAGGGTGCCATCCCGATGGTGGAGTGGTAGCTGTTGTTGTATGTGAACTCCACCAAGGGTAGGTGGTCCTCCCAGCTGCGACCAAAGTCGAGGACACATGCACGGAACATGTCCTCGAGGGTCTGAATGGTCCTCTCCGTCTGACCATCCGTCTGTGGGTGAAAGGCGGTGCTCAGACGTAGCCGCGTCCCGAACGCCTCCTGCAACCCCTTCCAAAGCCGGGAAGTAAAGCGAGCGTCCCGATCAGAGACGATAGTCGATGGCACACCGTGAAGCAGTACAATCTCCTGAACGTAGAGACGTCCCAAGTTCTCCACTGAGCCCTGCTCTCGGATGGGTAAGAAGTGTGCCGACTTGGTGAGTCGGTCAACAATCACCCAAATGGAGTCGTGACCTCTGGAAGTGCATGGAAGTCCAGTCACGAAGTCCATAGATATGCCATCCCACTTCCACTCTGGGACCTCCAAGGGCTTTACCAAGCCTGCGGTACCTGGTGCCCTGCCTTCACCTGCTGGTAGGTGAGGCACCGCAAAACAAACTCTGCCATAGCCTTCTTCATGCCCGACCACCAGTGCTGACGTCTGAGATCCTGGTACATCTTTGCCACTCTAGGATGTACCACCAAAGGAGAAGTGTGGAACTCTCTCAGCACCTCCTCTCGTAAAGAAACTGGTACCAAGGTACGTCCTCTGAAAAGGACATCGTGCTCTGCTCCAAGGGAGAAACCATCAGGTGCTTGTCCCGAGAATATATGTGCACACCGTGTCTCACAATCAGCGTCCCCACGCTGTGCCTCTCTGACCCGCTGTAGAAGTGGAGGAGAGACTGTGAGAGACTGAAGGAAGGCTGATCCGTCTCTATCCACGAAGGATATCTTCAAGGAGGCTAGCTACTCTGTCACCTCCTCAAGCAGCTGGATTCCCGTCCTCCTGCTGAGGGTATCAGCTACCACGTTCCCCTTTCCAGGAGTATAGACTATCTCAAAGTCATAGTCCTGGAGGAACTCGAGTCATCACCGCTGTCTCAGGTTCAGGTCCTTCTGAGAGAAGATGTACCTGAGACTCTGGTGGTCAGAAAAGACTGTGAAGCGCTTGCCCATCAGATAGTGCCGCCATGTCTTCAGGGCGAAGACCACTGCTGCCAACTCCAAGTCATGGGTAGCGTAGTTCTACTCATGCGGCCTCAACTGACATGATCCGTAGGCAATCACGGCCCGCTCCTGCATCAGGACACACCCGAGTACGGTCCCTAATGCATCGCAGTAGACTACGTATCCAACTCCCTCCTCAGGCAACCTCAAGATAGGTGCGCTGGTCAACCTCTGACTCAGCTCCTGGAAGCTCTACTGACATATGTCTGACCACACGAAGGGTTTCCCCATCTTTGTCAACGCTGAGAGTGGGGCCACAACTCTGGAGAAGTCCGGCACAAATCTCCGATAGTATCCGGCTAGGCCCAAGAAACTCTGCACCTCTATCACGCTCTTGGGTGGCTCCAAAGCTAGCACTGCCTTGATCTTCACGGGATCCACTACAACTCCCGCCTCAGAAATGACATGCCCCAAGAAGTGGACCTCACGTAACCAGAACTGACAGTTCGAGAGCTTTCCATAAAGCTGGTTCTCTCTGATTGTGTCTAGTACAACACGCAAGTGGTAGGCGTCCTCCTCCTCCGTGGTCGAGTACACCAAGATGTCGTCGATGAAGACTACGACAAATCGATCGAGGTATGGATGGAAGATCCTATTAATGAGTCTCATGAACACTGTTGGAGCGTTGGTCATGCCAAAAGGCATAACCGAGAACTCATAGTGGCCATACCGACATCTGAAGGCCGTCTTCTGCACATCCTCGTCTCGAACTCTGAGCTGATGATAGCCTGACCTGAGGTCTGTCTTCGAGAACCATCGTGCTCCCTTGAGCTGATCGAAGAGGTAATCAATCCTGGGTAGCGGATACTTGTTCCTCACTGTCACCTGGTTCAGGCGACGATAATCGACACACAGTCGCAAGCTCTCGTCCGCCTTCTTGCCGAACATATCGGGGAAGCCCAGGGTGAAACACTAGGTCAGATGAACCCCTTTCCCTGCAAGTCCTCCAACTGTAACCGCAGCTCTCGAAGCTCAGCGGGGGCCATCCGATATGCTGGAGTGGATATCAGGGCTGTCCCGGGGTACAGGTCAATATAAAAGTATACCTCTCTGCGAGGAGGTAGTCCTGGAACGTCGTCGGGAAAGACGTCCGCGTACTGATCCACCACTGCAGGAAAACTGGGACTCCGCACGTCGACTGCCCCCAGGATGAGGCTATCCAACTGATGAGTGATGGGCTGACCTATCCTCTGCGTGAGTCCATCCTGTGCTGCTAAGGCTCCCTTCTCGCCGGTGAAGGTGAACCTGCTCCCGTCGGTGCGCACACATCGCACCTTGCGCCTAATGCAGTCAATCTGATCATGGAACGTAGATAACCAATCCATGCCCAAGATGACGTCGTAGGGCCTCGACATCGCTACAAGAAGATCCCAGCCGAAGCTCTCGCCTCTTAGAGTAAGCTCACACTGCCGAAACTAGTGCGTAATCGTCAAGTCTGCTCCCGTAGGAGTCTCTAGCCGTAAGGATCGAGCCAACGGCTCCGTCGGAATATCCGAGCTCTGAACAAGGGCAGTGGCTATGAAAGAGTGACACGCTCCTGTGTCTATCAGAACTGTAGCAAGGGTGGAATAGACACAGATCGTACCTTGAATCATCTCTGGCATGCCGTGGTCGTAGGCCTCAGCTGCCTGGAGCTGCGCCTGTCTCTGCCCGCCAGCTCCCTGTGGTCGGGGCGGGCCTCCTGGTGGTGGTGGTGGTAGAGCCTCAAAGCGTCACCCACCACCTGCTGCTCGTCCAGCTCCTCTGCCTCGTCCGCCTCCTCCCTGCGGACCACCACAGTCGACCCTCTCCCTCTGCCTGGGTGGTCCCTCCACCGTCTGCTGCCCCTCGGTACGACGGGTCGGGCAGTCACGAGCCATGTGGCCCTGCCCGCCGCACTCGTAGCACTGTCTGCCTCTCGGAAGGCTGGCTCCGCGCTGTGTGCCCCGCACCGCTGAGCCAGTGTCCCGGGGTCGTCTTCCGGAAGGCCTGGTCTGCCTGGAACCCTGAGTCATCCGCCGGCTACCTGCTGTCGAAGACTCCGCTATCTGCCGCCCTGCGGCAGGTCTCACTGTGGACTCAGCCAGGAATCTCTCGATCAGAAGGGCTCGCTCTAGCACTCCTGCCTGGGTCGGGATGCTGAGGGAGATCAGCGATGCCCTGATCTCATGTCTCAATCCCTGCTCGAAGGTCCGGGCCTGGAAGAAGGGGTCTCGTACCATGTCTGTCGAGTAGCGAGATAGGTCGGTGAACCTCGCCGCGTACTGGGCGACCGTCAAGCTACCCTGCCGCAGCTAAAGAAGCTCCTAGTTGCGCACTGCACGGAGGGTGTTCGGGATGAACTCTGAGCGGAAGAGGCTCTCGAAGTCCGTCCAGATGAGGGAGGCCTCATCGTGTACCTGGAGCATCAGGCTCCACCATCGCCCTGCTGCTGCGTGTAGTAGGCTCGCCGCGAGGATCACCATGAGGTCTGCTGGTGTCCTCACTAGCCTGAAAACTCAGACGACCGCCTCCAGCCAGTCCTCGCCTGCCTGGGGGTCCGACTCCCCACGGAACCTGGGTGGTCGCTGGCGCTGGAACTCGTGCAGAGCTCTGAGGCGTCGTGCGTCGTCAGCTGCCAGTGCTGGAAGCATCGGGGGCTCGGCGGGTAAAGGTACGGCCGGTGCCTCTGCTATCAACGGGCCCTGTACCGAGGCCTTGTCGCTCGGCGGGCTGTCGTCGCGCTCTACTCTAGGAACCCTAGCTGGCTGCTGTCATCGTGCCATCCTGAAAAGGAAACAAGTGCGCCACGGTCAGAACAGTATACCTGGTGAGCTGACACAAGTAATCACAGAGAAAACTTGAAACACACATGCAATCAATGTTTTCGTGCATTAAGTCGGAAATCAGAAGTCAGGGTCCTGGTGTATGGATACGTCGGCCGCCGCACCATCACTGGACTCCCTGGACTGATAACCACACTCAATACGCTAAACACTATTTCTTCACATAGAAGAAAGATCAGAGTCTGCGGTAGAACCGACCACCTTTGATACCAATTTGTCACGACCCGCCCTCGGGGCCCGTACCGTGACTACCCCAAGCCCGCCTTCCATAGGCCAGGGGCTGGCGACTAGCACCAAGGCGTAAATCCCAACAAAAAGGGAAGGCATTGCCTTTGAAAAGTAAACAGACACCACAGAGTAAGCAAGATGAAAAGTAAACACTAAGTAAAAACTGTACAAGCTGTGCTGAAAGTAAAAGGGGCCGGAAATACAAGCCCAATAGTAAAGTACAACTGAAAGGAAAAACAACAACTGAAAGGGAAAACTGTAGCGTCGAGCCGTACTCTGGAAATCCCACCTGAAGGGTGGGTACAGATAGCCTCCACTGCTCCTCGGGTCCACCTGACTGCTCCGAGTACATCCCGCCCAGTGGTCCACCTCCAGGTACCGTCCTGCTCCACACGCCTCCACCACGATCAGCGATGTCCTTCGTCTGCAACCAACACAACGTAGTGCAGGCAAAGCCCGTGCAGGGGTGAGTATAAGCTACTCAGTAGGGACCCCGAGACCCCCGAAGGTCTCCCGAAATCCACAAAGGATAATCCACAAAGGAAGGATACAATCATGAAGTAACATCTGACACGGCTTAGGTATATGCCCATACATATACCTAAGTCATCAATTCCCGTTCGGCTCCAACGTCCGAGCCCAAGCACAACCCAGTCCACACAAGAAAGAAAAACGTACACACCCACACAGGATAGCTCAACACAATCCACAAATGAGAGTAAACAGTAAATCCACACAGGATAGCTCAACACAATCCACAAAGGAGAGTAAAGAGTAAATCCACACAGGATAGCTCAACACAATCCACAAAGGAGAGTAACGCAAGATTCAGCTCACACAGGTATACTTTTTCGGATGACGATAAAGATGATCACTGATCCATCTAAGTCGTCGGACCCACGAAGGATCGATAGATAACTAACCCCCGCAATGACCCACACAGGATCGGGCCCACACAGGACCTGTAGGCACTGGCTCACACAGAACCGCTGAGCGCGGACCCACACAGGATCAGACCCACACAGGATCGGGCCCACACAGGACCGGGCCCACACAGGACCGGGCCCACACAGGACCTGTAGCACTGATCCATGGAGGATCGCTGAGTGCAGTAGTCGTCGCAGTCCACTGAGGATCTCTTCACGACCGTCGTCGGAGTCCACGGAGGATCTCTGCACAGTCGTCGCTGTCGAAGTAGCAGTCGCAGCCAGCCTAGGGTTCCCGCACATAGCAAGCTCGTTCGGGAGGGTCCGCTCCACGAGCCGAGAGGATGATACATCAACTAACACAAATTCCGAAGTTGATGTATCCAAACGTTCCGTATCGTCAACAGGAACTCAACGTCGCAGACGGTGCGTCAATCGGACGCCCGGTCTGAGAGTTATTGGCATTTTCGTCCTAGGGGCCCGGTTGGTTTTTAAGGCAAAACCAACCCGACCGCACTCCACCTGCGTCCAAACCTCGGGCAGAGTATGCCAAAAGATCCGTCTCACTTAGAGGAAAACCACAAAGCTGACGGAAAGTCAATCGGACGTCCGTAGCTCAAGATATGAGCGTTTCTGCTCCGAGGGCCCGGTTGGTTTCGTGTACGAAGCAACCCAGCCGAACTCAAAGTACTCCGAAACCTTGAGTGCGATATACCGAAACGGCATTCTCGATCCAAGGGTTGCCGCTGATGGTGAGTCGTTTGGAGGCTCGTAACTCAAGTTACGGGCGTTTGAACGAAGACCGTCCGAAGACGGGGGGTACGGGCCCAGGCCGACCCGACCCGACCCCCCCGGGAGTCGGCCGAACCGGGTCGACCCGAACCGGGTCGAACCGGCCCGGTCCGGTCCGGACAGGGCACGGCCCGGCCGGTCAGACCAACCTAGCCCGGTTCGTCCGAGCGTCCGAACGGCCGAGGCACGCGGGGCGCCGCCCCCGCGGCTTGGTGGTGCTGCGGCCCCCCGCGTGGGGCCGCGCTGAGTCGGGACGCGGCTTCAGCCGCATCCGAGGGCACCAGAACCACGCGGCCGCGGGTTTGCGGGTGCCGCCGCCGCCGCGCTGAGTCGCGGCGGCCTGTCCGGCGGCGCGCCGGGGCGCCGCCGCTCCCGGCTGCCGGCGCCGCCGTGCCGGCGACCCACGCCGCCGACGAGTTCCGCGGGCCACCGGGATCGTTCCGGTGGTCCGATTATCTTCCCATCTGCGCCATTGCTCCTCCCGGGACTCGTTCTTCACTGCGGGATCGTCAAACATCCATTGCGGCACGTTCCGTCATCGCCCGTCAAATCCGCACAAAAGGAAGAACGATGGAGGGTCATCGGGCCGTGTTCGTTTGGCCCGCACCCTCCGCGTTAGAGATAAACAAACGGGGGAATTTTATTCCACAAAGGAAACAACAATTTTAAGAAGATTAAAATTGTTCACAATTCGGTTCTTTAATTTCTTTAAAGAAACATTGACGGGAATAATAAAAAGGGGTAATTCCCAAAATAAATCCCTACCTCGTCGATCGTCGCGCGCGGGCGTTCTTCGCAGAAAAGCTCGTCGCGGAAGAGAGGGATCGTCGCGTCGTCGTGGGGAGGCGTCGCGTCGTCGCGGAATCTGGCGTTGAGTCGGCAAACTCAACGCACCATGAAACAGCAGATTTAATTTAATTAATTTAATCCTTGTTTTTGGTTAAGAACCATGAAGGAGATAAAAAGGAAGGTCCGAGACTCTTACCTCAAGCAGCCGATCGAAGATCCGTCGCGGAGGAAGAGACGTCGCAGAAGAACGATGTCGGCGTTGAGGATCACGGCGTCGCGTCGTCAATTTCCGGGTTCGGAGTTCTTCGCGTTCTTCGCGTTCTTCACGAAGGAGGAAGAAGGAACAAGGATTCTGTCTCAATGAGTAATCCCCCAAAAGATTTTGGTTGGTCTTATTTTATTAATATGCCAACACACGAAAATAGGTTAAGAAACGATTGAATTAATTCGTTGAATTAATTAAACGAAAGAAACAGCCGATTTAATTCACGAAATAAACCGCCCAATTAAATGGTATGTTATGATTTTAAGAAACGCGTCAGTTGACTCTCATTAAGACGGGTTTTCGCGTGTGTGTTTCTTAGCGGAAAGAAACGGTGGGGCTCGTGTGGGCCCCACCTCAAAAATTACCTACCAAGGGGGTAGGATATTTCTGGATAGCATCCTATCCGGTTCAACTCAGTTCAAGCCATCAATAAGTGGCTTCAAGTGGCTTCCAAGTGGCTTAAGTGAAATAAAATAAAGTTGTCGCAAAATTATTTTATTTCTTAACTTTAAGCCCGAAAATTAAAAACCACACCCGAGAAAACGCAATTCCGGAAGAGGAATTTCTAAGAGAATATCGGCGCTGCGATTTCATCGGTGCTCTCAAAATTCTATTCCGGGCACCGGTTCAAAAGTTAGAAAAACCCGCTCGTCCGTTCACTGAACATACCCGAGCCAAACTTCGGAAAATGATTCCGGGCACACCGGGCCTCGGAATCAGGTGCCATCTGAAACTGCGCTCTTGTAAAATTCCAAAGAAAATTAAGAAAAAAATTTCCTTGAAATTTACGAGTCTTTACAATGTTTTAAAAGAATTTAGAATAAAACCCCAATTTTCTAAAAGTAGAGTTATCGGTCAAGACTCCTCGTGGGTTTATCCAAGAATTGTCATTGTTTAGAAACTCCAGTATTTGCTTTAGTGTGCACAATATTATCACTAATCTAGTAGTAATTCCCATGCTAGAATTCGACATTATAATAGGGATGGACAGGCCCTCAAAGTATAATGCTATGATCAAATGAAGAAGCAAGGAAATTTCAGTAGTCTTGAATGAAAAACCTATAGTTATCTTCCAAGGGGAGATATATCAACTTGATATTTTTCTAGAATAACCTTATATATCATTCTTTATGGAGTTTATCGGTGAAGAAGAAGAAGGAAATAAATGTACCCATCATTCGAGAATGCGTTGTTGTATTTCCTGAGGAGTTACCTGGACCTCCCCCAGAAAGAGAGGTAGAGTTCTCCATTGAACTCATACATGTGTCTCATCTAATATCTAATAACCCTTATAGGATGGAAAATGTGGAGCTATAAGAGTTAATGAAACAACTCCAATATCTTTTGGAGAATGGGTTTATCTGACAGAGTGTGTCTCATTGGGGAGCACTTGTTCTCCTTTTGAAGAAGAAAGACAGATCAATGAAGCTATGAATTGATTATAGAAAAATGAATGGGATCACAGTGAAAAAAAATACCATCTTCCAGGAATTGATGACTTATTTGACCAACTTCGTGGGGCTCAATTCTTCATTAATCTTTGTCTTTGATCTGGTTATCAACAATTGATGGTGAAGAAATAAGATATTCCAAAACCTTCTTTTCGATCAAGATATGTGAATTATGAGTTTTTTTATACCCTTCAGACTGACTAGTGCACCTGCTATTTTTATGGATTTTATGAATAGTGTTTTTGAGGACTACCTTGATAACTTTGTCGTAGTTTTTTATGATATTCTGATATATTCTAAAAGTTGTGAGGAGCATAAGGATCATCTATGGGGTATTTTTTATACTCTATGGAACGAAAGGATTTTTTGAAAGTTCAGAAAATGTGAATTCTGGTTACAACAAGTTTCTTTCTAGGGGCACATTATTACCAATTAAGAAATAACATTTGACCCTGCAAAGAAAAAAGTGATAGAGGAGTGGCCTCAACCTACAACAATAATTGATATTCATCATTTCCTTGGTTTATCGGGATATTATAGGAGGTTTGTGATGAACTTTTCACAACTTTATAATCAATTAACAAAGTAAAATCGAAAATGTTTCATGTTAATCTAGACAAAGGAGTGTGAGGATAGTTTCCAAGAGATGAAGATGAGATTGGTAACTTTACCCATGTTAACTCTGCCCTCAATTAGAGAAGGATTAAATATTTTTAGCAATGCATCTTTGAAAGGGATTGGGTTCGTCCTCATGGAAAATGACAATGTCATTACTTATGCATCTCGACAGATGAAGACTCATGAGAAGAACTGTCCTACGCTTGATATGGAGCTGGCTATGGTCATTTTTTTCTCTGATGATATGGAGGCACTATCTTTATGAGGAGAAATGTGATATATACATGGAACATCAAAGTTCGAAGTATATTTTCACACAAAAATAATTGAACATGAGGCAAATGATATGGTTGAAACTTCTCAAAGACTGTGATTGTTCAATTCATTATCATCGCGGAAGAGCAAACAAAGCTGTTGATGCATTAAGCATGAAATACCCAGTTTTTCATTCCATGATGAGGATACAAAGAGATATTTTGATCAATGACCTAGTGAAGCTTGAAATGGGAATTATATGGGAAGGGACATCGTCAATCCAAACCTAAATGATTTCTCAACCTTCATTACTAGAGAAGATCAAGAAAGATCATAAATAAGATCTTTTGTTATAGATGAAGTTTTAGGCTGTAAAAGATGAGATGTTTCCTGAGTTCAATATTGACCAATAAGGTGTACTGAAATTTTGTACAAGACTATGTGTTCCATATTTTCCAGAAATAAATAATGTGTTAATGGATGAAGCTCATAGCTCTACTTTATTTATACATCATGGAAGCACAAAAAAGTATAGGGACCTTCGTGATCATTATTGGTTTGATAATATGAAAAAATAGAATGCTGACTACACTTCAAGGTGCTTGGTATGTCAGCAAGTAAAGGCAGAGAGACAACTTCCTAAAGGGGTATTGCAGCCACTACCCATACCAGCATAGAAATGGGGAAATATCACGATGGACTTTATCACTGGTCTCCTGAGAACTTCCAAGATAAACAATGTGATACGGGTTATTGTGGACCATCTAACCTAGACATATCATTTTATCTCCATTCAGGAAGATTTCTCTCTTGATCAAATTTCTAGGATTTACATTAAGGAAGTGGTCAGGCTGCATGGAGTTCCACTTTCTATCATATAATATTATGATGCATTGTTTACATCAATATCCTAAATAAGCCTTCAACATGCCCTGAGCATTGAATGGAATTTCAGTACGTCCTATCACCCCCAAACTGATGGCCAATCTGAATGGACTATTCAAACACTCAAGGATATGATGAGAACATGCTCAATGGAATTTAAAGGTGGATGGGATCATCATCTCTATTTAGTTGAGTTGTCTTACAACAACAGCTTCCACTCGATCATTAAAATGGAACCCTATGAAGCTCTATATGGTAAGCGATGTAGAAATCCTACTTGTTGTCATGAAGATGGTGAGAGAAATGTTTATGGGCCTGGTCTTGTGTAAGAGATGACAGAAAAAGTCCATTCCATCCAAAAACACATTATGGCTGCTAAGAGTCTCTAAAAGTGTTATGCCGAAAACCATCAAAGAGACTTTGAGTTTGATGTTGGTGACAAATTCGTTCTTTGAATTTCACCATGGAAGAGAGGCATGAGGTTTTCGAAAAAAGGGTAGTGCATCCATTGGTACATTGGCCCCTCTGAAATCCTTGGTCGCTAAGGAACAATTGCCAATCAGATTTCACTTCCTCCAACTCTATAACAAGTTCATGATGTCTTCCACATATCCCTCTTGAGGAAGTACATACCTCACCCTTCACATGTACTGAATCCATAGACGGTACAACTGGAACATGACCTCTCTTATGAGTAACAACCGTTGGAGATCATAGATCGTAGAAACAAGGTTCAATGCAACAATACTACCCACTTTATTATGGTTTTGTGGAGGAACCACAAATGTGAAGAAGCCCTGTGGGAACCAGAGGAGTCTATGAGGCAGAAGTACCCACACCTTTTCTCTTCTGAGGGTACGATTTAAAATTTCAGGGACAAAATTTCTTAAGGGGGAAGAATGTAATGACCCTAACTATTTAACAATATTGTTTTCCTATGTTTTTGTGTTATTTCATTTTATACTCCCTAAAACTATATCCTTCAATTAATGAAGTGATACCATTGGGTTTCGACTATTATATGATAGTTTTACAATATGAACATTAGAAAACAATATCTTCACATTATAATTATTGTTTATAAATACAAGTTATCTAGATAAATTAATACATAATGAATAATCGATGGCCTCATCTAGTAGACTTAGGTCGTAAAAAGCCCATCTGTTAGAGCTTGGGAAGGACGTAGAATCTCTGGGTTTTGATCGGGACCAAACCCAAGCTGATATTCAACATGTGAAGCTTGAACGGAATTTCCTAAGGGAGAAGATCAACCTGATAGAAATCATTACTCGAGAAATGTTGTCCGAGCCTCCCCAACATTCTGTCACCATAGCACACCTTACTTTTAGGTCCTATGCAGGTGTTTTAAGGGGTTATGTAACGATACCTTATTTGTATTGTGTAATCCTTTTGTATAAATGAAATTGTTATTTCTTATTAAGCCAAATTTGTGAATTTCAATTGTCCAGATAAATTTAGAATTATGTTTCATATTATTGGTGAATTTTGGAAAAAGGGGTATTTTTAAAAAAAATGCAAACATTAAAAATTTAATAATGGGAAATAATTTTCAGAAAATTGTCTTCCACAATTGTGACTAGTAATAAATTTTTATTCTATTAAGATCAAATTAACATTTGGTGAATAGTAAATTATGAATAGTATATACTCTTATTAATAGTAACTAATAGTAATGAATAGTAAATCGGCCAAAAAAATAGAAACTTTACCCATGAATGTATAAATATAATTTAGACATCGTAAAAGTGAAAAAATGGTCATAATATAAGTATTATTAATTTTGTATGTCATCAATATTTTAATTAAGATTTTATAATTAATTTAATAATTTAAAATAAAATTTTATTTTCATAAAATGTAATCATTAATTGTTACTTTATTGTCTTATGGTTATATGATAATTTTATGGGACCATGAATACTTTTTCAAGGTGTTACAAAATAAGTTCTTGTTTTAGAGTTTTTCTGGATAATTAATGATTTTATTTAAAATTAAAAATAAAAATATTTAGAAAATTATTTTCATAAAATGGAGTTCATTTTTGAATTCAGATCATCGATATTAGGTTAGGGGAATTTTTGGGATATTTCTCAAATAGTTGAATTTTCGGCGAATAATAAAAATATAGTTTTGAGTTTCAGGTGTTTAATGACATCATTGATTTTGTAATCAAGATGAAAAGAATATGGTAGACTCTTGAATAGTAAGATATGTCATGAGGTGTCCAAAATGGCTAATACCATGGGAAAATACCATGTGCAAGCCCATGGTTTTGTAAATACCACCAAAGAGATGTCTCATGGAAATTAACTAAATATTCCCTCAATTTTCCTATAAATACCAATCCATTCCCTCATTAATTTCATTCCAAAATCCTCCTCAACAAATATATGGGTTTTCTACCTCCCAAAGGTACTCCCAAGGTGTCCTCAATCCCTTTAAGGTCCCAACGTTCGAGCTTTCGAAGATACTCTTCAAGGTAAGGGATCCTTTCACCCTCCTCTTTTTAGTCATGACTTCATTTATGTTATATCTCTTAGTTTCCATATTATTATGTGGGGATATGTTCTTATAAATTTTTATTACTGTCCATTTTATTTCTAAATGACGAGAGACCCTTTCTGCTCTCATCAATTTATTTTGTGAATTTTTTAGTGACTTCGTTAGGCTGCCGAATTTTTCATAAAAGAAATAGTGTCTTATCTTTTCTTTCAAGTTTGTTGTCATGTGTTATGTCATTAAAATATCCATACCATGAACTTATTATGTACCCATACATTATTATGAATTACATATAAGTGTTACACCCTTGTTCCCTATTTTTTTAATGTTTTATAAAATGATGTTATATAGCAGTTATGCTGCAGAAATTTCATCTCAAAATCTCTCACTTTTTCTCAAGAAATTCTCTTGTTTTATTTATGTGGATACCCAAATATATTTTCATTTCTAGGGGTATTAATCAATACATAAAATCGATCTATTTTATTATGTAATTGACATATATATAACCCTCACTCCCTTTCCATGGGTTATAAATGACATAATGATGTTATTTTTAAGTAATTTTAAAACATTATGATTTTGACCTGAAACCCATTTGTTTGATTCTATTTGGGTTATTTATGAAATTTTTTATTATGATATATGTTTCTCACATGAAAATAAATTCATATTAAGGGTTCTCCTTGATATCACTCTAATGCATTGGGTAAAGATTTATTCTCCAGAGATAACAAGATTCACGATACCTTGGTGAATAAACTAGGTAATGTTATTATGAAACCTTGGGAATGAACCTTGGTTATATGTTCATGAATGTGTAAATGAAATTTTGTAGCCACATATTCATGTTGCGATTCATGTTTTTTTATTATGATATTCCTCTTTTTCTATTGCTCATGTCTTGTGATTTTCATGAAGTTCTTATTAATATCACAAGTAAAATCGTTCCCTTGATTTCCGTACAGGGCCTTCTGATCACCCTTTCATTTGATGTATGTCTCCAGGTTATGAGATTAACACTAGTACAAAAACCATTTTTTACGTCGGTTTTTTTTGCTTTTTAAGGTCGGTTTTTAGGCGACGTTATTGCGAGCGACGTTAAAAATATGATTTTTTACGTCGGTTATTTAATAACCGACGTAAAAAATGGGCTAATATAGTTTTTAACGTCGGTTTTTAAAAAAACCGACGTGAAATACATTCTGGAAATGGCGATAAGAAGCCATTTTTTACGTCAGTTTTTGAAAAAACCGACGTTATAAGTCATTTTTTACGTCGGTTATTTAATAACCGACGTAAAAAATGTTTACAGTATTGTAGAAAATTTTCTAAGCTTTCATTTGACAGGTCATAGAGCTCAAACGGATTTACGGATCAAAAGTTATGACCATCAGAAGTTTGATATTTTTTTCGAGGAAAGATTGAATGAGCCAACCGTAGCTTCATATTAGAAAGAATTTTTGAATCCGTAGGCGGATTTGTAGTTTTATCATGATATAAAGAATCATCCATCATTATAATAAATTAACAATCGTTAAATGGTATATCAATTAAGAAAACTACTCATAGAAAATATAAATCATGGTAAAATAATTACAAATACCTTGATGAGGTCGCGGAAATAAGAAATTGTTGATTCACGTTGAAGATAAAACAAGTTGATTCGGTGGAACGATGATGGTTGAATGAAATAATCGTAAAATGGTATGTCATTTAAGAAAACAAATCATAAAAACCATAAACCATGGATGTATGATTAAATATACCTTGACGAGATCGCGGAAAGAAGAAAGAATTGATTCGCGTTTGAGAGAAAAAGAGTCGATTTGGGGGAACGATAATGGTTGAAATAAATGATCGTAAAATTAAGACGGGTGTATAATGGAAACATATAATTTATATTCTATGAGAAAACGCGGTATTAAAAATTTTAGGCGGCAATTCAAAATTTCGATGCCGCGCTGTAAAAAAATTGAAATTTCGCGTTCGCGGGATATTAAAATTTTCATTCACGTCGGTTTTATGATAACCGACGTGAAAAGATATTAAAATTTTCACTTATTTTTCACGTCGGTTATTATAAAACCGATGTAAAAAATCAATCTTCATCACTCTTTCACGTCGGTTATTTAATAACCGACGTGAAAAATCAATTTTCATGACTTTTTCACGTCGGTTATTTAAGAACCGACGTTAAAAGGTATTTTTCACGTCGGTTATTTCATAACCGACGTGAAAAATGTTTTCACAAATGTAGTTCATTTCTCAAGCTTTAATTTGACAGGTCACAGAGCTCAAACGGAGTTACGGGTTAAAAGTTATGGCCTTCCGAAGTTTGACATCCTTAAGACATCGTTTAGAGATGATCAACTTCTGAAGGCCATAACTTTTAATCCGTAACTCCGTTTGAGCTCCGTGACCTGTCAAATTAAAGCCTGAGAAATGAACTACATTTTTTTAAACATTTTCCACGTTGGTTATGAAATAACCGACGTGAAAAAGTCACGAAAATTTATTTTTCACGTCGGTTATTTAATAACCGACGTGAAAAATAAGTGAAAATTTGAATATATTATCCTGGAAAAGGATTTTTCACGTCGGTTATTTAATAACCGACGTGGAAAAGTGATGTACAATTATTTTTAACGTCGGTTATATAATAACCGACGTGAAAAATCAAATAAAATGGATATTTGACGTCGGTTCTTATATAACCGACGTGAAAAATCGGAGAAAATGTATTTTTACGTCGGTTATATAATAACCGACGTGAAAAATCTATTTTTAGATATTTTCACGTCGGTTCTAAAAAACCGACGTGAAAAATGGTGACGTAAAAAAATGTTTTTGTACTAGTGTAAGCAATTTTATTTAGGATGAACTTATGATGAATCCTTAAAATTGAATTAGAATAATGTTTTATATTTTTTCATGTTTTTTGTTCCTAATTTCCAAGACACTAGACTTTAAAGATCCTCTATTTGTAAAATGTAATGAAAAGTTATGTAATATAAAGCCAGGATGCCACAGTTGGTATCAAAGTAATGTTTTGTTATTTATGGAAATTAGGCTATTAAAACTTTTGGGATAATCCTATAGAAAAGTTTAATTATAGTAAAAACTCATGGTATTTTGGTGAGTATTGAGTAAGTGGTTTATCAAGCAAATACATCCCTCTCTAGGTAGGAGTAGGTAGTGGAAACTCTGAAAGCGATGTAACTAGGAGTGAAAACTCCGACACGGAATTTAAGGCTTGACCCGGGGTATCCTAGTAAATGAAAACGGGCATTGCTGCACTCTTTTTTATGACTCTATCGTGGGATATGTTTGGTTAATGATAAGTTTTTATGAATCATTATGGATAATTTATAGAGAAATGTAATGGTTTAAAGCATGATGTTTTAAGACATAAAATCTTTTATGTTTAAATGATTTGTAAATAAATTTTTTTTCCCAATATGGTTTTATTATTTTAGAAAAGGAAGGAAATAGGAAGAACCGTGAAAATGGTGACTGCAGTGGACCATGCACTGACGACCCTCAGATGGAATCTGGAATGGAAACTTTCATGCAAATGATGAACCAACTGACTCAAGTTATGGGAAATAACATGAATCAAGCTCAGAGGACAATCTCACAACGAAGTGAACAAATTTCTATTGAATCCTTTATGTGTCAACGACCAATAACCATCAGTGGATCTACCGACCCATTGATTTTTGAATAGTGGATTAGCTCTATCGAGAATATATATATTTTTTTATCCTATTTAGAGAAAGAGAATGTCACCCTAGTTGTCTATCGCTTAGAGGGAAAAATGACCAGTGGTGGGAACTGATTAAAAACACAAGGCCATGATTTGAGGTTGAAGCTATAGAGTGGGAAGAGTTCAAAGGGATCATCTTCACCAATTATTTCCCTCTATCTATGAGAACAAGAATGGAGAAGGATTTTCTTGAGCTGAAGAATAAGGAAAATGAATCTATGGGAATATATGAGACAACCATCACAAGGCTTTCATGTTACACCTCTAGATTTTTCATGGATCCAAATGCTACAGTTGATAGATTCTTCGGTGGACTAAGACCTCATCTACAGAAGAATCTAGCAAACAAAGATTATGATATTTATGAGGAGATCATGAGAAGTGTGATGAAAGTCGAGATGGAGTGTGGTGAGATGCAATGGTCTCATAAATCCAATGACCAGAAAATATCTATGGAGCCAAGATTAGGGAGGATTTTTGATCAGGGAAGAGATGGAATGAAAGTGAAATGTCCCATGTGTAATAAATGTGGGACAAAGCATTCATGGAACATCCTGCTTGGGAGATAGAAATTCTAAAATTGTGGAAGAGATGGCCATATCCCATGAAATTTTATTAGTGAGGTGAAGCCACAACTTCCCAACACTAATGACAAAGGGAAGATGGTTCAGGCCCTACCTAATTTCCAATTCTATATGTGTGGACATCTTTGGAACTTTTCCAATCACTTTCCAAATCCAAGGGTAGTGGAGGTGAATCACCATCATCCTCAACATAGTCCAAGGAAGAAAAGTTGTGCTTTTTTAATCACTACAGTTGAAGTTGAAGCTCTAAATGATGTAGTTATAGGTACCATTGTTGTTCTCTCAAGTCTAGAAAGTGCATCATTTGATTCTGGTTCTATGAATTCCATTATTTTCTCCATGTTTACAAAGAATTTAGTATCAACCCTCGATTTTCTAAAAGTAGAGTTATCAGCCAAGACTCTTGGTGTGATTATCCAAGAATCATTCGTGTTTAGAAAATCAATTATTTAGTTTAGTGAGCACAATCTTATCGCAGATCTAGTAGTCATTGGCATGCTGTAATTCGAACTCATAATAGGGATGGACTAGATCTCAAAGTATAATGCTAAGATCAAATAAAAAAGAAAGGAAATTTTAGTAGTGTTGAATGGAAACCCTACAGTTATCTTCTAAGGAGAGATATCTTAAACTGATCTTTATCTAAAAGAACCTCCTATATAGTTATTTATTGAGTTGATCGGTGAATAAAAAGAATGAAATGAGAGTTTGAGGATAGAAAAATTTCCCATAATCCATGAATACGTTGATGTATTTCCTAAGGAGTTACCTGGGCCTCCCCCAGAAATACAGGTAGAGTTCTCCATTGAACTCATACCTGGATCTCATCCAATTTTTAAGACCCGCTATAGGATGGAAAATGTGGAGCTAGAAAAATTAAAGAAACAACTCCAAGATCTTTTGGAGACGGGGTTTATCCGACCGAGTGTGTCTCCTTGTGGAGCACATGTTCTCTTTGTGAAGAAGGATGCATCAATGTGACTCTGCATTTATTATAGAGAACTGAACAAGAGCGTAGTGAATAAAAAAATACCCTTTTCCAATAATTGATGAAGTATTTGACCAACTTAGTGGGGCTTAATTATTATCTAACATTGATAATATATTTGGATATCAGAAATTGAGGGTGAAGAAATAAGATATTCCAAAAACTGCCTTCTGATTAAAATATGAGCATTATGAGTTTGTTGTTGTTCCCTTCGGATTGAATAATTCACCTACTATTGTTATGTATTTTATAAAAAGAGTCTTTAAGGACTACATTGATAAAATTGTGGTAGTTTTTATTGATAATATTCTAATATATTCCAAAAGTCTCAAGGGGCATGGGGATCATCTTAGAGGTATTTTAGAAACACTACGAAAGGAAAGGATTTTTAGAAAGTTCAGAAAATTTGAATTCTTGTTGCAACAAGTTACTTTCTTAGGGAACATTATTACCAATGAAGGAAACACAGTTGACCGTGTAAGGACAAAAGATTTAGAGGAGTCGCCTTAACCTACAACAATAACTGAGATCAGTAGATTCCTTGGTTTAGCGGGATATTATAGAAGTTTTGTGAAGAACTTTTCACGAAATTCTAATCCATTTACCATGTTAACTCAAAAGGGGTAAAGTTTATATGAGAAAATGAATGTGAAGAATGTTTCCAAGAGCTGAATAAGAGATTGGTTACTATACCCGTGTTATCTCTTCCCTCAAGTAAAGAAGGGTACATTATTTTTAGCAATTCATCTCTAAAAGGGTTTCGGTGCATCCTCATTCAAAATGAAAAAGTCATTTCTTATGCATCTCGATAGTTGATGACTCAAGAGAAGAACTATCTTATGCATTATCTGGAGCTGGATGTGGTCGTTTTTTATCTAAATATATGAGTACATAGTATTTTTTGGGAGAAATATGATATATACACATACCATAATTGTTTGAAATATATTTTCACCGAAAATGAATTGAACATGAGGCATAGGAGATGGTTGGAACTTTTCAAAGGCTATGATTTTTCAATTCTATAACATCCTAGAAGATCAAACAATGTTGCTGATGCATTAAGACGGAAAGACCCAGTTGTTCTTTCCATGATGAGGATACAAAGAGATCCTTTAATCAATGACCTAGTAAAGCTATACATGGAAATTATAAGGGAAAGGAAATCATCAACCCTAACCCAAATTATTTCTCAACCTTCATTACTAGAGAAGATCTAGAAAGCTCAGAAAGAAGATCCTTTTTTTACCGAAGATGTTTGAGGCTGTGAAAGATGTGAAGTTTCATGGGTTTAATATTGATCAAGATGGTGTACCTAAATTTCATAAAAGTACATGTGTTCCATATATTCTGGAAATAAATAAAGAGTTGATGGATGGAGCTCATAACTCTACATTATCTATACATCCTAGTAGTAAAAAAATGTATATGGACCTTTGTGATCATTGTTGGTGGGATAATATGAAAAGGGAGATTGCTGACTACAATTCAAGGTGCCTGGTATGTCAGTATGTAAAGGTAGAGCAACAACTTCCTAATGGGGTATTGCAACCACTACCCATAACAGCATGGATGTGTGACAATATCACTATGGACTTCATCAGTGTTCTCCCAAGAACTTCCAAGGGAAACAATGCAATAGGGGTTATTGTGGACCGTCTCACCATGATTGCTCATTTTATCATTATTTTGGAATATTTATCTTTTGATCAACATTCCAGGATTTACATGAACAAAGTGTTAAGGCTTCCTGGAGTTTGACATTCTATCATATCTGATCATGATCCAAGGTTCACATCAAAATTTTGGAGAAGTATTAAACATTCTCTGAGCACTAAATTGAATTTCAGTATGGCCTATCACCCCCAAACTGATGCCCATTCCGAAAAAAATATTCAAACACTCAAGGATATGTTGAGAACATGATCAATATAATTTAAAGGTGGATGGGATCAACATCTCCCTTTAGTTGAGTTCTCTTACAAAAACAACATCCACTCGAGCATTAAAATGGCACCCTTTGAAGCTCTCTATTGTAAGAAATTTAGAACTCATACTTGTGGGCATGAATCTATTGAGGGAAATATTCTTCGGCCTGATCTTGTGCAATAGATGACAAAAAAGTCCATGCCATCCAACAACACATTAAGGCTTCTCAGAGTTAGCAAAAGAGATATGCCGACAACCGTCAAAGGGACATCGAGATTGATGTTGGTGACAAAGTCTTTCTTCGAATTTCAGCTTCGAAGAGATTCCTGAGGTTAGGGAAAAAGGGAAGCTCAACCCTAGTTACATTGGCCCCTATGAAATACTTTATTGCATAGGAGAAATGGCCTATCAGTTTGCACTTCCTCAAAATCTAGAACAAGTTCATGATGTCTTCCATGTATCCCTCTTGATAAAGTACATACCGAACCCTTCATGGGTACTAAATCCAGTGGTGGTACAACTAGAACATGACCACTCTTATGAGGAACAACTGGTGGAGATATTGGATTGTAGATACAAGGTTATATGCAACAAGACTACCACCCTTATTAAGGTGTTTTGGAGGAACCACAAATGTGAAGAAGCCACATGTGAACCAGAGGAGTCTAGGAGGTCGAAGTACCCACACCATCTATCTTCTGAGGGTATGAGTTAAAATTTTAGGGATGATATTTCTTAAGGGGGAAGATTGTAACGACCCGAACTTTTTAATATTATTTTTTTCTTAAATTTGTGTGTTATTTCATTTTATACTCTACAAAAATATACCCTTTAATTAATCATGTGATACAGTTGGGTTTCGACTATTATATGATCATTTTTCAATATTACTATTGGAAAATAAACTCTTGACATAATAATTATTGTTTTTAAATACAAGTGATCTTGGTAAATTAATATAGAACAAAAATTTGATGGCCTTATCGAGTAGACATGGGCCGTATGAAGCCCATCTATCAGAGCTTGGGAAGCAGGTCACATATCTGGGCTTTGCTCTGGTCTAAGCCCAATCTAAGCTTCAACATGTGAATCCTGAATGGAATCGCCTAAAGAAAAAGTTCAAGCTGATAGAAATCACCACTCAGGAAATGTTGTCTAATCCGCCACAAGATTCTATCACCATAGCACACCTTACACATAGGTTCTATGCAGGTGTTATAAGGGGATATTTAACGAGGCCTTAGTTATATTTTTTAATCCTTTTGTATAAATAAAATTGTTATTTCATATTATGTTAAAATTTTGAATTTCAAATTTCCAGATAAATATAGGATGAAGTTCCATATTTTTAATGAATTTTGGAAAAGGGGGTATTTTAAAATATTTTTATAAACATTAAATAACTAATAACGTGAAATGATTTTCAGATAATGGTCTTCTAAAATTGTGACCAGTAAGAAATTTACAGTCTAATAAGATCAATGTAATTTTTGATGAATAGTAAAGTATAAATGGTAATATAACCTTATAAATAGTATTGAATAGTAAATAGGCCAAAAATTAGAAACTTCACCCATGAATGTATAAATATAATTTAGACATCTTAAAAGTGAAAAAATGGTCATAATATAAGTATTGGTATTTTTGTATGTCATAAATTTTATAATTACAATTTTATAATTAATTTAATAATTTAAAATAAAAATTTTATTTTCAAAAAATGTAATCGTAAATTGTTACATTATTTTCATATGGTTATATGATTTTTTTATGGGACATTGATTACTTTTTCAAGGTTTTACAAAATAATTTATAGTTTTAGAGTTGTTCTTTTGAATAAATAATGATTTTTATTAAATAAAAATAAAAATATTTAGAAAATTATGTTCATAAAATGGAGTTTGTTTTGGAATTCAGAGCATCGATATTAGGTCAGGGTAATTTTTTTGGGATTTTTCTGAAATAGTTGAATTTTTTGTAAATTGTAAAAATACAGTTTTGAGTTTCGGGTTTTTAATGACATCATTGATGATGTAATCATGATTTAATAAATCTGTCCGACCTTTGAATTGTATTATATGTTATGAGGTATTATATGTGGCCAATACCATGGGAAAATACTGTGGGAAAGCCCATGGTTTTTCAAATACCACCAATGAGGTGTCCCTTGGAAATTAATTAAATATTCCCTCACATTTCCTATAAATACCAAGAAATTCCCACATTCATTTCATTCCAAAATCCACTTCAATGAAACTCTGGTCTTTCTACCTCCCAATGAGTCCACCCTAGGTTCCCTCAAGCCCCTCAAGGTCCCAACCATTGAGGTTTTGAAAATACTCTTCAAGGTAAGGGAACCTTTCCCCCTCCTCTTTTTATTCATGATTTCCTTTATGTCATGTCTTCTAGTTTCCATACTTTTATGTGCGGATATGTTCTTATATATTCCTATAACTATAAATTTCATTTAAAAATGATGAAAACCCTTTCCACTCACATTCATTTATTTTTTGAATTTCTTAGCGACGTCGTTAGGCCACTAAAGTTTTCGTAAAAGAAATAGAGTCTTATATTTTTTTCATGTTTTTTCATGTGGTATATAATTAAAATATCCATACCATGATTTTATTATGTACCCATATTATATTATTAATTACTTATGAGTGGCTGAATTTTTTACCCTCTCTTTTTAATGTTTTCTAAAATGATGTTGTGTAGCTGCTATGCTCTAGAATTTTCGTCTCAATATCTCTCTCTCTTTCTCAAGAAATTCTCTTCTATTATTTATGTGGATAACCAAATATATTTTAATTTCAAGTGGTATTCATCAATATAGAAAATTTATCTATTTTATTCTTCAATTGACATACATATAACCCTCACTCCCTTTTCATGGGTTATAAATGAAATAATGATCTTATTTTTAAGTACTTTTTAAACGTTGTGATTTTGACGTGAAACCCATTTTCTTGATTCTATTTGGGTTATTTATGATTTTTTTTATTATTATTTATGTGGATCACGTGAAAATAAAGACATATTAATGGTGCACCCGGATAGCACTCCAATGCATTAGGTAAAGAATTAATCTCCAGAGATGACAAGTTTCATAATACCTTGGTGAATAACCATGGTATTATTTTTATGACACCTTGTAAATGAACCATGGGGATATGTTCATGAATGTCTAAATGAAATGTTTTGACCACACATTCAATTTTTTATTCTTGTTTTTTATTATGATATGCCTCTTTTTCCTTTGCTCATGTCTTTTGGTTTTCATCAAGTTCTTGTTGATATCAAAAGTAAAATGATTCTCGTGATTTTCATACTAGGCTTTCTGGTCACCCTTTCCTTCGATGTACGTCTCGAGGTTATGAGATGAAGAGATTGTACTTAGTTTTAATTTATTAAAAATCTTTACAAGTGGATTAGAAGATTATTTTATGTTGTTTTCATGATTTATTTTACTGATTTCCAAGACACTAGACTGTAAAGATCCTCCGTTTGTAAAGTTTAATGAAAATTTATGTAATATAAAGGCGGGATGCAATAAAATGGTTCCCCAAGAGTATGTGAGATAAATCATAGTGGTCCACCACCAGTAGTCTCTATAACATCAAGCCTTTGTAATTGAATTTTAATAGTGTGAATGCATGAATATGTAATATAAAGTAGTATAATGTAACTAAACATCCTTGTACATTATTCATCCCTCAGCTGGTGTCTGAACATATAACCATGTCATTAATTGATTGTACCAATTTATAAATACATCCCATTTTATCAGTGGTGAGGGTTCAAAGATATAATAAGGTTACCATTATTTATAGTCAATAAGAAGTGGTTCTAATGTATTCACCACATTAACATAGACCCCAGGGGTCACTATCATAGTAGTAACTGGGTCTAGCTAAGCGTAAGAGTGTAATCCAATGAGAATAGTCCATAGTATTCCACAATAAGTTTCCATTCTAATCCATGGTTATCATCTGAGTTAAAATGGGGCTAAGAAGTGACTGGGCCCTATGGGTTTGAACTATTTCACCTACTTGTCAATGATGGATCCAAGGAGTGTATCTATGGAATTCTTTATTAATATGTGTGGGTTCATACGGTGTGATACTAGGCATAAAATAATATAAAAGGATCAAGGCCTAGGTTGGTCTCAACCTAAGCTAGCTGCATCCATGAATTGAAATGGGGATCCCAAGTGATCAAGGCATTCCCTTATAAGAATACAAGGAGATATCACATCAAGCTAGTCTTGTTTAATAATTAAGTCATAAATAATTTTAATTCATTCAATCCTTTCATTTCATTATTGTTAATATTCCAAGTAGCATGAAACCCTATAATCATGTCATAATTAATCAATAATTCCATATGGTTCAAGCCTTTCCTTTAAATAGTGTGACATGTCCATGTATCATGCATCCTTTATTAAATATATTTAATGTGTATTCAATAATTAATGTCCATTATGATAACATCTGTTGTTGTGGTAAGGAATTATATAAATATATAACCCATTATTAATTTATATTTAATATGGTCAATTCATATACTTAGTATACTTTACCAATTTTACTTTCAAATTTTATCTTCAAATTTAACCTCATACCATAGGCGGGTCAATTGTAAGTGAGGTGGTACTTGGAATTCACCATTACATGATTCAACAATAATTTTTCATAACAAGGCTTACCATTAGTGTTGTCACGCTCGACCACAACCAATCTATGTCTCAGAAGTGTCACAATAATAAAAAATGAACAATGTTATATCATCATACATGGGATGTTGGGAATTATAGGCGTAACCACCAACAATTAATCACATATTTGGAAATAGAATAACCATTTCATTCTAATGAGTATAATAATGGAAAATAAATCCAATAAACGACACCAGATGAAATTATTGTTCCCCACACGACAATTCCAACATCAACGAACATGATGGATGAGTTATATACCACCCACCTTAGTCTTGTACAAATATACTCCTTTATTATGGGCCCTTGATTTGTCATGGATCAAAGTAGATCTAATAAAATAAGAAAAACACTCATAGAAATATATATAGGTTGATTTCGAGAGAGAAGAAGAAAGGTTCATAAGGCCTCTAGTACTTATCATTGTTCATCCAATATAAAAAATGGAATCTTGAACGGATCCCAGATGATGTAGACCTTTCATTCCCTAGCACTGGCCTTCAAAAAGATCCAAAAATAGAACAATGGAGGCTAATCCCATTGGAATTGGGATTAAGGAGGAAGAAGAGGGTTGAATAAATCATTAAGTGTAAAATAGTAAAATTACCAAAAAATTAGATTGTGCGCGATTTTTCCTCATGGTTTTCCAAACTATGCACAGACCCTACATAGGTACTTGGGGAGGAGGGGGCACTACACAGTTAGGCTGCATGATTAGATAAACCATGCATAAACCATGGGATATGCCTCTGCCTGAAAATATAGACCATCCACATGGTTAGATCTAACAACCTGACTAACCCACACAGTTTTCTATAACAATGTTATAGTGATAATTTCCACATAAATATGGGTTTGGGGCCCTGAAAATTCCCCAGACACCATCAAGACCTTTTCTACCCAACTAGGAATCCATTTTAGGTCCAAAATAAGGATTTAGACTGAAATTTAAAGGATCTATTATTGATTGATAACCCAGGTTCATATACTTTAATTGATCATGTTTATGTTTGATTTTATTCATAAAATGATAAAATAAAATAGAATAAAATAAAATATTTTTTTTGTGTTTGAGACCATATTAGTAACATTAGGAAAATTTCTTGCATGGATCAATAGACTGTTGTATGATGCTAGTCTAGATGGTGAAACATGGATGTAAGATATCCCAATTTGGTGTGTCAAAGGTTCTGGGTGAGATAGTTTTGGCCAATAATGCATGCATAGATATTAATAGGGTGATGATACAGTTTTTGGAATAATAATTAAGTTTCTAGGTCTATAAGTATATTGATATTACACAAGATGTAATATCATGTCACATGTAACATTCTAGGTATTTTTATACCACTATTTTCCATGTATCATTTAATTCCATACAATATATACCTTTGAAAATGGAACCATAAGATTTTCCACATGATATTGAATTTGTATAATTGTTAGGACCATATATATTGTTTTCCTAAAGGATTTATGAAATATTTTGAAGAATCTATCACATGGATAACCTAGAATATATCAATCCCATAATTCATGATCCCCAAATGGGGGTGTGTTTCGATATCATTATTCTCGATAATATGGAAGTAAATCATTTCCCAAACATGAGGTAATTTTCTATGATAGGTGGGTTCCCATAGAAGAATAAATTCATGAGGTAGTGGTATACAATGTAGCAAAAATCATAGAAAACACTAGTTAGGATCCCATAAACCATAAAATTGGTATTAAGGAATATGGTCTTCTGTCTAGGTTATTTTATAATGCAATGAGAATGAGATTTTTAGATCCATATATAGTTCATGACTAAAGGATTTACAATAAGGGTTTAATATTACCTCTCATGGATGGATTGGAATGTATCATTCAAAAAAGTCATGAGTCCCAAATAGTGTAATGGGAGGAGATATGTATTCCTAATAAGAATGAAAAAATTCCTCTACTATATAAGAATATTAATACTACAATTTGTGAGGTCCCTAGGAAGAAATGTTTCATAAAGTACGTGCAGGAAAATTATAAATTTCATATAGAGCACTGGTGAGATGGACATACACATTAACTAACATGGTTCTATATTATATTTTCTATTAATAAGAATTAATTCAATAAACTTGATGTCAACTTGTATTGAGAAGACAATATTTCAAGGTGTTTACTGTACCAAAGCATGTTTGATAAAAAATTTGGACGATTTACTTAATCTTGGTTGTCTACATAAACTTAGATGAGAAGATTGTAGAATAAATTATATACTAGAGTTGTAAGTTCCCTCATGATTTATTTATTATTACTAATCCTATCAATTAAGGGGGGAAATTAACTAAGATGTTTTCATGAATGATTGGTAAGGAATATAATGTGATATGCTATCATTATTCACGTGATAAAGGAAAAAAGGAAGATGAATGATTTTTTCCCACTATTATTTATGTTATATTCACATTTAGAAATTATTTAGTTACTAACAATATTTAATGGAGACAATGTTTTAATTAAATTTTATAAAAATTGTTTAAAATTATGTAGAATCTGCTTCTTTGAGGATTATGTGTATAATTAGTTTAAAAAATATGTAATGAAATAGGGGATCATAGATGAGATTTTTAGTACTATGTATAACTATAATACCATAAGATTTCATGTACTGCTTTTCAAATAAGCTAAATTTATTTTAATTATTTTAGTACACTAAAATTGGGTTACTTTCATTATACACGACGTTGAGTTTAAAAAAAAATTATATATTATCAATATTATTGAAATATGACTATTATAAACTATCCTTTAAAAATTTAGATATTAATTGTAAATAATAATTTTAAAATAATATTTATAATGTATTTATATTATCAAAACAAATAAATAAATAAGTACATGTGTTTTAATAAAGTATTTATATGTTTCAAAAATACTAATTTTTCAAAAGGAGGATTAAATAATTTTTTTTTTAAAATATAATTAATTTTTTTCCTTTTATAAAATTAATTTGAAAATTAAATCTTCAATTTTTACATCATATATTAAAAAATTTATTAGGGTGAATTTTTTATATTTTCTTTAAAATATTTATTTTCATGTCAATAGTGAAAAATACATAATTTTAATTGAGAACGTCATTTTATATTGAATTATTTAAAAAGTTAACTTATAATTTAATTCTACATTAATTTGAAATTAGTTAATTATTAAATCTCTTAAAACAATTATTTCTATTTTTATCAATTTTATATTTAATTTGGATATAAAAACGTTATATTTTTTTGAGCATATTGTCTTTGAAAACTTGTTTTCTCATCACGTATGTGAGATTAATTTTAATTTAGTTTTTTCCAATTATGTAATTAAAATTTATAAAAATGGTTTCATCATTTGTATTATGAATAATATATATCATCTGATATGTTTAACTTAATTTTTGACCAAAATTAAGAGTGAAAACATTAAAAATTAATTTCTATGGATAAGGTAAAAAATTGGTTTAACGGTTGTTAAACTACGACGATAATGGTTACAACAACTATAAAAATTTTCAAATTCATATTTTCTCACCATATTTCATTATTATCTTTCATATTCTTGAATTTATGGAAATTTTGAGGCTTTTCCCATGGTAATTACAATTAAATTTTGGATTCTTTTTGGAATTTTCAATGTAGTTTCCATGAGGTTTCCATTCCCCCAATTATAAAATCTCACCCCCACTTATTAACACCTATAAATCCTTATATTTTTTCCATAACCTAAAAAATTACTCCCAAACATCCTTATTAATGTTCTAAAATATTTAATTTTCCCAAAATACTAACATGGTGGTCCTTAATAAGAGATCCAAATGAGGTACTTCTAAGAGAATGTAATTCTCTTCACTATAATCCTTTTTAATTATCCTTTTTACAAAATTAATTATGTATTTATAAATTAAATATAATAAAACAAGTATATAATATATACTCATATTTTATTATGTTAATTTAATAACCTATATCTATCTCTACATCAATTAAATATGAAATGAAATTCCTAATCGTGTGTACGGTAGACTGCCGCTTCACTGACCAACATAATATTTTTTTCCATCACCACCTATAATAGTAGGTTTTGATGAAGTATCAAATATATTAATATGATGCTTTTAACATTATTTCATTACTATAAATATAATATCATGTCTACCTTTTTTTAATTTCTATTCCATGGGATATACTCTAATAGTGGTCATGTGTACGGTGGACTACCGCCTGGTAAAGCAATGTGATTTTTTCTCACTAACTATTAATGTGTAAGGTAATAAAGATTATTATAATAAAAATATATGATATAAATGAAATAATAATTTTTATTTAAAGTTTAATCATTTTTTTCTCTTCTTTAATTCCATTATTTAAAAGATGGAAATAACATTCAGGCATACGTATTGCTTGCTATCTCCATGAACATTTCATTTCATCATTTAATATATATCAATTTTTAATTATTATAAATATTTATAAAATAAAGATATAGGATATTATTTTGGATCATAACATTATGGATATTATGGAAAAAAATTAAAATTACAATAATGAGAACTACTGAATCTAATCTCCTCTGAAAAAACAAAATAATTAACACCCACAATAGTGATTTTATAAACAAATTAATAATAAATGGGTTTTGAAAAATAATAAGGGGGTCATATGTTATTTAATAATAATTTTAATGAATATATTATATATTTCTAACATATATATATTTATTATAATTGATGATTGGAGGTTTACAAAGTAATTCGAGATTTAAGTGGGATGGGATTTCTAGTCTGCCTTTTATTTATGGGAAACATGGGTAAATTCACCACCCATTTAATCTTTGTGTTGTATATACTACACATTTATAATGGTATATAATGAATATTATAAATTTTATTATATTTAATGTTTTAATTTATGTTATGATTTAATGAAACTTACGATTCAAAAGATTAATAAAGCGGTAATGTATTTCTGTTTCACTTGATACCTATGTGAGAAACCTGTCATATTGACCACCTATTTATTTAATGTGGTTTATATATTACATGTGAATTTATATTAAGATTATTATTATGAAAATTATTGTGATGATATATAAATTTTAGGATTAATAATTCATAGGTATTATGTTTCATGTTATACCAAAGTGGTAAGGGATTTAAGTTTCAATCTCATCGTTTATCAGAATTGTTTATGATTTAGTATCCAATGTTGAAATATTAGGAACTAAAAATAAAGAGTTATCATGAATTTTCACATCATCTAGTTATTCATGATATTTTGAATTAATTTTACCATTTCCTTTCTCTCTTTAATAGAAAATAATATAGAAATTGTTTCTATGAAAATTTTTCTTTATTTGTGTCTTCGGTCAGTAACTAGTTTCATCCAAAACCATGTTTTCTAAAAATATTTTTTCCCCATTATTCAAATAATTTATTATATACATTTTTACCCATGTTTTTCTAAAAGATATAAATATTATTAATTTCATTTTCCAAACAATACCCATTTGGATTTTACTAAAATTTTTAATGGAATCGTTATTTTATCATGTATGTTGTAAATGGAATTTTATAAATTAATCACCATTAATTTTATTAAGGATTTATTTATAATCAATCATGTTTATTTTTCAAGAAATTTATGTTAAAAATTAATTATTAATTTTTATTTATAAAAATTAATTTTCAAATAAGTGTTATTTTCCATAAGAAATTTTCCATGTGACCTTCCAAAATAATTATATAACAAAGAAAACAATTGTTGGTGTAACTTATGATTTACCAGGGATATGTACAAAGGATTCTCTTTCCGTGACATTTTTTGGGGGCGTGCATCCGTCTGTGGAGGGAACGTATATGTAGCCTCGCATTTCACTTTTCCAAAGGCGGGCGTCATTCGTTGCTTACTCAGGGATTTTTTCTCCTTCATAGAAATGGGATGGTGGGATATCAGTTATTCCTTCCCTGGAATCCTCCTCGGAAATCATTTCCTAGTACGGGTCTCACTTAAAAATTAATTCATGTTTCGTGAATCTCATTCATGGTGACATGTCTTTGTCGATGAAAGTTAATTACACTACTTTCATCAGAACATTCTGTGGGGTCTTGACTGGTAGAAACCTTCAATTTGAGTAGATGACTACATCAAGAATGCCAAGCCATCATTGGATGCATGTAAATTTGGGGAACCTATATTCTTCTTCATTTGAGGGCATATTAAGGGCATAGAACTCTAGGAATCCCACATCGGTCGTGGGGTATCTTGTGCCAGGGGCATGTCTATGAGGTTTCCCTTAGCTTCCCATGTTAAACACGGGGTATGCTTCGAGTTTAATGTCTAGCAGAGACGGAATGAGAGTGATCAGAACATCCCATAAGGACGTATCAGATTGGTATATAACTAGGAGGGAGTTCCAGTACTGTTTACTATGTGGATGGATCTAAAAAATCAATAAGAGAAGACCCAGGATGGAGGGTCCCATAAAGGGAAGATGTCACACCGTGATGGCTGATCTGGACACCACTGAGGGAGGATTGGGGAGTGTGCAGCCCAGAATGGGGAAAAACCACAGTTTACTATTTGATGGGATTGAACCTCGTAGAGGTTTCCTATGTACCATGTGTAGACAATAGGGATTAAAACCCGCGTAGTTCGAAGGGGTGATGAATCGAGGTGTACCAAAATCATAGCAACCCAGATACATGCTGGGGTTTACGCAAGAAAAGTGGCCCAAGTACTGATAGGAGCAGTGAGGAGGTGGATTCCATGATCCCACTAAGATGTGGCGGCCTTGGAAAGACTCATGATGGATTATAGAGAGTTGAATAAATTTAAGGGAGAATGATATGGAACTTATGTGAGTATTACAGTGATGTTGGGATTGAACCTTGAAGAGACTTCCCATGTATCCCTGCAACATAGAATCAATGTATGTGTAGTTTAGTGGGGCGATGGGACATCGGAGGAGGCGAACCGTGAGAATGGAAGCATGGATGGGTTTTGGAGGAAATAGAACCTCCGGGTTGAGCCATGATCTTCTTGGAACACATGGGATCAAGGGATAGATCATGATGAGACATGGGTGATGGTTTTGAACCTCATGGAGGCTTCCTACATATCCCTGTGGCAGGTAATCAAAGTCGACATAGTTCATCTGATGATGGATTACCATCGATTGGGGACTTCTACGGCTTACCTCCGAATGAGGTTCAAAACACCTTACCGCTAAATGGGGTTGACAATGGCTTATCGCTGGATAGGGGTCAATTTAGTGTCATGAGAGACAAAAAGGGTGTATATTTTAACATCATGGAAGACGGAGGTGGACCAATGTGAAGTGGTCGGGACCAATGGGAGTTGGGCTATAACATCAGGGAGGCTTCTAATGTACCTTGAATTGGAAAGGATAAAAATCCATGTATTTTATGTGGAGTGAGAACCGACGTGAAGGGGATCAGAACCAATGGATGGTGGGATTGGACATCATGGAGGCTTCCTATGTACCTTTCCTTGGAAAATATCAAATACCACATAGATTAGAATGGTTGGAACTGACATGATGATGGTCAGAACCAATGGGTTTTGGGCTTGAACCTCATGGAGGATTCCTATGTACCTTGCATTGGAAAATATCAAAGTCAACGTAGTTTGTGTGGAGTGTGAACCGACATGTAGGGTGTTGGAACCAGTGGATGGTGGGATTGGACTTGAGGGAGGCTTCCATTGTACTTTACTTGGCAAGGATCAAAGACCATGTAGTTCAGAATGGTTGGAACCGACGTGAATATGGTCAAAACCAATGGGTGTTGGGCTTGAACCTTAGGGGGGTTCCCTTCGTACATTTTCATGGAGACAAGGATCAATGTCCACGTAGTTTTGGATGGGTTTGGGGCATACACTCTAGGCTTACCAGAGAGGATATCATGCTCGAGGCTTACTCTAAGCCCACACGATTCATACTCAATGTGAGAAAAAAGAGGCAGCGAAGGCCTGCCGATCACATTGCGAAAGGTGCGTCTGTGGTAAGTGGAGTGGGGCTTACATGTGGTTAGCAGCCCAAAAAAGGAAATAGTGGCTTGCGTGTGGTTAACAGCCCAGGGATATGGATATTGTGACTTACTCTAGGATGTAGGCTTGGGTGTCGTTATGGAGCGGAAATGGTGAATGGGGCTTACACAAGGAAGCATCTCGGGTGCTGCTAAGGAGCGAAAATGGTGAATAGGGATTATGCAAGGAAGCTACCTGGGTGCTGCTATAGAGTAGAAATGGCGAATGGTGCTGACACAAGGAAGAATCCTAGGAGCTGCTAAGGAGAAACAATGGTTAATGAGGCTTACGTAAAGACATTTCCAGGGTGCCGCTATAGAGCAGAAATGGTTAATGGGGCATACGGAAGGAAGAAGCCCTGGTGCCTTTATGGAGCGACAATGGTGAATAAGGCTTATGAAATGAAGTAGCATGGATGTCACTATGGAGTGGAAATGGTGAATGAGGCTTATGCAAGGAAGCATCCTGGGTGCCACAAAGGAGCGATAATGGTGGATGGGGCTTACGAAAGGTAGCTGCCCAGGTGCTGCTATGGAGTGACAGCGGTGCATGGGGTTACTCAAGGATGCTGCCTAAGTGCTGTAATGCAGTTACAGCAGTGCATGGGGCTTATGAAAGGAAGCTGCCTGGGTGCCTCTATGGAGTGGAAATAGTGAATGGGGATTACGCAAGGAAGTTTCCCCAAGTGTCTTCCTCATCTCTGGTCATGGGGAAATCTCAACTCACTGGTGGGTTGAAGCATATAATTGAGGTATGCACATATGTGCTAGTGCACAAGCAGGATAACACCAAGGGGTGTTGGAATCAGTCCAAACAAAGGGAGATGAAAAGTTTGAATCACATTCAAGACATTTGGAATGCAGTGAGGGTGGCGTGAAGATTGAGGATAACTAGACTGTGTTTGAAACACAACATCTATATCACGTTATGCTGAAATTCGGAAAAACCCAAGATGTTGGACTACTAACTATGTTCGAAACATAGGACCTGAATCAATGTGTCGTCCAAATACATTAGGGGAGTTGGCCCAGGATGGTAGGTGAGCCAAGGTGGCATGGGACCAGGCCGTTCGGGGGTCCCTTCAAACATGATAGAGGGTGAATATCATAATAGAGGACACACAAAGCATGAGGTGGAGTGATGAAAAGTTTTAATGGATTACAATGCTCTTGAAATTATTCCATTATAATCATGGCATGAGGCATCTTATGCTTATCACACATAGCATATCTTATTTAGAACAAGAGGCATCATATTATTGAATAATATGGAATGTTGTAGTTTATAGTCATACAGAAAAGACTATTTGCATCCTATGCTTGGAGCATAAGGCATCTCTTGTTTGGAACAAGAGGAATCCTATGTTTGGCACATATGGTGTACTATAATTTATAGTCACGTATGAAGGACTGTCGACATCTCATGCTTGGAGCATAAGTCATCTTTTTTTTGCATCAAGAGGCATCATATGTTTGGAACATAGGTCGTACTACAATTTACAGTCATACAGAAAGGACTGTTAGGAATAACGCGCCTAGAAATGGTTAGTGTTGGGACTTATGCAAGGGTGGCCCATTCTGGTTCAACCTGGTATAGAAGCCAGGTGATGGGGTGTGGATGAATTACTTGAGAAATGGTTCATCTCACGGTACTCAGATGGATTGATGATGAGAATATCAACTCATGACATGGGAAATTGACCAAGAAAAATGTACTAATAGAAGGTGTTTCATGGTGTGTGGAGGACTATCTCAAATCATGGTATCCCATGGATGGAAGGCAGCTACGCATATGGTTGCAATTGAAATTTATGAAGTCTCGGCTCGAAAACTTCGTGGTGTGACTGTACATTTTTCTGGAGGGTCAGTGGCGGTAGTGAAGGGACCGGCCGGGCAGTGACCTCATGTGTGGGTGCGGGGGCATAGCCCTCGCAGTATGGACCACACAAGCATAGGCCTGGGAACTATTATGTGTAACATGGCCTACATTCAGGATGGGCTACGCGCAAGATTGGATTGTGTGGTATAGGTGCATGCAAGATCTAGCACCTTAGTACTGTTGCGCGCAATATTGAATTCATACATGAAATATTGAAGTCTTGTATACAAGATTGATGTCTTGCGTGAAAGATTGGAAGTTTTGCACGCAAGCATAGAATCTTGTGTGCACATGAATTGGGCAGAAAATAGGTCAGGCAAGGATCAAACCACTATGGGCCTACACAAAAAGATGAACCATATGGGACCTGTCGTGAAATATCTCACATGGAGGGTTCCATTCTTCCGCGTAGGCAAGGAAGAGGTGGTCTTATACGCAAAAGAGTGACGATAGACCTGTGGAGTCCTCCCCCGAGGGGTGGGGGCTGCACTTGTATTTATTGACGTACCCAAGAGTGGTTGTACATTATATTCTAGGCACGAAAGTGATCTTACGTGCACCCTATGGAGAGTGTGTGCGAAAAGGGGTGTTTCAAATTTCATTAGGCATGTAATAATATTTCACATAGATTCCAATCTTGCACGCACCTCTCAAAACTTAAGCACACCTTCCGTGGACATTTTTTGGGTGGCCTCGGCAGAAGATGACATCTCATTGGATGCGTAAAATGTTTGTGTGACATGTTTCAGGCATGATTTTACTATTGTGCACAAGATTCCATTCTTGTACGCAAAACTTCCATTCATGCATACAATATTTCAATTATTGTGCAGAAATACATACATTTCCCCAAAGTCATTATAGATGGTCATTTCTAGCATCCTGACTTTGAACGAAAAAAACATCTAATCCGTAACTCTATTTGAGTTCCACGACTAGTCAAATAGAAGCTTGCAGGATGATCTACGCTCCGAGATCTTGCATGTAAGCATTCAAGAAATTACATAGATGAATTTTTCGGTGCCAATAGATTCTATTATTATTCATTTTCTAAATGTTTTATCATGACATGATATTAATGAAACCCCTTTCTCTTCCACGGGTTACACTGTGATAAAACTATTATGAAATGTGCTTCTTTTTTCATGGGTTATGTTATGATGAAATGATGTAATGACTGTGAAACATGAATCTTTTCCATAGATTACATTAAAATAAAATGTTTTTGAAACCCATTTCATTTTATGGGTTATGATGTGATTAATGTTTTATGATTACGTCGCATACATGCATGTGATTTTCTATATGTAATGGATGGGACCTATGCCTCCCTCCATTACATTTTGTGTAGATACATATTCCATGAGTAAATATGTTATGCAAAAACCTTATTACATGTTAATAATGTTGTTTGTGAACCTTATTATATCTTTAAAATGTTATGTATGATCTAGATTACGTGTTTACAATGTTATGTGATAACCTGATTACATGTATATAATTTTATTCATGAAATTGATTACATGTTCCTAGTGTTATGTGTATACCTTCCTTTATTATCCAAAATTTCCTGCATTGACATGGTTTTATGTCTATAAGTATATAAGAGGGATTTATTTCATGCCATTAACTTAATCAATAGACCTATCTCTATTTAAACATGTTCACAAAGATATAATTTAATGTGTCTAAAACAAAATCAATGTCTTTTGCCAATGTTATGCTATCATTAATCATTTAATTTTATTCCTTAATGATTCATGTCTTATAAACAACCAATCAGTATTCCATGACTCAATATTATGATATTTGATATGAATGGTATGGTTTTTAAAAATTATTCTCATTTTATCATACCCTTGTGTTCATGTTATTCTTACATATCTCCCATGTTTCCCATAATTAGAATATGAGATTACCCATTCCTATGTTTCCTTTACCTAGGTTATGAAGAAATGTTATGTGTATAATATGTTTGTAAAGTGTACTAAAATGGAAGATCATTATGGGAGTGGTTGAGGATATTTAAAACAATTATAATATTTTTTAACTAGTCTCAAAAGATTCAAGACTTTTATATTCACTGTGTTTAGGTTTGTTTGATGCATTGGATATTCATCTTGAAAGATATAATATTTATTTATTAGAATCTTGGGTAATTAATTATATGGTTTTATTAAACCTTTAGAAACTAGGATGATGAAATTATAGTGACATTCCTTGTTATTTAACTAAGGATATGTCTAGGGATGTCCTTATGGAAGAATATAAGTATGATTAAATGTATAGTAAAATGATGTGGAATTTTGGTAAAGGATAGAGTGAGTGGTTTCTAAGAAATTTTATCCCTGCCTGGATACTATAAGTGGTTGTGGCTTTGGAACAGGAGAAATTAGGGGTAATAAATCCAAAGGTTGCATTGAACTAGACTTATTCATCACCTTGTGAAATACAACGAGTCCTGGTTCACATCTGACACTCATGGTGAATATTATATAGAAATCCAAAAACTCATAATGAGCCATCATGAAGAGTTTAAGTAGTTTATGAATACAAATAACCTTGGATAAACCTATAGTTTATACGATTATAAATAAATTTTCATGATTTATACACCCTATATGTGATTTATCATGATTATGTGGTTCCCCACTATGATTATTGTTTCTTACAATATGCTTCTCTAGTTTTAGTCAATGGATGAAACCTGAAGGAAACATATTAATGAAAAATGAAATGGAAAATGAAATAATTTTCATCCTAATAAATTAAATTTTATCTGATATGAAATAAAAAAAACTCATTTCTATTTCTAGACAACATTCTCAATCTATGACTCATGATAAATAGCCAAATGAGTGAAGGGGGGAGGGAAACATTCTATTCAGTCCTTCATGAGGAAACTACCACCCACATTAAGTGGTTCCACTGATTTTAAGGTTATATGGAAATATTGTAATACCATGAAAAAATATATTTTCCATTATATAGTGTTTAGATCCTTACAAATTCATTTTAGAGGTCTATGATTTGGATGTTGAGACAGATCAATGGTGTAATCTTACAAATAATATGTGGTAGTGAGATGAAACTGGCTCCATGAAGTGGAATGAGTTTAAAAGCCTATTTTTATTATGTAATTTCTTCATATTATTCATAAAAAATGATAAAGTAATTTTTCAGTCTTACTATAAAAGGGATTAATCTTTTGGTACTTATCTAATGAATTTTACAATACATGTGACATAAACTACACGTATTATCATTCATCCTAAAAATTAAGGTTGTCCTATTATTTTGTGATTTAAAATAAAATATCTAAAGGAAATATACATAATGGTCTCAAGATTATATGATGAAATTATATGATGTACAATAAAATTTTAAATGAAACCTAGAAACCCTCTTGGTATTGGTGATAAGAAAATGAATATGGGGTTATATGGAAATAAAAATTATATGTAACATAGAGGGAAGAAAAAGTTTCAAACTCTTACTTTCCAAAACTATGGGAAGTAGCACTTAAGTGAGAGCCTAAAAGGAAAACGAAGGCATTTCAAGTGTAGGAATCCATTCCATTAGGAAAAATAATATAAAATTAGTTTCAGTATGATTTAAAATGATATGAATGGATTGTGAACTCAAGAGAATGAACCACCCACACTCCAATGTTTAAATTTCATGGAGTTTGTGAATTATACGAATAAATGCCCAAATCAAATGGATAATGTGGTTGATAGGCCACAACAACTGATAATGGAATAGGAAATATGGAAATATTATACAATCATAAAAGATTATGTGAATCATGATAATTAATGAAATTATATCCTCCCATACTTAGTTGTGAATTTCAGGTTTTATATTGTATGAATGAACACTATAATGATATTATTATTCATCCTTTAGAAAAAATTCCTATGATTATCTAACACTATAGAGATTCTGGAATAATGAAATCCGAATTAATATGATATCGATACAAGGATTAATCCATGATTCCAATGAATTTTTTTTTATAAAAAGATAAGAGCTTATACAATGAATTAAGGGTTAATTAAAATTTTGTAGTGTATATGAATCTAGGTAATGTTAACTTATGATTTAGGAATACCATTATTTTTTTATGAGTTAATGGTTTTTCATAAGCTCATTTTCATTAGCACCCCTTTTGAGGTTTTCTTTGATGGGATTTTATAATGATTAACGATATTTTAAGAGACATTTATTGTAATAAAACCCATTATTTTGTATAAGTTTTAATGGAAAACTAATTTGGCGAGGAATTCCTTTAAAATTTTTGGAAATACGATTAAGGGTACATGTAACCTTTATAGTTTATATAAAATTTTATGATGATGTGATTGTGTGTTGTAGTCGATCACCTTATGAATTCATCAAACATTCTAGTTACCAAGGAATATTTATCATAGGATCCTCATGCAAGAATATACATTATGTAAGTGGTAAGGCTTCATAGGGTAACACATTAAATTATATCTGATTAAGATATAAAATTCACCTTGATGATTTGTTGAAATATTTTGTAAACTCTTGATATATTGTTGAGTTTCATCACTGTATAACATCCTCAAATAGCTGACTGTGTACGAGGATAATTCAATCATAGCATATAGGCTATGATATTTTTCTAATAGATTTATTAGGTTTTTGGGATCAACACCTTCCAGGATTTTATTTTTCTTATAACAATAACTTCAACTCAAGAATTCATATGGCTCTTTATGATGACATTTTTGGAAATATTATTTGAACTCAATTATACTAGAATTAAGTTGATGAAATAAATCAATCAGGACCCAATATTTCTTAATGAAATTGATAAGTAGGTTAAATACATTCAGTAACACATATTTAATATTTTGATAGAAATTTTAGGAAGATAATTGTTTCTATAAAATAGAATTAGAAATTTGTGATAATTCCATTATATGAGATTCTATATGGAAGAATGAAGGGAAAATAAATCCCCCATTATATCGGTCCCTTTGAATTTATTGATCATATTGGGACTATAGATTATGGATTTATACATCCACTGAATATCTCTCAGGTTCAAGATGTGTTCCATGTATCTCTCCACAAGATGTAAATACATATTATATCACATGTACTGAGCTAAGAAGTTATACAAATAGAGCATTATATTTCTTATAAGTAATAATCATGTGAGATTATGGATGGAATGAAGATAGTGATATGAAAAAATACCACTCACATGTTCAATGTTTTGTGATAAAACCAACTGCTTGAGAAAATATGTGGAAACCTAATGAAATGATGAGGTAGAGGTATCCTTAATATTTTGTATCAGAGTGAAAATTTCTGATGTGAAATTCATTTTAAGGTGTGTGGAATATAACATCTTATTTTTTATGTGTTATTATTTTTTTGAATAATTTAAATTTCTTTTATATATTTCATTACATGAAACACCGCATTAATAATTTGTTACAAACAACACTAGGTTATCATGAGTTACATATGACATAGAGTTTTAACAAAACCATGATATATTATTAATAGTATTCATAAACAATTGTTATAACCTATCTGTTAAACATCGTGATATGAATAATAATGAAAACTATTATAATATTAATTATAATGGTTTTATATAAATAAATCATATTGATAATAAATTCTCTAATTTTTTAGTAAAATCTTTCTACATTTCAAAAAGAAAATTTCATTAAAAAATATATATTTTTTCATTTATGACATTGAAAAATAATAAAATTAATAATAGAACTTTTACAAAATAAATTTCATAAAATTCACTTCATATTTGCATCATAATTTCAAAATTAACTTATGTTGAATTTTAGATAATTTTATGAAAAGATAATTTTTTTAATGAATAGTGGAATATACAAAATTTTAATTGAAAGTTGCCTTTTAATTTAAATTATAATAAAGCTAAATTATATTTTAATTTTATTTTAAATTAATAATAATTCAATTATATATCTATTATTACAATGTAATTTATTTTAATCAATTTAATTTTTAATATGAATATTGAATTTTTGTAAACATTTTAACATTTTCTCTTTAAGAACTTAATTTCTCATGACCTATGTGGGACTAATTTTTAAATAAAATCTTGCAAATTAAATTAATTTAAATTAGGATATTGGATTCCATATTTAAAATTATAATAATTTTTATTATCTAATAATGCAAACATAATTATTTACTGAAAATAATTGTTAAAATAGTAAAAATTGGTTACCATGGTTTGTGTATAAATGGGTTTTTGGAGGTTAAACTGAGAAGATAAGGGTTAAAATTACAATAAAAAATGTATAAATTTAATTTTCCATCCATAAATAAATATTATGAATCCAATTTTCAAATATTTGGTAAATTGATTCCTTTTTATTGGGAATGAACTTATTCTTCTGGATTCTTTTAGGAAAATTCTATATAGTTTTCAAGTGGGTTCCTCTCCCCCTTATAAAGTCTAACAAAAGGATTTTATTAATCAAACGTTTAAAGTCATATATTTTATAATATCCTTGAACCCCCCCCCCCCCCCGAACATTCTTATCCATGTTCTTTATCTACTGTTCCTCAAAAAAGATTAACAATAGCATCCTTAATAAGAGTTCCAAAGGAGTTTCTTCAAAGAAAATGTAATTGTCTTACATATGATCTATATATTTTAGTCATAATTTTCCACCATAAATTACATATTAACACATATAATATAATAATACAAGTATATCCTATATAAGGATTTGTTATTATATTAATTTAATAACCAATATTCATCTCCACTTTCATCAAATGGGAAACAAAATAATTGAGCATGTGTACGGTGAACTATCGCCTCATGAACCAATATAATTCATTTTACATCACCCCTACCATGATTGGTTTTAATTATGGATTTATTAAATTTATATCATATTTTCTACATAATTTCACTTATGTTAATATAATATCACAATTACAATTTTTAATTTCCATTCCTTTGGTTGTATACTAACGTTGCTTGTTTGTGCGGTGGCCTACAACCTCCAGAAGTGATGGGATTCGTTCACACTAAATATTTACATGGAAGGTAAAAAAGATTATATTAATATGAATATGTGAGATAAATTAAATATTAATTATTTTTTAAAGGTTAATAATAAGTTATTCTTCTTTTATTCCATTTTTTAAAAGATGAAAACATAGTTCATGAATATGTATAGACTACCTTCTCCCTGAAAGGCGCATTTCATCATTCTATCTCTAATATTTATGAATGAATATAAATATATATATATAATGTACATATATTATATTTATGTAAAATTTTAAAAAATATATGATTTAATGATGATAAAATTTCACAAACCATAACTACTAAACCAATTATCTCATGATAAATGAGACAATTATCCCATAGAAAAAAATCTTTTATAAAGAAATTATTAATAAAACATTATTAAAATATTATATGGGGTTGATATATTATGTCAAAATTATGTGTATTATAATTTAATATATATTTTTAGACCCCTATATTTTTTATAATATAGGTTTTAATTTGTACGAGGTAAGTCAAGATTCAAGTGGTATGGGATTTTTAGTCTGTCTTTAATTTCTTGGAGACATAAAAATTATCTAATATTTTATTATTTTTGGTTTGTATAATTCCTCTCTAACATATCATATCTTGAATATATATTTTTTCATGATATTTAATGTTTCATTTAATGTTATTTATTATTATTAAATGAGTTTCAAAATATTAATAAAGTATTAAGGGAGTTCGGTCTCACTTTTTACTTATATGTGACACAAACCATATTCACCACCAATTTATTTTTTGTGGTGTATAAATAGACCATGAATTTTCTTTATGATTATTCTAAGGAAAATTATTTTGATTACATATCCATTTTATATTATCTATTTAATGGGTATTATATTTTAAATGTTACTGAAGTGGTAATGGATTTATGTTACAATCTAATCTTTACTTGGTATTGTTTAGGTTGATGTCTCCAATATTGAAATATTTTGATTTATCTCCCAATAATTCAAATTAATTTTATTATCAAATCAATATTCATGATATTTTCAATTAATATTACCATTTTCAACTCATTATTTCTTAAAATTACTGAGGTTTTTATTACAAATGACCTTTATTTCTCTCTTCAATCGAAACTCTTTTTCTTCCTAAACAATACATTGTATAAATGTTATAAAAAAATCTTTTAATATTCAACAAATTATTTATTAAATCCATTTTTACCCATTTTTTAATTTTTTTATTAATATTTTTTAATGGAATCTTTTAGAAAATTTTCAAACAATGCCTATTTAGATTATACAGAAAATGTTAAAGGAATAATTATATTAACATAAAGATATTAACAAAATTTTCTTCCATCAGGATCATAATTTTTGTTGAAGCATCCTCTCTAATATCCAAGGATATTTTCAAAAAACTCATATTAAAATATTTTTATGATTTTTAGTTATGAATATTAATTTTCAGAGAAATGTTATTTTCCTTAAGAAATTTTCCAGGTCATATTTCAAAACTAATTCTCTATATTAAATAAAATACATTTATGTAACTTATTATTTTCTAGGGATATGAACCAATGATACTATTATTATTCATTCATTTAATTGTTTATCAATGTAAATAGTTTATCAAATTCATTTCTCTCCCATGATTTATATCATGAAAAAAATTTATGAACCTAATTCCTTTTCCTTGGGTTATGCTTTAATGAAAAGATTAAATGATTATGAAACCTATCTATTTTATATATATTATGATATTATGAAATGTTTTTGAAAACCATTTCATTTCATAGGTTATGATATGATCAATTTTTTATAATATTTCAACACACACACATTTCATTTTCATTACATGAGTAGTGGGACCTATATCTCCTTCTGATGTGTTGGGTAAGTATGGATAACTCATGAATAAATACGTAATTTGTGAAACTGATTAGATGTTCACAATGTTATGAGTGAATCTAATTATATTTCCACAATGTTTTTGGTGAACCCAATTTTATGTTCACAATATTATTTATAAAACTGATTACGGGCTCAAAATTTTATGTGTGAACCAGATAAAAAGTTCATAGTTTTATTCATGGAATTCTCCTTCATTTCTATAATGTTATGCGTGGGCCTGATTTCAAGTACATAAGTTTTTTTGAGGTCATGACTTCATTTCTTTAAACTAATGAGTGAACCTATATCTATTTATTGATGTTTATAATGGTATAATAGGGTGTATATGACATAAATCTATGTATTATTACAATTTTATGCTCTCATGGATCATGTTATTTCTTTTCCTTATGATTCATGTATTATGTGTTTCCAATATTTTTTCCATGACACAATATTGTGATCTCTGATATATAGTGTATGGCCATGAAATGTTCTTATCATGTTATCATACCTTTATGTTCATGTTATGCCTACATATCTCCCTTTTTCACATGTATAAAGAACTTGACATTACCCTTTATTATATTACCATTCTCAGGGTTAAGAAGAAAGGTTTTAAGAAGGGTATTTTTTTAGAGAGTACTAAATGGTCAACCACATAATGGGAGAGGACTGAGATATTTAACAAAATTTGATGATTTTGAACCTAGCCTCTGAAGACACTAAACTATTATGGTTGTTATGTGTGTGTTTGAGTAATGTATACAATATTCATCTAAAAAGATATTATACCTTTTTTTGAGAAGCATGGGATTCTATAAACATAATATGATGAAGATTATTGTTACAAGAACAAGATACATGTATGAAATCTGAAGAGTTGTAAAATTTGGATGAGGTAGTGGAATACCATTGAAGTACTTTAAGTCATTCATATATGATATAAGAGATTTAGTATTATATAGATGTGTTAGAATAAAATTTGAAGATATTTAGTGGTCATTTTGAATGATTTGAAGTGGTGTGAGACTCCCAAATTTTTTTTAGAAATTTTTTGGGTTGAGTGGAGAAATAAAGAGACGAGTTATATAAATTATGGAGTTTCAAATTGATAAAATTTTGAAAATTGATTATGTATATAAAAGTCATTATAAATATTCACTACTTATATAAGATTTTGTATATAATTATATCTATAAAATACAATATTTAACAATACAGACTAGAATATTAAAAAGCACTAGATCTGTATTATGATACAAAGGGGTTATCAAACTCAAACATATGACATGACTTGTAAGGGTACCTTATATGTATCTAGGGATAATTTATCGTTTTTCAAGGGTACATAATAGAGAACATATAATATGTAAGAGTTATATGATCATTTTTAAGTTTTAATTCTAAGTAAAAAGAGAAATGTAAGATTTATTTTGAGTTACAGATTGAGGATTGTGAAAATTATTTATTTACATTGAAATACGTAAAGGTAGACAACCAAGATGTTAGAGTATATGTAAAAGTAACTATAATGATGTATAAAGGTATACTTACTTTTTATTAGTTATGTTAGAGTTACCCCATGATTCAACATAATACATTATGGTTATTATATTTTCCAAAATATATCAGATCTCTTGAAAGAAGTATTTGGAAGATGAAATAATTAGGTTGATGTTGTTCTAATATTAAATAAAATATCATCATTATGGTGTTTGGAGATGTGTTTGAAGCCAAATAAAAATGGGGAATATGTTGTGACGATTAAGGAAAATAACTAGTGAGAAAATTCTACGATTTATTTTATTTTAATGAATGAATTTGTTAATATTATTAAATTATATTCTAGAGCTGTGTTTGAATTTTTAAAAGTTTATTAACAAAGATATAGCACCGATGCATCATGATTGGGTATACATGTGTTTAATAATGATGATAATATTGGAAATATTGAACTGAAAATCTTATAAAATTAAACGAGATGTCACGAGGTCGATAACAGAGTAAGATTTTTATAATGAGGTATTTCGGTAAAAGCTTCAAGAATATTAAAAGTTTATAATTATAAGAATAGGGAAAAGAACAAAGTGACACAATATAAAAAAATAAAATTCTTTCCATTGAATACTCTATGTGATTCAAAGAATGAATGAAAAAAACAAAATTTATAGAAAGAGCATCTTTCTTAGTGAAAAATATGTACAAAAATAAGAGAATAGAGAAAGTTTAATAATACTAATATTGTATATACAAAATTTTAAACAACAATGATCATCCCAAAATATGATTTATAATTATCTTAATAAGTAAATAATAGTAAAACAACCATTAAGTTTATTTAAAAAAAGAGGTATCCAGTGATATTTTTTCATATTAGGGAAGAAAACGTAAACATATTTTCAAAGAGATACATTATCATATACCACAAATTAAACATAAAGGATTAACTAGTAAAACCTATTATTTTCTTGAGAAATACATCATTGGTTCCATAGTATAAAAATAGAAATTGTGTGAATTCATGTAACCTGGTTGGTTCTAGTATAATAGTTTAAATTATATAACCATCCATGAGATTCTTCTATATAATAAAAAGAGGTTATGTGTACATTGGATAACAACCACCATATCATAGGGATGTAGTCATACTTATTGGAGGTTAAACACATTACTAAATCATTGATTTCCTTTTTGTTTCGTATCATATTAATGTTTCATGCATGAAAATCCATTGATATAATTATACTGTAAACCATTCACTGGATCAATGTAGTATTAAAGATGGAGGTTTGTTTTATGTGGATAAAAATTCACCCATTATAATTCATCCACACCCTTCTTAGTTTGGATAAACTGATCCAAATGGATAAATATTATATTACATTTTAAATATTACACATCAGGTGTAATTAACTCATACTCCTTGTATCTTAGGGATATGTAATTCATCATGTATCATCAAACAAACCATATCATAAATATACTCCAACACACTATGATTTTCCATCACACAAATCATATATAATGGATAGATTGGTTCAATTTGTATTTTTTCTACATGGTTAGATAATTATTTGATTGCTTATCTTATGTTGACACCGTGTACAAGTGGTTATGTTACTTGACATGCATCCAGAGCACACACCTTTAAACTGAGTAGTATTAATTCTTGTATTTCTATAGAAATGATATAGTATGTATAATAATAACATGGTTTTCCATGGGCGTACATAAAATAAAATCATGTACTATTTATTCGTATACCTCGTTTAACCTACTAGACAAACACTGTATATGAATTATACGCAAGTACAGTTCTAGTAGTGCATGACTAGATTTTTTCTAGAAACCTATAAATCATATACCCAATATACACACTGTGCACTTGAATAGTTATGGTATCATTAATTATTTCTCACCCTCATGATATTTTTGAGAACATTATTTTTCAATTATGAGTAATTTTTTTTGTGTAGATCACAACAACATAATTCCCTCGACCCTTGGATATTGTTCACATTATGATTTTGATAGTTTAGAAAACATAAAACTAATATAGGGATAATAAGAGCATGGTTAATTTTTTGATGAAATGGTGGAGTAGTTAATCACCCATGTGTATGGTTTGTTCCTCCACATATGGGGTTTTGGGTACTCCCCTAGTGACATACACACGATAGGGAATGGTCCTCTTTATCCTTGATTGTTTTCATGAACTCCCTTATTTATCAGGGAAAGGTCCCCCTTCAGTGGATCTAGTACTCACAAAATGATGGAGCACAATTCACATTCTATAGAGTCAGTACTCCCACATATATCAGGTTAAGTTACTTCATAAGGTGGAGGTACTGCCTATGTTGATATTCATAATGATAAATGATGCACGATCCTCCATAATGGTTCTAGAGATTATTAATAGAATTTATAGAATAATATAAGATCTATAGTCATTGACTTATGATGTATCAATATGAAAATTATAAAGATATTAAAATAAGGTTTTTTATTTGATGTGGATACCTTTTAATTATGACATATAGGTGGACTACCATATTCTTATATGTGGTTTGAAAATAATATTTATAATAAATATTATTTCATTATTATTTAAAAAATGATTCTTATAATAAAATTATAGAAACATAGAGGTCTAGTGACTTTTGGAAATCAGATACATAAGTCATTAACTTGAATGAAAATAAAACATAATTATTTTAAATTCAATAATGTGCTCTTTGTTTTCTTTGAACTCTTAATATTGCACAAGATAACATGGGGACACACAAATGAAATGTGTGGTCTATAAATCCCAGTAATATAATAATAAAATAAAAACATGATGATAACAAATACATGTGATTAAAGAGAAATATCATGACAACATAAATATTTTAAAATCATATACACTCACATGGAGTCATGGAATGAGAAAATAAAATCATAAAATCATTTTATCATAGAAATCTCACAAAAATATATAATATGAACTCATAAGAACAAGTGAAGTCTAACAAATACTTCAAAAAATAATTTTGTGGTTAGGATATCCATCAGGATGTCATACATAGTATCTCCTGATATGTAAACATAAACTAATGTAGTGGAGCATGATCAGTGTTCACCCTTCATATTTATAACTTAATGTGTTCCACATATATCATATAACATAAGAAAATATTTCATTACTTAAATCCCATGATGAAGGAATGCGGGTTGATAAATGGATGCCCAAAATAAATTAATTATGGTTATATTGAGCTAATGACCATATAATTTAAATAGGGTTTTGTATTCACAATACAAGAGTATGGCATGAAAAATCAATGTATAAATGTGGTAGCATTAAAGGTGTACATAAAAGTTCATTTAATTGATTAATGAAAGATAACAGAAGTAACAGATTAATATGGAAACAATTGGATAGTAAAGTCTGAATAAGAAAACAAGATAATATAACCACTTGCAAATAAAACGACTTATATTAATGAAAGTTCATGAAATTAAAAATATGAGTGGGAGAACCATTACATTGAGAGGTTTATAAATATGGATTGAGAGGATCTCCCTAGATCCATAAAAAATATTTATGAGGGATATATATAGTGAAATAATGGTAAATTAAATCTTCAGGGAATTTGAGTGAAGGGTAATTAGAGAATTGGTGGATATTTATTGAAAAAGAGAGTGGATTTTCATTAATTTTGAAATAGAGGCCTCAGACCCCTAATTAATAAAAAATAATGAAACTCATGTCCTTGACATGTATTTTATATGGTATTTTCCAAGAAGGAGTTGTTTTTAATATTAAATTTGTTTAAGAACCAAAATCCTTAATATATTTTCATTCATGATGTGGACTTCAGTCAATTTTATAAAGAATTGATTTTAAAATAGTAAAATACCATTTAGGTTTTAGATGGTTCTTTATAGGTTTTGAATAATAATTTTATCACACTAAAAACCCACATTTTATCGACAACCCATTTCTTGACCAAGCAAATCCTTTATAGTATTTATTACATCACTTTTATGTTATTATAATGTCATAATAGTTAACATATACTTTTTACATATTTAATATTTACCCAAAAATTCATCAGTTATTGAAAATTATGGAAAATTAACTAATAGACAATTTTGATGTTTGGATTTCAAAAATGATATTTATTTTTTCAGAATAATTTTACAAATATGATAATTTTCCCTTCAAAAAAATACTTATTTATTGAAAATTAATTTTTCTATAACATAATAAACTTTGCAAGATTTATGAAATTTACCTAGAACATTATTAAATTATATTTAAATTTATATTTATATTAAAAGTATTTTATAATAATTTTCTAATTAAATATCTTTTTACTAAAATTATTTAATTCCTCTTAAATTTGTATTTTAATTTAAATTATTCATTTTCTTAAAATAAAATTATATTATATTTGTATTTGAAAATTTATTTATCATATTCATCTTATATTCAAGTCTATTTTATTAAATAAAATAATAATGTATGTGGGATAAAAGAACCCATAATTTCATTTATAAAAATAAAATTACACCTTTATAATATTATGGTCTTCATACATAACACATTATTACACTAATATGTGTTTTGAGGGTAAGGTGTGTGATGGTTGTATATTAATGGGCTGGTTCATTGAATATATATTGGAAAATGATACTTATGATCTTGAATGTCTCACATAAATTTTTCTACATGAGTTTCAGGTATTGAATTATTGATTGGGTTTGGACAAGGGTGGACCCTACAGAGTCCATCTCCCTCAGAACATTTAATAAATAATCCTCATAGGTTCTGATCTTATTGGTTGAGTCTATAACTTCTTCCTTCTGCATAGATTATATTTTTATATTACCCTGAATATATATTAATCCTACGAATCACTTTATAATGACTATTTTTGTCACGAATTGAATCTGGTCACCACTAATATTGGCATCAAATATGACCCATGATAAGGCTCTGAGGGCGTTCCCTATCCCCATGGGCTGCAACAAGTGCCCAAGTATCAATAAATTTGGTTTGGTAACCATTTACCTAAGTATGAAAGCATAAAACATTAAAAACAATCAATAATGTAAATCTAAAATTTTCATGCCAAACATGGCCTAACAAAAACCATATCTGAATAAATGGTTTTGAAAAAAGTTCCAGATGTCAAAACATAAATATAAACAGACAGACTCCACACAACAAGGGGTCATCTCCCTCGAGCGGTCTCCACAACACCGCACTAAGAATGCACTAACAACCCGAACTGCCTTCACCCGAGGCTTTGCCTTTACCTGTGTCAAACATAATCATGTATACATACTCCCAAAAGGGTTTAATTAGGGTGTGATCCTAATCCAAATAGGATTCCACCAATGTATTTTAATGACTAAACAATACATGGTGACAAGCATGCAGTATTAAATAGTAAGAAAAAGTGGTAATAAATTCCTTGAAATGCATCTTTCAACTGTAAATAGGTTTCAAAATAAAACATTCAAACTATTAATACATTTCAATAAGAAATTTTATCTACAATAATTTACATCCAAACAAACCCTAAGATAAGGGAAAATACAAAAAAATTCAATGAGCACCAAAACTGGGAAAACCCCAAGGCGCAAGATAGTCTCGGGCCCTATGTACCTCATACGTTGATGTAAAAATATCCTTGTCACAATCATTTCCCATACATTATCCACTAGTATAAAACATACCCATAAAATATTGGTCCCTAAATATCATCCACATAGTTTATTTAGAGTTTTCGTGATCCAATATACTAAGTGAAACAGGGAAAAAACCCATCCCGATCACTAGCGTACTAGTACATATCCGCCCACCTAGGTCGGCCTCCCCCATATGATCAAACAATTCCAACATGATACATAAATATCTTTTCATATAATAACACCACTACTGGTCACATACAAACAATACATCATCTATACACATATTATACCACTTAAAACACACAACAAAACATTGCGATTTTCAATAAAACAACATCTCAGAATCTCACATTATTTTGCACCCAAAACTCCTTGAAATCCAACATTTTCACACCATGTGCACACATATAAGTCACCAAAATAGAAATGGAAGCCCAATAACATTTCAATTAATCCAAAAAAATTGTTATAGGGAAGCCCCACATGAACCAAGAAATGATTTCTTTATAAACCCTCTATTTTCACACAAACAAGACACTTAAATTCCTTATTCTTCACAAACACCATTAAAACAAGTATTCTCAATAGAAACAAAAGGATATAAACACTATTAAAAATTATTTTCAACTCTATTTCATTTTGATAAAATAAAATAAGTAGTTATAGGGATCCCTCAAACGAACTAATAATAAATTTCTATGAAAAACCCCCAATTTCATTTGAAAATGGAATTTAAAATTCATTTGATTTACCAATACCACTAAAACAAATGATGTCACCAATAAAAAAATTATATATACATTAAAATATCATTAAAACAGTAGGATAATTCACAAGTATTTCATAAACATGAAATCATATACCAAAATTGTTAAAATGTTGAATCCTTTGAGTGAAAATTCAATCGTACCACCACCGCACCTCAAGGATGGTAGATTGATCCTAAAATCAGGATATTGGACCAAGATAACCCAATGATAAACCCTAGGTTAGAATACCTACGTGATTTACATTATGAACTTCAATAATAATAGAAGAAACCATGAGAAAATGGAAGAAACCCTAGGAAAATGGGAGAAGGAAGGAAGGATACCCACTTACTTAAGAGATCTTCAAGAAATCACCCCAAATCACCCAAACGATGAATCTCCAAGAAAAAAACTGAAATTGAGGCTATAATAAGGCTGAGAAGGTCTTGTAAGAACTTAAATGGGTGAAAATAGTGAAAATGAAGGACTAATGAAGTTATCAAATTACCTTTTTAAATATTAATGAATTGTAAAAACTTATGATGTTTTGACCTAATACGAGAAGAAAATGAAATCTATTTTGGGGGAAAAGAGAATTGGAGAATTCCTATGTTTATTGGTCTTGGGTGAAAGGTGGAATCACATAAAAATCATTAAAATTGAATATGATTTTAAATATACATGTTTTTAAAAACTGTAAATGGGATTCTAGGCTGGCTCAATTCCTTAAATAAAAACACAAATACACCATGATTATGGATTCATAAAGGGTCAAAATTTATATTGTGGTGTTAATAGGTATGGGGAGGAAAATTAAGAATTGTAATGGATGCAAAATGTTTAAAAATTAAGGATTTATAAACGAAAAAAATTGTTTTTAAATATGGAAATGGGCTCACGGTTTGGCCCAAATTTTGAAAACCCACCATTTCCACCAAAATGCATGGGAAACCCCCAAAAAAAAATATAGATAGAGTGAAAAATTAGTTTAAAATAATTCATGTATGTGACAATTCTCTCCACCATGAATACTTTTCATCCTGGAAAGTCAACCTCATGCTTGATCAAAAAACATGAATGAGTACTATTCTTCAACCCATGACTTCTACTCCCATGTCACATGTGTATCATTAACATGCTTCCAAATAACCCAAACCAGTGTAATAGTCTTTCCCTAAAGAACCTTTTCTTGGAAGTCCACTATTCGAATCGGCCTCTCAAAAACAGATAAATTAGGCTCTATATCCAACTCCTCCGAATTCAGTACATGGGACAGATCTGGGTTGTATTTATTCAATTGGGAGACATGGAAGACGATATGGTTGGATATCAACTGAGAAGGTAAGGCCAACCTATACGCCACCTTTCCAATATTCTCAATAATCTCAAAAGGTCTGACATACCGCGACATCAACTTCACCTGATTTCTAAATCGATGATGGCCCACACGAGGGGTCACTTTCAAGAATACCATTTCACCCATAGAAAAATCTAGGTATCGACACCTCTGGTCATCATATGATTTATGGAAACTTCAGGCGGTCAAGAAGCACTACCTGATTAGCTTGACTTTCTCAGATGTCTCCTGCACCAGACATGGCCCCAGTAGTGAGGTCTCACCTACCCCATCCCGAAATAGGGTGGAACGACAAAGCCTACAATAAAGAACCTCCAAATTAGGCATTAGAACCTAGGAATTTTAAATTTTTTTATAAGAAAACTCAAACAATACTAAATAGCTATTTTGGGAACCTCCAAAGTCCAGAACACATGCCCGGAGCATATCCTCCAAAATCTAGTTCTCTCGTTCTGTATGACCATCCATTTGAGGATGGTACGCCGTGTTCATCCTGATCTATGACCCGAAGGCCTCCTGTAGGACTTCGAAAAAATCAGAATTGAAATAGGGGTCTCTATCTAAGACAACTAGTTATGGAACACCATAGAGTCTCTCCACCTCTTGAAGATACAAATGGCCCAACTCATTGACATTATATGTATCCCTAATCAGAATGAAGTGGGATGATTTGGTTAGATGAAAAATCACCACCCAAATGGAATTCTTACCCCGAATTGTACGAGGTAAGTCAACAATGAAGTCCATGGAGATCTTATCCCACTTCCAAGTAGGAATGGGCAATGGCAGGAGAAAACCAAAGGGCCTTTGATTCTCTGCTTTCACTTGATGGATTGTATAGAATCTCGATACGAATTTTGTGATGTATCATCTCATAATAGGCCACCAAAACCACTGATGGATATCATAATACATATTTGTGGCACCCAGATAGACAACCCATTGAGACGGTTGGTTGTACTTCATCACCGCCCTTTGCATAGATAACAACACTACTGAATGGACCTTAAAGCACAAGATTCCCTCGGGAGATGACAACCAATCAGAGGATGTCTCCCCACCCTGAATAAACTACCTCAACAACTAACAAAGCTCATCACTAGGCAATTCCCTCTAAATCAACTCTAATAGAGAAGGAGTCGACTAGACTCTCACCAAGAATGCACCCCCATTTTTCTCCCTGGTCTCCAAATTCATCTGAACAAAGAGACCAATCAAAGTCCACTTATCACTGGACTTCCTCAAATCCTGCACTGGAACTCTTCTACTCAAGGTTTCAACCACCATGTTCCCTTTTCATGGGGTATAGATAATGTAAAACTTGAACCCCTAGAAGTACTTGATCTAGTGATGTTGCCTCAGGTTGATGTCCTTCTGTGAGATGATATGGGCCAAGATTTTTTGATCTGAGTATACCACAAACATCTCCCCAAAGAGGTAGTGATTCCAAGTCTACAAAGAATGCATCACCACATCTAACTCCACGTCATGGGTTGGGTAATTCTTTGTGTGTTGTCAGAGTTGGCGAGATCTATAAGCTACCACATCATTATCCTACATAAGGACACACCCAAGAGCCAAACCTGAAGCATCACAATACACCACATACCCATTTCCAGCCTTCATAAAAATTATAAAGGGGGTAGTATTCAACCGGCTATTCATCTCTTTAATGGATTCCTGAAATTGTAGGCCCCATACAATCTTCACCCCTTTCCGGGTGAGTGCAATCATCGGTGAAGCATGACGAGATAAATCTTGAACAAACTGCCAGTATTAACCAGCCAAGCTGAGGAAACTTCTAATATCAAACACATTTTTTTTCTTCTCCCATGGCATAACTGCACTGATCTTTTCAAGGTCCACTGAAACCCCCTACATAGAGATCGCATTCCCTAGATATTGAACCACCATAATCCAAAAACTGCACTTTGATAACTTTTCATAGATATTGGTGATCCCACAAAGTACCCAAAACAATCCTCAAGTGATGTTTTTGTTACTCCACAATTATAGAGTATACAAGAATATCATCCATGAACACCACAAAGGAGGATTCAAGATACTGAAGGAGCACCTTGCTCACGAATTCTATAAAAATGGTTGGAGCATTGGTCAATCAGAAGGGCATGACCAAGTACTCGAAGTGTTTGTACTTGCTCCAGAAGGCTTTCTTCGGGATATCTGCCTCTTTCACCCTGATTTGACTATATTATGAACACAATTCAATTTTTGAGAACAAAATTTCTCCCTTCAACTAATAAAACAAATCATCTATTCTGAGAAAAGGGTATTCGTTCTTAATTGTTACCATATTCAGCTTACGGTAGTCAATGAAAACCGGAGGGATCGGTCGGCCTTTTTTGCGAACAACACAAGAGTGGCCCATAGAGAGATGCTCGAGTGAATTAATCCTTTTGAATATAAGTCAAGTAGCTATATATTTAATATGATCATCTAGGTGGGGGCCATACGATATGAGGGAAGAGATATTAGTTGTGTTCTCATCACCAGATCAATCAAGAACTCCACACCCCACTCTGGAGAATAACCTGAAAAATCATCCAGGAATACCTCCAGAAATTCATTCAGTACATGAGATAGTGCACCATCAGGGTAAATACCATTTTACTCTAGTGAGAGCGATGATAAATGGAAGATAAGAATTCCAAAATCTAGGAGTGGAGGTCCTATGCGACCCGACTGAGGATCCCATTCTCCATAAAAAACCTGACGACTCCGATCATGTGTCGTTAAAGTCACTCACCACCTTAACAATATATGTGTGCATGGAAGTGTACTAGACAATCCATTCCATGTATTTTTTCAAAGAGGTCCATCTATAATAACAAGAGGTCCCACTCCATATCCATCCCTACCACAGAGACCCCACACAGTGGGCACCTAAGACCCTAGTCCTTCTTCTTTCCCAGCGGCGTCACCAACTCCATCGCAAAAGACAACAACTCGGTTGGAAAATATAGAATGTCCACAAAATGGGAAGAAATTAATGAAATTGAAGCACCAGTATCAAAAATAGCAACAACTATAAAATATGTGACAATAGCAGTACCTCGAACTGTCGAGGGTCCCATCTCAGATCATACGGGTTCCTGATCCACCGCATTGAGATGTCTGGTCACTACCTACGGACAAACGCTAGACTGTGGCTATTACCTATACTATCTTTTCCTAGAATATGACCCATACCTACAACCGTGGCTACAAAAACAAGATCCCTCCCCCATTCTCGATGGCCCGTACAGTGACAACACTCTTCTTGAAGACGTTGATCCTGCACCGCTCTGAAGTGGGTGTGCCACCCCAAAAAAGTTCTTCAATTGACCCATACCTCTACCTTGGTAATAGGGATTTAGAGAAATTTGGAATTCTATTAAGATGTGCCCCGTCCTCCCACACTAGTGGAACATGACATATCTCACATTAGAAGCCACAAATGTGGACTGCCTAGAAGAGCGGCCAAAACTGCCACCTCCCTTTTTCACCTGTTCCTCCCACTTAATTTTCTTCTCTAAAGAGATAATACTACCCACTACTGATATTGACCCATAGAATCCGTACCAAAATTTATAGTAAATCTCCACCATACATTCCTGGTCAACGGTCTCAACATAGGTCCTCAAGATGAATAAGAAATCCTGGGAGTATATCTCTTATCACAAGCCTTTCTCAAACCTCTATGCCTTCGCTTGTTCATTATAGACGAATTCAAGATATTACAAAACCAACTTATCAAAAATTTTGTTGTACACCATCACATATAAATTACACTTAACAAGATCCATGAACTCTCAATAGCCGGAATATGCCAAGACCTTAGGGTAGTATTGTTCATTGAATACAGCCTTCAAATCTCTCCAGTGCATCTGCTCATTCTTCCCAGTCTAAAGTACTGATTCCCACCACTTGTGGTTGGTACCATTCAACATAAAAGAGGAACACTACACCCGGATCACCTCGGTTCTATCCCAGAACTCGAACATGTACTCGATCTTCTAGATCTACTCTTCTACTTCTTGGGGTTCAATGCTGTCTCGGAAGGTGGGAGGATTAATTTTTAGGAACTCCTGGGCCTTTTCATTTATAGGAAAAATCTCATCTTCTATAACAAGAGATGGAGTAAGAGAGGGTCCTTGTCTTAGAGCCTAGACATCCTACACGATGACCACAAATAGCCTCTGATTAATTTGTGTGGGATAACTCTCTTCGGCTTCCTCTTGTGGGAGCATGGGAGATTTTTGTGGAGGCATGTTGATAAAAAATGAAAATTTCACAAAAAAATTAATAAATACATCAATTATGAAAATTTTAAATCAAATAAATCAAATATAGATAATATAAACACATTACAGAAATAAAAGAAACAACTACTCCACCCCCACACGATGTTTACGTGTGGTCTACAGCCCACACGTCTCACCTAGTAGTGAAGTCAATCAGAAAATTCCAATGTCCCCTAGTGACTCAATGTCCACCATGAGAGGTATGGTCTTGACATCCCACCCATGACTAAAATACTGAGCCCTGACATTCCAATCTCATGTCTATCATGACTCATCCCAAAATAGTAATAAAACCCAAAAACATTAGCCTCCTCTGATACCATTTTGTCACGAAACGAATATAGTCGAAACTAATACCGACACAAAATCTTGCACATGAAAAGGAAAAAATGGTGTTCGCAATCCCCATTAGCTGGAAAAATTTCCCAAGTATCAATAAATTTGGTTTGGTAATTATTTACCGAAGTATGAAAGCATAAAAAAACAATCGATAATATGGATATGAAATTTTCATGCCAAAAAAGCCTTAACAGAAACCAGATCGGAATACATGGTTTTTAGACAAGAGAAATTGGTAAAAACTTAAATAAAAATAATCGAAATATAGAAACAATGACCCCACAAGACAACGGGTCAACTCCCCCGATCCCTCTCTGCAACACTATGCAAAGAGGGGACTAAAAACCTGAACCACCCTCACATGAGGCTTTACCTTTACCTATGTTAACCATAATCAAGTATACATACACCCAAGGGGAGTAATTTGGGTTGGAGACTAATACCAATAGAATACCACAAAATTATTTCAATGATTATGCAATATAGGGTGAAAAGCTTGCAGTTTTAATAAGTAAGGAAAATCGGTGATAAATTCCAAGTAATGCAACTTTCAAATGTAAACAGCTTTCAAAATAAAATTTTAAAAATTTCAACACATTTCAATAAGAAATGTGAGATATTTTAATGTACTAAAAAACACACTCAAATATAAGTGAAAATACCACAAATCCAATGATCACCAAAATCAGGAACACCTCTAGGCACTAGAAGTGTCAGCCCCTATGTACCTCGTGCCTCTATGTCAAAATATCTATGTCAAAATCATTTCCTGTGCACAACACACTAGTAGATAACATAACCATAACCTATTTTTCTTGAACCATAATCTACATATTTTATTCAAATTTGTCGTGATCCAAAATTCTAAGTGAAACTGGGACAAAACCCATCAAGATCACTAGCGTACTAGTATATATCTGCCCACCAAGGTACTCGGGCTTCCACCTTTGTGCTAAAACTATTCCAGCATTCTACATAAAACTATTTTCATATAATAACACAAATAACAGTCAAATGAAAACAATAAAGAATCTATACATACTTTATACCACATAAAACACACAGCCAAACATTTTGATTTTCAATAAAACAAATTCTCAAAATCCCACATTATTTTGCACCCAAAACACCTCCAAATACCCACATTTCACAACATGTTCACACATAGAAGTCACCAAAATATAAATGGAATCCCAATAAATATTCTATTAAATCAAAAAAATAGTTATAGGGTATCCCCATATGAACTAATAAATGATAGATTTATAAAACCTCTATTTTCACATAAACATGACATCTAATTCCATATGCTTCTCAAACACCATTACAACAAGTTTTCCCAGCTGCAAAAAAGGAGATAAACATTCAAAACAATTATTTAATCCTTAATTCATTTCAATAAAATCAACTACATTGTTATAGGTCACCCCTAAATGAACTAATAAAATATTTCTATGAAAAACCCCCAATTTCACATGAAAATGGCATTTTAAATTCATTTTCTTTACAAATAACACTAATTTTTTTTGCACCAATAATCAATTGATAGAGACATGAAAATATTATAAACAAAGTAATCTAAGTCACAATTATTTCATACACATGAAATTAGTTACCTAAATTGTTAAAACTTTGAATCCTTTGTGAGAAAATTCAATTGCACCACTCCAACACCTCAAGGAAGGTAGATCGATCTAAAATCAGAATATTGGACCAAAAAACCCCAATTTTAACCCCCAGGTTAGAATACCTACATGATGTACATTATAAAATTAAAGAATAATAAAGTTAACACTAATAAAATGGAAGAAACCCTAAGAAAATGAGAGAAGGAAGGAAGGAAACCCACTTACATGGGAGATCTCCAAGAAATCAACCCAAATCACCCAAATGATGAATCTCCAGGAAACGAAAATAGATATAGAGGTTCAAATAAGGCTGATTAGGTCACGTAGAAACTGAAATGGGGGGAAAGAGTGAAAAGATGAAGGAGTTGTGAAGGAATCAAATTACCTTTTTAAATCTGGACGAATTGTGAAATATTAAGATTTTTTGACCTCATCTGCAAAGCAAATGAGCTCCAAAGAGGGGGAGATTAGAATGGGGAGTGCTTAGTTTCAGTGGGCTTGGGTGAGAGTTATAATCACTTATAAATCATTAAAATTGAATAAGATATTAAAAAACCATTTTTTTTAAATGGAAATGGGCTTCATGGCTAGCACAATTCCTTAAATAAAAACCCAAATGCACCATGATTATGGATTCCTAAAGGGTCCAAATTGATATGGTGGTATTAATTGGTCAGGGGATAAAAAGTCGGAACATTAAGGGATAAATTTTTTTCAAAAAATGAAGGAGTTAAAAGAGAATAAAAATTTATTTTTAAATCTGTAAATGAGCTCACAGTTTGGCACAAATTTTTAGAACCCACCATTTCCACCATAATGCACGAGAAACTCCCAAAACAAAGTAAGATTGGAGATCAAATGAAAAATAACATTAATATAAGTCATGTATGTGACAATATTTCCAACAACTATAAATCATAAATATTATAATTCTTGACCATCATATTATGGATAAATTTTATAATGATCCAAAATAAAAACAAGTGTTTCACATGTGTTTTATATTATTAATTTACAATATATGATGTATATTAATTAAAATAGTAAATTTCAATTTTATGGGTGTGGTTCATTTAGTTATTCTCCCCATTAGAAATATTACCCATAAAATTTCATTTCATACCCTAAAATATATACAGGTACTTTAATTTCATTGCTTCTTTGGGATTCTATGTTGCCCCTTCAAATATATGGTTCCCCCATAGTACTCCAGCTATGTAAGTGGTCCTATTTAATAGAAATTTTTTTATGATTAAATATCTTCACTATTTTATTCTTATAAAAATTATCATTATTCAGTGGCACCACCTCACTATTTAGTACATGTGAGGGATCCATTATGTACATTCCCAAGAGAAATACATGGAACACATTATGTACTTAACATAGGTTATGTGGGAGTGCTAGTAGATATGCCAAAACTCATATGTGATAAAGAATATAAAAGTGTATGATGTGTCTAGGACATATCTTTTCCTATATCCCAATCATCAGGACATTCTTATATAGTGATATAAGAAAGGACACTTCTTCACCATTCTCAGACTATAGGAATCATCAATGTAACACCCTGAGATTTTATGAAGAATATTCTTTTAATTTCGTTGATGTATTGTGTTTTACGCTACACCAAATGGAGATTTCACTACACGCAACCCTGACTAGGCTTGCATTACATGCAATCACGACTTTCCTCGATAGCGTGTGTTGTACGCAATATCAGGTTTCACTAAACAATGGTATATGGTTATAATATTATTATGAACTAGACGATATGAATAGTATTAACTAAATTTTGAATTTTATAACATTATTATTTCATCTTACACATTTTCTAGACCATGGTATGTGAACAAAATAAATATTTCGGGTAAAATAAGTATTTTTCCAAAAATGCAGTTTTGCCGCTTTTTAATGGCGCTCCCACATTAAATCTATTTTTTCAAATGTTTATAAGTTAAATTTTATAACATAAAATTCTTATTTTGAATCAGGATATAAAAATTTACTGTGGATAAAATTTTGATACTTTTCTGACAACTTTCATGTTTGGATGAATAGTTAAAATACGCTAATTTTTAATTAAAAACAACTTTTTTCATTGAGATAATTTATATGGTTTAATTATAATATTGAATGGTTTTAAAGTATAAATAGAATTTATTTTTACTATTTAATATAATGTATGTCATTAGCATTGATTTTACATTGAATTCGTAGGTTAAATCAATTCAAACTATTGCAATGTTTTAAACAAAAACCCGTTTTCTTTCAACAACGGGATTAATTTATATTTAATTTCTGAAACTTTTGTGTATTGAATTTGGAAAAATGGATTTCATATTTGGAATCAGTGGGTCCAAATTATGTTAATAAGCTACCTTTTATTTTTGGGCATTATTAATACTAACTACGGTAAATTTATTTACCATAGTTAAAGGTAAATCGGGTAATTAAGGGTAAATATAAGGTTATAAAATTACACTAACACCTGGGAAAATTATATTGGATGGATAAAAGTTTACCCATATCACCTAAGGTTCATAATAGATTCATTATACGAACTTTTTTCCTTGAAAATAATTTAATTATTATTAAAACCAAAGAAAGTGACAACACGTCACTCTCTTAAATCTTATAAGTATATTAATTTTAATTTAGTGATACAAATAATGAAACTTAAAACATGAATAGTATCTAGAAATATAATAAAATTATCTACATCATATGAATTTATTTAGAAGTTTTAGTGATTATATAATTGTCATTAATTGTGACACAATAGTGATGCTGAAATTGTTTGTCTACTGAAAAATCAAGAATATTGTTTTTATTAAACTAATAGTGACCATAAAAGGCACCAAAACCTTGCCCAAAACTTATTGTTCATGTAAATGTAAACCATAATCATCCAATGGTCGAATATTTGACCATTTTGAGCCTTATAAAAGCGATTATGACACTTATATTATATTATTATTAATGATGCCAAAGTTTTCACCCTCATAATTTAATAAATATAACAATTTAAATATTGTGATTTTAAGATGATAAACTTGAGTGAATGTATTATTGGGAAGGGTAACATATTTAGCTTCATCATAGGATTTTATTTTTAATTTTTATACAACAAATAAGTATATTAAATAATTATAACAAAATGTTGTAGTAATTATTTTATTAAGAGATAAACCAAATAAATGGTTTGAAAAATAATAAAATAAATATTATATGAACTATTTAATGTTCTCCACTAATTTTATAGATACATATGACCTTTTATGAATCTATTAAAGATTTTATTTCGAATATATCTTCTGTATATAATTTATTTAAATTCAAATAATTGAATAGTTTCAAAATTGAGACTATTGTTATTTTATGAAAATAACATATTATTAAATTGTTTAAAAATCACAAAAAATATTTGAAAATTATAAATTGAAATTTTTATAGTATAAAATATCATAAAGTATCCAATTCTGGGAAATTAACAACACATAAGTGATTATTTATTACCATTTAAAATTTAGAAATTTATTACCACAAATAAACATAAATTGAATAAATAAGGATAAATCAAAATGATATGGTTTAAAATAAGACCAAAACATGTCTAAATTTGATTGTTTGATGCGATTAGAACCCTATATCATCTAATATTCTAATTGAGTCATATTTGGAGGTTTTTATGTGGGTTTTGAATTTATATTAAACTAATATTTTTTAGGATTCCAAAGTTGCCCCTCTCCTCCCTTATAAAAAGGCACCTCCTCCCTCTCCTCATCACACCAATTTGAGCCTTCAATCTCGTCCAACCCCTGACCATTTCACTTCCCCAATTCCTTATAAACCTACTAGAGGTACTGGTCTTCTCAAAAGACCAACTCTAGTTCCCTAAGAGAATGTTTAAAGGAGGCACTTCGAGAAAGAGGTAATACCTTGTACCGTTTCTTGAAGTTCCATTCTTCTTCTACTCCCTATTATTTAGTTTTTTTATTATGAAATAATAACATAAGTATCCCTCATATGATGATATGTTATTATAAATATGAAACATCCCCATTTCACCTTTTATCCATCCTACGGAAAACAAAATCATTGTGCGTGCGTACGTACGGAATACCGTCTCCATGTCGTGGTGTAATCTATTTTTCCACCAAAACCTTACATGGATGAGTATAATGGTGTAAAGAATAACTATATATGGTTATTATAACATCACACGGATTATAATATATTATACCATCAACTCCAATTTTATTCAATAGTTATGGGAACGATATCATCTCTCGTGCGTACGTACGGACTACCGTCTCCACGACGCGATGAGATCCATTCTCCATGATATCCATACCTGAATGATTATAAAGTTTATATAATGAATAATAATGAAATATATGAAATAATAATGCTACTTTATATATATATATATATATATGTATGTATGTATGTCATCTATTTAGTTTCATTCAATTCAATAAGGAAACGAAAACAGCATTCATGCGTACGTACGACCTACCTTCTCCATGAACGGTGTATTTCATTCATTTTATCGATCTATAATATATATGTATATGATGAATATATATTATATATAAATCATGTTTTACATTATGTAATTATGTAAATTAGGATATAAGTAATAATATCAAAAACGACAATTCGAAACACATACGATAAGTGAAATGATTTTACCCAAAATGCTGCTTTAACATGGAATTTACAAAAGAACGGGTAATATAAAGTCATAAGTGAACCATATATGATATCATAACAATTAATATGGTTCTTTAATAAGTAAATGACATTATTTAAATCATTTTACATGAGTTTTGGATACGTACGAAGCATATCAGACCTAAGGTATGGGATAATTTTTCAATCTCATTTTTATCTGAGATCGCTTATATGTAAGTATTTAATGGGGTTATATTTATCATCCATGATCATAAAATGTTTTTCATAAAGTGTTTAATATTCTTACATGTATGTTTAATGGCATGTTTACCCCTCTTTGAATTTTACTTTATGTTATGGAAGGAATCTTTCTTTTGTTTACCATACGTGGTACTTTTTGACTTTTCCATCAAAAGTACGAGGATAATGTTTTTTTAACTTATACGGCATGAACGGATTTTGATTATTTCATAATGCCTTATTTTAATGAATATTACTCTACAATATTTCATGATTATTTTCAACAAAATAATTTTCTTTTATAATTTAATGACAATTTCAGAAAAGTAAATTATTTTGCGGAAGAAAGGATATTTTCCTCAAGAATTCATTTCAAGTGTTTTATCAAAATTATTTTCCATACAAGATGACATTATTTCATATGTGTATGTTTCAAGTGTAATGTATCTATTATTTACAAGGTATGATTCTTCTTATGATGAAATTATATCCATTTGTTTTATATGGATTATGTTATGATGGCATGATGTTTAAGAATCCCAATTTATTACATGGGTTATGCTATGATGTATGATTTATGATTTTGTGGCACAAGTAAGAATGATTTCATGATGAGATGGGTGGGACCTATATCTCCCTCCAATGCATTGGGTAAAGATTTATATCTCATGAGATAAACATGGCTGGAATGGAAAGTTAAACCGGTTCAGTAATACAGGACTGGAACGAGGAGTGAACTCGATTCAGAAAGGGACTCTGTCCACCAAGATGGTATTGGCAGCAATGGCTTGGCTACTATGATAATCATTACATGTGCTTAACGGATGCCACAATTACACGTTTTTATTCCCCTGATATTTTATCATGATTGATGTTCCATTGTGTTATATGCCTTATGTACTGTCGTGTTTTATGTCATTGCTCAATATTTTGATGTTTAAACATTATGTTCATGTTTAATTTAAGTTCAAATGTATATGTTTTGTTTTATTTTTTCCATGATTACCCTTACTGAGAATTTGAGATCACCCTTTATATGTTTTCTTTTCCCCGAGATTTAAAGAATAGTTTTATGTAAGAAAACAAAAAGGGGAAGATCTTATGGGAGATGTTGAAGATCTTTCAACATGATTAGAAGATCATTTTCCGAGTTTCCAAAGACACTAAACTATTATGGTCCTTGTGTGTCTGTTTTTGTTATGTATTATGTATTCCAGAAAACTAATTTAATGTCTATGTAGGTCAAGCTTCGGGTCTCTATAGTTGGTATCGGAGGAAAGGTTTAGTTAACCTTTGGAAACTAGGATGCGAAAATGTTAGTGTGATCTCTAGAGATATTTATACGGTATGTCTAGGGATGTCCCTAAGGTTAAGTATAAGTATAGGTTATAGTCATTGAATTATGGTAACAATATTATATTAAACCTAAGATGTTAGATATTTAAGTTAATCTCCTTGATTATGATTTTTGTCTCTCACACTATTCTTTTTGGGTTTTAGAAAATGGCTGGAAACAAGATGATTCACGATAATGGAGGATATTATGGACAATGGAATGATATTCTACATGAGAAACCGAATGAAATGGGATTTGAGGTCTAAAAATCATTATTATGCCGAATCAGCAGTCTCCTAATATGATCAATAAACTCAAATTTGGTATGTTTCCTGACTCAGATAATAAGAGAAAGATGGAGTTTCATGATGATCATAGAGGAAAGAAAGTTAAATTTCCCCTATGTAAATCATGTGGGAAGAGGCATCAAGGAGAATGTTTCAAAAGAACTGGAAGATGCTTTGGGTGTGGAAAACAAGGACACAAAGCCCGTAAGTGCAAAAAAAAAGGTTCAGTTAACACCATGGATGAGGATAATGGTATTGATACGACATCAAAAATGGTTAAATGTTTTAAATGTGGAATGTACGGGCATTATGAAAACCAATTCCCTAAGGGAAAGTCTCATGAAGAGAATCAGTATGGTCGTATGGGTAGTATTTATGTTGATGATAATTAATAGACTACAAATGATATGTGAGATGAATGAATTGTTGAATCTTGGCCAATGGTTTAAGAAGGTAGTGGAATGATTACATGTTTATAAAGTGTAATCTCATGGTACTATAGAATAAAGAGACATCTAAGGATTGTTACACTGTTGTCTTTCTTTACGTTTTGAAAGTGTATGATGAATGGTACCAGTAACCATGAAAGGTTATTCAGATATTTTTGGAAAGTATATGATATTCACATAATGAAGGGATAAGGAGAAAATTAAATGTTTGATAGTATTCATGAGCTCATGACTGAAATAAAAAGAAGCTTATATCATGGTTTGAGTATATAGAATTTTTGGTTTTTGGTATGTGGAAAGAGTTATCTTTTGACAGCATTCATGTTTTCACTAAGGTTTAATGGGTATTAATTTTTCAAGAGAATACATGATTAAGGTATTCAAATGATTGGAATGTGACAAACAAGATATATGGGGGATAAATGATGGTATTCACATGCTTGGTTGATGACATTTAAAGTAATCGTTTTCTTTATATTGGACACATGTTTTTTGGATAAGTCTAAAGATTGGAATGAATTATGTTGGACATAAGTTAGTATTGTTTAAGGCTAGAATTTTATTTTCGATATTATTTATAATGTATTATTAGAAAAAGGAAAACCTGCAGGATGGGCGACAACCCGTTGCATCGGACAAGGATGTGGAAATCGAACCCACAACCGAAGTGCGACAAGCCTTTATCGCCTACCACTGGCCTACAGGATGTCCCTAGTTAGTAGAAACTAGTTTTATTTTATTAAGCGGTATGATATATGAAGTATAAGTTCATTTTTGAAATCGTATATGATTAACCTCACCATAGATGGACTTATGTATATTTGATAAGTTTTGATAACCTTTTGTTTGAATCAGATGGAATGACCTATCATTCTATCACATGACCTATTAACACTTCACGAATAACAAATTCAACTTCATTTCATTAAGAGATGAATTGGAAATTGTTCAAAGCATTAACAACAGTGAGATTGTACCAAAATCAAGCAAATATTTGTTCTAATTTGAAATTTTCAACTTTAGGGAAATGATATTGAAAACCAAAAATGTTGTACAAGTGATCTTATATCCGATAATCAGACGGTATCTTATATTAGCACAAATTTATGGCTTTGTGATTGTTGGATTTTTCATAGCCATGTTTTCTACCACTCTCCATCAGAACATGACGGTTAGATTTCTCTTATATATCCATATTTTCACCTATGTTCTCCTATGTGGAAACCCAGTGATTAGTTATTTTGGGTAACCATTACGTTTAATAATTTAGTTTTTAAATTCAAGTTTTGGTATTCATTTTTACGATGTGGGTTTCCATTAAAAAAACAATCAAGTAGAAAACCATTTATAATCCCGACGAATTTCGAGGGAGAAATTCATTTTAAGGGGGGTAGAATGTAACACCCCGAGATTTTATGAAGAATATTATTTTAATTTTGTTGAAGTCTTGTGTTGTACGCTACACCAAAGGGATATTCCACTACACTCAACCCTGACTTGGCTTGCATTACACGCAATCACGACTTTCCTCGATAGCGTGTGTTGTACGCAATATCAGGTTTCAATAAACAATGATATATGGTTATAATATTATTATGAACTAGCCGTTATGAATATTATTACCTAAATTTTGTTTGTTATAACATTATTATTTCATCTTACACATTTTCTAGACCATGGTATGTGAACAAAATAAATTGTTCGGGTAAAATTAGTATTTTTCAAAAAATTCAGTTTTGTCGCCTTTTAATGGAACACCCACATTAAATCTAGTTTTTGACATTTTTATATCTCCAATTTGATAAAATAAAATTCTTCTTTATAATCATGATATAAAAATTTACTTTGGATAAAATTTTGATACTTTTCAGATAACATTCATGTTTTGATGAATAGAAAAAATATGCTAATTTTTAATTAAAAACAACTATTTTCATTGAGATAATTTATATGATTAAATTATAAAATTGAATGGTTTTAAAGTATAAATGGAATATATTTTTACCATTTAATATAATTTATGACATTATCATTGATTTTACATTTAATTCGTAGGTTAAATCAATTCAAACTTTTGCAATGTTTTAAACAAAAACCCGTTTTCTTTCAACAACGGGATTAATTTTAATTTAATTTATGCAACTTTTGTGTATTGAATTTGGAAAATTTCATTCCATATTTGTAATCAGTGGGTCCAAATTATATTAATAAGCTACTTTTTATTTTTGGGCATTATGAATAGTAACTACGGTAAATTTTATTTACTATAGTTAACGGTAAATCGGGTAATTAAGGGTAAATATAAGTTTATAAAATTACCCTAATACCTGAAAAAATTCTATTGGATGAATAAAAGTTGACCCATATCACCTAAGGGTCAGAATAGATTCATTTTATGTACATGTTTCCTTGAAAATAATTTAATTATTATTAAAACCAAAGAAAGTGACAACACCTCACTCTCTTAAATCTTATAAGTATATTAATTTTAATTTAGTGATAAAAATCATGAAACTTCTAAAATGAATAGTATGTAGAAATATAATAAAATTATCTACATAATATGAATTTATTTATAATTTTTAGGGATTATATAATTATCATTAATTGTGACACAATAGTGATGTAGAAATTGTTTATCTAGTCAAAAATCATGAATATAGTTTTTATTAAACAAATAGTGACCATAAAAGGCACCAAAACCCTGACCAAAACTTATTGGGCATGTAAATGTAAACCATAATCATCCAATCGTCAAATATTTGACCATTTTGAGCCTTATAAATGTGATTATGACACTTATATTATATTATTTTAAATGATTCCAAAGTTGTCACCTTCATAATTTAATAAATATAACAATTTAAATATTGTGATTTTAAGATGATAAATTCTTGTAAAATTATTATTGGGAAAGGTAACAGATTTATCTTCATCATAGGATTTTATGTTTAATTTTTATGCAACGAATAAGTATATTAAATAATTACACAAAAAATGTTTTAGTAATTATTTTATTAAGAGATAAACCAAATAGATTGATTTAAAAATAATAAAATAAATATTATATGAACTATTTAATGTTCTAAAGTAATTTTATAGATACATATGACCTTTTATAAATCTATTAAAGATTTTATTTCGAACACATATTCTGTATATATTTTATTTAAATTCAAATAAATGAATAGTGTCAAAATTGACACTATTGTTATTTTATGAACATAACATATTATAAAATTGTTTAAAAATCACAAAAATATTTAAAAATTATAAATTGAAATTTATATAGTCGAAAATGGAATAAAGTATCCAATTATGGAAAATTAACAACACATAAGTGATTATTTATTAACATTTAGAATTTATAATTTTATTACAACAAGTATACATAAATAGATTAAATAAGGATAAATCAAAATGATATGGTTTAAAATAAGATCAAAACATGTTTAAATTTGATTGTTTGATGAGATTACAACCCTATATCATCTAATATTATAATTGAGTCATTTTTGGAGGTTTTTATGTGGGGTTTGAATTTATATTAAACTAATATTTTTTAGGATTCCAAAGGTGGCCCTCTCATCCCTTATAAAAGGGCACCTCCTCCCTCTCCTCCTCACACCAATTTGAGCCTTCAATCTCGGACAAACCCTGACCATTTCACTTCCCCACTTACTTAAAAACCTACTAGAGTTACTTGTCTTCTCAAAAGACCAACTCTAGTGCCCTATGAGATATTTTAAAGGAGGCACTTCGAGAAAGAGGTAATACCTTCTACTGTTTTCTTCATGTTCTATTTTTATTCTACTCCATCTTATTTAGTTGTTTGATTATGAAGAAATAACATCAGTATCCCTCATATACATATATGTTATTATAAATATTAAACAACCCTATTTCACCTTCTATCCATCCTACGGAAAACAAAATCACCACGTGTGCGTACGTACAGAATACCGTCTCCACGCCGTGGTGTAATCTGTTTTTCCACCAACACCATACAAGGATGGTTATAATGGTGTAAAGAATAATTATATATGGTTATTATAACATCATACTGATTATCATATATTATAAAATCCACTACAATTGTATTCAATAGTTATGGGAACAGTATCATCGCTCGTGCGTACGTACAGACTACCGTCTCCACGACGCGATGAGATTAACTCTCCATGATAACCATACATTAATGATTATAAAGTTTATATAATGAATAATAATGAAATATATTAAATAATAATTCTACTGGATTTATATATATTTATATATGTATGTCATCTATTTAGTTTCATTCAATTCAATAAGGAAACGAAAACAGCGTTCATGCGTACGTACGGCCTACCGTCTCCATGAACGGTGTATTTCATTACTTTTATAGATCTATAATATATATGTATATGATGAATATATATTATATATAAATCATGTTTTACATTCAGTAATTATTTAAATCAGGATATAAGTAATAATATCATGAATGACAAGTCGAAACACATATGATAAGTGAAATGATTTTACCCAAAACGCTGCTTTAACATGGAATTTACAAAATAACGGGTAATATAAATCATAAGTGAACCTTATATGATATCATAACAATTAATATGATTCTGTAATAAGTCAATGACATTATTTAAATCATTATATAGGAGGTTCAGATACGTACGAAGCATATCATACCCAAGGTAAGGGATAATTTTGCAATCTCATTTTTATCTGAGATCGCTTATATGTAAGTATTTAATGGGGTTATATTTTTCATCAATGATAATAAAATGTTTTTAATAAAGTGTTTAATATTATTCCATGAATGTTTAATGGCATTTTTACACCTCTTGGACTTTTACTTTGTGTTATGGAAGGAATCTTTCTTTTGTTTACCATACGTGGTACTTTTTAACTTTTCCAACAAAAGTACGAGGGGAATTTTTTTTAACTTATACGGAATGAACAAATTTTGACAAATTCATAACGCCTTATTTTCATGAATCTTACTCTACAAGATTTCATGATTATTTTCAACAAAATCATTTTCTTTTAAAATTGAATGAAACTTTCAGAAAAAAAATTATTTTGCGAAAGAAAGGATATTTTCCTCAAGAATTCATTTCAAGTGTTTTATCAAAACTATTTTCCATCTAAGATGACATTATTTCATCTGTGTATGTTTCAAGTGTAATGTATCTATTATTTACATGGTATTATTCTTATTATGATGAAATGATATCCATTTTTTTATATGGATTATGTTATGATGGAATGATGTTTAAGAATCCCAATTTATTACATGGGTTATGCTATGATGTATGATTTATGATTTTGTGGCACAAGTAAGAATTATTTCATGATGAGATGGGTGGGACCTAAATCTTCCTTCAATGCATTGGGTAAAGATTTATATCTCATGAGATAAATAGGGTTTTAACGGCAAGTTAAACTGGTTCAGTAATACAGGACTGGAATGAGGAGTGAACTCGATTCAGAAAGAGACTATGTCCACTAAGATGGTCTTGCAAGCAATGCCTTGGATACTATGGAAATCATTACATGTGCTTAATGGATGACACAATTACATGTTTTAATCCCATGATATTTTATCATTATTGATGTTCCATTGTGATCTATGCCTTATGTACTACCATGTTTTATGTCATTGCTCAAGATTTTGATGTTTAAACATTATGTTCATGTTTTATTTAAGTTCAAATGTATATGGTTTGTTTTATTTTCTCCATGATTACCCTTACTGAGTAATTGAGATCACCCTTTATATTTTTTCTTTTCCCTAGGATTTAAAGAATGGTTTTAGGTAAGAAAACAAAAGGGGAAGATCTTATGGGAGATGTTGAAGATCTTTCAACATGATTAGAAGATTATTTTCCGAGTTTCCAAAGACACTAAACTATTACGGTCCTTGTGTGTCTATTTCTGTTATGTCTTAAGTATTTTGCAAAAGTAATGTAATTTCCATGTACGTCAAGCTTTGGGTATCTACAATCAATGATAGTCTGCATCAACCTTCTGTTGATTTCATATGAAACAGAATGGTTTCAACCTTTAATAATATCTTATGGATAAGATCATGTCCTATAATCTTTCTTCATCTACCTTCATCTCAATATGTTTTAATCCTATTAATCTTCTCTCATGGATCTTTATAATGTAACATTAGAAATCTACAATGGAAACTGCTATAATATGGGTACTCTAATATGGTAATGGGATAGTCCCAACATCCATTGAATTCCATTTAACATGATATATTTTTATTATATAGAGTATGAATGGTTATCTTATAATATCCCTATATCTGGGGGTGATAGATATACTAAAACTCATATCTGTATCAAAACAATTGTAAATACATATTTATAACATTGAGGTAAACCACTGATATTGATCATATATAATGGAAAGTGGAACTCCATGTATTATTACAACATAAGTTATTCATATCATATAATTTTATTCATGATATTAATCCTCCATTGTGGTAATGAAATTAACTGAATTTGTATTTTGATCGACTATAACCCAAATGATATAATGTTCTTTATATTTCTTAAGGATTATTAAAATGAAATCAATGGTCATGTTTTCCCATTTACATATTTTTATGGGTAATGGTTATATCATAAAAATAGAATTATGTCATTCAGCCTTATCCTATTGGAATATCAATCATTAAGATACAATCATTGACATATCCATCTTCATGTTGTCCTGCTATAAGTTTTACTTCAAATATCTAGATATCATTGTGCTCCCTGAATGAATAAATAATAATGAATTATGTGCATCATCAAAAATATATCTCATTATTTTTATCTTTGATGAGTAACATATCATGATACTAAACCATAAAATTTCGTATTGATGAGAATTAAGCTCCATAATATTCATTATAATTTTGTCCAACTACAAATCAACTCTCCAAGCCACTTTGATATTTATAATGTTATATAGTTGACCAGTTACGAGAGAAAGATGGGATGGTGTTCCTCAATATTTTATTTCCATGTCCATCCTTTTAAGGGATAAAGATTTTGGGTTCCACCCAATCTTCATAATATAAATGGTTTCATGATCCTTTTTACTCAGAATATATTCTACTTTATTCACCATCCTAGGATGGTAAGGTATTGAATAGTTATAATAATAAATCATCCCTATCCACCTTTATTGACTCATGTAGATCTCCTTTTGGGTGAATATATACTTGAAGCTCTTATGGTTCATATATATGTTTCAGTTCCCCCTATAGAGGTGGTTTTGTGAAATATTTAATAAGAATATCATTGTATCCAACTCCATATCATATATTGGATAATGTTTCTCAAGCACCTTCAAATTTAAAGAGTCGTTGGCATTACGATTATCATATTTTTGTGAAAAAAACTCAATCACTTCATTTAAGAATCATTGTTGACCATTAATACTTCACCAAAGGTGTGTAGTGTGAGAATAGAAGCATTAATTAGCCTCTTACTCAGATCATGGAATAATGATTGGAATCTTATTAAAATACGTGAATCTCTCTTCACATTCATTAGACTATAAAATCATGACACACTTTCTTGTTATCATGGTTATCATCCTTGAAAATCATGAAAAGATTCTCACAAATCATCGATAGAACCTAGCTATTCCATGGAAACATTGGATCTTCGTTAATGATTTTGGTTTGGTAAATTCTTTTATAATATCTATTTTTTAGGATCCAAAGATATATCATCACATATGATTACATGACCTATGATGATTTTTTTAACAAATTCACTCTTTATGAACTAGAAATAGAATTTATCCTTTCTCAATTTCAGAACCATGGTACCCAAATACTACTTATGTTTTTTTTGTATTTTTAGTATAATTGAATATAATTTATAAATACCATCAAATATTTTTTAATGTAATATCTAGAGATTCTATTCATTAAGTACATGAATATTTATATAGAATAAGATATTCCAAAAGGCATTGATATGAACTCATATTGTTCATAACTAACCTAAATGTATTCTTGCGTATATCATATTTCCTTAATGTTATTTGATAATAATCAGGACAAAGAAAAACTTTAGGGAAGTATTGGTCTCCATATATCTGGTTGATTAATTCATAAATATGTTGTATGGAATAATTTTTCTTTATCATGGTCTTATTGAGTTTGTGATAATCAATGAATAAATGCAACGATTAATCCTTATTATTGATTAAAATAATGGGTTAACCCCATGTAAATCACATGGTAATGTAAAAATATTATCTAGATTCTCTGGTAGATTATTTTTTAGATCTTATAGTACAATTGTGTCCATTATATATGGTTTCTTGGATATTGGAAGAGCCCCAAGTATATGTTTATTTTAGAACTCAACCCCATGATTAGGAGTATAACCATTCAACTCATACAGAGAAACATCAACATGTTCCCTTACAATGGGAATTTCATCAAGATTGATCAATACATAGTATCAATCATTTTATATAGATATACTCTATCATAAGGAAACAATATATATACTTGATAAGAATTTTCCAATGTTTATTCATCATCATACATTCAATTCTATAAGATCATAGGTTGATTTTGAACCTATAAGGTTATTTACATTGCATGATAATAGATTTGGGAACTATATAAGGGAAACTAATACTTGACCTATATAACATCAAATTCTCCTAAATAGATTATGAAATATTTTTTGTTGGAGAATAATCCCACACATATTCATCAAAAAGGATTTATTGTAAGAACCCGGGTTTTGTTGTGAAAGACTTTGGAATATTCTTGATGATATTCCAGAGCAGCGCCTTCAGACGGCGTGTGATCACGAGCCCCGGAGTGGCCGGAATTAAATTTTCAGTGTGTTCACACTGGAAATGCCAAATAAATGAGATAACTCCTAAACGGAGTTCTGGATCAGAGATCCAAGTGTACGGATGGGTCCGGAATGGGGTGTTTACCCTAGGAATGACATAAAACATGTTGGCGCGGGATGTTTGGACCCCTCACTCGCTTTCGGAAGGTTAAACGGATAAATTAATTAAATTAAATTATTCGTTTAATGGTGAAACGCTAGTATCTCATAAAAGGTGGCTCGGATTGGAAAAATAAGGGCACCGTTGAGTTCAGAGCGTGCCGTTTACCCTAGGAGGGGTATGAGTTTCACGGGCGCAGGCTGTTTTTGAAAAATGGCCCCAGGGGAGTTTTCGTAATTTAGCGGCTTCAAACGTTAAATTTTATAATTTTTTAACGGGGTCTCAGATTAAAATTACGAGACCTGCTTTGTGCTCGGGAGGTGGTGTTTACCCTAGGGGAGGCTTAACCTCGACCCTGCTGAGGGTTCGGGTTCGGACCGACGGGCGGGTGGTTAAGCGTTTTCTATTTAAACGCTTAACTCATCCCCTTCCTCCCCTCTTCTCCCCTGGTGCCAGAAGCTCCCCAAAACGAAGGAAGAAGATCCCCTCCATCACCTCCTCATCTCCAGAAAGGTGCAGCGCAGTGGCAGACTCCCCGTGAAGCTCCGGGCATCGCCCAAGTGGTAGGAGGTTTTGTTGCATTTTATTTCTGACCCCCCCCCCTTTGAGCTCGATTAAATGTATCAAATTGTTGTTTGATCTTCGAAAAAATCCCATAATCGTGTTGTATAAATTTTGAGATTTCCATCGCCCTTTTTGTCTTGTAAATCAGAGCTCGGAGGAGTCTGCGGTGGTCCGGTGAAAGTTGCGTGTTTTTTAGGTGAATTCGGCCAGTTTGGGGGTTTTTGGAGGTGTTTCCCCGGCGGGTTCCAGCGGTCCGGCAAGCTAAGGCGTTGGCGGCTCGGTTCCAGGGTTCCTGCAGGTAGTCGCGGCAGCCGGCCATCCCAGGCACTGGCTCCGGTCCGAGGCGGCAGGCGGTGGCTTCGGCTGCGGGCGACGGCGGGAGGCGGAGTGTCGGCCGACCTCCAGTGGGGGTCGTCGGCGAGCGCCTAGGGCGCGAGGTGCAGAAGACCCGGGGTCTTCGTGACCCCGGTCGGCGGACAGGACCCGCGCCGCGTGGGTCCACACGGAGACCGGACTGGCCGAGCCGGTCCAGGCAGTTCAGGGCGGTCCGCGCGGTGAACCGCGGACCGCCGGTCCGAAGTACGGGTGGGCCGGCCGAACCAGCCCGGCTCACCCTTTTCGGTCCCTAAATGCTAAAACGCTCCTAAAACTCAAACCGTAAATCGGATTTGCAAGCCGTCTGCGGCAGTGGGACTATATCATCGAGGTGGACTTTTTGAGATGGTTTCAGGAATTTTTAATTCCTGAAATGAGGGTCCACGGAGTCGCGACGTGTCTTTAAGTGGGCGAGTGTTTCTCCCGAGATTCTTGTTTTGGACGGCGCAGACGCGTCTGACGTCTGTTTTGAGAGATGTCAGTGGCGTTGGGACCCTAGCATCGAGGAGGATCTTTCCAAGGTGGTTTCAGGCATTGAGGCTGAAGTTGAGGTGTGGGCCCCACGTCTCGTCTTTTGAGCTGCGTGGAGATTTTAGCGACTTTTTCCTCGGACGTCCGTTCGAGGCGTGCAAGTAGTCGATGTTGGGTGTTTTTCCGAGGGCATCATGTTGGCGCTGTCTTCCCGTTATAATTCCGCACGATGGTGCGGGCCCCGCGATGGCCGTTTCGGGAGTTGACGGTGATTTCCATCCTTATCACCGGGTGTCCGTTTTGGACAAGTGGAAAGTCCATTTCGTGTACTTTTTCGAGAGGATCGCAATGATGTGATCCGTTCGTTGAGTTTCAGGACCATGATGCGGGTCCCATGTGGCACCGCTCATGTGCGGTGCGGCGGAATGCACCTTTTTCTCCGGATATCCGTTGCACTCATGTGGGTAGTGCTTTTGACGTGTTTTCCCGAGGGGATCGCATTGGTGCGATGCGCCCGACTATTTTCGAGGCAGAGGCTCAGGATCTCGGGACGCCGTTCGGGCGTGAGGCGGTGTTGGTGACTTTTCCGTCGGATATCTGTTTGAGGCAAGTGAGTAGTCTATCTCGCATGTTTTTCCACGAGGATTACAACGGTGTGATCCGTTTGGTTATGTGGATCCTCTTGCACGATCTTGTGAAATGTGGAAATGTGAAAGACGCTCTGATGGCGGTTCTTCTCACCGTTTTTGCAGAGAACCCTTGGCGTGTGATCACGTGCACTCTCGTGTGAGTGATGACGTGTGGATGGTTGTGCCTCAGCCGTTGAGGTGGATGGTTGTAGTTGTTACGTCACGCCTTCTCATTGACATTGGGTGCCGACAGCACGATTTCCCTTGGTCTGGAGACGTGGTATACTCTGGGAGTATACGAGAGTGCTTGCAGGTACGTTTGGTTTGTACCTGAGATGTTCGTGCACTTTGTTGGGGTTGACTTGGGGCCACACGTCGTGTGGGCCCCATGTGCATTTCGTGTTCTACTTTACGTACTTTTGACCTCTCGCGACGTAGAGGGTCCCTCTGTGCTCGTTTGTTTGACTAGTAGGGTGGAGTTTTCCCCTGTCTTTGTGCTGGTTTGTTTGACCAGTAGGGTGGAGTTTCCCCTAGCCTGGTGCTCTTTTGTCTGACCAGCAGGGTTGAGTGGTCTCCCCCTGGTCTTGTTCTCGATGGTTTGGCCGGCAGAGATGGTTTGGTTCCTCTGCTTCCTCAACTGTGAGGGGTTTTAGTAGCATGCCCCTTTCACCAGACTGCGGCATCATTTGCGACTAAGGGTGTTCGCGCAGCGTGGGTGTTTTCCAACTTTTTGGGATGAGATGTCTCGGTCCGCTTCGACAGTGACTCATTGGATTGGAGCGGTATTTACTTGTGAGGCCTGGGGAGTTTCTTCCGTCACCCTGTGTTCCCTGAGAGAGTTCTTGTAGATTCGGTGTGACCAACACTTTACGCGGGCACCGATCCTCTACCCAAGAGGTTGTTCCAGCAGGGCTGAGGTTGTTCCAGCAGGGCTGAGGTTGTTACAGCAGGGATGAGGTTGTTCGAGCAGGGCTGAGGTTGTTCCAGCAGGGCTGAGGTTGTTTCCAGCAGGGCTGAGGTTGTTACAGCAGGGCTGAGGTTGTTTCCAACAGGGATGAGGTTGTTCCAGCAGGGCTGAGGTTGTTCCAGCAGGGCTGAGGTTGTTTCCAGCAGGGCTGAGGTTGTTCCAGCAGGGCTAAGGTTGTTTCCAGAAGGGCTTAGGTTGTTTCCAGCAGGGCTGAGGTTGTTTCCAGTAGGGTTGAGGTTTTTTCGAGCAGGGCTCGCTACTGTGTTACCATCCAGTATGGATGGCCAGTACAGCGGTGTTCACCGAGCAGTACCATCCAGCAGGGATGGCCAGAGCAGTTCCGGGATTACCTCCAGCTGGGCTGGGCAGTGGTCCCCGATGGCGGGCTTACCTCCAGCGGGGCTGGGCAGTGGTCCCCGATGCCAGGCTTACCTCCAGCTGGGCTGGGCAGTGGTCCCCGATGCCGGGATTACCTCCAGTTGGGCTGGGCAGTGGTCCCCGATGCCGGGTTAGCTCCAGCTGGGCTGGGCAGTGGTCCCATCGCCGACTTTAGCCGGGTCACCCTCTAGTGGATCACCCTGTTATGGGACTAGGCAGTGTGGCACCCGTCGACTTTCCGGGTCTCCCTGTAGTGGGAACCCGTTGACTTCAAGGGATCCTCCAGCGGGGCTGGGCAGGGGGTCGCCTATCGACTTTGAGCATACCTCTCGACTGCGGGGCAGTGACGAGTTGTGGTTGACGTTCCCGCAGAATTCTCAAGTACGAGGAGCTCTTTCTCCCACCGAGACGCGTCCTTGTGACGTGACCTAAAACCGTGCGGGAGAGTAAGTACCTACCAAAGAGGATAGTGTTGAGGTGTGGTGATTGAGCCCTTGGCTTGCGGTTCAGGGAAGACATGCGGGATGCTGGGCATCGATAGTGTAACTTCTGGGACTGTTGGCGACTCATTTTTTTGGGCTGAGCTATGGGATGGAGATCCCCTTATGACCTTGTTCGGGCTTCTTGACAGAGCATAAGGATATGTATATACCTTGTTTCTGGTACCCACTTCTTGGGTTTGGTTACTCTCCTTCCAGGAGAGGCGAAGACGCGCGGGGTATGCCACGTGATTTCGGTGCCTAGATTCTCGTGGTTGGACGAGTCTACTCTGCTGCTATAGGTAGCGAAGACTCGACGAGAAGTCCATCTTCTCACCATTTCCAGCTCCTTGTGCCTGGACGATTCTACATTCTTTCCTGTTTTTGGGTTGAGCTAGACTCTTTACTGTACTCCTTACTGCCTTTCGGTTGTACTCCTTTACTTTTCCCTATTCGCTCGACTTCTCACCCTTCGGTACCCCCTTTTTTGCTCCCTCGAGCCTTTGGGGTATCCTACTGAGTATTTTTATACTCACCCCTGCTTGGGAATTGCCCGTACTTGGTGTTCCCTTGCAGACGACGGACAAGTGGAGCGTGACTTCAGTGGAGCGTAGGAGCTTGGGATCTTGGACTGCGTTCGGTGGTCATGGCCGGGTTTCAGGTGGGAGACTCGTCAGCTATTTCTTTTTGTTTACCTATTGTCGGGTTGTGGCACTTTTTTGGTTGGGCGCATGTTTTGACCCTTTTATTTTCAGTTTACTTTCAGCTTGTTCCTTGTAATGTTTAGAGGTCGATGCTCATTTGTGGTATATATATAGCAGTTGTTCTTTTTTACTCTGCTTGTTCTTTCTTTTACTCTGCACTTTTTCCTTGAGTGTGTTGCGTGTGTGTGTACAGGTACTTAAGCAAAGGCCTCCTCAAGTTATTGGGCCTTCGGAGCTGGTCGCCAGCCCCTGGCCTAGGGAGGCGGGCTTGGGGTAGTTGCGGCTCGAGCCCGGGTAGGGTCGGGTCGTGACAAAGTAGTATCAAAGGTGGTTCATTCCTTGGGACGTTGTGCGGATGCCCCTAAAAGAGGAATTGGTTGGGATTTAGAGCAACAATTTTAACATGTCTTAAGAGCGGCTCTCAGGCCAGGGAGTCCAGTGATGGTGCGGCGGCCGATGTATCCATTCACCAGGACATTGATAACCCACTTGTCGACACGGCATGCTGTGACACTTGTTGCAGGGAAAATTTGGTTTGTGCATCACATAGGATCGAGTCTTTGACTGTCCTTCTTGAGTCAGTTCCCCATCGTTGTTGCTATTGGTATATACATATATGCTCATCTGACTGTGGAACTCCTTGATAATATTCAGGATGTCTCCGTGAAGACAGCCAGCCAGGATACCAGCTTGGGTTCATGACGACGACCCTGTGAGCTATGAGGCCACAGTCCAGGACCAATCATGCGAGCCCCTTTCTCCGGGTGGGCCAGTAGTAGCACCCCCACCTGTTGAGCAGCAGGTAGTTTCAGCAGAGCAGGCTAAGCTTGAGCGCAGGTTGAGCGCGCTCTGTGAGTTCCAGCAGCAGAGACCACTGAGGTTCAGTGGTGAGCCAGACCCTCAGGCAGCAGACGTCTGGCACGAGGCAGTGGTTTTCCTTTTCAGGCTTGTGCAGACACCGATAGATCAGAGAGTGGCTTTGCTAGCTGACCTTTTCTGTGGAGCAGCTCGGTGTCGGTGGAGTCTGGTGACTCAGCTTCTTGATGAGTCGTCTCTTTCGTGTGGCGACTTCCAGTTGTTGTTTCGTGAGGAGTTTTTCCCCTCCTGCTTGCGCTCCTTTCGGATTCAGGAGCTCCTGCAGTTTCAGCAGGGAGGGATGACGGTGGCCGAGTACGCGGCTAGTTTTGCAGACCGTGCAAGCTTTTACCCGGACTTGGTCCAAGACGAAAACATTCGAGCGTGAAAGTTTGAGCAGGGACTCCACCGAGAGATTCGTGCTGTCATAGTAACCTTGTGCATTTCCACTTATGTCGAGGTTCTAGAGCAAGCGTTGGTGACAGAGAGCTTCCTGTCATGTTTTGCGGTTGGTAGTGGCAGTGGGCGTGATGGAGCTGGGATGTCTTTCGTAGCTAGCAGGCACCGGAGGAAAGAACCTCGATGCAGGTGGCCTTCCCACTACCGGTTTCAGAGACATAGTCGTACACCACTGTGGCGAAAAGGCGCAGGGCCTCAACCGAGGATACCCTTCCGTGAGTGGATCCCCGGCCGTGGTCGTACACCACAGTGGCACTGGAGGGCACCTGGGCAGCCCAGAGAGCGCCGGTGTTATGCTTGTGATAGGCGAGGGCACTTGGCACGAGACTGCCCGACCTGAGTTGCTGAGAGCTTCGGGTAGGTAGCAGGCGCACCACCACGGCAGAGGCAGCGCCGTGATCGGAGTAGTACCCAGAGAGGTGGTGCTAGTATAGGAGTGGGAGGATATGGCGGTGTGGGACGACTTTATGATATTTTCTCATCACCATTGGGTGGTCCACATCAGGCTCCGGGATCCGATAGTTGGGACCACGGACAACCGCGGGCTTTGGATGTCTACGATCCTGCAGATCATGAGGTGAAAGAGGTACGTTCTACAGCTCTTCAACTTTTTGTAGTAGAATTGTTAGGCTCTATGTGTGAAAGGCTTTTCTCCCTTCTCCTTGTTTGAAGTGTTACTAGGGTGATGCAGGGCGTCAGGTGTAACCCTGTGTTGGTAAGGAAAAAGGCGTGAGACCTTTTCCTTTAGTCTATAGTGTTGACTCTTTCGCTTCCGAGCGTGTAAGAGAGTCTTGGTTGAGAGACATCGACTGTGAAATCTTGTGTGACCAGATATCCTTTGGTGTTCCACCATATGGATATTCTTAAGCAGGGAATCACCGGGCCTTGTTCTCGGTGCGGGCAGTGATTCTAGTCGCGGCGTGCGACGTAGAGGTTCGTTCGGGGAGGTGAGCTACCCCCAAGAGCCTTCGGGTCGTTTGAGACCGTGCAAAGGGATGGTGAGGTTGTCTACTGCCTCTCCCTAACCCGAAAGTCTGGAGTGGGTGCATGACATCAGCATGGGCCGACCTCGCGTGAATGGATCAATCCTTTGGTCTGTGTGCGATGACGCAGAGCTGTGCGAGGGTTCTTCTGGGTATGGGAAAGCCAGGAGTGGGCTTAGTACCCTATGTTCCTCCCTATTTTTGCATTTAGGGGATGAAAATATTGAAGGAATGAATGATGTAAGAACCCAGGTTTTGCTGTGAAAGACTTTGGAATATTCTTGATGATATTCCAGAGCAGCGCCTTCAGACGGCGTGCGATAACGAGCCTCGGAGTGGCCGGAATTAAATTTTCAGTGCGTTCACACTGGAAACGCTAAATAAATGAGATAACTCTAAAACAGAGTTCCGGATCAGAGATCTGAGTGTACGGATGGGTCTGGAATGGGGTTTTTACCCTAGGAACGAGATAAAACATGTCGGTGCGGGATGTTTGGACCCTTCGCTCGCTTTGGGAAGGTTAGACGGATAAATTAATTAAATTAATTTATTCCTTTAATGGTGAAATGCTAGTATCTCATAAACGGTGGCTCGGATTGGAAAACTGAGGGCACCGTTTCGTTCGGAGCGTGCCGTTTACCCTAGGAGGGGTATGAGTTTCGCGGGGGCGGGCCGTTTGTGAAAAATGGTCCCAGGGGCGTTTTCGTAATTTAGCAGTTTCGGACGTCAAATTTTATAACTTTTGATCAGGGGATCAGATTAAAATTACGAGACCGCTGTTTTAATCAGGAGGTGGTGTTTACCCTAGGAAAGTCTTAACCTCGACCCTGCCGAGGGTTCGGGTTCGGACCGACGAGTGGGTGGTTAAGCGTTTTATATTTAAACGCTTAACTCATCCCCTTCCTCCCCTCTTCTCCCCTGGCGCCAGCAGCTCCCCACAGCGAAAGAGGGAGCTCTCCTCCATCACCTCCTCCTCTCCGGCAATGCGCGACGCGGTGGCGGACTCCCCCTGAAGCTCAGGGCATCGCCCAAGAGGTAGGAGGTTTTGTTGCGTTTTATTTCCGAACCCCCCCCCTTTGAGCTCGATTAAATATATAAAATTGTTGTTTTATCTTTGAAAAAATTACATAATCATGTTGTATAAATTTTGAGATTTCCATCGCCCTTTTTGGTTTGTAAATCGGAGCTCGGAGGAGTCCGCGGTGGTCCGGCGAAAGTTGCGGTTTTTTGAGGTGAATCGGGCCGGTTTGGGGGTTTTGGAGGTGTTTCCCCGGCGGGTTCCGGCGGTCCGGAATGCTAAGGCGGTAGTGGCTCGGTTCCAGGGATCCGGCGGGTAGGCGTGGCAGTCGGCCATCCTAGGCAGCGGCTCCGGTCTGAGGCGGCAGGCGGTGGCTTCGGCTGCGGGCGACGGCAGGAGGCGGAGCGACTGCCGAGCTCCAGCGGGGGTCGTCGGCGAGCGCCTGGGGCGCGAGGTGCAGAAGACCCGGGGTCTTCGTGACCCCGGTCGGCGGACATGACCCGCTCTGTGCGGGTCCACGTGGAGACCGGACCGGTCGAGCCAGTCTGGGCGGTTCAGGGCGGTCCGCGTGGTGAACCGCGGACCGCCGGTCCGAAGTACGGGTGGGCCGGCCGAACGGGCCCAGCCCACCCGTTTTGGTCTGTAAATGCTAAAACGCTCCTAAAACTCAAACCGTAAATCAGATTTGCATAACTTATGTGGCAGTGGGACCGTATCGTCGAGGAGGACTTTTTGAGATGACTTCGGGAATTATTAATTTACGAAATGAGGGGCCGCAGAGGCGCGACGTGTCTTCAAGTGGACGAGTGTTTATCCCGCGATTCTTGTTTTGGACGGCGCGGACACGTCCGACGTCCGTTTTGAGTGCCGTTATTGGACTTGGGACCGTGGCATTGAGGCGGACCTTTCCAGGGTGGTTTTAGGCGTTGAGGCCGAAGTTGAGGCGTGGGCCCCATGACCCGTCTTTTCTACTGCGTGCAGCTTTTAGCGACTTTTTCCTCGGACGTCCGTTCGGGGCGTGTGAGCAGTTGATGTTGGGTGTTTTTCTGAATGCATCGCGTTGGCGCAATCTTCCCGCTGTAATTCTGCATGATGGTGCGGGCCCCTCGAGGGCCGTTTCGGGAGTTGATGGTGATTTCCAGCCTTATCACCAGGTGTCCTTTTTTGACAAGTGGATAGTCCATTTCGTGTACTTTATCGAGAGGATCGCAACGGTGCAATCTATTCATTGAGTTTTGGTACTGGGATGTGGGTCCCATGTGGCACCACTCATGTGCGGTGCGGCAGAATGCACCTTTTTCTCTGGATATCTGTTCCACTCATGTGGGTAGTTCTTTTGACATGTTTTCCTGAGGGGATTGCATTGGTGCGATGCGCCCGACTATTTTCGAGGCCAAGGCTCGGGATCTCGGGACGTCGTTCAGGTGTGAGGTATTGTTGCTGACTTTTCCGTCGGATATCCGTTTGAGGTGAGTGAGTAGTCTATCTCGCGTATTTTTACGCAAGGATTACAAAGGTGCAATCCGTTTGGTTGTGCAGTGCCTCTTGTGCGATATTGTGAAATGTGGAAATGTGAAAGACGCTCTGATGGCGGTTCTTCTTGTCGTGTTTGCAGAGAACCCTTGGCGTGTGATCACGTGCACTCCTGTGTGAGTGAAGATGTGGGGATGGTTGTACCTCAGCCGTTGAGGTGGATGGTTGGAGTTGTTACGTCACACCTTCTCGTTGACGTTGGGTGCCGAGAGCACGATATCCCTTGGGCTGGAGACGTGGTATACTCTGGGAGTATACAAGAGCGCTTGGAGGTACGTGTGGTTTGTACCTGAGATGTTCGTGCGCTTGGTTGGGGTTGAATTGGGGCCACACGTCGTGTGGGCCCCATGTGCGTGTTGTGTTCTAATTTACGTACTATTGACCTCTCGTGATGTAGAGGGTCCCTCTGTGCTCGTTTGTTTGACCAGTAAGGTGGAGTTTTCCCCTGGCTTTGTGCTCGTTTGTTTAACCAGCAGGGTGGAGTTTCCCCTAGCCTGGTGCTCTTTTGTCTGACCAGCAGGGTTGAGTGGTCTCCCCCTAGTCTTTTTCTTGATGGTTTGGCTGGCAGAGATGGTTTGGTTCCTCCGCTTCCTCAGCTGTGAGGGGTTTCATTACTGTGCCCCTTTCACCGGACTGTGGCACCGTTTGTGACTACGGGTGTTCGCACAACATGGGCATTTTCCCGCTTTTTGGGTTGAGATGTCTCGGTCCGCTTCAACAGTGACTCAGCAGATTAGAGCAGGATTGCCTTGTGAGGCTTGGGGAGTTTCTTCCGTCACCCTGTGTTCCCTGGTAGAGTTCTTGTGGATTCGATGTGACCAACACATTATGCGAGCAACGATCCTCTACCCAGGAGGTTGTCCTAGTAGGGCTAAGGTTGTTCCAGCAGGGCAGAGGTTGTTCCAGCAGGGCTGATGTTGTTCCAGCAGGGCTGAGGTTGTTCCAGCAGGGCTGAGGTTGTTTCCAGCAGGGCTGAGGTTGTTCCAGCCGGGATGAGGTTGTTTGTAGCATGGCTGAGGTTTTTCCAGCAGGGCTGAGGTTGTTCCAGCAGGGTTGAGGTTGTTTCCAGCAGGGCTGAGGTTGTTCCTGTAGGGATGAGGTTGTTTCCATCAGGGCTGAGGTTGTTTCCAGCAGGGCCGAGGTTGTTTCCAGCAGGGCTGAGGTTGTTTCGAGCAGGGCTCTCTAGTGTGTTACCATCCATCAGGGATGGCCAGTACATCAGTGTTCACCGAGCAGTACCATCCAGCAGGGATGGCCAGAGCAGTTTCGGGCTTACCTCCAGCTGGGCTGGGTAGTGGTCCCCGATGCCGGGCTTTCCTCCAGTGGGGTTGGGCAGTGTTCCCCGATGTCGGGCTTACCTCCAGTTGGGCTAGGCAGTGGTCCCCGATGCCGGGCTTACCTCCAGCTGGGCTGGGCAGTGGTCCCCGATGTTGGGTTACCTCCAGCTGGGCTGGGTAGTGGTCCCGTCGCCGACATTAGCTGGGTCACCCTCTAGTGTATTACCCTGTTACGGGACTGGGTAGTGTGGCACCCATCGACTTTCCGGGTCTCCCTGTAGTGGGAACCCGTTGACTTCTAGGGATCCTCCAGTGGGGCTGGGCAGGGGGTCGCCTGTCGACTTTGAGCAGACCTCTCGACTGCGGGGCAGTGACGAGTTGTGGTTGACGTTCCCCTAGAACTCTCAAGTACGAGGAGATCTTTCCCCCAACGAGACACATCCCTGTGACGCGACCTAAAACCGTGCGGGCGAGTCAGTGCCACCCAAAGCAGATAGTGTCGAGGTGTGGTGATTGAGCCCTTGGCTTGTAGTTCGGGGCAGACGTGCGGGATGCTGGGCATCGATGATGTTACTTCTGGGACTGTTGGTGACTCATTTTCTTGGGTTGAGCTACGTGATTGAGATCTCCTTACTGTAACGCCCCGACCCCAGTTACCCAGAGTCGGTGCATTATTGCGTAACATTGGCATGATCACAAAAGATCAAGTCTCGAAAGACCGATTAGTTTAGTAGCCTTGGAAACACTAGATACATTCATAAATGTTACATTACATCATAATGTGAAATATTACAATAACAAAGTCTCCATAGTCCACACTCATATCCTTTTCTTACAATCCCTACAGGTCATTCATAAAATACTTCTTCACATCCTGGAAAATATTAAAACGTTGAAAGGGGTGAGCTCAGATGCTCAGTAAGGATAACAATATTGCGGAAGCTTTCATAACTAAACATTAACATTTAAGGCAATGTATAACTAAAACAAAATCCTTTTTAAACATGAACTTCAGCATAATATGGTAAAAATAAAATTAAATAATTCCATTTACTTACTCACACGGATATTCTACTAGTCGAATAATCCCATGCAATATCAATAACCACTTTCATAATTATGGAATTAATAATGCCAGACTATCATAACCATGTAGCCAAGGCCTCATTCCAAGACCACAAATAAGATTTTGTCAAGGCCTCATGCCAAGACACTAGTTTGTCTCATGAGACCTACCGATGCATCGAGGAGCTATAGTGGGCTCCACCCGTCACTTATTAAGTCTAATTCATTCCTCATATGAATAGGTTTAAACATATCATAAACCATAACATAATTGTATCACATAAAACATGCATAAAGGAAACATAATATTTCCACACTTCAATCACAAGATATCAATACAACACATTGATATAATAAAAACATTATCAAAAGCATTTTCAATACCAAAATAAAAGAAAAGTAAAACATGGTATTTATTTTTCTTTTAAAAAAAGTTATGGATTATAGAGGAAGCCAAAACTCAAATAATAGTCACGACGGCAGAGAAGTCGTTGTCACCGCATACGTAAGAAAAAAAATCCTTTTGTTGTTTAGTAAAAACGCTTCGTATAAAAATATTCCTTTTGAATAAAAGTAAAAGTAAAATGGGTTTATACACTATATAAATGAAAGTTGTGTATAAAACCAAATATTCCTCAATGAAAGGAGATTGAGACGCAGTCCTTACAAAGATCATTTTTTAAAATAAAATAGTTCTATTATGTGTATTCACTATATTTACAGATAAATAAAGTATAAATACAAGATAGTACATAATAATATCATGACATAATTTTAAAGTAGGAGATTAACCCAATGAATGGAAATTGTGTTAAGAAATTCCCTTACCTCGTGTCTGACATGACTCGACCACTTTTTAACCTCCTGAATAATAAACTAGAGTTAATCTATTCCTTCTTAAGAACCTTTTTCAAGTTCATTATTCCTTTTATATCACTTATTACCATGTCATGAACATTATGTAATTATTTATGTTTATAACGGTCGTTTTGTCGATCTTAGGTACTTGAGTAAAAAATAAACTTCTTATAATTACACTTTGTTCATGTGGTAATATATCCATTATATCCATAATTATATTAATGATGTATATATAATATACATCATATATATCCAGTATATACATTCATTTATAATATTACATAACATTTAGAGGTAAGAAATGAAATGCACCGTTCATGGAGACGGTAAGCCGTACGTACGCATGAACACTACTTTCATTTATATTTCATATTTAATGGAATGAAGTTATAATTATATAATGTTATAATATAATTCCAGTATAATATAATGTATAATATCATTTACTCCATCCTTTATACATCCCACATATGGCATTGACGATTCAAATCACTTTGAGGGGGCGGTAGTCCGCACTTCCTAAAATGAAATTATCGTGTTTACCCCTAATGGAAACCATAAAGGTATGAAATGAATGAAAAATACAGAAGAATAAGTAAAATATAAACATATTATATATCATATATAAATATAGTGACATATTAATGGCCACCTTTGAAGGTGTTATATGAGTGTTGACCAATCATCGTTTCGTGAGGCAGAAATTCGACATCCATAGAAACAGTATGTTCTTTAACCATTAGATGTAGGTGTGTGTAAGTTTAGCTCGAATAATTCTTATAACAACATCCTAGTATATTGAGGATACTGTTTTTGTTACAAAATAATTTAATAAAAAGCGTTTAGGGGGTTGGAGAAGCAAAATAAAACAAAATAACATAAGATAAGACATTACCTTAAAATCAGGTAACTCTTTTTGATTTGAGCCAAACGCTTCCTTGGGAAGAGTTATGCCCAAAGTGAGGCTTCTATGAGTAAGATAGGGATGTTTGGAGAGTATTTGGTCAGAGGTTGGCCAAGACCAAAGGCTTTTAATTTGTGAGTAAGGTGGTAGTGTTGGGGGCCTTTTATAAGAGGAGAGAAGGGGCACTCTTGGAAAGATTGAAATGTGACTTTATTATGAAATTCTTTTTTAGATTCAAAAGGTCACACACTTATATATTTCTAGGGTAAGGTGATAAGGGTTCTAAATATACTCATCCAATAGGTTTTTGACAAGTTTATGTCTTATATTTTACATTATCTTTTCATTTTGTTTAAATCGTTAATTAATGAGGTAATCGCTGCATCATCACGGCGTCATAAATAATTTAATTTATTTAATGTTTAAAAATTCAAAAAAAACTATCATAAAATAGGAAATATTTTTATATTTCTAATTAATATTTATAGTCAAAAATATGACTTGTATAACCCCATTTAAAAATTGTTTTAGTAAAACAACTTATGTTTGTGACATTTTTACTTTAACTTTAAATAAAAGTTATTTATGTGATTTTCCTACCAAAGTCGCTCCATGGGGTACCCAAGTTGACCCATGGATTTTCTTGTTCGGCCATGACACATCGAATAGGGGTCGGACAAGTGTAAAGGTATTTTCATATTTTTATAATATCATTTTTACCATAAATTTCACTAATTACCTTTAATCGCGATTAATTAAACTTAAAAGTTACTATTCACAAAAAAATTATTTTAATCCCATTGAACCACATTTTAAATCCTAATGACAACCATGTATGTCGGATTTTTGAAATTCAAATCACAGAAGTGGTAATGTTTCATTTAAACGAAAAATCAGTTTTTGAACTACCACTTAGTGGTTTCACTATTCATCAAAAATTGAAGTTTTTCAGAACAATGCCAAAATTTCACCCTAAGCTATAATTGATATTCTGAATTCAAAAATGATTTCTATTTTACAAAATTCCAAAAATATAAGTTGCATGAATTAATTTTATAATTAATTCCCGCTGTCACAACAAATAGCGTGTTTTTAAGAAACAATATATATCAAAAGATTGTCAATTGTTTATGTCCAATTTCAAAGTGAAAGTAATTCTAATGACCACCATTGGATAAAATGGTAAAAATATATTCTAATTATTATTTAAAACCACTCAATAGTATAATTTATCACTATAAATTATTTTGATTAAAAAGGTTGTTTTTAAGTATTTTTCACTATTCATAAAAAATTGGAAGTTCTCAGAAAAATACCAAAAATTCAACATAGGCTAATTTAGATATTTTGAATCCATAAATGAAGTCCATTTTGAAATATAAAATATATATAATTTCAAAAAGTGGGTATTACTATTCATAACTGCTACTTTGATTGGTCGCGGTGTGTTAGAATCTCGAACTTGCGTGCAATGCAAGCTATTACATTATTGAAAGAGAAGTGTATCGTGGAAGCTCGGGGTGGTACATTCTCCCCTCCTTCAATAAATTGCATCCTCGCAATTTGAAATTTTTCTTTGAAAATAAAAGGTTGAAAATAGAAAATACCTTTGTGGAAAACCCACATCGGAAATAAGGTTAATAAAAATATAACTTTAAAAGAAAGAAATATAAGAAAAAAGGTCACCCGAGATAGCCCATACTAGGATTCTATGAAAATATGGATATGGAAGAAAAAAAACCATCAAGGTTTGATGGAGAGTTCTAGAAAACAGGATTAGGAGAAAGTTAACCACAAGAAAATCACAAACCTGTGATTGGTTAAACGGTCATTGAATATCTAGTTGGAAAAGTTAACCGACAACATTTTTGTTTTAAGTTACCTTTCATAATGTTGAGGAATTTATTTAAGAGATTTACTAAGAATGTAAGGAAATATACTTACTTGTCATGTAGGCTTTCATTCTTTAATAAATTTTTACCACGAACCCATCTTTCACTTCAAAAGGTAATAGAACTCAAAAATATTCTATTTATCATAATTTTATAAGGTTCCAAATAATAAAACATACCATTTAGATTAGGAAAAATATATTTTAATAAACAGGGAATTCTTGTAGGCTAGTGGTAGGTAATAAAGGCCTGTCACACAATGGTTGTGGGTTCGATTCCTGCAGCTTTGTCCGATGTGACAGGTTATGCCCCACCCTGCAGGTTGTCCTTTTACTAAAACTATAGTATTATAATATTCCAAAAATAATCTTCAGAAATGTTTCAACCTTAAACAATACTATCCAAAGATCAACTTAATATATCCCAACCTTTATAGTTATCCAAAATACCTCTGTGCAGACTTTCTATAAAAGGTCCCTTAATTCCAAAATCAATTTATCATATTCCCTAAACAAAGTAATGTTTCTCTTATTGTCACATACTAAATATATTATTACCTTCATCATATTAAACCTTAATGAAATGAACAAGTACTGTAGTACAATCCTTATATATATCACATTATTCTTATAACCAGAATATAATCCTTGAGTCCAAAATCACCAATACATTAATTATTCTACTTCAATTGTAGTAACAGCATAAGATTGTCCTTGATCCCTTGGCCTTTTCTAAGGTAAGTTTCCATGACGCTTAGGACATTAATTTGCATAATTCCTCATTTCCCTACAATTGTAGCATTCAACATTGATAGCCTCTTTCTTTCCCTTGCAATCACGAGCCTGGTGACCTTTTTCTCCACATTTATAACAAACTCCCATTCCTTTTAGGCAAGCACCAGGGTGATTCTTCCCACAATTATTACATAATGGAAAATCCTTCTTTCCGTTTTTCCCTTTATCCTTCTCTTGTTCCATCGTTCTCTTCTTATCTTTCTTTACTTTGTTGTCATAAGACTTAGAGAATTCCTTTTTCTGTCTTGATAGCACACGAGACAATATCTTCATACGATGAGAAGGATTATAATACTAAAGATCAACGGAGAAATGGTTTTAACCCATCAAAGAAATGATCAATCTTACTCCTTGGGTTACGTATATAATCTGCAACATACCTCACTAACCTTGTAAAGTTGGCCTCATACTTTGCGACATTCTCATCCTCCTTTTGTCTCAGACTCAGAAATTGTCTTTCCATATCTGCTCGATGGTCATGAGGAAAGTATTTTTCTAAGAAAAGATCTTTGAACTCTCTCCATTCCATACATGATACTTCTTCATCTTCCTTTGTATTTTGAATCAGCGACCACCATTGATCAGCATCTCCAGTGAGGCAGTAGACTGCCATGACAACCTTCTCCCTTTCGCTACTCCCCAAGGCATGGAATATTTCTCTAAGAAGTTTATCCATTGCTCAGCTACTAATGGATTTTTACCCCCATTAAATGTTGGTGGTTTTTGCCTCATGAAGCGGTCTAACATTGATCCTCCACGTTGCGGATTAGGGTGCTCCATACGAGTAAGGTTATTATTCATAACCTGAGTGAGTTGGCCCAGTACGGTAATAAGTTGATCAACACCAGTTGTATCTTCATATCCACAATAATTATCTTGAGCAGGAGGGAAATCCCTACACGGAGTGCGTGCATTGATACAGTTTCCATTCCTTCCACTAGGTTCCATTTCTAAACAATGGCATAAACTAGATTAGTTTATGAATCAAAATACATAATTCCATACTTGTAAAATACTTACCATAAATTGAACTATTTATGGATATAATCCATAATCAAAAAAATGTTTTCTTTGAGGAAGTATATACTCATAACCCTTCATAGTGGTTTGTAAAGAAAACGAGAATTATCCTAAGCATATCCCCCGGGAGTGTCGTAACCAAGAGTGCAGCAAGGCCCGTTGTCGTGCTCCAGTTCCCATTCGAGTCTATCTCAAAACGGTGTTTTCAGGTTTTACCCCTAGGTACATATGTTCTAGAGCCGCCTCTACCTGCTCGTATCCAGACAGGGATGTATTTCTCAGAAGACTCACAAAATCTCTATAATACCAAAATTCTAGGAAGTTCTTCTATACTAATCTTCAAATTCTATCTTTGGTATATGTTCTCTAATCAAATTTTATCTAAATATATCTTCCAAGGTTAGTACTAAACTACCTATGATACCAACTGTAACGCCCCGACCCCATTTACCCAGAGTTGGTGCATTATTGCGTAACATTGGCATGATCACAAAAGATCAAGTCTTGAAAGTCCGATTAGTTTAGTAGCCTTGGAAACACTAGATACATTCATAAATGTTACATTACATCATAAAGTGAAATACTACAATAATAAAGTCTCCATAGACCACAATCATATCCTCTTCTGACTATCTCTGCAGGTCATTCATAAAATACTTCTTCTCATCCTGGAAAATATTAAAACATTGAAAGGGGTGAGCTCAGATGCTCAGTAAGGATAAAAATATTGCGGAAGCTTTCATAAATAAACATTAACACTTAAAACAATGTATAACTAAAACAAAAGCCTTTTTAAACATGAAATTCAGCATAATATGTCAAAAATAAAATTAAATAACGCCATTTACTTACTCACATGGATATCTACTAGTCGAATAATCCCATTAAATATCAATAACCACTTTCATAATGATGGAATGCATAATTCCAAACTATCATAACCACGTAGCCAAGGCCTCGTGCCAAGACCACAAATAAGATTTTGTCAAGGCCTCATGCCAAGACACTAGTTTGTCTCATGAGACCTACCGATGCATCTATGAGCTATACTGGGCTCCACCCGTCACTTATTAATTCCAATTCATTCCTCATATGAATATGTTTAAACATATCATAAACCATAACATAATGGTATCACATAAAACATGCATAAAGGAAACATAATATTTCCACACTTCAATCAGAAGATATCAATACAACACATTGATATAATAAAAACTTTATCAAAACCATTTTCAATACCAAAATAAAAGAAAAGTAAAACATGGTATTTATTTTTCTTTTAAAAAAAGTTATGGATTATAGAGGAAGCCGGAACTCAAATAATAGTCACTGCAGCAGAGATGTCATTGTCTCCGTATAAGTAAGAAAAAAACATTCCTTTTGTCATTTAGTAAAAATGCTTCGTATAAAAAGATTCCTTTTGAATAAAAGTAAAAGTCAAAGGGGTTTATACACCGTATAAATGAAAGTTGTGTATAAAACCAAATATGCCTCAATGAAAGGAGATTGAGACGAAGTCCTTACAAAGATCATTTTTTAAAATAAAATAGATCTATTATGTGTATTCACGATATTTACACATAAATAAAGTATAAATACAAGATAGGACATAATAATATCATGACATAATTTGAAAGTGGGAGATTAACCCAAAGAATGGAAATTGGGTTAAGAAATTCCCTTACTTCGTGTCCGACTTGACTCGACCGCTCTTTAACCTCTTGAATAATAAACTAGAGTTAATATATACCTTCTTAAGAAACTTTTTCAAGTTCATTATTCTTTTTATATCACTTATTACCATGCCATGAACATTATGTACTTATTTAAGTTTATAACGGTCATTTTGTCGATTTTAGGTACTTGAGTAAAAAATAAACTTCTTATAATTACACTTTGTACATGTGGTAATATATCTGTAATATCCATAATTATATTCATGATTTATATATCATATAAATCATATATATCAATTATATACATTCATTTATAATATTACATAACATTTAGAGGTAAGAAATGAAATGCACCGTTCATGGAGACGGTAAGCCGAACGTACACATGAACGCTACTTTCATTTCTATTTCATATATAATGGAATGAAGTTATAATTATATAAAGGTATTATATAATTCCATTATAATATAATGTATAATATCATTTACTCCATCCTTTATACATCCCACATATGGCATTAACGATTCAAATCAGTTTGAGGGGGCGGTAGTCTGCATTTCCTAAAATGAAATTATCGCGTTTACCCATAATGGAAACCATAAAGGTATGAAATGAATGAAAAATACAGAAGCTTAAGTAAAACATAAACATATTATATATAATATATAAATATAGTGAAATCTTAATGGCCACCTTTGAAGGTGTTATATGAGTGTTGAACAATCATCGTTTCGTGTGGCAGAAATTCGCCATCCACAGAAACAGTATGTTCTTTAACCATTAGATGTAGGTGTGTGTAAGTTTAGCTCGAATAATTCTTATAACAACATCCTAGTATATTGAGGATACTGTTTTTGTTAAAAAAAATTAATAAAAAGAGTTTAGGGGGTTGGAGAAGCAAAATAAAACAAAATAACATAAGAGAAGACATTACCTTAAAATCGGGTAACTCTTTTTGATTTGAGCCAAAGGCTTCCTTGGGAAGCGTTCTTCCCAATTTGAGGCATCTATGAGTAAGATAGGTAGGTTTGGAGAGTATTTGGGCAGAGGTTGGCAGATCCAAAAGGCTTTGAAGGTGTGAGTAAGGTGGTAGTGGTGGGGGCCTTTTATAAGAGGAGAGAAGGGGCACTCTTGGAAAGATTGAAATGTTACTTTATTATGAAATGATTTTTCGGATTCTAAAGGTCCCACACTTATATATTTCGAGGTTAAGGTGATAAGGGTTTTAAATCTACTCATAAAATAGGTTTTTGACAAGTGTAAGTCTTAGATTTTACATTATCTTTTCATTTTGTTTAAATCGTTAATTAATGAGGTAATCGATGCATCATCATGGTGTCATAAATAATTTAATTTATTTAATGTTTAAAAATTATAAAAAAAATATCATGATGTAGGATAGATTTTTATCTTTCTAATTATTATTTATAGTAAAATATATGACTAGTATAACCCCATTTAAAATTTTTTTTAGTAAAACAACTTATGTTTGTGACATTTTTACTTAAACTGTAAATAAAAGTTATTTATGTCATTTTCCTACCAAAGTGGATCCATGGGGTCCCCAAGTTGACCCATGTATTTTCTTGGTCGTCCATGACACATAAAATAGGTGTAGGACAAGTGTAAAGGTATTTTCATATTTTTATAATATCATTTTTACCTTAAATTTCACTAATTACCTTTAATCGCGATTAATTAAACCTAAAAGTTACTATTCACCAAAAAATTATTTTAATCCGATTGAACCACATTTTACATCTTAATGACAACCATGTAGGTTGGATTTTTGAAATTCAAATCACAGAAGTGGTAATGTTTCATTTAAATGAAAAATCAGTTTTTTAACTACCACTTAGTGGTTTCACTATTCATCAAAAATTGAAGTTTTTCAGAACAATGCCAAAATTTCACCCTAAGATATAATTGATATTACAAATTCAAAAATGATGCCTATTTTACAAAATTCCAAGAATATAAGTTTCATGAATTAATTTTATAATTAATTCCCGCTGTCACAATAAATAACGTGTTTTTAAGAAACAATATATATCAAAAGATTGTCAATTGTTTATGTCCAATTTCAAAGTGAAATTAATTCTAATGACCACCATTGGATAAAATGGTAAAAATATATTCTAATTATATTATAAAACCACTAAATAGTATAATTTATCACTATATATTATTTTGATTAAAAAGGTTGTTTTTAAGTATTTTTCACTATTCATAAAAAATTGGAAGTTCTCAGAAAAATACCAAAAATTCAACATAGGATAATTTTGATATTCTGAATCCATAAATGAAGTCCATTTTAAAATATAAAATATATATAATTTCAAAAAGTGGGTATTACTATTCAGAACTGCTACTTTGATTGGTCGCGGTGTGTTAGAATCTCGAACTTGCGTACAATGCAAGCTATTGCATTATTGAAAGAGAAGCGTATCATGGAATCTTGGGGTGTTACACTTACGACCTTGTTCGGGATTCTTGACAGAGCATAAGGATATGTATATACCTTGTTTTCGGTACCCACTTCTTGGGTTTGGTTACTCTCCTTCTAGGAGAGGCAAAGACGCTCGGGGTATGCCAAGTGCTTTCCGTGTCTAGCTTCTCGTGGATGGACGAGTCTACTCTCCTACTATAGGTAGTGAAGACTCGACTAGATATTCACCTTCTCACCGTTTCCAGCTCCTTGTGCCTGGATGAGTCTACGTTCTTTCCTCTTGTTGGGTTGAGCTGGACTCTTTACTGTACTCATTACTGCCTTTCGGTTGTACTACTTTACTTTTCCATGTTCTCTCTACTGATCACCCTTCGGTGCCTTCTTTGTTTATCCCTCGAGCCTTCGGGGTATCCTACTGAGTATTTTTATACTCAACCCTTCTTGGGCTTTGCCCGCACTTCGTCTTCCCTTGCAGACGACGGACATGTGGAGCGTGACTTCAGTGGAGCGTAGGAGCTTGGGAGCTTGGACCGCGTTCGGTGGTCATGGCCGGGTTTCAGGTGGGAGACCCGTCAGCTGTTTCTTTTTGTTTACCTGTTGCCGGGTTGTAGAACTTTTTGGTTGGGCGTGTGTTTTCCCCTTTTATTTTCAGTTTACTTTCATCTTGTTCCTTGTACTATTTAGAGGTCGATGCACATTTGTGGTATATATATAGCAGTTGTTCTTTTTTACTCTGCTTGTTCTTTCTTTTACTCTGCACTTTTGCCTTGAGTGTGCTGCGTGTGTGTGTATAGGTACTTAGGTAAAGGCCTCCCCAAGTTATTGTGCCTTCGGCACTAGTCGCCAGCCCCTGGCCTATGGAGGCGGGCTTGGGGTAGTTACAGCTCGATCTCGGGTAGGGTCGGGTCGTGACATTTATACACTTGATATGAAATGATTTCCCAATATTTATTTTTCACTAATATCCACCCATCGATGTTTTGATGTCATATTTTAATAGTTATAATAAACATGAATAATACAGAAAAATTTATAGAACCATAATAAAATAGTATATTAACTATTATAGGATGAATAACCATCATACCTATCACATTTTTTTGTCCTGATCCAGCTTAATTTTTTGGTAGAAATAAGATCCTCCCTACCCATTTCTCATTATTGGAATTTTTTAATGGTTATCTATGAAATACCATGTCTTTGGTAAATAATTTTTATCATTTCCATGTTCCTTAATGTAAAACAATTGCACCATAACTAGATGATTGACAATAACATTCTTTTTTTTTCTACTATATCAGTGGGATGTTTTAACTTTTTATGGAATTTATTTACATGGTTCCCCTCATTTCCAGACATGAAATATTTCCTCATTCTATTGAAGTAATTTCTAGGTTGATAATTCCCACACTTTTGAAGAGGTGTTAGTTAAACTCTCATTTCACTATGGCTATTATTTTATTATCTTTCAGATTTAAACTCTACCCTCTATTTCATATCATTAATTCTGCAAGAGAACTGAGAATCTCTAAAATCAATTTCAACTATTAGAGGCTGACAAAATAAATAAATGTAGTTATCAATGTCATGAATTTATAAGTATTTTCATATTATTAGTTGTGTCCTATTAAATAATAAATAAAATTTAATTTTAGGTTTTATGATAAAGATGGAGGCATGCCATGAAATCCTTGTGATGTTTTCTTTATACATCCAAATGGATTTATTCTACTTTATCTTGAGTTTGAATAATTATCTCTCCATTTTATGATGGATAGTATGAGGAAAATATTTAGTGAAAAATATCTTCTTGAATTCATCCCATTACATAGATGCAATGTTCTCCTTGGGATTATTATTCTTAATCATCATCCACCATTGATTTGTTTCTCATTCTATGTGATAAACAACCAGTATGACTTTCTAGTAATCATTATATTTGAGGATATAGAATATGTTGTTAATGGAGTTAATCTATTTATATCTAATTAGGGGATAAAAATATCCATTAAAAATCAATTTCCTTTATTTCATAATGGACTCGACTCTGACATCTCTTTTTTAAGAGAATAAGGTCATCTAATTTGATTCATGTTTTTAACAATGACATGAACTAAATATTCTAGTACTAACGTGATGTTATCAATTCATGATCCCATCATATTTTTCCTCTCATTATCGAAATTATTACATTTCCGACCACATATCATGTTTCATGATTCCTCCAATTTCCAATTATTATCTAAAAAATAAGAATGTTTGGGATGATGATACATCATTAATAACAATATAAAAATAAAAACAATATATCAAATAAGGAATTACCTATATAAGATTACTCATGAGTATTTGTGTTTTAATCATCGAAATCCATATTCTATAACCTATTAAGATCTATAACAAATAATTTTATTAAAATCCTTTTAATGGTTTGTAAAGGGAATGTAAATTATCCAAATCATATCTGTAACAACACAATATTTTTTTTCTTTTATATTTAAATAAATTCAATTTGATTGATATATTGTGATATAGGAAACACTGAGTTTAAATAAATAATTATATAGTAACCATTATAATTAGATGTTTGAATACTAATAAAAAAAATAATATAAATTATATAAAAAGTTTCTATATAGAGTAAATATATTGACAAATAGATTATGAATTTGATTTAATATCCTAATATTCTTTAAAAAACCCTTTTCTGCAAAAATGGTTTTAATTTATTTTTTTAGAAAGAAATTTAATTAATTTCTACAATATTTAAACAAATTATTTGAAAGAATTAAATTAATTGTTTAAACCATATTTTAATAATTATCTTAGAGTAATGTTTGGATAATTTTCTACAGAGATTGATTTTTTTATGAATTGTTAATAATACTAATTTTTATGGTAAGAACTATTTTCTTTTAAATAATTTACAATGTTTAATATTATTTTAAATGGGTTAAAAAGTTAAAGAATTTCATTTATGTTATTATTAATTCATTTAAAATCATTTTAAATAATTTTATACTGTATGTTTTCATTAAAAATTATACTTTGGAAAAAATATTTTTGAGAAAACTACTTTTCATCATGTTTTTTGGGTTTAATTTTAAATTAAATTTTTATAATTCAATGAATTGAATATTAAAAAGAAGCCTCCATATTTGAATCATGAGGAATAAACTTTTCAAATTATTCTTATTTGGTTATTATGAATAATAACCATGGTGAGTATTTGTTACCTTAGTAAAACATGTAAAATATGGTTAAAACATTAATATAAGGATTTGAAATTTCTATAACAGTTATCTTAATGATATTGGATAAATTTATTATATCCAATTATATCCATGACTCTAAAAATTTTCATATGGTCCTACATTAATTTTACATTTACCTTTATATTATTTTTAGACAATAATAAATATAGAATGACACTTTCTTGAGATTAATATATCTAATATTTTTTCATAATTATAAAAGGTGTTTATGTTCTATATTAATATTATATTCCAAATATTAATTAACTTTTAAATAATGGTAATTTTTTTGGTTTTTTGTGATGAAATTATTACCTTAACTACTTATACAATGTTGAAACAATGCTTTTGAAAGAAGTGGTGAAATCGAAGTAAATTAATTTTAAAATATTAATACTATTGTTTTTGGGATGTATTATGGTTAAAAATATTATTTATAAAAAGAAAATTATTATTTATTGAGTAAATTATTATATTTTAATTCCATATTTTTCATGAAGTCTTTATATTCAAATTTACTAAGTTGTGTCAAAAATGTAATTGATAATATTTTATAAAAAATAAATGTTATTTAGTTATTTAAGAAAACATGTAAATATTAAAAGAGGATAATAAGGATTATAATTTATATAATATTTCATAAATTATCCATAAATTACCTAATCTTTAACTTATAATTAAAATTATAACCCTTTATGTTTGAAAATTCATTATCGTGGTTAAAGTTAAAACAGGTTTACGAGTGGTTAATATAAAACAATAAATTTTAAAATGATGTAAAAACATTATTAAGCCCCTTTTTTCTTTAGACATTACCCTGATATATTAAGAATATGAGTCATTTTGGAGCCATTTTTTTCATGAAAGGGTCACAATAATATTTTAAAATGCTAAAAAATTACATTTGTGCACTCACATCAATTATAAAAAGACACCACCTCCCCTCACTTATTCACACAATTAAAGCTAGGTAACTTTCCAATACCTTGAAAAAATACCTCCCATACATCCTTATCTTTTTTAGAGGTTCTTTTCTTCCAAATTATTGACACAATGGTCCTTAATTTGAGAACTAATAGTACTTTACCAAAGAAGAGATAATCTCCTTAATCGATAACGTTTTTTATAAAAATTCTTTAAACTACACAAAATATATCATATTTATCATAATATAAAAAATTAATTATCGTATATATACTTAATTATAAATTAGGATTATTAATCCACCATTACCCGCCCTATTTTTCATCGAATGGGGAACAAAAGTAACACTCGTGTGTACATGTGGACTACGACCTCTACGTAGTAATACAAATCATTTTCCATATACATAATTCATGGATTGTTATTATGATGGGTTTGAGGTTTATATATGATATTTATGACAAAATAATTTTTTAAAATATAATATCAAATCTATGTTCTCACCTTCCCTCAGTTTAAAAATGATAACATTGATCGTGTGTATGTGTGGACTACCACTTGAATGAAGAGATGTTATTTATTATTCATTTATTATTTACATGGATCAAAATGTGGATATAAAATTTGATATATAATTTACTTATGATATAATAATTATTTAAAATTTTACTTATTGTTTACCTTTTATTCGTTCTATCCATTGAAAAGTGAAATCGACTTTCATGTGTATATACGACCTACTATCTCAATGAATGTAGAAATTATTTTTTATATTAGTGTAACACCCCAGGTAAATAAAGAATATGAAATTTTCATATTTATCCATATTTGTGAATAAAATATTAATATGAATTTAATGGGGACGCTATGCTCGATGGCGTACCCAACACGCAACACCGAGTTTCTTGGGAATCTTACGTTGCACTCTAATAATAAAATAATATTATTTTGAATGGTAGTTAACATGTAGCCATTGTATTGGTGGGAATGGATATAAATAACTAAAATATGATTATATATGTTTTTAAATGTTTTTACATTTATCCAATAAAAGATAAAGGCTTAAAATACGGAAAGAATTCAATTTTAGGCGTATATGCCCTAGTTTTCACTAAAGGTTCACTTATCGCGTTTTGATGGAGAACCATCATTAAATATAGTTTTGTTCACTCTTATACATTTTATTGGACCAAATAAAACTCTTCTTAAGAATCGGGACATCAAAATTTACTTTGTGTAAATTTTTGGTATCTTTCAGATAAAGTTCATTTTTTTAATGAATAGTGTAAAATGTTGTATTTTAATTCAAAAACTCTTTTTAATCTAATTTATTTATATGATTAGATTATCTTTTGAATTGGTTTAAAAGTGAAATTAGAATATTTTTTTACCATTAAATCCAATATTGGTCGTTGGAATTAATTTCACTTTGAAATCAGACTTAACTAATGTCAATCTTTTGATACTTATTGTTTCATAAAAACACGCTATTTGCTCTGACGGCGGGAATTAATTATTAAATTAATTAATGTTACTTATATGTTTTGAATTTTTTAAAATAGACTTCATTTTTGAATTCGGAATATCAAATATATCTTAGGGTGATTTTTTGGGATTTTTCTGAAAAACATCAATTTTTGATGAATAGTGAAACCAGTAAGTGGTACTTATAAAAACTGATTTTTCCGTTTAAATGAAATTTTGCCATATTTGTGTTTTTAATTTCAAAAATCCGACATACATGGTTGTCATTAAGAAGTAAAATGTGGTTCAGTGGGATAAAAATAATTTTTTTGGTGAATAGTAACTTATTAAGTTTTTAATCGCGATTAGAGGTAATTAGTGTAGTTTATGGTAATAATAATGTTTTAATAAAATGAAATGACCTAGACACATGTCCTAACCTCATTGGATGTGTCATGGCCGACCGAAATAATCCTTGGGTCAACTTGGGGACCCCATGGATCCACTTTGGTTGGAAAATGACATAAATATCTTTTTATTTAATGTTAAGGTAAAAATGACACAAACATGAGATGGTTTACTAAAACAATTTTTACATGGGGTTATACAAGTCATATTTTTGACTATAAATAGTCATTGGAAATATAAAAATATTTCCTACATAATAGTATTTGTTTTATAATTTTCATACATTAAATAAATTAAATTATTTATGACATCATGATGATGCAGCAATGACCTCATTATTTAACAATCTTAATAAAATGGAAAGATAATGTAATATCTAAAACCTACACATGTCCAAAACCTATTGTATGAGTGTATTTCGAAACCTTATCACCTTAATCTCGAATTATATCAATGTGGGACCTTTAAAATCTGAAACTCATTTGAAAATAAAGTAACATTTTGTAACTTTACAAGAGTGCCCCTCCTCTCCTCTTATAAAAGGCCCCCACATCTACCTCCTTACCCACACTCCCAAATCCTTTGGCTTGGCCAAACCCTGCCCCGTTTGTCTCTCCACTTCCCTCTCTTACTCCTTGAAGCCTCACTTTGGGCATAAGTCTTCTCAAGGAATCCTTTGAGCTCAAACCAAAGGGAGTTACCCGATTTTAAGGTAATGTCTTCACTTGAGTCCTTTTGTTTTATTTTGCTTCTCCAACCCCCTAAACTCTTTTTATTAATTTATTTTGTAACAAATACAGTATCTTCAATATACTAGGATGTTTTTATAAGAAGTATTCGAGCTACAATTACACACCCCTACATATAATGGGTAAAGAACATACTGTTTCCGTGGATGGCGAATTTCTGCCTCCCGAAACGATGATTGTTCAACATTCTTCTAACACCTTCAAAGATGGCAATCAAGATGACACTATATTTAAATATGATATCTAATATGTTTATTTTTTACTTAAGCTTCTGTATTTTTTATTTATGGCTTACCTTTATGGTTTCCATTATGGGTAAACGCGATATCTTCATTTAAGAAAGTGCGGACTACCGCCCCCTCAAAGTGATTTGATTCGTTAATACCATATGTGGTACGTATAAAGGATATATTTAATGATATTATATATGATACCATAATGGAATTACAATACTATTATGTATCATTATATTTTAATTCCATTAAATATGAAATAGAAATGGAAGTAGCATTCATGCGTACGTACGGCTTACCGTCTCCCTGAACTGTACATTTCATTTCTTATCTCAAAATGTTTTGTAATATTATAAGTACATATATATAATGGATATATATGTAATATATTACATCAAAATTATGGATATCATTCTGGAATTATAACATATATATATATATCTATCATTTTGTTTTAATTCAACTAATATGACAAAAAATGAAAGTAGCATTCATGCGTACGTACGACCTACCGTCTCCATGAATGATGCTTTTCGTTTTTTATCTCCAAATGATATGTAATAGTATAAAATGAATATTTACTGGATATATATGATATTTTAATCATTAATAATATTCTGGAAATTATTTACATATAACTACATGGGGAATCTTTTTTCAAACAAGTTCATTTTTGACTCATGTACCAAACATCAGGAAAAATGTCTGATATGAACTAACATTATTAAACAATTATTATAACATTAAAATATGTGATATTAACTGAATAATAATCTCTAAAGGAGTTACTTAGGAAATTATTAATTGACCAAAGTTTATTATTCAGGAATATAAAGAAACGAACAAGACAAGTTGGACTTGAGGTAAGGGATCCGACTCCTCTCTTTCTTTTAAAGTACACTCTTTTATGTCATTCCTTTTAAAGATCATCTTTCTTGTTATTGGGATGATCTTTTATATTACTCTTACTGTAATTTTTATGTTCATATGATGAGAGACCCTATTCTCTCTCATCAATCCATTTTGGAAGTTTTGAGTGGCCCCGTTAGGCTGCCGAATTTTCGTAAGAGATCTAATCTCTCTCTTTCTTTTTAAGTACTCTCCTTTGTGTCACTTCTTTTAATCTCCTCTTTCTAATGATGGGGGATGTTATTTTATATTCCTATTTATGTACATTTTATTTTAATGTGATGAGATACCATATTTGATCTCATCAATCCATTTTTGGAAGTTTTATGTGGCGCCGTTAGGTTACCGGGTTTTCGTAAGGGATTTTTCATCTCACTTTTATTCTTGTGAGATTTATGCTACATTTTCCACAATTTCCTTTGAGTGTTGTATGTACTGAACATTATTTTTACTCATTGTGTAATATTATATCATTTATGAGTATTTATATCAATGTTTTATTGTCCTTCTTTCACGGGGCGTATGTTTCAAAAGATACCCATGTCGGTAAGGGAACCTTTCACCCTCCTCTTTTTAAAAGACTTATTTTGTTATGTCTTTTAATTCACATAATATTATTTTGGGATATGTTATTCTATATCTTTATTGATATAAATTTTATGTCCGAGTGATGAGATACCCTTTTTATCTCTCATCAACTCTTTTTCTGAATTTTGATGTGACGCTGTTAGGCTGTCGAATTTTTGCAAGGGAACTTCTTAACCCAATTTCGATTCATTAGGATAAGCTTGTACTCCTTGAATATGTCGTTCTATGAATATGTGTGAATAACCTCTGATTGTTTTAAACTTAATATCCACTTATATTTGGTGTATTATTTTGTCACACATAATTATGTAATTGATTTATCCTTAATCCAAGGATACCGTCTTTTTATGGGACTTCATCTCAATCTCCTTTCATTGAGGCATATTTTGTTTTATACACAACCTTCTATTATATAGTGTATAAACCCCTTTTACTTTTACATTTATCCAAAAAGGAATCTTTTTTTATACGAAGCGTTTTACTAAACGACAAAAGGGAATGTTTTTGTCATACGTATGCGGTGACAACAACTTCTCTGCCGCCGTGACCATTATTTGAGTTTCGGCTTCCTCTACAAGCCATACCTTCTTTTTAAAATAAAAATAAATTCCATGTTTTACTTTTCTTTTATTTTGGTATTGAAAATGGTTTTCATAGTGTCTTTATATCAATGTGTTGTATTTATGTCTTGTTATTGAAAGGTGGAAATGTAATGTTTCCTTCATTCATGTTTTATGTGATAAGATTATGTTATGGTTCTTGGGCATTTTTTTGAAGACGGGTGGTTCCGTGATAAACTAAGGGTGGGTGATCCCGATATAGCTCGCTAATGCATTGGGTAACGCGAAGTAGTGAAACATTATGGTTTCTCCGAAGAGATTTAGGGAATATACTGTGATGGGTATTCCAAACGTAACCAAGAGGGTTACTCCCTACGTAAGAATGTTATGAATGCCTCAATTTACCTTTTATGTCTTATGATTTCTATGATTTATTCATGATTTGATGAGGTATGTTAAAGTGCCTATGTTTTATGGGTAAAGTATGATTTCATTCTTATGTATATATGAACTCATGTTTCCTTTCCATATTTTTATAACCCTTACCGAGCTTTTTATGCTCATCCCAAGTTTTTGAAATGTTTTTCACAGGTCAAGGGAAAGGTATATGATGTGATGACAGTGTCAAGGATGTGTCAAGAAAGAATCCATGTTTTATTTTAAAAATGTTTCCGTTGATGGGAAGAATGAATACTATCTTTTATGTAACCACTTTGTTTAAATGTGGAATGTAATGCAAGTTTCATGATCTAATTCTCTAAAACTCTAAACCTGAAAAGATCCTCAATGTGTAATCTTGTAATAACTCAAGATTAAGTAAGGTTTAAGGATGGGGTCTTATAGTTGGTATCATAGGTCGGTTTAGATAACTTTAGAGGTTAGGGTATTCTCCAAGCATAAGTGACAGTACCATAATGGATAGGATTTCATAAAGAGTCCTAGTTTTAGATAAAGTGAATGAGTAAGTATATCTTAGTGGTTATATCCCTCATTAGTACATGATGGTTTTGTTGATATACTCACACTGACATTTCTATTTTTAGTGAATGGATGGATCTAGCAGGCACCAAAGTGACAATAGGTTTGAAGGAAACTTTGGTGGTTCTATGATTAAGAGACTAGATAAAATGGGGGATTCAATGAGGAAACTTGTGGTTGTTCTAGACCAACTATCAAGGAGTCATGATCAACCACTTGAACCTTGTTATGATCTTTAATGCATCATGTACGAGATGACCAATCGATGTGGAAGTTCAGGTAATAATTATAAAGGTAACCATTAGAGTTTATATGATCCTTACTTTTGAGGTAATTATGGGTTACTATATGTTATGATGTAAGTGAAAGGCATGAAATAAAATTGATGTTAGATTATGTTATGGTTATTTTTGATGATTTTATCTCTTTTTGGGGAATGATTTGAGAATTATATAGTTTTGGAAAAAGGACAACATGCAGACCGTGTGACTACCCGTCGCGTCGGACAAAGCTGCGGGAATCGAACCCACAACCAAAGTGTGACCTGTATTTATTGCCTACCACTGGACTACGTGAAGTCCCTGGTTAGTTTGACTGATTCGTTTTAGTTATATGATTTTATGAATTAATAGTAAGTTGATTTTGGGTTATTTATGAAAATGATTAACCTATCATGGAGGATATGTGATTAGGTTAAGTACTTTTCAATACGAGACTTTAGGAGAAACTGATGTTGGTTGGAGATAAATGTTATGATTTAACTTGGAAGAATATGTGACTAAATCATTCAAATATTTGGGTTTCAATCTTAGATTGGTTTACTTTGAAGAATTTAATTGACAAATTGTTTATCGGATGATCCTCGTTGAACTTTGGGTTGTTTTGGACAAATTTTGGAGATTAAGCATAGATTTTATTTTTAAAGGGTTATCCCTTTCTGGATTATCTAACCTTGTACTAACATTTTTTGTTTTGTTTTTGGTTAAGGTCTAAAGATACGGGAAGTATATAGTTCTCTTTGGTGGATTAGGTGATTCTATAGAAGTTGATTATAGTACTCTTAATGCGAACAAGTCTCCCTAAATACTCGTCTTTTGGAAAAAAAATATGAGTTTGATTACGGAATCTAGTAAAAGTTGAAATTCAACATGATAAGTGATTATGTTTCCTTATGAATAAATTACTCAACAAAAAGTAACTAAAAACAAAAATGTTGTCTATTAAGTTTTCCTACTGGGGAATCGAATACTGTTTTACCCATCACAAGTTTGTGATTTTCTTATGGTTAACTTTCTCCTAGACATGTTTACTATCACTCTCCCTCAAGAACATGACCCTTTGATTTTTCTTCCATGTCCATGTTTTTCTACATGGAATCCTAGTATGGGTTAACTCGGGTGACCTCTGTACTTATCTTCCTTTATTTTAAAGTGATTTTTTACCGACTCTTGTTCTGATGTGGGACTTTCAAGGATGTTTCCAAGCTCAATTTTAAAAATTGCGAGGATGCAATTCCCAAAAGGGGGGAAGGATGTAACACCCCAGGTAAATAAAGAATATGATATTTTCATATTTATTCATATTTGTGAATAAAATATTAATATGACTTTAAAGGGGACACTATGCTCGATGGCGTACCCAACACGCAACAACGAGTTTCTTGGGAATCTTACGTTGCACTCTAATAATAAAATAATATTATTTTAAATAGTAGTTAACATGTAGCCATTGTATTGGAGGGAATGTATAGAAATAACTAAAATATGATTATATATGTTATTAAATGTTTTTACATTTATCCAATAAAAGATAAAGGCTTAAAATACGGAAAGAATTCAATTTTAGGCGTATTTTCCCTAGTTTTCAGTAAAGGTTCACTTATCACCTTTTGATGGCGAACCATCATTAAATATAGTTTTATTCACTCTTATATATTCTATTGGACCAAATAAAACTCTTCTTATGAATCGGGACATCAAAATTTACTTTGTGTAAATTTTTGGTATCTTTCTGATAAAGTTCATTTTTTAATGAATAGTGTAAAATGTTGTCTTTTAATTCAAAACCTCTTTTTAATCTAATTAATTTATATGATTAGATTATCTTTTTAATTGGTTTTAAAGTGAAATTAGAATATATTTTTACCATTAAATACAATAGTGGTTGTTGGAATTAATTTCACTTTGAAATCAGACTTCAACTAATGTCAATCTTTTGATACTTATTGTTTCATAAAAACACGCTATTTGCTCTGACGGTGGGAATTAATTATTAAATTAATTAATGTGACTTATATGTTTTGAATTTTGTAAAATAGAATTCATTTTTGAATTTGGAATATCAAATATAGCTTAGGGTGAATTGCTGGGATTTTTCTGAAAAACTTCAATTTTTGATGAATAGTGAAACCACTAAGTGGTACTTATAAAAACTGATTTTTCCGTTTAAATGAAATTTTTCCATATTTGTGTTTTGAATTTCAAAAATCCGACATACATGGTTGTCATTAAGAAGTAAAATGTGGTTCAATGGGATAAAAATAATATTTGGTGAATAGTAACTTATTATGTTTTTAATCGCGATTAGAGGTAATTAGTGTAGTTTATGGTTAGAATAATGTTTTAATAAAATGAAATGACCTAGACACATGTCCTACCCTCATTGGATGTGTCATGGCCGACCAAGAAAATCCATGGGTCAACTTGGGGACCCCATGGAGCCACTTTGGTTGGAAAATGACATAAATATCTTTTTATTTAATGTTAAGGTAAAAATGACACAAACATGAAATGTTTTACTAAAACAATTTTTACATGGGGTTATACAAGTCATATTTTTTAATATAAATAGTAATTGGAAATCAAAAAATATTTCCTACATCATAGTTTTTTTTATATAATTTTTAGACATAAAATAAATTAAATTATTTATGACATCATGATGATGCAGTGATGACCTCATTATTTAACGATTTAAATAAAATTGAATGATAATGTAATATATAAGACCTACACATGTCCAAAACCTATTGGATGAGTGGATTTCGAACCCTTATCACCATATCCTAGAATTATATCAATGTGGGACCTTTAAAATCCGAAACCCATTTGAAAATAAAGTAGCATTTTATAACATTACAAGAGTGACCCTCCTCTCCTCTTATAAAAGGCCCCCACCTCTACCTCCATACCCACACTCACAAAGCCTTTGTCTCGGCCAACCCCTGCCCATTTTGTCTCTCCACTTCCATATCTTACTCCTTGAAGCCTCACTTTGAGCAGAAGTCTTCCCAAGGAAGTCTTTGAGCTCAAACCAAAGGGAGTTACCCGATTTTAAGGTAATGTCTTCACTTGAGTCCTTTTGTTTTATTTTGCTTCTCCAACCCCCTAAACTCTTTTTATTCATTTCTTTTGTAACAAATCCAGTATCTTCAATATAATAGGATGTTGTTATAAGAATTATTCGAGCTACACTTACACACACCTACATATAATGGTTAAAGAACATATTGTTTCCGTGGATGGTGAATTTCTGCCTCCCGAAACAATGATTGTTCAACATTCTTCTAACACTTTCAAAGGTGGCCATCAAGATGACACTATATTTATATATGATATCTACTATGTTTATGTTTTACTTAAGCTTCTGTATTTTTCATTTATGGCGTACCTTTATGGTTTCCATTATGGGTAAACGCGATATCTTCATTTAAGGAAGTGCGGACTACCGTCCCTCAAAGTGATTTGATTCGTTAATACCATATGTGGTACGTATAAAGAATATATTTAATGATATTATATATGATACCATACTGGAATTAAAATACTATTATGTATCATTATGTTCTAATTACATTAAATATGAAATAGAAATGGAAGTAGCGTTCATGCGTACGTACGGCTTACCGTCTCCATGAACAGTACATTTCATTTCTTATCTCAAAATGTTATGTAATATTATAAGTACATATATATAATGGATATATATGTAATATATTACATCTAAATTATGGATATAATTCTGGAATTATAACATATATATATCTCTCTCATTTTTTTAATTCCATTAATATGACAAAAAATGAAAGTAGCGTTCATGCGTACGTACGGCCTACCGTCTCCATGAACGATGCTTTTCATTTTTTATCTCCAAATGATATGGAATAGTATAAAATGAATATTTAATGGATATATATGATATTTTAATCATTAATACTATTCTGGAAATTATTTACATATAACTACATGGGCAATCTTTTTTCAAACAAGTTCATTTTTGACTCATGTACCAAACATCGACAAAAACGTCTGATATGAACTAACATTATTAAACAATTATTATAACATTATAATATGTGGTATGAACTGAATAATAATCTATAAATGAGGTAATTAGGCAAATATTAATTGACCAAAGTTTATTATTCAGGAATATAAAGAAACGAACAAGACAAGTTAGACTTGAGGTAAGGGATCCGACTCCTCTCTTTCTTTTAAAGTACACTCTTTAATGTCATTACTTTTAAAGCTCATATTTCTTGTTATTGGGATGTTATTTTATATTACTATTACTGTAATTTTTATGTTCATATGATGAGAGACCCTATTCTCTCTCATCAATCCATTTTGGATGTTTTGAGTGGCACCGTTAGGCTGTCGAATTTTCGTAAGAGATCTAACCTCTCTCTTTCTCTTTAAGTACTCTTCTTTGTGTCACTTCTTTTAAGCTCCTCTTTGTTATGATGGGGGATGTTCTTTTATACTCCTCTTTCTGTACATTTTATTTTAATGTGATGATATACCCTATTTGATCTCATCAATCCATTTTTGTAAGTTTTAAGTGGCGCCGTTAGGCTGCCGAGTTTTCGTAAGGGATTTTTCATCTCACATTTATTCCCGTGAGATTTATGCTACATTTGCCACAATTTCCTTTGAGTGGTGTATGAAATGACCATTATTTTACTCATTGTGTAATATTCTTTCATTTATGAGTATTTATATCAATTTTTTATTGTCCTTCTTTCACAGGGCGTATGTTTCGAAAGATACCCATGTCAGTAAGGGAACCTTTCACCCTCCTCTTTTTAAAAGAATTATTTTGTTATGTCTTTTAATTCACATAATATTATTTTGGGATATGTTCTTCTATATCCATATTGATGTAAATTTTATGTCCAAGTGATGAGATACCCTTTTTATTTCTCATCAACTCTTTTTCTGAATTTTGAAGTGACGCCGTTAGGCTGTCGAATTTTTGCAAGGGAACTTCTTAACCCAATTTCGATTCTTTGGGATAAGCTTGTACTCCTTGAATACGTCGTTCTATGAATATGTGTGAATAACCTCTAATTGTTTTACACTTAATATCCACTTATATTTGGTGTATTATTTTGTCACACATAATTATGTAATTGATTTATCCTTAATCCAAGGATACCGTCTTTTTATGGGACTTCATCTCAATCTTCTTTCATTGAGGCATATTTTGTTTTATACACAACATTCTTTTATACAGTGTATAAACCCCTTTGACTTTTACATTTATCCAAAAAGGAATATTTTTTATATGAAGCGTTTTACTAAACGACAAAAGGGAATGTTTTTGTGGTACGTATGCGGCGACAACGACCTCTCCGCCGCCATGACCATTATTTGAGTTTCAGCTTCCTCTACATGCCATACCTTCTTTTTAAAAGAAAAATAAATTCCATGTTTTACTTTTCATTTATTTTGGTATTTAAAATGGTTTTCATAGTGTCTTTATATCAATGTGTTGTATTGATATCTTGTTATTGAAAGGTGAAAATGTTATGTTTCCTTTATGCATGTTTTATGTGATAAGATTATGTTACGGTTCTTGGGAATTGTTATGAAGACGGGTGGTTCCGTGATAAACTAAGGGCAGGTGAGCCCGATATAGCTCTCCAATTCATTGGGTAACGCGAAGGAGTGAAACGTTAAGGTTTCTCCGAAGAGATTTAGGTAATATACTGTGATGGGTAATCCAAACATAACCAAGAGGGTTACTCCCTACGTAAGAAAGTTATGAATGCCTCAAGTTACCTTTTATGTCTTATGATTTCTATGATTTATTCATGATTTGATGAGGTATGTTAAAGTACCTATGTTTTATGTGTAAATTATGATTTCATTCTTATGTATATATGAACTCATGTTTACTTTCCATATTTTTATAACCCTTGCTGATCTTTTTATGCTCATCCCAAGTTTTTGAAATGTTTTTCACAGGTCAAGGGAAAGGTACATGATGTGATGATAGTGTCAAGGATGTGTCAAGAAAGAATCCATGTTTTATTTTAAAAATGTTTCCATTGATGGGAATAATGAATACTGTCTTTTATGTAACCAATTTGTTTAAATGTGGAATGTAATGCATGTTTCATGATCTAATTCTCTAAAACTCTAAACCTGAAAAGATCCTCAATGTGTAATCTTGTAATAACTCAAGATTAAGTATGGTTTAAGGCTGAGGTCTTATAATTAGTATATTTTATGGATGATTATAATTAAATTTAATTATAATTAATATATATTATAATTATAAAATTATTATCATTATGTATATGACTTAAACATGACCCAAGTATAATGAACAGGACTATCAAGCCCATGCATACATAAAAAATGAAGTTATCACCATGAATAATTATTTTAATAAAGGATTATTTATAAACATTTGAGGAAATGTTGTTGGAAAATCATAAATTATTTGATATATATATTTATTTTAATAGAATTTATTTATTAAAAAATATTTATTTATTATATAATAGGTTTTAACACATACAAAAAAAATCGGACCTGAGGTAAGAGATTATTTTACTATCTAATCGTTATTCGAGATTTTTAATTCTTAAGTCTCTATTGGGGAAATTAATTTATCTATATACCCTAAACCCAATATATTTTTATATAATATTGAAATTTATGTTAATTTAATTTTTTCATTTCATTTTACTCTATTAATGTTATAAAAGTGGAAAAATAATGATTTAATGGAAAACTAACTTTTTCTACAACATGGTTGGATATATTTTTCTTCTATGTTCAAATTTTCCTTAAAATGTTTTAGAAAAATTATTATATTATGAATATATTTATTATATAAATTCTAACTCATGTTTTACTTCTATATTATTGTTTAAATGTTATCTTCAATCCATTATATTAATGAGGTAGTTTTTACTTTTTTCCAAAACTGTGAAAGGATTAATTATTTTAACATTCACAACATGAATGGAATTACCTAGCATCATGATAATCCATATATTTCTATATTCCATGGAATGTTTCAAAGGATACATTAAAAGGAAATATTTTCCTTAATATTTGTGAACTTTCTAGATTTTTAATAATTGATTATAACCTAAAAATGGTATTTTCCTCAAGATATTTTTGAGTGATCTTTTTAAAATATTTCCATCCATGTGGAAAACTTTTGATAAATATTTTTCTTAGTGAAGATATTCTATAATGATACCACACAACATATATCACTGGATGGGTTTTTAATAGTTTCAATTTGAAATGTTTTGAAATTATTTATTCATGTTCTTCAAAAATAAACATTTATTGATTTTATATATTGTCATATAACTTATATTATTTTTTCGATATAATGATTGAATAAGATTTATCATGTTATCCATGGGGCCTAAATAATATTTCCCCCTTGATGCATCAGCAGGTATAAAGATAAAATGTAGGTTCAATATTTGGTTTGGTCCTTAATCATTTCTGCATATATCTTTGTATGAGGCATTGATGGTATGTTTAAGATATTCGAAATCATGCATTCCATCATTATAAAATCATTTTTTATTTCCATGTGATTATTTGAATAATTATGATCTCCCTGGAAAAGATTCATTCCCATGTTATTATTTATATGGTATTATTTGATCATTATTTATTCCCACTATATTAATCATTCCTTATTTATTCTATGTCAGCATTAGTTTTTTGTATACCCTTGATAATCATATGCTCTTAGCTATTTATTGTTTTTTATTTTCCTAGGATGTGAGGATGTGTATTATTATTTATATGTAAGGATATACTATAGGGAATAGTAATTTTCTCATTTAAAATACAATGTTATATTCTATGTTTTCAAATGAAATATCATACTTAATTATGTATCATTTTTTCTGACACAACTAAAACATTCTGTATTTTTGGATATGAGAACATGTATCTTGTAAAAATACAATATAATAACCATCATCACTAGAATACGTAAGTCAGGGTCTTCACCATTCCTATTTGTGGATGTTTAGTTGAAACCTTGGGAAATAGAATTAAGAAAACAACGATTATGGAAAGTAACCATTTGAATAAATTGGATGATAATTTTAAGTATTTAATAATATATTATTGTTTTGGTAGGTATAAATTATGTTAGTTTCATAGAAATACCTCAATATCTTGATTCAACTTGTGGATATGGTTTTGGCATAAATGCATCTACGTGAATCAATCCTAAAAAGAGTTTGTGGATTATATCTCCACCATAATTTTGGTATACAGTGATCGTTCCCTTACTAAAAACATCATTTAACAATCTTAGAGATTATGATTGGTATAATTCAAATTTTAACTAAAAATCATTTTGAAATATTTGAAAAAACATTATGATTTTAAAATATTCCTAAATAAACAATTATTATAATTCTAATATTAATTATGCATAAATATTAAATTAGTTTTAAGAGTTTCATCAGTTTCAAAAATTATACATTATTATTCATTATGTTCTGATATTATCTGTTGTATTACATTTTTTAGAAATTGATTATAGAGGAAGGAATGGAAATATAATCAAATCACAAAATCTATATAGGTATTTCCCTCCTGGTCAAGATAATGAAGTTGTTGTTGGATAAATTCTTAAAACTAAATAGTTTATAACTATATTACGGAAGATGACTCATGTTATGGCGAAAAGACATTCCCATATTGAGAAAAATATTATTATACAATGCACTATAAGAGTGTTACACAATTTCATATGACAATAACCTTTATAATTCAATGAAACCACAAATCCATTAGTATATAAGAAATGTATTAGTTCCATAATGTGACATTTCATTCCTTATGAATTAATGAAAGGGAGACAGTGTTCAGGGTGGTTTCTCATATCACGGGGGATGATAATCTATGGTGGTTATTTATTCAATACATTGAGGATGAGGAAGAAATAAAAAGTATGGAGTGTAAACATATTATTTTATTTTATTATAAAAATATTTTCCTCATGAATAATGAGTAGATATAGAGAGAAAATTATGGTGTCTAAGATAAAAAGAAGTGGATGATTTTTCCAAGAATGATGATAACATTAAAAGGTTATCAAGTAATGTTGTGGACTATGTACATAATCCAAAAAACAATATTGATTGTTTTCTTGATGGTCATAATATAGTCTATTTAAGGACACTATCCTACCAAACATTCTCATCATATAATGATATAGTATCATGTTCTCTAAATAAAGAGAATAAAATTCAAGTCTTATGGATTCTAAGGAAATCATGAGAAGAAGAATAAAATAAATAAAAAGATTAATAATTGGTATAATAGAAAGGGGAATTTTCAATCATGTGATACTTATAGAAGGAAAAATCCTTGTATATGCTTAAAAATAAAATTAGTTGTCTTAAACTGTGGGGAAAGGTCCATCATACTCATAAATGAAAGGGATAGGGATGATCCATCAAAGTAAACTGAATTAATATTTAGTATATATGTAACTATTCATATGAATTCTTCAAATGTCTAGAAAAATTACAACAAAAGAAACCAATAAGATCAAGAAAATTGTATGAATTTAATATAGCTGAAGTAGAAGTTTCTAGTGATGTGGTTGAAGGTACACACATCATTTACTCAAGGATTTAAATTTTTTTAATTCATTCTTGTTATACCCACAATTTTATATCTAAATAATATTCTAAGCGTATCACATTAACAACTCAATGATTAGATGTTGATTTGGTAGTAAAAACTCTTAATGATAGGATGAGCACATATTATGTTTGTAGATCCTATCTAACAAAATATTGTGCGAAAATCATCATGTTAATTATTTTATTCTTCTTCTACATAAACATTATGTAACTTTGGGTATATATTATATCTATCAGTATAGAGCCCATATAATTTTTTTAGGAAGGGAAGATACATTCGACATTACCAATACACCATCAATTGTCTATCAGTGTTACAATGAACCTAAGAAAGAATTGAAAATTACATCTATCGTAGGGGTTTTCCTACATATTCATGTAGTATATTAATCTCAAATGTTTAGGGAGAAACAGAAATTTTAAAATTTGGGTTTTACATGAGAATATGTTGATATATTTCTTGAGTACATCTCTAGTATTCCCTTAAAATGTTATGTTGAGTTTTTAATCGAACACATACAAGTTTTGATAAAAATTTCAATGATTCCATGTAGAACATACTCGATTGACTTGTTGTACATAAAGAACCGAATTATATAGAATCTAAATATGGTTTAAATTTATCCTAGTTCTTCACTATAGGTTCTTCATGTTCTTTTTTTAAGAAGGAATAGGGTTTACTGCATTTTTTCATTGATTATCAGGAACTTATCAAGATCAGTATTGAAAAAAAATTATCTTATATAGTGTATTCATTATTTGTTTGATCAATTATGAGGAGCTATATATTTTACGATGATTTATCTTTATTTAGTATATGATATGTTAAGGATCAAGGGGGAAGATATACCAATTAAATCCTTCCATATGAGGTATGAACATTATTAATTAATATTAATTCCATTTGGACTTACCAATGATCTAACTATATTCATGGATTTAAGGAATATGGTATTTAGAGACAACCAAGATCAGTTGATAGTTGTATTTATAAAAAATATTATAATGTATTCGTAGATAAAGGATGAGAATTAAGAATATTTTAGAAGTATGTTTAAGACCATGGATAGGTATAAGTTCAATGATAAATTTATCAGTTGTGACTTTTAGCGTCAAGAAGATTCATTTTTACGTCATATATTCTCAAGTAAGGGTATATCGGTGGATCATTCAGTGGTGTAAGTTATTGAATAGTGGACTAGAATAACCATGGTAACAAAATCCATAGTTTTTTGGTAGGTTGGATACTACCTACAAATTGTGAGAAGGTTCTAACAACATTCTAATCTAGTAACTATTTTGACTCAAAAGGGGGTCAAATTCTTATGGATATATGAATGTGAGAGAAATTTTAAAGAATTGGAAAAAGGTCTGTTGGAATTCCTATACTTAAACTACCCTATAGTGTATAAGTATTTATGATATATAGTGACACGTCAATTAAGGGACCTAGATATTTACACATAGATAATAAACATGTGATAGAAAATACCTATTTAAAATTAAAAATTCTTGATCAAAATTATGCAAATTATGATTTAGAGTTGAAAGCTATGATTATTGCATCAGAGATATGGTGAAATTATTTTTATGGTGAAAGTATTGATATATATAATGATAATAACATCTTGATGTATATATATATATAGTATTAGTTGAATTGGTGCTAAAACGATGGTTGGAGTTGATCAATTATTATGACAACTCAATACAGCACCACCCCCGAAAGGAAAACATGGTACACGATTCTCTACATTGGAATGATCTTATATGTTTTTCTTTGATTTGGATTGAAATTGATCCGATATTTAGGGATTTTTAGAATATGTATCTTTGAATCATGGGGAAAGAGAAAATATCATATCTTTATTAGATGAATGTCCGTCTATCCAACCATAGGAGTAAAAAAGAAGGCATGAAAAGAAGATGTGTAATTACAGAAGAAAGTGAGGGATGTTCCTAAATAAACCCAAGATAATGATGGAATAATGAGGTTCAAGAATTTAGTATGTTCCTCATCAATTCCAATATTGAAGAAGTATATTTTGGATGATGCATGATGTTCACCATTATCAACTTATTCAGGATGTATTAAGATGTATAGATATTTGAAAGCGTATTTATGGGGGGATAATATGAAGTGGGATATTTCAAAGTATGTATATTATTGCTTTATATGTCTATAGGTTAAGGATGAGAGAATGAATTCTAAGGGAATGTTATAACTATTACACATATTATAATGGAAATGGGAAAAACACAACGTGTTTCATCAATGTATTCTAAAAATATAAAAAGTAATTAATGATATTTGAGTTATAAGTGATATCCTTATAAAGTTATCACACTTAATTTCAATCAGATAATATTTCCCTCTGTATCATCATTCTAAATATATACATTATATAAGTGGTATGTTTTCATAGAGTACCACATTCTGTTGTATCTGATCTAGATATAAGGTTAACCTTGAGGTTCTTGTGATTTATTCATCAAGATCTTGATATAGAGTTAATTTTTGAAATTTCGTATCATCCTTTGATAGATGGTTAATCTAAGTGGATCATTCATACACTTTGAGAGATATTAAGATCTTTCTATATGGATTTAAAAGGACATTGGGATCAATACATTTCGTTTCTCAATGGATTTCAAAGGACATTGTGATACTGTACAGTTTAAGGGTTGTACGGTTTCTCACTTTTCCTCAAAGTGTTTGGAAATAAAAAATTTAATTTTCAATTATTCATATGGAGTCTTATATGGAAATAAGTGGAAAATAAATACATGATAGAATGAAGTTAGTGAAAGAAATATATTAGAACCTAATCTATATGAGGAAGTGGCAGGGATGTTTAGAGCCATTGAATGGGTAATAAAGGTATTTAATAGGGGATAAAAAAGTTATGCGGAATATTTTTTATGAAATGTAGAGTTTAAAGTTAGTGAAGAGAAGTTCCGATGAATATATACTTGAAATAAGGTAATGATAGTTGGAAATAAGGGAATTATGGGGCCAAGATTTATTTACCACCTATATACTCTTATTTATATTTTTTTAATTGCTTATTGCTTGGAACATCAATGAATATATCACATGATACTAATGTGATCCATGTATCTCTCCCAAAAAATTTAATACCTTGTCCCTCACATCTAATAAACTCAATGATCATACTATTGGGGAAAGATATTTCTTATTATGAATGATATGTGGATTTCAACATTATAGATATAAAGTTATACAAAAAAAGACCACTCACCTTATCAAATTTTTAGGGTGAAACAATAAATTTGGTGATGCAACTTGGGAGATTGAATATGAGATCCTGTAGAAGAATCCTCCGTTTTTTGAATCATTGCGATGGAGTTTATCGGTAAAATTTCTTATTAGGGGGTATAATGTAATAACCAAAAAATTTATGATGTATTTCTCTTTAAATAAACTTAATTTATTTCAACAGATTATAACACACACAACAATGATTTGAAAGGAATTGTGGAACACTAATTGATAAATTTGGTGGTATGAATAAGAATAATTGAAATTTTCAATTTACATGTATATGTTTTAGACAAATAAAATATATCTATGAATAATTAATTATTTTTTAGTAATTTCCTTATATGATTCAAAAAAAAATTCCTCAAAAATAGTTTATATAGATTTCTGTAATAAAATATATAGTATGTTTCTATCACTTTATGAAACTTTCATGAGATAAATGAACATCCATTTTATATAACCATTTAATATCTATCTTAGTGATAATTTTTATTAATTTTTTGAATCGATTTTTTTATCAATAGTGAAAAGGTATGATTTTTTTGAAAACTTTTTTATTCCCATAAAACATTTACATTGATATTTTTTGTATTTTTTAAAATGTAACGCATGTTCATTTATATTATTAATAATCCAATTATGTTAATTGAAATTTATTTTATACTGCATTTTTTATAAATCTTTTTCACTTTTTAAAATGTTTTTTCTGAAAAAGAACTTCTCATTACACTGTTTGTGATTAATTTGAAATTAAAACCCAAAATTATGTGAATTTAAACTCAAAATTTGGATTCCATATTTTTAATCATGAGGACTAATTTTATTAAATAGTTACCTTTTATTTTTCTATTATCATGATAACCCTTGGTGAATATTTTTCACCACATTAAAAATAGTAAATAGGGTTAAAGCATTAAGATAAGGATTTGAAATTTTTCTAGAACATTCATTTACCCTATTGTATGATGGGATTAATTCCACGTCCATAGAATCCTTGAATATATTTTCATTATGTTCAATATTTCATTCGTATTGACATTTATATTATTTTAATAAACGAATATATAAAAAATGTCACTCACTTGAGTTTAATATATCTAATATTTCTTCATACTCATTAAAATGAGGATATATTTAGATTTATTCATTTATTTGAAATATGAATTATTTTTTTATCATGATATTTTATTTTTAATTTTTAGTGATGAAAAAATTACCTTAAAATCTTATAAAACACTGACAGAATGCTTGTGCAAAGAATGTAAAATTAAATGTAATTAATTTTAAAAATATTTAAACTACTGTTTTTTTGTGAATATTGGTTTTTAATAATATTTGTAGTAATTAATAATTTATTATTAATGTTTTAAATGGTTATATTATAATTACATATTTTTTTATAATGTATTTAAGTCAAATAAATAAATATTGTAAATAATGACAGAATTTAAATTTTATAAAAATTAATATTTTATATAATATATCAAAAATCATAAAGATCATATAATATGAAAATTAATATTATAATTAGTCTAAAATCCTATCCTATTGACATTAATGAGTTAAATTTTTACTTATCACTAATGTTATTAACTTTTATGTTTGAAAAATTCATTTTCATGGTTAATGTTAAAACAGGTTTACTAAGGGTAAATCAAAAAGAATGATGGTTAAAATGCCAAAAATACATTCTTAAACCCAATTTTAGGGTTTTATTTCTACATTAAACTTGTCAATATATAATATGACCCATTTTAGATCCATTTTTTCAAAAAGTTAATTAATAATATTTTAAAATATTTTAAACTTTATAAGTGTTCCAGTCAACATAATTATAAAAGGGAACCTCATCCCCTCACTTACTCACACCTTTTGAACCTTTTTTATCAAAAAATTCATAACAAAATTCTTTAAAACATCTTTATATTTTAGCTATATGTTATTTACTTCCCCAATGACCATAACAGGGGTCCTTAATAAGAGATCTAAAGGAGTTCTATCAAATAATAGTTAATAACCATAACCAATCACTTTCTTATATTACTTCTTATTTTAAGTTATTTAAATCTATGTAATTTATAATTAAAAATTAATTTTTATATCCAAAATATAATTAAATTTTATTATTATTTTTAAACCACCATTATCCACCCTATTTTCTCCCAAATTGGAAGATAAATTATTTCTTATGCCTATGTGTGGACTATAACATCCATGTAGAGATACAATTCATTTTCCATCACAAAATTTAATGGATGGTTATTGTTATGGTATTAATGATTATATATTATATTTATGAAATAATTATGAGTCTTTATATATAATATCATCTCTAAATTCATACCATCCCATATGTTGAAAAATGAGAACATCGCTCATGCTTATGTGTAGACTACCACCTCAATATAGAAATATTGTTCGTTCATCATTTAATATTTACATGGATAGTAATAAAGATTGAATTAATAACTATATGTTTTATATATGATATAATAATGATTTTTATATTCTAATTATAATTTACCTATCTTTATCTCCAACTTTTAAAAAGTAAAAATAGCCTTCATGCCTGGGTATGACATACCATCTCAATGAACAATGTAATTCATTTTTTTATATCTAGTTTTTATGGATGATTAAAAAAATTATATAATAAACATATGTTAATTTTAAATCATTATTAAAATTATTGATATTATGGAACCATGATCAAAGTATATATACCAAAGCAACAAAATAGTAGCATACATGAAAAATGAAACTGTTCAGAATAGTGATTTTAATAATGAATTGTTAATAAATTAGTGATAAAATATAATTACTAAGTAATATTTGGTTTGATATATGTAATTATGGTTTTGGGATAGATATATAAAATGTAAATATTTATTATATATAATTTTCAAACAAATGTGACGGAATTCAATCCCAAGGTAAGAGTTTATTTTGCAATCTCTACATTTTTCTAGATTGTTTATGTTTAAGTCTCTATTTGAGGAATTATTTCATATTTATATCCTAAAAACAATATATATTCTTATAATATAGTTCTATTAGTTAATTAAGATTTTTCACTTCATTTCCGTCTCTCTAATTACTCAAGATACTAAAATTATGTTTTTAAGGAAACCTGACGTTGTTTTCCATCTCTATTAGAAATATTGTTTTTCCATGTCCATATTTTTCCTTAAATGTTTTGAAGAGTTTTTTACCATTATGAAATAATTTATTGAAGAAATTATTTCCAATTTTTAATTTTTATTGAATTTTTTAAATGTAATATTATTTTTATTTAATAAATTACGTACTTTTTTACATTTTACAAAAAATGTGAAAGAAATATTTTTTTTTTCAGGTATAGGGAAAGAAAAAAATCTACCACTATTATAAACACCTACTACATTGAAGATAAAATATTAATTTTAAAATGTCAATTTCAATGAAATTTCTTCTTTAATATTTTGAAATGTTTTATATTTTAAATAAGTGATTTCATAGTGAGAAGGGTATCTTCCTAAAGATATATTTTGGTGATCCTTTAAAGTATTTCCATATATGTAAACATTATGTAATGAATATTATGGATAGTAAGGATACAATATAATGATACCATACACCATACTTCTAGGGGTAGTTTTATATCAGTTTGACTGGGGAAATCATAGACATTATGGCATCCTTTTTCTTCCAATACATATAGATATTTTTTATAAGGCATGTTGTTAATGTTGTATTATTAATTTATATAATTAATTAATTGGACATATTAAGTGATGGGTGGATCCTAGAATCTCATATCATAGTGAAAAATCAGTAGGATTCATGAGATATAATAGTTTTTTTTGTCCAAGCCCATACCCATTTATATAGACGTCTTTTCATGAGACCTTGACGATAAGATAAAGACTATCTTCATTGTAATTATATCATTATGAAATTATTTTTTTATTTCCATGTGAATATTTGAATATTTATGATATCAATGGATAAATTTTAATCCCATATGATTATTTAAATGGAATTATCGGATCATCATTTATTCATGCAATATTTTTCGTGTCTTATTTATTCCATGGTAGCTTCTATTTTATGCATACCATTACTATGATTAAAATCTCATTCCTTTCTTATGTTTCATTACCCTTTGATTATAATATGTATTTTATTATTTATATGAAATGATATTCTAATGTTAATAATGATGTTATAAAAGGAAAAAAGATTATTTTATTTTTTCAAATTAAATGCCATATTTAATTATGTATCTAGTTTTTCTTTATGACTTAACTATTCTATATTTTGTGATTCAATAACTTGTATATAGTATATAAGTATTAATTTGAAAACTGGAACTAGGTTACAAGGGTCTAGGATTTTACAATAGCCTGAGATATTTAATAGTTAGGCATGTAGTCTTAGTCCTACTCATCGTACTATGTGTGAGGATCAATTCGAGCTTCAACTATCATTTTTTTAGAGTGATTGTCCATATGAAACCATCTCAATAACTGGTACATCTAATATTTTGTTTTACTTATCATTTCATGTGATCACGTTGTTCCTCTGGGAAGGTGTTTAAACTCAGTGTTTTGAGACAAAAAAACCAGAAACATGGTTAGTGTAGGGTTTGTATAACTATACAAAAACTATGTGAGTATGGCTATCATTTTGACCTTATAAAATTTTAATCATAAATCATGGTTTTTTAGACCATTTAACACCCCATGGGGAAATTATTTAGACTATTTGAGGTAGAAAATGGACCCACATATTTGGAAACCATTTTTTTCCAACTGTGTAGCCAAACCATGCGGCCATATCGAAACAATTAAAAAGTAGTGTTTTAACCATTTACCTTATTTCTTTCTTAATGTTTAGGGGATACTTTTTCTACCCTATTCATTTATAATCTTCTATTTAGATGTAGATATCTTATGCCTAATTATTTGTGAGTTTCTCTTGGAAATATTGGAGGTTTGTCTTGATGTGTGTCTATTTTTTCTTGATTTCTTCCTTTTCCCCTTGTACTTGGTATTTCTTCAATTTTTATGTATATATGAAACCCTAGTGGGGTTTTTAGCTAAAAATAGGTTGTTTAATGGGGTTTTAATTTTATATCTTGTGTTTTAGGTGTGTATGGCCTTGTAATTCCATGTTTTTGTGATCATGGTCAAGGGAGATGAGTTTTGGACAAAATATAAGGTAGGTATCTTAATTTAACAGTGTTTTCCAAAGAATAACATTAAATTTAAAATATAATTTTATTTTTGTATTTATAATTAAAATTATATCTTTTATGATTAATATTTATTCTATGATTTAGTATTTTGAAGGATTGGATTATGAATTTTTAGGTTTAAATTTTGTTTTCCAAATGGGGGTGTCTTGTATTCCAACCAATTCTCTAATAAAAAGGCTCAATGTGGTTTTGTTATTCAAGAAGGTTTTATAATGTGGTTATGGAAATGATTTTACCTTGGAAATGGTTATTTGATAAAATTGTAAATTTCCATTTATGAAATGTCTTATGTTATAACTTCATTGATATGGGAACTTGTTTTTGAATGTGTTGTCTTGGAGAAGAACATGAGTTAACTGGGGTGTGAGCAAGGGGTTTGTTCGAGGGACTTTGTGATCCATCTGAGGGATGATCACTTGAACTTTACTTATAGTTTTTCTAACTGGTTATGTGATCCATTGAAGGGCGGACTATGTAAGCCTCAGATTTTATTTCCAATGGACCGTGAGATTGTTTTAGGAATGCCATGTGAGCTCCCATGATTGTCTAGGGAACACAATCATTGATTACATTCCTTATCATTCTAGCATACTTTTATACCCACTCATGATATTCCTAATTGTTAGAGACGTAGGTTTAAATTACTCATTCTAGATTTGTTTATATTGTTTATTAGTTTTATTAGTTCCATTTTTATGTAATGAAATGTGTTTTTCCCATTTTTTCATTTACATCATACTTGTAATTTTATATTGTTGTTCATGATACATTTGATTATTCCTTGTGAGATATGTTGATTATATTGATACTTGAGCCTTTTTTATTTTATCATTGTTTTAATGTTCTTATGAAAAATCATTTCTATTTGAAGTAGAAACTTGAAGGGATTTCAAATGTTTATTTAAAAGTTGTATTTTTTTCAAAGTGGTTTGGTTTTGAATGTTGATTTAAAATAGGTTTATTTTTATCAGTGGTAAAATACATGAACATATTATTGATGGTATCTTATTGGGATTAGAGTCTCACACCCTAATTTTTCCCTTTGGGTGTTTTAAGATTTGTTTTTTAAAGACACAATTAAGGGAAAGGGAGCCTTGTTCTAGGGTGCCTCTTCTTGATTTAATTCATCTATTTTTTCGAAAGAGGAGATATAGCCTCGTAGTGATTGGACCATATAGAATAACTTTTCATAGTTTAATCTATTTAATTATACATTGGGCCTTGTTTGAGATTGTTCCCATTATTTTATGTTTGGGGTTTTGTTCATGAGATAACGTGTACGTATATGGTCTTCTCTGGCTTGTTTTTTGTTATGAATTTTTATGTTTGTGGTATATTTTTTATCTTGTGTTTTTTACTATAATTATTTAGGTGTATATATATCATTTTAATAATGTTTTATAATGGTTTAATTGTAGTGAAATCGTTCCCAAATGATAGTTGGTTATGCCCAGATCTTGTCGTCGTCCTATAGTGATTGAGAATGTTCCTCATGCCATGTGGCTTATAGTAGACCAACTAGTGTCATCTAAACCAATCTCCTCAGCAAACCCTTCAAATTATGGTATAACAATGATAATGTAAGAATGTACTAAATATAACCACCTCAAGGAATACAAATACAACATAACATTTCTTAAAGAGTTACACCAAAGATCCATTAAATTCAATCCAAACCATCTAAACTAAAATGTATGAATAAAACATGAAAAAGAAGTCTCCATGTGCCTAATAGTAACCTCCAAGACATACCAAACCAAAGGCTAAAATAAAAAGAGATGTCAGCATGCAACAAGATACTATTCACTTTACCTAGATCATAAAATACAATATCTAAAACATCTAAAATGAAAAAAATAGGGTGTAATCAAAATTCCCTATTGGAAACCACCATAGAGTCTATATAACAATAAATATTAAGAAAGAAGTCATTCTACCTTTGAAAACTAAAAATGTTTTACAATGAACATTCACAAATTAGAACACATTTTTAAATCATTTTAATTTGTTTTTTCATAAAATCATTTCATATCAATAAATAAAATAATATGAAAATTATAAGTGATAAAACATGAAAACATATCCACACCCTAAGGTAAACAAGTAAGCACATATCTATCAAATAATTCATCTGTATATACAATGTTATATAACCTATGTGAAAAAATTTGAGAAACTACCTATCCAAAAAATAATAATTTCATAAAAAACTATAACTGAAAAAGCACAACATTTAGGGCCCCAGCCAATGGGAATACATACTAGGAAAAAATATCCTACCATAGGTAGAAGTTGGTACCAACCAATATCAATTCCTTCCACATTCTATTGATATCATAAACCATCCCCTACTGGTGCCACACACAGAAGGTTCACCTATGTCCCTTTCCTGATGTACCCAAGGTTCCCAATGTGCCATGTTTTTCAAAACTAATTTCAAATGATGTGATCACTTTTTGGAAAACATTTTCAAATAAAATTCAATCTTCTTCAGTGTTTTAAAACCCATCTCTAATAAAATACGACCATTTAAATGATTCATCAAACACTTTGTCTAAAACCCCCAGTTTTAATCAAAACCATTTTGAAAAAATGCATCCGTCAAATAAATCCAATGAAACCATAAATTACATAAATTTAGTGAATAACTTTAAGTAATTTTACAAGACCAATAAGCAATATATATAATTAAAACATTGTACAGAAACACCAACCTTAAAACAGAAGTAGCATAAACCTACCTAGAAAATGGATATCTGGATGGATAGATTAGGTCCTCATGATCTTATGTTATTACACCATGAGATTTTGTAAAATATTTTTTTCAAATTAATTTAATATTTTTGATAATGAATATTTCACACAAAATTAAAAATAGTTTTTTTATATTAAAGTACTATGTCTGGATTGTGTCATAAACAACCCCAAGTTATTTTTTCACTAAATGAAACGTAAACTTTGGATTTATATACATGGAACACTAACTTAATCTTACATTATAATATAGATTGACTTTACTTGATGGCTTGTTTAACAAACAAGAGCGAGTTTTATCGAACAATAAAATATTATTAAAAATATTATTATTTAAAATGATAAGATATAACATAGACGTTGTGTTGGCGGTTATGATTAGTATCAACTAACTTATGAAAATACCTGGTTGAATTAAATGGTTACAAATTAATTTGAAATGTATATAAGAACCAATTGAATAGAAAAGAAATTTAATTATAATCACTATATTTATGCCCACAAAAGAATTTTTTCTTAATATATTTAATTAATTACTATTGGTGACTAACATTAATGAAATACATATTTTATATATTCAATCAAATCTTTTTAAATTAATCTATCATAATTTATTATTATAGTTTGAGAACAAACCAAATATTACACATATTTTTTTTATAAAAGCTGTTTTGACACCTCTAAATGGTTATCCTATTTTAAACTTAAATTTTAGAAGTTATATAGATTCTATAAGTCAAAATAATATTAATTTTATAAATATAAACATAAAAATTAATTTTTTGGGGGATTTTTGGTATTTTTACTTGAAATTTCATTTATCGATGAATAGTGAAAATACTAAATTTTCTTTGTAAACTATTTTTTTATTTAATTAATTTATAAGGATAATTATATTTATAATTTTTTTTAAGTAAAATTATATAAATAATACATCAATTAATATAATTTAGGTCATTGGGATCAATTTAACTTTGAAATTAGATATAACAATGCAGTAAGGTTTTGAAAAATTTTACTCTAAAAACCCATATTGTCATCGCGTCTATGGGATTAATTTTAAATTAATTTCTACCACTATTGTGATTTTAATTTGTAAAAAATGGTTTCAATTTTTATAATAAAAAAATTATCATCTCTAATAAGTTATACATTGTTTTTCACCCAGAATGTTAGTGAATGTAATTAAAATTAATTACAACCATTAAGAGGGAAATAGGTTTAACAACAGACTAAATCTTAAACTTAAAGTCCAATTTGACATAGAAACTTGTACAAAAGACATTGTAGATACATATTTCGACTATATCCTTTCATGTTTCACATTTTATGAGTATGTGGGATGAAATTCAATAAAATTCCATATTTCCTAAATAATTAAAGGAAAAAAGACAAGAAATAAACTTTCCTTACCATTAACATTTATAAAAAATTATGAAATGAAAAAACATATTTTCAGTTATAAATAACCTTTTGAAATATAAAATAGTTATTTTGATCATAATTATTTATCATTAATTTATATAGATTAATTACTTACAATAACAATTTAACAGACGCTTACACATAGATTATTTAGTTAATAATTAAATTAAATAAATGATCTTAAAAACATTAAAAGTAATGAAAATTTATTTAATTATTGTATTCTATTATATTTTTATATGACTAAATAATGTTACACATATTTTAACATAATATATTTTAATTCCAATAATGTATTGATATTTTTTAATTATACCTAAATTAATAACATCGAAATTTAATTTGATGTTATTTTAAAATAAATTATATTTCATTATAAAAGTTAAAATTAATAAAATCTGTAAATTATTCCAAGTAATTTTTAAAGTTAATAAATATAAAATATAGTAAATTTTTTCACTAAATGTTCTTTTATAATGAACATATAGACCCCTAAATAATAAAAACATTGTTATCCTGGTTTAGGTTCATGTAGTGTTTTTTTTGTTACATGCGCTTGTTTAAAAATTAAATTCATAATATCTAGAGTTTTTTATTTTGTAAACTATATATTATATTTATAATGTATTGGAAATATATTTTATAATAAATAAAACCTGAATTTCATCTTAATGTTTAAATTAAATAGTTCAAAAAACTTGTTACCTAAATGAAAAACCAAAATTAATAATATAAGAAAACATAATGACTAATGAAAAAAATTATAAAAAATAACATATTTTTATATAGTGGTGATTTTTTAGGCCAGAAATTCACTTTAATCCATTATTTTTTAATTTTTTAGAAACATGAGGTAAGGGAGACCTCCCATTAGTGATTACTTTTTGGTATTCAAAAAATTGTCACCCCCCCCCCACATTAAAAATTAAATTCACTCATACCATTCCTCACACATATCAAGCCACAGTGGCTCATCCGACATATTCCCCATTACTCTCCCACATACCTCCCCTAATCCTATAATCCTCACTTTTAGAATAAATCCATCCATGTATTCTCTTTAGTGAAAACAAAAAGAAGTTACCAAAAAGAATAGGTTACATCCTTCCTCAAGCTCCTTTGTTTTCTTTTCATTATCCACCCCCTAAAATATTATAATTCCATTCATATATAACAACTATAGTATCATAAATATAATTATTTTTTTATTATTCTTAGGTTTAAACCGAAACATTCACAAAATTCAACCTAATGGGTAATAAAAATATGGTTGTTGTGTACGGTGAACTACCTCCCCAGGAAACGAAATTGATCATTTTTCCTTTACCACCTCTACTTGTTCGAAATTGTGATGAAATATATATTTTTATATAATATATATAAATTTTTTAATTTTTTTAATTTTTATTTAATTATTATATGACATATACCTTTATTATTTCCTTTTAAATAAATATGATAATTTGTTTTTGGGGAAGTGTGGACTATTGCCTCTTTAAAGCGATGTGATGTGTTCACAATTTATGGTAAATTTATTAATTATGGGGCTATTAAATGTATATGATATATAAAACATAATAATTATAATTTTATGATATTATAAATATATATGTGTATATTTTATTTACTTCATTTCTTTCAATAAGATGATTAAATAGAAACAAAATTCATGTGTACATATGGCCTACCATCTCCATGAACAATGTATTTAATTTAATATTTGTATCATTTATATATTAAAATAAATAATTATATACTAAATACATATGATATTTCAATATTTTATTTAATTATGGATATCATTATATAACTATGAGGACCAAACATATAACAAATCAAGACACATTAAAAAACAAAGATATTATTACCCAAAACATAATATTAACATTGATTTGCTAAAAAGGGTAACAAAAATTTAACATAAAATCATATATGGTATTATATAAAATAAATTATTTATTTGGAGGATGTATAATAAAATTTTGTTTATTATAAATGAGGTTTATATGAGTAATAATAGATTAAAGACGTATGGTGTGGCTATTTCCAGTCTCACTTTTATTTCTATGAGATATATGTCTTATTTACCACTCATTTATTTTGTGTGGTGTATATACTGCCCATGAATATATTATAAGAATATTTTCTTTATTGCAATGGGTATTCACATATCAATTTTTTGAACACTCTTTTATATGGTTTATTTTACAAATTTTACCAAATACATAATGTGGTTTGGCACAATTTAACATCTTTCATAAACTGCCATGAATTTATTAAAAATCATGTTTTCAAAAAAAAAATCAATTTTTTTAATATTATATTATGAACTCATTTCCACTAAAAAGTGATTTTAAAATTTTTTATTTACATTAAGTAATACTTTATATGTTTTCAAATTGTTTTCAATAATTCATAATAAGTTTTCCAAAAAATTATAAGGATTTCAAAGAATACATAATAATAATTTATCTTTTGTTTAATGAAATTTATTTTGTAATGTTTTTTAAAGGAATTTGTCAAAGATGAAATGATATCTTCCTCAATAATTTTTTTTAAATTATATATAAAAATTATTTACCGTCTAATATGACATTCATTGGTGATTATCATGCATTTTTTTAGAAATGATCTGAAGGATACATTCATATTATTTCATTTATTGGTTTAGGTTTTGATGGCAAGATTTTTATAATACACATTTCTCTTTCATAGGTTATATGTCTATAAATCCTATTTGTTTTCCATTGATTATATGTTTATGAAACCAAATTCTATTCACGGGTTATTATTTTATAAAATTATTAGGAAACATGCCTATTTTATAAAGGTTTTGATATAATTAAAATTTTAGGATATCCATTTCATTTCATGGGTTATCATAAGATTGTTTAAGATATTGTAGAGCATGAATGTATGGTTTAATTATGATATGGGTGGGACATAAATTTCCCTCCAATGAATTGGGTAATGATAAATGGTATATGATATCAAAGGGTACACAAGTTTTATCCCAAACCTGATAATAAGATGGTACATGGGTAAAAGCCCCAGCCAAAAAAAAAAGAAGGTACGCTGGTTCTAGACCAAGATAGAATATAATCCGGTGTATGGTTTGTAGCCCAAGACAAAATGTTTGTGGGTATACATGTTATAGCCCAATCCAAAAAATAATAGGGTACACAGGTTGTTTTCTCAATCCTAAAGAAAGAGTATGGAATATTATTCCAATATAAACATGTTATTTAGGTTATAGTAGGTAGCCTTAAAATAAGATTTTATATGATTATGTTTAATCTATAATTACATGTCTTATTCTTCAGTTATTATTTTATGGGTTATAATCTAGATAATTTTACGTATCATGTCTCATGAATGACTAATATTTATTCCATGATTCATGTTTATGATCTTTTATATGTATGGTATAATATTATAATGTTATGATCAAATTCTCATACTAGTATACTCACATTTATTCTTACAAATCGCCCCTATTTATCCTTAATGAGCTTCTAATATCACCTCTTTTATTATTTATTTACCTATATATTTCATTTATGATATTTATAAGAGGTGTTTAGTTATTAGAGATCTTAGTGGGAGATAATTTGTCTCATTCATATACTAGTGTTTATGTTTCCATGTTTCCAAAGGTACTAAACAAATATGGTCTTTGGGTATCAATTTGGTAATGAATTATGTATTCCAAAAAATTTATAAAATGTATATATATGTTAAGCATGATTTGTTAATGTTGGTATCATAGAAAATGTTTTTCCGTCCTTTGGAAACATAGATGATGAAAAAATATCAAGATTCCTTCAAAAATTTCTAAGGATATGTCAGTGTATGCCTCTAAGGATAAGTTTAATGATGGGGAAAAGTATAGTTAAATATCATGTAATTTTGATAAAGGATGTAGTGAGTGGTTACATACAATTACATCAATGGCTTGAAACTAAAAGTGGATGTGGATCGAGAATAGATGTTCTTATGGGTAAATTCTCTAAAAAGGTTTGTCGGGGCTCACTCAAGTGTATCCTTGTATATAACAGTAGGCCTTGCTGCAAAACTAGTTTGATCCTCCTAAGGGATATGCTTTGTGAATTCATGAAATCTAGATAAACCATCTTAATGATTTTAATAAAATATTACTAGGAATAAACTAGAATAAACTAAAGGTTTCATAGATTGAAGAATTAATTTTCATGATTTAGACATCCTGTATGTTATTTTTCAGGATTATGAGGTTTTATTCTATGACAAATGTTTCTCAAACTATGATTTCAAGATTTAGTCAATGGATAGAACTAGAAGAAACTAGGTTATAATTGAATATTTCATATACAAAATGTATGGGAATTATACAAATATATGTCCCATGTGGAGATCACAATAACAACATCTGGAAAGGGGTACAAGTATTAGTAATACTTCTAAAGGTAAAGGGATAAAAAATGACATGTGAAAGGTGTGGGATATTTTTCATGACCCCATCCCCACAAGTTTCACCCCACCTAGAGATAGACATCATATTCAAATCAACCAACTCCTTCTCAAAATCAAATATAGAAGATAATCCAAAATGAACATTGGAGCATGCCTATCATGGGGCGTGGACAAAAACAATTATATTTTTTTCCTAGTGCAGCACAATGTCCAACTAGGGTCATCTCTCTTGAAGTGACTTCTCAATGTAGTTCACTTACTTTATCTAATTAACCTATTCTATCTCATTTTTTTGTTATTTTATTAAATTAATGTGATGAATTTTTTTTTGGGTTTTTGATTATTTAAAATAATGACATGTGAAGTAAGAATTCTAAATTTTTAGTAAGTTGAATGTCTAAAAAGAATGAATTAATAATAAAGAACATGGTTTTGGGGTTTAGTTAGGGATTCAATCATTATTCTCCTTTATATCATTGATTCTAATTTGGTAACTCAAACATGAAATATCATGTTTAAATCACTATTGTTTTCGAGAATAGAAATAACTAGAGTTGAATGACAATATGGACCGTCACCCAATCGGGGAAATTCACCTCTTCCAAGGATACTACTCAAGTCTATCAAAAATTTAGAATAAAATTTAACTAAAATTCAAGAATACATTGACCTCCCCCCGAGCCAAGACTCGGGGTTAGCATCTCATTTATAAGAGTATGATATCACAATGGTGGATAGATGGGAGGATAGAGAGAGAGAGAGGGAGGGAGTGATAAATAATTTATAAATAATGTGAGAATGATAATAATAATAATAATAATAATAATATTTATTATTAATATTATAAATTAATAAAATAGTTTTTGAAAAAGGAGATGGAGAAAATAAAATAGATTTAAAATAAAAATTTGATAATTATAATAATGATAATGATAATTATAATAATATTATTATTATTATTATTAATATCGATAATAATATCAATTATTAAAATATGATAATTGATAAAAAATAATTCTAGGAAGGATAGAGAAACAGAACTGCATTAATTAATTAAACTAAAATTTGAATTACAATTAAAAACTAAACTAAGACAAAACTAAAATGAAAATAAAATAAAAAGAAGAAATGAGGGGGGAATCGAGTAGAATCAGTGGCATGTGCCCTGGTGGGATCCCTCCTTGGTTGTGGGTGTCGAGCTGATGATTTGAGAAGGAGGCGAGGGCCTCCTTTTATAGGAATATTTCTGTCCTCTGATTGTTTGCATGTTGTTGGACCATTAAATTGCCAATTCATGCATGGACCCCTTATTCAAAGTAATCTAAACATATATTTTCTGTTAAACTTCAAAATTTCAGCTCATTTGTACCCTGGATGAATAAGTTATGAATTTTTCATTAGCGGTTTTGTATTTCGACACAGCTTCCAAGAAGTTTCCTTCAAAAATATAACCTCCAATTATAGAATTAATGACTTCAAAACTCCACAAAATTTTATTAATTTCCAGACCTATCTATCTTAGTGCTATCCCAGGTGGAATAACCTCAAATGGATGTGTTTAGGCTGAGTTGTGGTTCTGTTATAATGGTGGGGTCCACACTGTCTGCCTGGAAAAATCAAAAACTTCATTGATTTTTTAAGCCCTTTAGATTATCAAATTAGCTCTTGGTCCAAAAGAAAAAGTTGAAGGAAATAAAATCAGGATTCTAAAAGAAGAATCATAAAATTTGGAATTATATTTTTTATGAAATGGAAAAAATACCCTTGTGGTAAAAATCTGTCCAAAATCTAGAATTATGAACTTTTCAGAATTTTTTCTCATTTTCATTTTAAAAATTAATGTACTAATTATTATTATTTTTAATTGTAAATACGTGGGTTTTATCATTGAAAAATAGTAAAAAATACTCATTATTTGATAAAAAATATGCACATAAATTTTCTTTTTCAAATACCCCCACACTTAAACCATGCTTGTCCCCAAGAAAAAAATCTGAACATGGAAATCAGAGGATACCAAAGTACCAAATATTCAAATTTCAATGCTATATAATCAAAAAAAATTCAATGTGAAATAATACATTCAAAAATCTGAATATAATATCAATTTTATTCCACATTTTTCAAAGAAACAAATAATTCACATATTTTACTTTTCCCCATTGAAAATTGATTGAACTTGTCCCTTTATTCATTCATTCTCATTGATTCATTATTATTAAACATTCCAAGTCATGATTTACCTCACTTTTTATTATTTTCTCTTATCATTCATGATAAAATTCAAGTAGATTTATTCTCATATCATGAGAACATTCTCATAATCCATAGTCTTGTAAATGATCTACTTTCTCAACTTTGTAAAGACAAAAGACACATAAAATCATGAGGACTTGCAATTAAGGTTCAAATAACTCTGCGGCTTAAGGTTGGTAACATTTGATACTTTAAAAATTAATTCTCAATGAAGAGGCTAATCCCTTATGTACAAGGCATTATATCAAATGTAAAAGTGTAATGAAATTCTCCCCTTCAATGTAGAAACACCCACTTCCGAAAACTCAAAGAAAATGTTGGATCAAATTATGCATAATGAATGATTTTTTCACCCTCTTGAATATTATTTTTTTTACTTATGTACTTTTTTTCAATTTTTTAAATTTTGTGATTAGATCAAACCTCACATCTATCACCTAACCACATATGATCAGAATATTTTCGGTCTCGAAAATGGTGATTTTTTCTTCTCTCAAATCACAACCCATTTTTTCTATTTTTTTAGATCTTTTTTGTCATTTTTTTATTTTTTTCAATTAAAGAGGGGAAAAATAGAGTATAATGAATGATTTCACAACCTTTTAAAATTCCCACAATAACACCCCAACACTTCTTCCATACGAAGTATATCATCTCATCCACCATGATTCCCTTTACCCCACACTTCAACTTTAAAATATCATGCAAATACCAAGAGTAGGGTAGGAATGGATAAAAATGGCTTGAAACATTGATCATACCTATAAAGGTCGTTCATGGTCCCAATGGGTTAAAAGAAGGATTCATATAAAGGTGGTATTTCAAAAAATTATCTTTTTAAAGGATGCCTCAATCATTTTAAATGTGTTTTTGCACAGTCATATCTTTGAAATGCTTCAATACATGTTCTGGTCAGTTACATGTCCCAAGATCACTCAAGAAATATGCTCAAGATAAATAGGAAGTACTTGGTCTATAAATCCTCTCATGCATGAGATATATTATATTAGACAATCACTCATGGCATGATTAATAATAACAAATCAATTCAAATAAATTTTAGAAATTTAAAGCATGAAATATGGTTAGGAAATTTCATTTATTTGAATCAGTTAATTCCTTCAAATCAGGAGTTATTATTTCAATATTTATACTTCATTTTAAAAATTAAATTCTTCATTTCAATCATTTAATCATATCAAAATTGATATCTAAAACCTGGAACTATAGGATTCCTAAGAAACTCATGCCTCCTAGACTAGTCAAGTAGAGCATAAACTCAAGTGCGGGTATGAAATTTAAACTTTTAAAGCTCAAAAAATGTTTTTGGAGAAAAATGTATGGAGTTAAAAAGATAGACAATGAAAATGAACTCCCTTTTGAAAATAAACCTTCGGTCCTCATCATTCAATGTTTGGGAATTCCTTCTACCATCATGATCCTACAAAATAAAATTACTTAATTAATCACAAGGATCATTTCATTTAAGCTGAAAATGAAAAGAGGGATAGGGATGCCTGCTACACTACTTCTAAAAAAATAAATTGACATCTTAATTCCTAGAAAGAAATTAAAGATAAATCTTGGTATAATCCACCAGGTGGGCCCTGTATTTTTACTGCCTCTAGAGGGCAGTACCAGCTGTTATCCAAAGTCTGATGGAGGATGATGTTTCTTTGATTTGAACCACCACATGTAGATTTTCCTTACTTGTGATTTATCCTTGTTCTTGAGGAATGATCCATGGATAGAGTACACCATATCCTCCCCCTTCAAAATGATTTATAGCTTGAATGGTGTGGGTATGATGAATTATGAATCATCCTCCATCTTGGTTTCTACTTTTGAAACATCTTCTTCTTTTTCTAAAATTTCCTCAAGGTATGCTGCATCAAAATAATAGTAAACGGGAAAGTAATAGTGTATTTATATTTAAATAAAATTAAAACATGAAGTATTAAGATCAAATTCTTCCCCATCAAAGTAAGCTTATTTTTTCAATGTCTCCTTAGGGAAATTCACTAGCACTTCTTCATGAGCTTCCTTTAATAAATATTCAACATGTCTAGCGAGAACCATATGTTCCTCAATAGGTGGACATATAGCTTCATCTTCTTCCTCCAAGGCATAGCAAAGATTGTTTGATTCGGTATAATAAAAATCCCAAGGATTTATGTAGAATTTTGATTCAATAAAATTAGAAGATATAGAGTCCAAGAATGGCTTAACTCCCTGAGTTGGATCTACTTCAATATCTGCCTCAGTGGTATGTGCCGCTTGGAGTCTGATAGTGGAATGTGAAGGAAAGTAGTCAGGCTCCTCCACCTCGAGTTTGGCCTCAAGTTCAAGGATGTCTTCAGTGAAATATGTAATGACTTGTGGCACTTCCTTCTTGGCATCAATTCTTTTTTATGTCTATATAATGATCATCGACTATCGTCATCAAGTCATTCAGTGAGATCCATGTTGAAATGCATATTTTCTCTAGTTGGACCATTATCATCAGCACATCAGCTCTTCTTTGGAGGGTCTCCTCAGTATAATCCTGTTCTTGCACCTATGAGTAATTTTCAATCCATATAGATTAATGATAATTTGCATTAATCATGGAAATATTTCTTTTAATGAATTGAAATCTAACTATGGTGTGAAAATAGAAAAAGTAAATAGAAGACTTATTGGATCCCCAAAAACGGTGCCAGTTTTGACACACGTCTGTCGTGGGGTGTAGAAAAAAACAATTATATTTTTTTCCTAGTGCGTCACAGTGTCTGACTAGGGTCATATCTCTTGCAAAACCTTCTCAATGTAGTTCAATTACTTTATTTAATTCACCTATTCTATCTCGTTTTGTGGTTTTTTTTATTAAATTAATGTTATGAAAATATTTTTGGGTTTTTGAATATTTAAAATAATGACATGTGAATCAAGAATTATAAATTTATACTAATATTCAAGTCTAAACAGAATGAATTAATAAGAACAAACTTGGTTTTGGGGTTAAGTTTCGGATTCAATCATTATTCTCCTTTATATATTTGATTCTGGTTTGATAAATCAAACATGAAATATCATGTTTAAATCACTATTCTTTTTTAGAAAAGATTTACGTTGAGTTTAATGACAATAGGTACTATCACCCAATCGGGGAAATTCTCCTCTACTAAGAATACTACTCAAGTCTATCACTAATTTGGAATAAATTTTAAAGAAAATTAATGAATACCTTGACCTCCACCTGAGCCAAGACTCGGGGGTAGCCTATAATTTCCTAGAGTATGAGATCACAACGGTGTATAGATGGGAGGATATAGAGAGAGATAGTGGAGGGAGAGAGATATAAATAATTTATAAAGAATGTGATAAATAATAATAATAATAATAATAATAATAATAATAATAATTATTATTATTAATTAAGAAAATAGTTTTTGAAAAAGGAGATGGAGAAAATAAAATAGTTTTAAAATAAGAAAGTGAAAATTATAATAATGATAATGATAATAATATTTATATTAATAATATTATTAATAATAATATTAATAATAGTAATTTTGATAATAAAATATATTATTAAAATAAGATAATTTAAAAACAATAATTGTGGGAAGGATGGAGAAACAGAAATGCATGAATTAATTAATCTAAAATTTGATTTACAATTGAAAACTAAACTAAGACAAAAATAGAATGAAACTAAAATAAAAATATGAAATGAGGGAGGGGGGGAAGAGGAGCAGCAGCGGCCCATTCCCCATTGGGATCCCTCTTTGGCTATGGGTGTCGAGATGATGATTTGAGAAGGAGGTGAGAGCCTCCTTTTATAGGCAGATTTATGTCCTCCAAACCTCTGCGCGTTGTTGGACCATTAAATGGCCAATTCACACGTTGACCCCTTCTTAAAAGTTGTTCCTCAATATATTGTATGTTCACCTTCCAAAGTGAAGCTCATTTGAACACCAGATAAATGAGTAATGAATTTTTCATTGATGGTTTCTTTTTCTGGATGCATCTTCCATGAAGCTTCCTTCAAACATATAACCACCAATTATAGCTTTAATGACTTCAAAACTATACCAAATTTGATGAAGCGCCAGAACTATCTTTTCTATTACAATCCTAGGTGGAAAAACCTCAGATAGATGTGTTTCGGTCAAGTTGTGGTTCCGGTACAATGGTGGTTCCACGCTATCCGCCCCGAAAAATCCTAAACTTCATTGATTTTTAAGCCCTCTGGATGGCCGAATCAGCTCCTGGTCCAGAAGAAAAAGATAAAGGAAATAAAATCTGGATTCAAAAAAAATAATCACTAAATTTGGAATTATATTTTTTATGAAATGACAAAAATACCCTTGTGGTAAAAATCTGTCCAAAATCTAGAGTGATGTACTTTTCAACAAATTTTCTCATTTTTATTCTAAATTTCAAATTCCCCATTATTTTAATAAAACATGTAAATACATGGGGTTTATCATTGAAAAAAACTAAAACAATTTTTATTATTTGATAAAAAATATGCACATAAATTTGCTCTATCAAACATATGTAATGTTATGCATGAAATACAACATCTAAATGGAAAATTGGAAGTACCAAATGAAAATTAAAGATGATTGTGTCCATGAAGCCTAAACAGATCTAGAAGAACCCCATAATAGTGGTAAGAATCTTGATCTCCAAAAAACACTAACTAACTAGAAAATATGTTTACATACACATAGTGTGAGTGTAATTGTCTACTCAATAGTATCCTCCCTAGAGCCTCTCGTGGTAAGGGTTAATAAATCATGATAAAGTACTGTGAACAATAAGTAAAAATAACTCATCACCTAAACAGATCTACTATGTTCATAGCCTCACCACAGTTACTCTAAACAGGTATTTCATACAAGTTCATATAATATAAAAAATGATATCAAGGGTACCACACTACCGCTTCCCCACTGGTTTTCCACTCATCCCTAACATTGCACGTCCTAAGAATATCTCTCCAAAAGGCTTGCCCGAATACACATGGGAGAAGCACCACAACATGCACCCCGTGCAACATACCACCACATCTTTTTAACCAAAAGTAACTAGGTAGTTTTCGAGTACCACCACAACCCATATAATTTTTTATCATGCATTGGGTATTATACCTCAATTCATCACATCCCATACACCATGTTCGGATACTCAAGCCATCATAGCCTATACATGTTATACATATATTAGTCCTTATCAAAATATATCTAGAATACATGTGTGAGAAATAAACAAAATCCATTGTAGCCCTTTATACACATTTATGGGGAAAACTAACTGTCATGAATACCCACACAAGTAACAACCAAGATAAGGGAGTATAGGGCCAAAGGGGGTATTCAACCATCCATCCTCCCAAAGAGATATTGGGGAACCCCCATCCCCCCCATGGCTCACAATCCTTAGGGTGTGGTAACCCTAACCAACAAGGTGGAGTACCATATACAAATAAAAAAATTACACGATATAATATACCTCACAACCTCACTATGGTCATAACCTAGTCTCAAACTCAGATGTAGATAACTACTATATGAATCTTGGATACCTCTCCTAAGATAAGATATCCCATAGACAGACAACCATTTAAAGTGATACATTAAATTACATTATTATTTTTCATCAGTATCACTTTACATGTATTAATTATTTTACCACTAACATATCCAAATTACATTAAATTGTCATTAAAACAATGCATCATGAACTCCATGCATAAAAAAACTAAGTTCATGGATTTATATAATTATAACCTCAGCATTACATCATAGAAATATCCAACCCCATGGGTTAAAATTTTATTCATTATTTGACATCATCACTTTACATATTACCATGTGGTCTAGGAAAACATCCAATGCTACCAAACAAAGGTATACAACCAAGAGCATCCATCTACATTAAGTAGTGGGGGAAAGAAATAATATAAACAAATAACATGTCTTTCAGCTAAATAATATATTAAAATACGGATTAATATTTCATATTAATGGTTGAGATGATCCTAGAACCATTATTTCATTTATATTTTCCTCCCCAACACCAACATACATATACAAATTCATCTCACCACTCTAGGAATAAACTAATTCCACCAAAACTGGGCCACCCCGCTCATCATACCAAAACAACCCTCCAAGATCAACCCCCATTGTCTCACATCACATTTGATCCTCCTCTCCCCAAATAACACAATATCCATCTAATCTCATCCATTGCAGGATCACATCACATCAAAAAAAGTAGGAAACAAATCATAGTAAATGGGATCTTGGCCCTAAAACAAGGCATTCAGCCTTCATACACTGTGATCTCTCATGTATCCAAGGAAAAAGGAACCTAGCCACTAAAATTAAGTAGGAAACTCATGCCCTGTAATTGAAGTATATTTTATCACACAACCAGTTCTTATTCCATCTTTAATTAATTGATATATTAATCACAAGTTCCAACTATAGGAAATATAAGTAACAAGCTATATCAAGAAATAAAAATTAATTAAACAATTAATTTAGCATTTAGTTAATTCTTTTTCAACAAACATCATCATGATTCAAGTTTATTATCCAATTCAATTAAACATTCACACATTCATCACTTTTATTATCACCAAATTATAATGACAACAACTTGATTCATTAAATATGCCTATTTAATTTTTTATCTAATTAATTATCAATTAATTTTGGTTGTAGGTTCTATACCAATTTCACATCTTAAACCAAGAACAACAATATGAAACCCATTATCATGATACAAACAATCACAATTCCATTTGATTGATACCAATTCTTTAATTCTGTTCAAGTAATTATTATGTCAATTTCATTGTGATCCTAGGGGATAGATGATGCTAACTCTATGATTGTACATAAATAAATTGGGATAAAAAGAATACCCTACCATATAAATGTTTCAATGTACTTATAATTTGAATGGACGAATGATGTGGGTCCTGATTTCCTCTCTGACTACAAATGCATCAAACCGAGGATGTCACGCCACAACTGTTCCAAAAAAACCAAAAAAAATATTCTTTAGAAACACAAAGATCAAGTAGCACCACATGGTAAGGAGGAATAAATGTTAACGGATCAAGGAAACCTCATGAATAGAGGTTGAACATACCTTGGTTCGAAGAAGTGTCAAATTAGAAATGATAGATATTTATCATTGATAAAGGAATCCGTACAACATTGAAGAGGGGGTCGCTGGGTCACCCGGAATTGGGAGGGAGGCAGTATAGACAGACGGTTTGTAACACCCCAAGTTTGTTTTAAAAATAAATAGGAATGCATGGAAATTTGTTTTATGTAGATATTTATAACTATAATTTAAACATAATTTTTCCACTTCTATATTTTGAATTTCAAAAAAGTGTCATCTAAAATTATGTTTAGTAAGATATTTGGTGTCTGATGAAACCAACTTGTTTTTTGTGAATAGTAACATACCCTTATAAATAGTAATATGAATAGTAATATGACCATAATGAATAGTAAATTTTAATTTTACTTTATTTTCTTAAGGATTTAAGATAATAACATCTTGGTTAATTTTTCATCATGATATAGAAGTAGTTACAGAATTAGAATTGTTAAATTTTGAATCAAGTATGCATTTATTTAAAAATTAAATCAATAATAGTGAGGAAATTGTTTTCAAAAAATGGAAATCATTTTTGTATTCTACATGTTAAATAATGGTTAGGTTAATTTTTTTTCTATTTTTCTGAAATTCTTGAATTTTTTATGAATAGTGAAATACAATAAAATACCGTATAATCTAATTACCAGTAAAATACACTATTTATGACATAATAATTGATGTAAGGACACTTTTTTTGAACTCACACAAAATTATTTATATTTTATGTCACATGAACTATGAATATTCATAATATTTGGCAAAAATATTAAAATAATGAATAAAATAATGAAAAATACCCTCTCTCCTCTACTATAAATACCACCCTCACTCCCCTCATCTTCCCACACCTCTCAAGCCTTGATCCATGCCTAAGTTCTACCCAATAATCATCCCAATGATATTACCCAAATCCGAGAGCTTTTGGTCTCACCAAAAGACCGAAACCAATGCCCTTAAAAAGGATCTCAAGGAGAATAGATCAAGAGGTAAACATCCTCTTTTATTTTGTTTCTTTTCTTTCAATTTTTGTAATTATCTTTCTTTCCCTTTGAAATTTGTTAGGATATTTCATTCTATATAAACCCTCAATTTCCATATTATTTAAGAGTGATGAGATATCCCATTTCTCTCACCAAAATATTTTTATGAAATTTTATGAGATGTCGTTAGGCTGCCGAATTTTCGAGGGAAATTTCTCATGTTTTCATTTATCTCAAGATTTCTTTTTTTTTTCTTCTTATTTACTCACATAATCTTGAAAAAGAGGAATGAAAGCTCCAGAATCTTGTATATTGTGGATGTTATCATGTTCAGGTAAAATTCATCTTCATTATTTTTCTCCTCTCCCACTTATTGGAGGAATTAAAAACATTGTCCATGATGTGTCAAATTACCAACATTGTGGACGATGTGATTTAACTTATCATTAAATCATTAATGTCTGGTCATGAAACCTTTTTTATGGTTGAACCAGGTTATAATATATGTATTGTGTCTCTTCCATGGTTTTGGAGTTCTTTTTTACACTTGGTGATAACTTATAAAAGAAACTGTGGTTGTTTTTAACAAAGAACCTCTAAAATGATCTAAACGAACATCAATAATGTAATAACTTATGAATCATACTAATGTAAGAATTAAAAATGATAAATGGTATAATTTATGGTACAGAAAATACATAAATACTACTCCATTCCAATTCTGGAGTTTCACTTCCATTCGACAAAAACATCCATCATGAACCAATCTTGGAAATCATGTAAAGAACTCACCCAAAAACTGTGCAAGGAGCAAAATACTAACAATTAAAGGGTGAAATGACGTTATAAAATTATCATATAATATGTTATAAACATAAAAATGTTTCTATATAATACTAATAACACTTTTTTAACCATTATACAGGATGTTTAAACAAGTTTTATGTAAGAAAAACATGAGGTAAGGAAATTCTTAACCCGATTTCCATTTTTTGGGTTAACCTTATTCTTCATTATTTATGTGGTATTTAAATTGTTTGTGTGATTAATTCTGATTATAATATTTTTAATTATGTATATTTATAGTTTTTATACATATTATATCCACTCTATTAAGTCTCACTTCAATTATATGATATTTACAAGGGACTTTTCTTTTAAAATCCTCTTTTAAAAATCTATTTTAAAAAATTCAAAATCAATGTTTTTATGCTAGTATTCATGTTGTATGATAATGTTATGAATCATGGGAATTGTTTATGATGAAGGTGGGGAACAATATTTCCCTCCAATGCATTTTTTTATGTCTAATTTGGAGTTCTATTGTATGGTTACTCCATGTGTAACTGCAATGGTTACACAAATTGTAAGGTAGCTGTGGCGGTTACAAATTATAAGGTAGTCATGAGGGTAAAAATATTTTTTAAGTAATTCCCCAAGATTCCATTATGATTATATTTATATTCACATGTTTTGTTTTAATCTTGTGTAAATATCATGTTTTATAAGGAATGTATATATGGGTGACAAGCATGTCTTTTGAAAGTGATTTCATATATTACAAGTATTCTTAGAATAATTTGTCTTCTTATATCCCTTACTGAGATTTTTGTGCTCATCTTAAGTTTTTAAATGATTTTTACAGGTTATATGGATGTCTAAGAAAGTGAAGGAATCCAAGTTAAATGTTTGAGGATTTATAAAAGAAATCATGTTTTCTTTGGAATGTTTTAAATTTTTAAAGTAATGAGTACTATTTTTATAGTATCCACTATATAATAATGTGTAATGTTATGAATGTATTGTCCCAATTACCTAAATATATAAACATGAAAATATCCTCAATGTTAAATGAAGTGATTTCTTGACTAAATTCAAGACTTTGTAATATAATAAGGTTGTGTCCTTATATGGTTTGACAAACCTGGGTGACTGAAAACTTTTAAAACTTATAGCATCAGTTATTTACATGATGTGTAATCCCTTTTAACATTATTTATTATTTAGGGTTCGGTTCCACTATAAAACACATCATCTTCGTATTTATTAAACCCTGAAAACAGAAAAGTTATGAACTTGACTTACACAACGTGTCATTTTTCCTATTTCCAATAATTCTCTGCCAAACTCATCTAGAAATCCTTCAATCCTACTCCAAGAACCTCGGTCTTTAGAAACACACAATGGGTTGATCCATGGGTATTTGGGCCCCGTACATTAGATACCTCCCAAACATTCTCATCATTGAGAATAAAAAACCAACCAAAAGGGGAAAGAAGAAATGGGTCATCTGCATTTCCACCTCACCAGATACCTCTCAAGGATCTCATCACAATAGGATTTCACCCACTACACCTAATCACGAGGGGATTAACACAGTGAGTAGATGAAAAACCCATTGAGTCATCAGCACCTATAGTAGGAAAATAGTCTCATACAACCAAATAAATATAAACAAATAAATCATAGGGTATACCCCACGCATCATCTATTCCCATGGAGAGAGAGTAATCCACAACAATAAATAAGAAAAATCCATCTCACAAATCAGAGAAGGACTATAACAAAAAATTAAAAATTGTTATAAGAGAATATATAAACACCAAATAGTTCGGGGTTCTTAGCACGTATCTATGAATCATGTTCCAAGGTACTCTACTTCATGCCACCATGTTTCCACAAGACATTAACCAAAGGAATTTCTTTCATGATTAACACATTATCTTGGTAATCCTGGATCTCAAAAGGAAACTCCTTGAAGGTTTCATTATAATCAACATTGACCTCACCCCAATCGACAATGTGAGAGTCTTCATAATGATAAAAGAAGAGCTTATACATGTGAAAAACCACATTTTTCTAGATCATCTATGGGGGAAGCACTATCTGATACACCATAGCTAAAATATGATCTAAAAACATGACATGCCCCAAAACCAGCGAGAATTCTTGCTCCCATGACCAATCCTTTGCTGCACTAGACAAGGAATCACCTTAAAAAGCACATGATCCCCAACATTGAACTCTATAGGCCTCCTCCTATTTTCAACATAGGATTTCTAAAGATATTTCACTACTTTAGTCCTCTGATGGATCACATAAACCATCTCTGTCGTATTATATACCATTTTTTTCTAAGAATTACTAACTCTCTGACCCTAGTTTGTTACAATGTAGAATAGAAAGATCCTCCATAAAAGGCTTCAAATAGTTCCATACTTATGGTAGAGTGAAATCTATTATTCTAAGAGAACCCAACCAAGGTAATGTTCCTCATACACAAACATCCAAAATCAATGACATAAGAGTGTTACATGTCTTCAAGAGTATAGATAGTCCACTCGGTCTAATCATCCATCTACGGATGAAAATTAATGCTAAGTCACTGCGGAAAACCAAAATCAAGAAAAATACCTCTCCACATCATAGAGGTAAATTTAGGATCTAGATCAGAAATGATCATCGTTGGGACCCTGTAGAGTCTCACCACCTTCTCCACATACTACCTAGATAAAACATCCATTGAGTTTGATTCATTGATCACCAAAACAATTGGTTGAATTTTTCAAATGGTCCACTAATACTCATGTAAAATTATTTCCTCCATGAACTCACTGTAAAATGGTAAGAAAACCCATTGATATAACCTCCCACTTCAACTAAGGAACATATAACAGCTAGAAAAATCCATCAGGACGATACTGCTTGACCTTCACCTTTTGGAAGACCAAACATCGAGACAAAAACTCTTCATCTGCATAATTCAACCAAGGCCACCAAAACTAACATCTCAAATCATGGTAAATTATTTTAACTCCATGATGTACCTCTAATGGAAAGCTATGGAACTCTATGAGAACCATATCACACATCTTTAAAGAAACACAAATCCTTCCCTAGAACAACACCTGATGTTTTTCATCTTTAGACCAACCATATGGGGCCAAGCCAAAAACAACTCAGTCTCTCTAGAACACAACATCAAGATACTCCTAATGTGACTCCTCCGCCTACTAAACCAGATATTATTTCACCATAATCTAATAAATGAAAACCTTAACCCCTAACTTCTCCCATATCTAGATGAAACGTTGAATGTTATTCCATTACTCTTTAAGAATCACCTTATTCGTGCATTGAATAACTATGAAACTTCCTTCTCAACACATTACTGAAAAAATTCCCCATTCTAGGATTATAAGAAATTTAAAATTCATAATATTGTCTGAAATCCAACTGTCGAAACTGAATCATGTTCAAGTTAGGTTCGGATAAAACATGACTTAGGCACTTCCGGTCGGTGAAAACCAAAAAAGGCTCATCAATGAGGTGATTTATCCCCTTCTTCAGGAAAAACACTATATCCACCATATTGAGATCATGGGTGGAGTAGGTATGCTTTTGGGTGTGTAACTGCTGAGATGTAGTAAAAACTATTGATATCTACTACATCAGAATGTTGCCCAACCCCAAACACGAAGCATCACAAAAAAACCCCAAATCGAACTTATTTTTCTAGAAGAAAATGAACTAGATCTCTTACCAAAATCTCCAGAATATAATCAAAATATATCTAAAACTATTAATTATACACTAACACATGATCATTTATATTCAACACTATTAGAGGAGTCACAACCTGAGATAAATCATCTAAAAACTCCTTTACAAGTCTGTAAGTCCAAGAAAACTCTATACATTTTCCACTAACATAGAGGATTCTTAAGGCATAACTTCTTATACCTTTTATGTATCTACATATTATCCATATTGGGATACAAAATTCCCCAAAAGACAGAATTAGCAAGCCCAAAAATCACACTTTGAAACATCCCAAATTGAAGGTGATAAAGAAGGACTCCCAAAACAAAACATAGATGCTCTTTGGGATCCTCCTAAGACTCATAGTACAAAAGTATTTTGTTGATGAAAACCACCATGAAAATTTACTGGAACTCATTAAAAGAAATTTTCATTATTCTCATTAAAATAGCTATAGCATTTCTCACTTGGAATGACATCACGAAAACCTATAATTCCTAGGACGACAATGGAAAGTAGTCTTCGGAATATCCTCATCCAAAAAATGCATCTGATGATATCTAGACCAATAATCAATCTTCAAGAAACAACAAGCACATATTTGCTGATGAAATAAATAATCAATCTGTGTAAGAGTAAAGTGATTCATCACTATCACTTAGTTCAAGTGAGGATAATCTATACACAACCACAAACATTTATCATTCTTCTTTACAAACAAGACGTGTGTACCTATGGTGACACAGTCAACTAAAAAAACACCCCACAACAGAACATCGAGCTGTATACTCTGCACTCGTAACTAAAATTGTTCAATCATATATGTATGTATTGATATAGGAGATATTACTGGTTTTATTCTGATCCTAGAACAGATATTTTATCAAGGGGTTAATGCTACAACCTTTTATGGAAAGAAATTTGGGTAAACTCTCACAACCCTATGAATTTCCGACTGTTGAACATCTTATGAACACAACATCCACACATCCATCAAGGATGATATGGTTGGAACATACCTCTAACCCATCTAATGGTTTCACTCACCAACAAACAGTGATGGCCCTCCATCAACATCAAAGAACAAAACCTGCCTCTTGATGGAATCCATGATATCCTGCACATAATATAGGCAATCAATAATGAGGATGATTACATATTATTGTATCTGTAAATATTGAAAATATCCTTAGGATAAGTGCTTCACTAGAATTAAATCATGGTTTCAACATACATCGAACAAGTCAGCTCGACCTCCCACTAGCATAGACAATTCCAAGGGCACTGGAAGAATCACTACCTCGTGTGCCAAATAATGGGAAAGGGTATGTGATATGTAGGTATATGTCACTATTGGATCAAAAAAATATGTACCCAAGTATAAAATAAGCAAAGGGTACCTCAAATTATGTATGGATAGTTTAGTGTTAGCAATGCTAAATCATGAAGTTGAACACGAACTCCTCCATGGAATCTTTGACCCTGCTAAAGACCACCTTTGTTGATGGTCTCTACAATATATGGATGGGGAGTTTCTCAGGGCTGTCATCTTCTCGCCCCAACCACACTTTGCTGATCCCAAATTGGATTAACATACTACTGCTATCTCGAATGTAACTACCTCAGTGGAAGAACATAAAGTAGCAAAACTGGATCATGTTGACTACTCAAAAAGGTCAGGCACTCCTACTATAAATGACCTCATCCTCCCCAAGAAAAAAATTTTCTTAATCCCTTGGCCTAGGCATGAGAGCTAATAACCCCAGATAACAAAGACATTGAGGTTTCGGACCTACCCTCGACTGATCAGAATAACATCTGTATTGAAAAATGGGAACCCCATACCACAACTCTACTTGATGAGGAATATTAACGACTCCTTTCTCATGGAGATATCGTTATGGTTAATTTCATCTCAATGATGTTTACTCTCACCAACAACTTAAGACACTCCTTTAGTGGAAATAGGGTGACCTGGCACTACATACCTAGATAAAAATACTCTTTTAAATGCCTCACCATGGATTACTCATATGGGAATATGACCAAAGAATATTGTAGAAGGCTTATAAAGTGGATCTTAAACGATCACATATTGGAGCTCTCCTACCAAAGGGTAAGCATCACTTAGAGACTATCTGCCTTTGTGGTTAATGAAATTAGCTCATCTATGAATAGGTCTCGAAACTCCTCCCATGAGATTAGCGGCTCCTCGTGACCTCGTAGGAACAACAACCATCACGATCTCACCTACCCATGAGGAATTATCACAACCAATGAAACCTAGTGCTCCTTCCGAACATGGGTCGAACTGAAGGATATCTCAACCTCTTCCGACTAGACTTCTATGACTTCATCTAAAATGAATCCCTCATACATCAGTACACACTTGAATAGAAACTCTAGTAGTGTCATCGTCCATGTTTCATCATTGTTAACTTATACACTATAGTGATTTTCTAGGGAAACCTGTTGAACATATTCTATATAAATTTGATGAGGCCATCGACCAAGATCCATGCCCACAAAAGAACAAATTTTTATAGCTTATAAATTCTAGATTATAGAATCCATTGATATTAATTAATTGTTTTCTCTAAATATTTTATACGTTAACCTATCCCATGTTATACACATTCAATCATTATTACAAAGAAAAATAATGCATGACCATTTTCTAGGTATCTACCATACAATTGGTAACACTATGTTTAGTAGATACTCTAAGATTAATGGTCCTTGGATTAGATCATAGGGGACCCTAAATACTAGTGTCTCAGCCAATATCTCATGTTTAGAGTGTATTCTAATCTTACCTGACAATGTTACCTACCAACCCAGTCAAACTATCTTTTTCTTAACTACAATATCTAACCTATCCATAAACCATACCATTGATACCACTCTATCTTGGCCACTCCTCACAAGGTGTACCCATCTTGGTATTGAAATGGGAGAAGAGTGATTGTGTCACCTAATTCCCACCTATAGTAATCCACAGGTTTGTGACTACCACCGAGAGTATAATAAACACCCATGTGTGAGCATTACCCTCTCAGATAACACATGAAATAGAAAGAGGCGAGGCATACATCAACTAACTCCTACATAGAATTCAGTATAGATTTAAATACAAAATGCATATAGGTAATTTACTGAAAAACTACAATAATTAAAAGAAAAATTGAAAGGACCAAAATAAAAGTAAATACAGTAGTTTCCATGTATCCCAAACATCTCATGTTGAACCCCAAGATAGTAGAAACCATGCTGATCTCTAACCTACTCCAACTAATCGTAAAATATGTTTATATATACATATAGTGTGTATAGTAGTATACTCGGTATGATCCTCCCCAGAGCCTCTCGTAAAAACGGTAAAGAATGCATGGTAAATAACTACGAACAACAAGTGATACTTACTCATAACCTAAACAGGTATACCATGTTCCTATCCTCGCCATGGATACTCTCACAATGTATTAAATACAAGAGAATATAATATAAAAAGGATATCATGTTCTCCCTGCTATAGCTTCCCCACTTCTTTTCCACTCTACCCCAATGTCACACATCTTATGTATCTCTCTACAAAAAGGTTATCCCCTAGAAACCTAGGATAACTTCCACAATATGCGCCTCATATAGAACCCCACCACATCCACGTAACCAAAATTTCCTAGGTATTTTCTAGGATAAACCACATCTCGTATAACATGTATCATACATCGAGTATAGTACCTTAATCAATCACATCCCATACCCCGATTAAGGATCCTCAATCCATCACACCCTACAAATGTTATACCTGTAATGTTCCTTTGGAAACTAAATCAAGAACACATGTGTATAAAATAACCAGAATCCATTATAGCTCTCTATACACATATATGGGGAAAAATAACTACCATAAAATCTAGAAAAAGTGACAAATAAGATAAGATATTGGGGCCAAAGGAGGTAGTCGGCCACCCATACTCCCATAAGGATGTTGTGGAAAACACACCCCCCATGGATCATAATCATTGAGGTGTTAGTTTCCCTAACCGATATGGTGGATTAGCATATTGATAAAAAAAATTACATGATATATTATAGGTCACAACTATAAAATGTACTTAACCTCGTCTCAGACTCAACTTCAACAAATGTCTCTCAGACTTCTAGATACGTCTACTAAGACCATATATCACGTAATCACACCACCATTTAAAACGATACATTAAATTACTTTGTTCCTTTTCATAAATTCCACTTTACATAAATAATTCATTATAAATTAATTAACCATTAACATCTCTAATTAAATTAAATTATCATTACCACAATGCTTTGTGCCCTCCAAGCATTATCAAACCAAGTCTATGTGTTCTCAAAATTATAACATCAGAATTGCATCCCAATAAACTATAACCCCATGGGTTAAAAATTTATTTTGTACTTAATAACATTACATTCGTTATTCATAGGCTCTCTAGTAAAACATCCCAATCTATAGAAAAAAGGAATTCAATGAGGAAAATTAATCTACCTCAATGCCATGGGGAAATAAAACAAGATAAGACAATAAATTATCCATTGGCTAAACAACTAATTCAAATAAGCATCCACCTTTCTTTTAAATGGGTAAGCCCAAAGTCAACCCATTCCATCATCTATGGTCACCCCCCCCCCCTCGACACCCAAAAGCATATATTGATGCATCTCTCCACTCCAAAAATTAAATGTTTCCATAATAATCAGGCCTCACCACCAATCATACCACAACCTCTCTCGAAAACCATCCATCCCAGGATCATGTCCCATCTGAGAATCTTTACCCATCATACCAAAACATCCCTATAGGATAATAAATCCCATGTTCATGTCAAATCACAAAAATTAATAAAAAATCATAGTAACTAGAAAAACTCCCCTAAAACAAGGCATTCGGACTTCACAGAAAACAATCTCCCATGGATCCAAGGAACATGGCACTTTGACTTTACAAGAATGAGGGAAACTCATACCCTATAATGGAATTATCATTTTTCACACAATTGGATATTATTCCATCTTGAACTAATTGATCCATTAATCAAACATTCCAATTACTAGAAACCTAAAAAACAATCTATCTCAATTTTTAAAAATGTATTTAAAAATTATTTTAACATACCTTTAATTATTTTATCAAAAATAATCAACATGATTTATGTTTATTAAAAATTTCAATTTAACATGAATACTTGAATCACTTTGATTATCACCAAATTACAACAACACAAACTGAGTTCATTATAAAAATCCCTTTAATATTTTATCCAATTAATTATAAATTAATTCTAGAAATATTTTATTTATGAATTTCACATGTTAAACCAATCCAAACAAGAGAATAATATAAATAAAATTATATATAAAATCAAGGGTCAACCCATTATCATAGTACAAACAACAACATCACCATAATATCAGTACTAATTTCTTCATATGGTTCAAGTAATTATTAGGTTAACGTCATTGTTATCCAAGGAGATAAATCATGGTAACACAATGATTTAATGTAAATATATAGACAAGATTTTATTACCCTACCTCAAAAGGGTGTCAACACCATTTTGACAAAAATAGACCAACCCTAAGGATCCCGATCACCTCTCCTGCAAGAATTGCATCCACCCAAGGATTCCTTGACAAAAAACAACCAACAAATATCCTTTATAAACATAGAGATCAAGTTCCAGTATATGAAAATGAGGAACATGAGGTAACATATTGAAGAACCAACACAAAAAGATGTGAAAGATAACTTTTATAAAAGATGTATCGATGGATGGAATCCAAAGATTGATCCTCGATAAAGGAATCCCCAAAACATCAAAATGGGGGTCACCGAGTGGCCTGGAATCAAAAGAGTGGGGCTATATCCATAGATTTTTACAAACCCAAATAGCTAAATATATTTGAAACTTATAAAATTGGTGATTTACACAATTTGTAATCATATTTCATGTCATGTAATCCTCAGTGTTTGGTTCTATTGAAAAACGTGTCACCTTATTATTTATTTAACATTGAGAACATATATGTCATGAACCTGACATAGGAAATGTTTAATTATTACATGACATGTAATTCTTCGTGTTCCCAAATTTCATATCTAAACTCCTCTAGACTTCCTTTGAGCCTCCTCTGAGCTCCTTGGTCTTCAGAAACGTGCAAGGGGTCAATACACTTAGATCCGGGCCATTGGAAATTTCATACAATATTAAACATAAAAATAATTATTGGATTGAGGTTGAGGATCCATAAGAAATTATTCATATTTTATATTCTAGTAAAGGGGTATTATGGGATAATAAGATGAATAATATGTAATGGTTTATGAATAATGTTTGATAATTGAAGTGTATATGTTTTGTAACTCAAATATTAAGTTATATTAATCGTGAAATTTATAATACCTTTCAATAAAATCATTTCATTGAGGATTCAAAATGATATTTTGAATGGTTATGAAGACATTGAAAAGTCATTTAATGGAAATGTGATATTTTGAATTAGGGGAAGGTATCCCTAAATGTGTCCCTGATGTTGAGAAGTGTTTATGTTCCTTTGATAATGGGATGATTGATATGGATAAAGTAAATTATATAGCAATGATTACCCTAGATATGATTATTTAATTGTTGAGAAATTAGACTATATCATTATGGATGAAGTTTAAAGATTCATAGATTTATGGAATAAATCTAGTAATCTTTCTAATAAGGAAATCATGCATGTTTTCCAAAAGTATTTATGGTAATACTTGTTATTACCATGTTTCATGAAAATATAAGGTTATAGTATTTTCATGTTTGTAATGTGACAACCAAGATATTATTTTTGATATATGGGCGATCATTCTTATGTTGAATTCATGGATTTTTTTCTAATGTTTTGGTTTTTCATCATTCAGAACGGTTATAAGGTTAACAATATCTGAAATTTTAAGTAAAACCTTAGATGATGTTTGTGAGATTAAAGAATTGTGTCACCACATGAGGGTTTATGTATATTGTATAACATGTGCTAACCATATATTTGTGAAAATAATTGATGTAATGACCTATAATTATACTTATGTATCTCATTATCTATTAGTTAGTTAGGGATTATAGATTCACCTTTATTCCCTAGAGTAAGAAATGAAGTGGTAATTGATCAAGGAACAACCAAAGGGTATGACTGTGCATATGGAAAGGAATGAAATAAATTTAGTATATATTATTGTGAAAGCTATTCAACATTATGAAAAAGTACCTTGAAACAAAAAAAATGTAATTGCAGTGCCTTCATTTTCGATAAATCAAATTTCCCCTTGGATCATTATAGATTTATGGAATTTTGATTGTTAATTTCATGAAATAATATCATCAATCACTTTCTATCAGGATTTGATAGTTTTATTTCTCTTCTATGTCCATGTTTTCACTTCCCACTTATGTTATACTATGTGGAAACGTAGTTATATGATACTTTTGTTAACCAGTATATTTCCAACATTCCATTTTTAAGAGAAATTTTAGTATTCATTTTTATGATTTGGGGTTCTATTAAAAAAACCTTCAAGTATAAAACAATTTATATCCCAAATTTTTTTTGGGAGAAATTCATTTTATATGGGGTTGAATGTAAAACCCAAAGATTTTTTGAAATATATATTTTTGAATTAATTTAATCTTTTTCATATTGTGAATTTTACACAACTCTACAAATTATTTTTTTATATTAAAGAAATGAGTTTCGCTTGAGTTGCACAAAAAAATAAGTTAATTAGGGACTAAACACACTATAAAGTTTATCTTTCTCTATACAAAACACCATGGTAACCTAATGTTACACACATTACTGAATTTCCTCTATGGCTTGTGTAATAGGAAAGACATAGTTCAAATGAAAATTAATATATTATTAAAAATGTTATTATTTAATATAATAACATATAAACTAGCCATTATGTTAGCGGTTTTTAATATAATTAATAAACTTTTGATAATAAAAGTTTTAATTCATAGGTTACAAATTAATTAAAAATTAATATAATAACCAGTTGAAAATAAAGGGAATGATTTTATAAAAAAAATATTATCATAAATGAATTTGACATACAAAGAAAATTAATTACTATTGGTGAATGGTATTACAAACATATATAATTTATATATTCAATAAAATATTATATACATTTATCAAATATATTTAATTAGAATAATATAGGAACAAAACTAATATTACAAACAAACCCACTATATTTTTATGAAAGTATTGTTACCGTCTTTTAATTGAGAACCTCTTTTAAATATTAATTTTGGATATTTCATTTATTTAATATGAAAAAACAAACATATTTTTAAAAATAGAAACATAAAAATTAGGATAGAAGGAATTTTTTGTATTTTTGTATGATGTTTTATTTTTTGATGAATAGTTAAAAATACTGACTTTTAATTCCACACTACTTTATCGTCTAATTTATTTATAAGGGTAAATTATACTGATAATTACTTTTAATGTATAATTATATTTATTATAACTAAATTCAACCAATTTATGTAATTGGGATCAATTTAACATTGAAATTAGATATAATTTTTTGAAAAAATTATAATATTTTTATATTAAAAACATATATCGTTATCGCCTCTAAGAGATTAATTTAAAATTAATTTCTTCCACGTATGTGACTGTAGTTGGGAAAAATGGATACAATTTTTTTTATCGTCATAATTTATAATTTATAGTAAGGTAATATTAGTTTTTGACCTAAAATATTAATGAATGTATTTAAAATTAATTACAATGATTAAGAGTAAATTTAGCTTTAAAATAGACTAAACCATAAAATTTAGGGGAAAAAAGAACAAGACACTTTTCAAAAATCCCTTGGATGCCCATATTTCAACTATATCACTTAATTGTTTGAATGGAATGAGTTTTGGAATATTATTTGATAAAGGTTCCCTATTTCATATGGTATGTAACAAAAAGTACAAAAAGAGAACATTCCTTACATTTTACATTTATAAATCATTGAGATGTGAAAAAAACAACATATTTTAGGTTATATAAGTCATTTTTAAGTATAAATGAGTTATTTTTATCGTAATTATTAATCATTAATTTTTTGAGATGAATTTCTTACAATAAACTATTAACAGTCGCTAACACTTGTATTATTTAGTTAAAAATTAAATAAATTAATAATTCTAAAAATATTAAAAGTAATGTAAATTTAAGTAATTATAATATTAATTAATTTTTTTAGAGAAATATATCATTTTAAAAATATTTTAAATTAAGATAACTTTAATTCAAAAAATATTTTGAGATTTGAAACATAAAATAAAATTAATGATGTAAAAAATTAAATTAATTTTATTTTAATGAAAATTATATTTTATTAAAGGATTAAAAATTAATAAAAATCATACCTTCTAAAAATAATTTTTATCTGTTAATAAATATAAAATTTATTCTATTAATGGACCAAATTATCTTTTATAATGAACACATTTACCTTTAAATTTTAAAAACATCCTTTGCATTGTTCGGGTTAAAACAGTGTTTTTATGCGTTACATGTGAATGTTTTAAAATTAATTTCCAACACACATAATGTTTATATTTTGTAAATTAGATTCCATATTTATAATTAATTGGGATTATATTTTTTAATAATTCACATATTTATTTATTCTTAATTTATATATTAAATAAGTTGTAAAAATAGTTACTTAAATGAAAAAAAAATAAAATAAAAAATATAATTAAACATAAAGGCTAAGGAATAAAATTATAAAAAAAATAATTATTTTGAGTGGTATAGATTTGGTTCGACCATAAATTGACATTAATACATTATTTTACATTTTTTAAGGATATTATGTATTGAATACCTACCATTAGTTTTTACCTTTTTGTATTTACAAGGATTCCACTCCTCCTCCACTTTAATATGGTATTCACTCTTCACCTTCCTCACACCTATCAAGCCAAATTGGATCAAAAAACATATTCAAAAATAGTTTCCAAAATCCCTACCTTCATAATATAATCCTCCCTTTGTGTAGAAATCCTTATAAGGATTCTTTTTGGTGAAAACCAAAAGGCGTTACCAAAAGAAGAGGTAACAAGTTTCTTCAATATCTTTTATGTTATTTTCATTCTACACCCCCAAATGTATTATTATTAAGTTATTATATAATAAACTAAGTGTCCTAAATATACATAAATTTTTTATTCTAATGTTTCAACCTATACTTATATACACTTCCATCTAATGTGTAAAGAACTAACCATTTTGGTGTACGGTGAACTACCACCTCACAAAATGATGTTGTTCGTTTTTTCCATTACATCCTCTCATTCTTGGGAATTGTGATGGAACCTCTATTTTTATATGATATATATGATATTTAATATTTATTTATTATTTTGGAATTATTATCTAAGACATAACATTATTTATTCCATTTTATGTAAATATGATAATTTTGTGTAGGGATGTGTGGTCCACCACTTCCTCAAAGTGATGTGATTTATTCAAAATATATAAAAAATGAATTAAAGATGGGTTTAGTAAAATTATAAAATATATATGACTACGTATTTATAATTTAATTATATTATATATATAAAAATATTTTATTCACTTTTTTTCATTCAATATAAAAATAAAATTGAAACTATGTTCATGTTTACGTACGGTCTATCGTCTCTATGAGATGTGTATTTAGATTAATATTTTTATATGTTATATATTACTATAAATAAATATACAATAAATATATATTATATTTATCTCATGGTTTACATTCTGGATATCATTATAGAACTATGTGGTCCAAGAAATAAAACAAATTAAGACATAAGAGAGAAAACCAAGTATTGTTTCCTGAAACGTAATATTGACATTTAGTTGGTAATAAAAGTGTAATATAAAGACATAATAAAATAATATGTGGTAATATATATAAAATTATGGTTATGTGGTAGATTTATGAAAAACTTATATTTATTGTACAATTTTTTTGAATGATCAAGAATAGTGTTAAGAGTTAGGGTAAGGGGATTTCAAGTCTCACTTTTATTTTTGTGAGAATTATGGCTTAATCACAACTTATTTTTTTTTGTGGTGTATATACTTCACATTAATATATTATGTGACTATTATCCGTGAATATAAGGGTATTTACATATATATATATATATAATGATATCAGTTTTAGGGGGTTTATGTCTCAAAAGACACTAAATTGATAAAGTTTTTTTTGTCATAATTTACCTCTATTGAGACACATCCCATGAATTAAAAGTGTTTTCAATTTTTTTTAATATAATACATTAAAATAATTTTATAGGATTAAGGAATTTAAAAATGATTTATGGTTTTCATATAATCATTCATAATTTTTCAAAAAAAAATCAATGAAATTGTTTTCAAAACAATTTTTGGATTTCATTATAAATTTTCAAAAAGTTTTCAGAAAAAAATGATTTCAAACGGTTCTTAAATCTTACATTATAAGTTTTAAAGTTTACTTTTCAAAAAATAATTTTCAAACGTTTTTATGTTTTAAAATTATTTTTTTGTATAAGGAAGTATATTTTCCTTAACAAATGTTTTTAAAATACATTTCCAAATTACTTTTCTCAATGGTGACATCTGTTTGTTTTAATCATACCTTTCTAAGGAAATGATCCAATGGCTTAATTAATATTATTTCTATGAATATTTTATGTCTTAATTTCATAATGTTTATAAAACCCATTTCAATTTCATGGGTTATATGTTTGTGAAACCGGTTTCCTCTTCACAGGTTATATGCTTAAGAAACCTACTTCTTTTCATGTGTTGTGATTTGATTAAATGATTATGAAGACTATATATTATCTATAGTTTATGATATTAATACATGTTTATATTAACTATTTCATTTCATGTAATATGATATTATTTTCTTGTGAACTTATGGAATACATATGTATGATTTCATTATGAGATGGTCAAGACCAATATCTCCCTCCAATGCATTGGGTAATGATAAACTATATATGAGCTCAAAGGGTATATGAGATGTAGCCCAAGATTGAAAACAATAAGGTACATGTGTTCAAGACCAATCGCTAAAAGAATTTAGTACTTGGATTATTGCCCAATCCTAAAAATATTTTTGTACATGGGTTATAGTCCAAGACAAAAAATTATGATTGTATACAGGTTGTAGACCAAGCACAGAAATAGTAGGGTAAATGAGTTTTTATCTAAATCTATAATAAGTTCCCTGGGTGATTAGCCCAGTCCTAACATGGTATTAAGGTCATCATTTATATCCTTGACATAGGATTTTATAGGATTTTGTGTCTACCACAATTCCATGTATTATTACTATGTTATGATTTCATGGATTATTCTCTTGATTACCGTATGATACATGACTTATTAATAGCTAATACTTATGCCATGATTCATTTTAATGATCATTGATATGCAGGGTACGATTTAATAATGTTATGATCCTATTACCATACACTTATTCTCGTGTTTATTCTTATATATCTTCCTTATTTACCTTTATTTAGTATATTATCTCACCAAATTGATAGTATTCTTCCCTAGGTGTGATAATATATTTAATATATGATACATCTATGTGGTTTTATAATCTTAGAGAACATAGTTGGAGATAATGTAGCTCACTCTTGTTCGAGCATCTATGTTTCCATGTTTCAAAAGCCCTGAAACTAAGATGGTCCTTTTTCATCTATTGTGTAATGCGCTAAGTATTCAAAAAAAAATGACGAAATTTCTACATACATTAAGGTTGGGTAATTATATATATCCAAAATGAACAATATCAAACCCCTTAGATATAAAATAAACATTCACATTTTGTTCCATAAGAAGAGAGGATAAGATATATAACAAGGATATAAAGAATAGTATTAAGTGTATAATGAACACAACATTCCTCAAATATATTTATCAAGAATGGAGAAATTTATCCAAGAATCCAATGGGAGATACCTTAAAAGATCTATGGATGGATAATGATTACCCAAATTGATATTAGGGGTTGATTAGGGATAAACATTATCATGTGGAATGGGGTAAAATCCCATTTTTAAAATATTAGGAAAAGGATTGCACAATTTCATAGACGTGGAAGCATGGTAAAACTAATTATACACCTCAACTATATAACCATTCTATCAATTATATATGTTTTAATGGTTTAGATTCATTGTTAGTTTATCCATTTTAAAACTGTCCAAACCCCTCTATCAATAAGGTGATTTTTTTTACTCGAGGCCACATGGTTCAATTAACCATGCTTAGAATAAAAAAATCATTCATCCAAACACAGTTTCATACCACAAGGTTATATCATGGTTAAACTAACTTTTTGCCTTAATCTTGTGCCTCAACAATTTCCCCCCAAACACATTGTTTTTATCTTACAATCCTATGAATCTTGTTAGGGCCCAAAAGATAAAACAATGTTTCAACTAATGCATTTGTATAACCTAGAGGGAGTCACAATTCTCTCCACATTGAGCACTTTATATCACCAAAATATCATTAAGACTCTGAACCTTGAAAAATAGATTTCCACCACTCCCTCATCAATGATTCCCATTGGCACATCTAATATATATCCTATTCACACTGCCAATGTACCTAGACCAAGCGATTAATTTTACCATGTTGTACATTATCTTATAGGTGAACAATTTAGACAAGTAACTCAAAAATAATGGAATTGGGTTGAAGATAAACATCATCAAATACAATAAAATGTGAATAATCTAGTTGATACTTCATTTATTTTGAAACAAGAAATTTTTCATGGAACAATGTAAATTGATATGATAAGTTTAAATTATATGCCATGTTTTTTAGTATCTCCATGATCTGAAAGGGGAAAAAACTTTGGTGAGACTCATCCCAAAAAAATACCGTTCTCCCAAATATTCCCTATAAATGGGAGATCTACAAAGATTATAAAATAATGATTTTAAGGTATCCATATTTATTGAATCCAGATATATATTTTTATAATAAAATTCAACCAAATTTAAATTATTTTTCCATGATAAACAAAAATAAATCATGCAAGATAGAATCATATCTAAAAGAACCTAGATGTCCCTCTGTGTCTATCTGTCATTATATGAATGATAATCATGGTAAATTTTAATCGGGAACCAATAGCCTCTTGAAAACCTTTCCAGGATATGGATGTGAAACCTAGGACCCTGTCAGATCCAACCACTAAGGGAACCCCATAAAGAATCAAAATCTATTAGATTTATAATTCCCCAATCATTTCCACTTTATTTTTCTCCTTGATTGGAGAGAAATGTGTTGGTTTCATATTTCGATACTGATCACAATAATAAAATATTTCCCACTAGGAGTCTATAAAAAACAATGATAAATTCTATATAAATATCATCCCACATACATACCGAAATAGAAAAGGGATGAAACAATCTAGAAGGTCTCTAGTGTTCCACCATAATTTTTTTATGAAGTAATACAACATGAAACTAAATATGTAATTGACTAGCTCATTCCTAGATACCAATACTGGTATCTCAAGTCATGATACATATTACTGGACCTAGTTTGTATGGACCAGCATGGATGGTGTCCACTATCCATAAACTCTTTCCCTAGAGAAATTATAATAACCAACCTACTAGGTAAGGACAAAGCTTCACTAGGAGATTGATACCACCCACCTGAGGTCTCACCATCATAAGGTCGTTTACACATAATTGTAACTCAATGTATATTACCTAGTCAAGACAAAATATCTCATCAAAAACATATTTAGCTTTCAACAAATCAAATATAACCTATCTGCCATCATATTCCACTCACATTATCATCTTAGAGAACAAACTCATTAGAGATTATTCCTCAATCAGTTCCTGGATATCTTGTCTCATTAATTTTATGCTCAACGCATCAACAAAAAAATTACATATTCTAGGAGTTTATGGAATGTCAAATTGAAATGCCTAAATATACTCCAAACAATATCTATATCTCATTTTTATATCACTCTGAGTAAAAATATATTTTTAGGATATTATGATCAAAATAAACTATAAGCCGATCCCAATGAAATTGTGACACCATGTTCTTAGTGCATGCATAAATGTGGCCTACTCATGATCAGGGGTATGGAAGTTTTTCTCTTCAGGGTGTTACTTTTGAGAGCCATAGGCCACCAAAAGTCTCCCCTACATTGAAAAACATACTAAAACCGTATCAGAAGCATCATAGAAAACATCATAACAAAGACCTGGTTCTCAAAAAATCATAACTACTATTACAGTCACACTCACAATTAGCTCCTCAAAATATGTTTGAAATTTTTAATTCCGTTAAAAAATTACCACCTTATGGGCTTAATCTATAATTGAATATAAAATCTTGAAGAAATAATGGATAAAATTTTATAGTGACCAGTAAAACCCAAGAATATATAGATATTAGATTCATTTATAGGATTCTTCTATGACATAACTACTTGTATCTTTTCAAGTTCCACTAATATATCCATCTTAGATATCACAGGCCCCATAAATTTCCCTTCATAGATCCAACACAAACATTTTTTATTTATAACCTATAGAATATGTTCTTTCAAGGTTCATTGAATGACATCCACATAGTCTATATGATAAACCCCTCTCTTAGGGTACGTAAAAAAAATATCCATGAACACAAAAAAAATCCCATTAACTGATTAATGATTCAGTTTATCAAATCTATAACTACCACAATATCATAGATGAGATTGAATGGAATAACAATAAACATAAAATTACTATACCTACTTCTAAATATTATCTTAGTTGTATCCTCATCTTGGACTCTCAAATGGTGGTATTCTATTTAAAGATAAATATTTTTAAACCAAAACTCCCCTCTAATTTGGTCAAAGATATCATTAGTCTTAAGATGATGTATATTATTAATAGTCACCTGATTCAGCATTCAATAATCCAAGAAAATTCTGAGAATTTCATTTTTTTTAATAGAAAAGTTCACTAAAGAATACCATGGTTACCTGCTGTGGTAAATAAATAAATTTTCTCCTAGATCCCTAAGCTATAATTTACAATGTACCAACTTAATGGATTCCATTCAAAAGATTTCATAGAAATGGTAATCATACTAGGAGCTGGTCAATAGTGAACTTGATCTTTATCTACTGTGGTAAATTATAAAAATAGGACTGAAAGAACTAAAGATATGGACAAGCCATCATAGAAAGTAAACTACCCAAATAATGATTAAAAAAATCAAGAAACATCTCTGGAAAAATGAAAAATATTACCCCATGATATAGAACAAATGAGCCTCCACTTCCTGAACTAGAGCCCCACCCACATTGAAAAACATGAGTGTCCCCATCAAAAGAAAAAAATTGAACCCAATAAAAGTAATACTCTACCATGGCCTTAACACTAATCATCCAATACATGAAAAGTATTATGTTGAATATTTCAATATCATAAACATAAAATACCCATATCACCTCATAGGTAGTTATCATCACCCAAAATACGAGGCACTTAAAATCATGTTCAGAAATATTTCCCAAATGTGTCAAGAATCCAAAAATATGTAATAAGTTATGAACATATTCCCAACATGTCAACTAAAACTCATGATATTTAATAACGAGAAGTACATGTATAAATCAATGATAGAAATACATAAGAAAAAATAACAATTGTACAAATAACACTAGTTTCCCTGCTTTAAATTTCTCTTGGGCATACACAATCATATAATTTAATCGGGTCTTAGCCACATGAACAAACCCCTAGGCATGAGTGTTATACCCACCACCCTTGGATGCATTGATATAAACCTATGAACCATTGGTGAAAATTAATACATACTTATATACATGGGATACTCATTCAGAAAAACTCCTCATATTTATCAATAATCTACAATGATTTCAAGTCTTATGAGATTTTATAAAACTAGGATTGGTTTGACCATGCCTACCACACTGTTAGTAAACAAACTAATACTACCATGAATAATCTACTAAAACTAGTCTAGAAGAAAACTAACCATCCTTAAGCTTAGTTCACTACATAGAAGACACACCCTAGATAACAACTTCCCCAACATAAGCTTCACCCAAACATGGATTTCCAGTTATGTCTTCCTAACTCAAGGAATATTTTTCAACTACATACATGATTGTTGAAGGATGAATGAGAATCAACATTGAATAAATATCTACAATTAGTTCTAACTAAAATCATATATCCTTTTGAAAAAAAATGGTAACCAGCTCTGTTGTAAGATGAACCATCATTGAAAAGTACATGGAATACTCTTGAACATTATTCTCCCTTTTATCAAAAGTCAAAAACTCTCAAGTCCTCACCACAGGTAATTTCTTAGAGTAAAACTTCAGATTAAATTTTTATTTTGAAGGATTTAAAGGTAATATCTTCATGAAACTTATCTTGAATGATAGATTTTGATCATCCCCATCCTGATCCCTCAAGCATGTATGTAGAAAAACCCACCATATAGTCAATATAAGTCTTTATGAAATTCATAATCCTTTCAATCAAATCATTGTATTCATGTGGTCCCTTTTCACCATGGAATATGGGAGGATTATTATTTGTGAATTAATATCCATTATATAATACACATCATAGGTTCCTGAAACCCACTTGACCCAGAATTAGTATATTACAGATTATATCTTTAAACAATGAAGGGTTACCTGAAGGATTTTCTTATGAATTTTATACTGCAACTTCCTCTCTCTGATTTGGAAAAGATCATCTTAGAGACATTTTTTATTAATAATAATATAATGACCAACAAACATTATATCATATTCCAAAATCATAAGACCTTCATAAATAATTCATGTACATTCATTAAAACATTAAGAGTTTAATGAAATTATGATTTCCATGAATGAAAAAAATGATTTAAGAAGAAAGGTGTCTATTTAGTTGAAATACACAACCAATTAATTCAAATGAACTGAAAATCCCAGTCTCAAACATTAAAAAAATTATACCTCCCATGGTATATCAAGTTCACACACTAACGTGGGCTGGCCAAGAGCCCTTCGGCACTTATTACCTTAATTATGATAGTCATGAATCCTATCTACTCAAGGCACAAAACCAAACATTGTAAATATTAAAACAAATTAGACTAATCATCCCTCTAATACCAAATTTTTATTTACTACCCCAATTCGTCTAAACCAATCCCCCAAGATGACCCTTCATTGTGAGTTATAAAAATGATAAAGGAAAAATGTATTAAATATAACCAATAGAAGACATATCACTAGAGTACAAAAAAGAAGAAAGATATACACCGAATATCCATAAAATACAATATAAATAGGATAAAACAAAAATTATGAATAAAACATGACCAAAAAGTCCACTTGTGCTCAATAGTCACCTCAAATCCACCCCAAACTGAAGTTTGAAACAACAAAAGAATCCTTCATGCCGCAATATTCCCTTCCCTTTACCTAGATCCTACAATAAAAAATCTACAACTAGCCATTATTAAAATTTGGGCGTGAGAAAAAATCTATATAGGATACCACCAGAGTGTCTATAAAATGTTTAAAATCAAGAATATAATAGTTAAAACTTTTAAAACAACTACAGTTTTACCAATAATTTTTTAAAAATCCAAACCATTTGTAAATAATTTTTTATAGTGCTTCATAAAATTCTCTAATGTCAATAAATCCAGGAATATAACAATTATAAGTGATAAAAATAACAAATTATTTCCACATCCATATTTTAATCATGTTATAACACATCCATGATATATTCCATCATGTCAAACCATGTGATACAACCACATTTGAAAACATGTGAGTAATTATCCATGAAAAAACCAATAAAGTGATAAATAAATACAAATGAAAAATCACACTCTATAGGGACATAAACTATGAGAATATATACTATACATAAAATAGCCTACCACATGAATTATTTGGTACCAACCAAATTTGAGAACTTTTTTAGTCTATTGATATTATAAAGTAACCCCTTATGTTTCCACACACACTAGTGTAACTTATGTACCTATCCTAGTGAACCCAAGGATTCCAATGTTCCAAGATTGTAAAAATAAATTTCAAAACCATACACCTAATTAATACTTTATTAATAAAGATTATACAATCTATTTTGGTGTTTTAAAAACCATTTTCTAATACAAATCTACCATTCAAGAATTTAATCAAATACACTGTGTGAAAAAAATCCATTTTTAAATCAATAAAACATAGAAAAACATGAATCCTTCTAATAAATACATGGAAACCAAAAATCACTTCAATTTAGTGAATAACAAAAATTAATTTTATAATAATGATAAGTAATTAGAATAATTGACCCATTGTCTAGAAACCCCAATCTCAAAATGGAAGTAGAACAAACCGCCCTCAAATATAGAAAATAAGGAATGATTGATCTAGTCCACACGATACTATATCAAAAAGAAACAATGTCAAACCTCTATTAACAGCATTAAATATAGAATACTCAAGCTCTACGGGTTCTATAAGATGATAGGAGAAATGATATAACAAAGATATATAAAGAAGAGGATAAACCTGATCAAGAATGTTGCAAACCTCGAAAAGGTCCATCAATAATGGATGGATTTCATTAGGAATATTTTTAAAGATACATCCAATGTTATGTGGAAGGATAATGACAATACAAAAATGGGATTAGGGGTTGATTTGGATTAAATAAAACATGAGAAAATAGGTAAAATCATAGTTTTAATAGTTTTTAGGAGGGTTTCATAGTTTCTTGGAAGAGGTTGTATGGTAAAACTAACTATGTGCCCTAATCGTGCACCGATGAGATCTATTTTATATTGGTTCAAGATTGTTTTGTATAGTTATTTTAACCATGAACCAACCATGTGAACCCCAATTTCAAAAGGGTTCACCGTTTTCACTAGAGTTCGTACGATTTCAATAACTTTGCTCAAACTATTCAATGTTCTTATATCCAAACATAGTTCTACATGACATAGTTACTACACAGTTAAACTAATTTTGTTCCATAACAATCCACCTAGCACCTTTTACCTCAAAACCCCTTTTTTAGCCTCCAACCCCCAAAATCTTCTTTGTACCCAAAAGAGAAATCCAAAACATAACTAAGAAATACTTGTGACCTAGAGGGAGTCACATGGTAGTCCACAACTTGTGAGGAGTTGGGTAAACCTAGGTTGGTTCAGTGGAAAATTGTATCAGACTATGATTTTATTTGTGTTTTAGACATATACTAGAGCTAGAACCATTAGGACTTGAGTTGTAGGAATGGGGTAGTTCTTTTCCATCTCTACTTAATATCGAACATCAAGATATTATGGTAGGTTTGGGATTGTGGTTATGTTTTGTAAAGACCCGAAAAATTCAAGGGAAATTTTTTCTTAATTTTCTTTGGAATATTACAAGAGCGCGGTTTCTGACGGCACCTGATTCCGAGGCCCGGTGTGCCCGGAATCAATTTCCGAAGTTTGGCTCGGGTACGTTCAGTGAACGAACGAGCGGGAATTTCTAACTTTTGAACCGGTGCCCGGAATCGAATTCCGAGGGCACCGATGGAACCGGAGCGCCGGTAATTGCTTAGGAACTCCTGTTCCGGAGTTGCATTTACACGAGTGTTGATAATAAAAATTGTGGAAGTTTATTTTATAATTACACTACAATTTTAATTATTTTAATCTAAGTGTTAGCTCTTGATGGAAGTTGGGTAACCACCCAACCTCCCTTGGGAGGTTATGAGGGTGGTGGGGCCCACACAAACCCCACCCCTTCATATCCTCTAAAAACCCCCCTCAACTCCCACTTTAATTTTGTTAACATAAGTTATAACCTATGACTTAAATGTAATGAGTTTAATGAGGTGAGTTGTGTGTGGTTATTGAATTTCAACCTCTTGAAATTCAAATGTGTTGTTGTGTTAATAAAATAAGAAAGAGTCTTATTTTATTTTTGTTTAGAGTTTTGTCACCTTGAGAGAATTGGGGAAGCGGTCTTCTTCTTCTTCAACCTCGACGAAGAACGCGAAGAACACCATTCTTCAACGAAGAACGTCACCGCCGAAGAACACGGTTCTTCCGCGACGCCATATACGCGACACGCCGTTCTTCTTCCGCGTCATCTCTTCCGCGACAGTTTTCCACAATGAAATCGCCGTCAACGACTTCAAATCCTCGCTTCGCGACGTCGACGTTCTCCCGCGACGCCCGACCTCCGCGACGCTCGTCTTCCGCGGCTCGTTGACGAACACCGTTCCTGAACCGAGGTAGGGGATTATTTTATTTAATTATTTCCGTTCATGATTCTAGTTTATCAATTATCGTGGATTTTCGACTAGATGTTATTATTAACGAGAGGGGGGACATACCGCACAATCACGGCCGAACCCCCTCCTATGTTCATGTTTGATTTCATTGCGGATGGAACGGGATGGCGTGGTGCCGTCGCACCGCGCGGGAATCACACGGCAAGAATTGCGCGACACTGTCGCGCCGCGCCGAGGAAAGAAGTTAAGAACATGACGCCGTCGCGCCGCCTCGAAGAAAATCGAAGGCACTGCGGCCGGAGCGGGGCCGTGCCGAAGGGGCGCGGTGCAGTTGCACCACGCCGGACGACAAGGGTCGCGGCCGGTTCCGGGCCGCGGCGGAGCAAGATGACCGGCGGCCGGACCGGGCCGCCGGTGTCGGCGAAGAAGGGGATCGACCATCGCCGGTCCCGTGGAGGCCGGAACCTGCTGTCCAGGGCGGGCCGGCCGGACCGGTGTGCAACAGGGAGTTCAAACCCCCGGCCGGCTAGCCGGCTGGCCAAAACGGAACCCCTTAATTGTGGGGGGACGCGGTTACAAAGGGGGGCAGGCGCCCCCCCCCCCCCCCTTGCCGAAGGGCTCGGCCAAAGCCGAGCCAGACAGCCCGCTGGGCGCGCTGTCCCCAGCCGGACCGGCGCCCGGCCGGTCTGCATGGCCGGGCCGGGCCGGGCCGGTCCGACCCTGTCCGGGGCGGTTCGACCCGGTTTGGGCCAACCGGGGGGTCTCGGGCCGGGTCGGTCCGGGCCCGAAACCCCCGTTATTGGACTGTTTGGGTTCAAATGCCCATAACTCGGGCTACGGACTTCCAAACGATGCGTCGTTAGCGGTGATGCGATCCTTGGATCGAGACGGTCGTTTCTGTATATCTCACTCAAGGTTTCGTAATACTTTGAGTTCGGCCGTGTTGGTTCGTACACGAAACCAACCGGGCCCTCGGAGCGGAAACACTCATATCTTGAGCTACGGACGTCCGATTGACGTTCCGTGAACTTTGTTGAGTTCCTCTTAGTGAGACAAATAATTTGGCATACTCCGCCCGAGGTTCGGACGGATGTGAAGTATGGTCGGGTTGGTTTTTCCTTAAAAACCAACCGGGCCCCTGGGACGAAAAAGCCAATAACTCTCAGACCAGGTGTCTGATTGACGCGCCGTCTGTTGCGTTGAGTTCCTGTTGACAATACGGAACTTTTGGATACATCGAATCTGTACCATGTGTCACTTGATGTATTAGCCTCTCGGCTCGTGGATCGGACCCTCCCGAACGAGCTTGCTGTGTGCGGGAACCCTAGAGCTGGCTGCAACTGCTGCTGTGACGACGACGACTGTACAGAGATCCTCAGTGGATTCAACTGTGACGATGAAGAAAATAGTACGGGAATCCTCCGTGTTTTCGGCAGTGACCACTACGGTACATCTTGGGATACATCAACTCCGGACTACATGTCAGTTGATTCATCGACCTCTTAGCTCGTGGAGAGGACCCTCCCGAAACGAGCATGCTATGTACGGAAACCCTAGAGCCGGTTGAGACTTGACGACTGCTGATCGAACGACTCAGTGTGTTACGGATAACGGCACTGGGGAGCGCTTGGTTGTAGCGGCAGACCCACGACAGAGGTGCGCCTGGTTGTAGCGGCACAGGGGAGCACTTGGTTGTAGCGGCATAACCACTGTACTTGATGGAAAAGGAGTTTCGAATATCTTTGGGTTCAACTTCCTGAACGATCCTGTGTAAGTCATTGCGGGGGTTAGTACCTACCAACCCTTTGTGGGTCCGACGGCTTAGATGAATCAGTGGCTACATCTGATCATCTCTATTGTCATTTGGAGAAGTATACATGTGTGAGCTAAATCATGTTTGCTTTCCTGTGTGGATTGTGTTGTGCTATCCTGTGTGGATTACGTTTTGATTTCCTGTGTGGAATACGTATACTTTCCTGTGTGGACTGGGTTGTACTTGGGCTCGGAGGTTGGAGCATACTGGAATTGATGACTTAGGTATATGTATGGGCATATACCTAAGCTGTGTCAGTTGTTACTTCGTGATTGTATCTTTCCTTGTGGTTTATCCTTTGTGGATTTTGGGAAACCTTCGGGGTCTCGGGGTCCCTATTGAGTAGATTATACTCACGCCTGCATGGGCTATGCCCGCACTTCGTTGTGTTGGTTGCAGACGACGGACAGCTTTGATCGTTGTTGCGGCTTGCAGAGCAGGACGGTACCTGGTGGTGGACCACTGGAAGGGACGTACTCGGAGCGGACGGCGGGACCCGAGGAGCAGTGGAGCTATCTGTACCCACCCTTCAGGGGGGATTTCCAGTGGATAGCTCGACGTAGTGGCATTACTTTATAGTTGATGTTTCCCCTTTCGAGTTGTACTTTACAACTGGGCTTGTATTTCTGGACCCTTTTTACTTTCCGTACTTACTATTGTACTTAGTTTTTACTTAGTGTTTACTTCTTCCTCTTGTACTATATGGTGGTTGTTTACTTTACAAAGGCAATGCATTCCCTTTTTTTATCGGGATTTACGCCTTGGTGCTAGTCACCAGCCCCTGGCCTATGGAAGGCGGGCTTGGGGTAGTCACAGCGCGGGCCCCGAGGACGGGTCGTGACAAATTGGTATCAGAGGAGTTCAGTTCTACCACGAACTCTGATCTTTTATATGTGAAGCAATAGTGTTTAGCGTATTGAGTGTGGTTATCAGTCTAGGGAGTCCAATGTTGGTGCGGTGGCCGACGTATCCGTACACTAGGACCCTGACTTCTGATTTCCGACATAATGCACGAAAACATTGATTGCGTGTGTGTTTCAAGTTTTCTTGTGATTACTCTGTATCATCTCACCAGGTATACTGTTCTGACCGTGGTGCACCTGTTTCCTTTTCAAGATAGCCCCAAGACGGCAGCCAGCTAGGGTTCCGAGAGTCGAGTGTGACGACAGCCCACCGAGCGACGAGGCCTCGGTGTAGGGCCCTTTGTCAGCAGTGGCACCAGCGGTAGCTCTACCCGCCAAGCCACCGATACTTCCAGCACCAGCCGCTGACGATGCACGTCGCCTCAGTGCACTGCATGAGTTCCAGCGCCAGCGAGCACCCAGGTTCCATGGGGAGACGGACCCCCAGGCAGCCGAGGACTGGCTGGAGGCAGTCGTACGAGTCTTCCGGTTAGTGAGGACACCAGCGGATCTTATGGTGGTCCTTGCAGCGAGCCTCCTACACGCAGCAGCAGGCCGATGGTGGAGATTGATGCTATAGGTGCACAATGAGACATCTCTTCTCTGGACGGACTTCGAGAGCATCTTCTGCTCAGAGTTCATCCTAGCCACCCTCCATGCGGTGCGCATTCAGGAGCTACTACAGCTGCGGCAGGGCAGCATGACAGTAGCCCAGTACGCGGCGAGGTTTACCGATCTCTCGCGCTATTCCACGTACATGGTACGGGACCCATTTTTCAGGGCCCGAACCTTCGATCAGGGGATTAGGCGAGAGATCAGAGCTTCAGTTGTTTCTCACAGCATTCCGACTCAGACAGGAGTGTTGGAGCGAGCCCTCTTGGTGGAGTGTTTCCTTGCTGAGCAGTCTCCAGCAGCAGGACCCACCACTAGCTGGCATGCGGCAGAGTCTTCTGCAGCGGGCAGTAGACAGATGAAACAGGGGTCCAAGAGGACTAGACCTACAGGTGGTCGACAGCATGACTCTGGATCATTTGTGTGATTCACTCAGGGTAGACAATGACTTTCCATGAGAGGGCAGTGTTACTCATGCGGCGGGATTGGTCACATGGCTCGTGACTGTCCGACCCGCCATACAGATGACCAACAGATGAACGAAGGACCCCCCAGGTAGATTCAGAGGTTCGATCAGGGCGGGCCGCAAGGAGCAGGCGGCCATGGCAGGGGAGCTGGCCGTGCAGCTGGAGGTGGACGACGCTTCGGGGTGTTGCCACCACCACCACCAGAAGGTCTGCCCCGACCGCAGGAAGTTGGTGGACATGGGAGATATCAGCTTCAGGCAACTGAGGCCTTCAATCATGGACCTCTGGGAGCAAATGGACAGGAGCGGAACTAGTGGATACATTTTTTTTGTACTTCTAGTTCCTTGTTGCTATTGTGTAGAGTCTTTGTATTATGAGCTGCAATAATAAAAGATGCATACCTTTGTGATGTTTTCATTCCTGTCCTCTTTTGTGTTGTTACTAAGAGGTTCCAGTTTTGACTGTTGACTTGACCCTCACTTGTGAGACATCTACTGGAGGAGACCCAGTTACCACACACTGATGCCGACAGTGTGACTCAACCCTTGGAGGCGAGAGTAACTGTTGGATCTCTTGGTAGTAGCTTCGAGACCTTACGACGTCATCCTTGGTATGAATTAGTATCATCCATCTCGGGATTGACTGTATTAGGCAAAGAATGTGGTTCATCCAAGGGATGAGACCAGATTTCTCTTATCGGAAAAGAAGAAATCATAGCATCTCTTGTGGGACCAGAGGTGGTCCAGGCCACGATAGAGATGGTCCAGGTCATCCAGGAGAGGATGAAGACAGCTCAGAGCTAACAGAAGTCTTTTGCTGACAGGAGGCGGAGGCCACTAGAGTTTGAGGATAGCGACCACGTCTTCATACGGGTCTCATCTCGACGTGGATTACGGAGATTTGGCCAAGGTGGCAAGTTGTCTCCATGCTTTATCGGACCCTTCCAGGTCCTCAGCAGGATTGTAGAGGTGGCTTACCTCCTAGCTCTACCGCCTTTGTATCCCTAGTTTGTGTTGATGCTTTACGGGGACGTAAAGCCCTGTGGTGGGAGTAATGTAAAGACCCGGAAAATTCAAGGGAAACTTTTTCTTAATTTTCTTTGGAATTTTACAAGAGCTCGGTTTCTGACGGCACTTGATTCCGAGGCCCGGTGTGCACGAAATCAATTTCCGAAGTTTGGCTCAGGTACGTTCAGTGAACGAACGAGCGGGAATTTCTAACTTTTGAACTGGTGCCCGGAATTGAATTTTGAGGGCACCGATGGAACTGAAACGCCGATAATTTCTTAGGAACTCCTGTTCCAGAGTTGCGTTTACATGAGTGTTGATAATAAAAGTTGTGGAAGTTTATTTTATAATTACACTAAAATTTTTATTATTTTACTCTAAGTGTTTTCTCTTGATGGAAGTTGGGTAACCACCCAACCTCCCTTGCGAGGTTATGAGGGTGGTGGGGCCCACATGAACCCCACCCCTTCATATCCTCTAAAACCCCCCTCAACTCCCACTTTAATTTTGTTAACATAAGTTATAACCTATGACTTAAATGTAATGAGTTTAATGAGGTGAGTTGTGTGTGGTTATTGAATTTCAAACTCTTGAAATTCAAATGTGTTGTTGTGTTAATAAAATAAGAAAGAGTCTTATTTTATTTTTTTTAGAGTTTTTTCACCTTGAGAGAATTGGGGAAGCGGTCTTCTTATTCTTCAACCTCGATGAAGAACGCGAAGAACACTGTTCTTCAATGAAGAACTTCACTACCGAATAACACGGTTCTTCTACGACGCCGTATCCGTGATGCGACGTTCTTCTTCCACGTCGTCTCTTCCGCGACGGTTTTCCGCGATGGAATCGCCGTCAACGACTTCGAATCCTCGCTTCGCGACATTGACATTCTCCCGCGACGCCCGACCTCCGCGACGCTCATCTTCCGCGGCTCGTTGACGAACACCGTTCCTGAACCGAGGTAGGGGATTATTTTATTTAATTATTTCCGTTCATGATTCTAGTTTATCAATTATCGTGGATTTTTGACTAGATATTATCATTAACGAGAGGGGGGTCGGACCGCACAAACACGGCCGAACCCCCTCCTATGTTCATGTTTGATTTCTCTGCAGATGGAATGGGATGGCGTGGTGCCGTCGCACCGCGCGGGAATCACACGGCAAGTATTGCGCGGCGCAGTCGCGCCGCGCCGTGGAAAGAAGTTAAGAACGTGACATCGTCACGCCGTGTCGAAAAAAAGCGAAGGCGCCGCTGCCGAAGCGGGGCCGCGACGGAGGGGTGCGGTGCCGTTGCACCGCGCTGGACGATAAGGGTCGCGGCCAATTCCGGGCCGCGGCGGAGCAAGGTGACTAGCGGTCGGACCGGGCCATCGGTGTCGGCGAAGAAGGGGACCGGCCGTCGCTGGTCCCGTGGAGGCCGGAACCGGCCGGCCAGGGTGGGTCGGCCGGACCGGTGTGAAACCGGGGGTTCAAACCCCCGGTCGGCTGGCCGGCTGGCCAAAACGGACCCCCTTAATTGTGGGGGGCTATAGTTACACAGGGGGGCAGGCTCCCCCCCCCTTTGCCGAACGGCTCGACCAAAGCCGAGCCAGACAGCGCGCTGGGCGCGCTGTCCCCAGCCAAACCGGTGCCCGACCGGTCTGCCTGGCCGGGCCGGGCCGTTCCGAGCCCGGCCGACCCTATCCGGGGTGGGTTGACCCGGTTCGGGCCAACCGGGGGGTCTCGAGCCGGGTCAGTCCGGGCCCGAAACCCCCATTATCGGACTATTTGGGTTCAAATGCCCATAACTCGGGCTACAGACCTCCAAAGGACGCGCCGTCAGTGGCGATGCGATCCTTGGACTGAGACGGTCGTTTCTATATATCGCACTCAAAGTTTCGGAATACTTTGAGTTCAGCCAGGTTGGTTCGTACACGGAACCAACCGGGCCCTGGGAGTGGAAACGCTCATATCTTGAGCTACGGACGTCCGATTGATGTGCCGTCTACTTTGTTGAGTTCCTCTTAGTGAGACGGATCTTTTGCCATACTCCGCCCGAGGTTTGGATGCAGGTAGAGTACGGTTGGGTTGGTTTTGCCTTAAAAACCAACTGGGCCCCTGAGATGAAAAGGCCAATAACTCTCAGACTAGGCTTCTGATTGACGCGTCGTCTGTTGCGTTGAGTTCCTGTTGACGATACGGAACTTTTGGATACATCAACTCTGGACCATGTGTCAGTTGATGTATTAGCCTCTCGGGTCGGGGAGCGGACCCTCCCGAACGAGCTTGCTGTGTGCGGGAACCCTAGAGGTGGCTGCAACTGTTGCTGTGACGACGATGACTGTACAGAGATCCTCAATGGATTCAACTGCGACGATGAAGAAATCAGAACGGGAATCCTCCGTGTTTTCGGCAGTGACCACTACGGTACATCTTGGGATACATCAACTCTGGACTACTTGTCAGTTGATGCATCGACCTCTTAGCTCGTGGAGAGCACCCTCCCGGAATGAGCATGCTGTGTACTGAAACCCTAGAGCCGGTTGAGACTTGACGACTGCTAATTGAACGACTCGGTGTGTTATGGATAACGGCACTAGGGAGCGCTTGGTTGTATCGGTAGACCCACGATAGAGGTGTGCTTGGATATAGCGGCACAGGGGAGCGCTTGGTTGTAGCGGCAGACCCACAACAGAGGTGCGCTTGGTTGTAGCGGCACAGGGGAGCGCTTGGTTGTAGCGGAAGACCCACGACAGAGGTGCGCTTGGTTGTAGAAGCACAGGGGAGCGCTTGGTTGTAGCGGCAGACCCACGACAGAGGAGCGTTTGGTTGTAGCAGCAGACCCTCAGTACCCGATAGGTGTAGCGCTTGGTTGTAGCGGCATAACCACTGTACTTGATGGAAAAGGAGTTTCCCAATAGCATTGGGTTCAACTTCCTGAACGATCTTGTGTAAGTCATTGCAGGGGTTAGTACCTACCAATCCTTTGTGGGTTCGATGGATTAGATGAATCAGTGGCTACATCTGATCATCTCTATTGTCATTTGAAGAAGTATACCTGTGTGAGCTGAATCCTGTTTGCTTTCCTGTGTGGATTGTGTTGTGCTATCCTGTGTGGATTACATTTTTCTTTCCTGTGTGGAATATGTATACTTTCCGGTGTGGACTGGGTTGTACTTGGGCTCGGAGGATGGAGCATACTGGAATTGATGACTTAGGTATATGTATGTGCATATACCTAAGCAGTGTCAGTTGTTACTTCGTGATTGTATCTTTCCTTGTGGTTTATACTTTGTGGATTTTGGGAAACCTTCAGGGTCTCGGGGTCCCTACTGAGTAGCTTATACTCACCTCTGCACGGGCTATGCCCACACTACATTGTGTTGGTTGTAGATGACGGACATCTTTGATAGTGGTTGAGGCTTGCAGAGCAGGACGTTACCTGGAGGTGGACCACTGGAAGGGACGTACTCGGAGCGGACGGTGGGACCCGAGGAGTAGTGGAGCTATCTGTACCCACCCTTTAGGTGGGATTTCTAGTGCATATCTCGGTGTAGCGGCATTACTTTATAGTTGTTGTTTTCCCTTTCGAGTTGTACTTTAAAGTTGGGCTTGTATTTTCGGGCCCTTTTTACTTTCCGTACTTACTTTTGTACTCAGTTTTTACTTAGTGTTTACTTCTTCCGCTTGTACTCTGTGGTGCTTGTTTACTTTACAAAGGCAATGCCTTCCCTTTTTATCAGGATTTATGCCTTGGTGCTAGTTTCCATCCCCTGGCCTATGAAAGGCGGGCTTGGGGTAGTCACGGCGCGGGCCCTGAGGACGGGTCGTGTCATGTTTTGAGTTAAGTCATGGGGTTTTTTTTTGATGTTTCATGGTATTTATCAATCACGAGATATTATCATAGTAGGTATATGGGAAATTTTGAGTTTTGGGGGGGGGGCATTGAGGTATGGTGGTGATTAATAGTTTGTCATCATGGTTAGTAGTGACCATGCATAGATCATGTGGACTTTCCCACTGACCCCAATGACACTTGCATGGTTGGTGCATAGAAATCCTAACCATACATCCAAATATTTCAAAAGGGGATACACTTGGTATTTTTTTCTCCTTTTCTCCTGGATTTTCTTATGATTCTTATGATTCTTTTTGGTACCCATTTGGGGGGGTTTTTTGGGTTCTTTTAATGTGGTTTAATGTTGGATTTTTTAATGAAGATTTTGATTTATGTTATAAAGAAAATTCCACCCATAAGGACCTTGTACATGCATAGATAGATGCTACAGAGTTTACCCTGTAGATGAACCCACCTCTTGATCTAGATTTTGTGGAAAAATGATTCTTATGATCCAAACCATGGTTCATGGTTTTGATCATAAACAGATGGTGTACCTTGATCAACCATTATTAAAGAAACCACCATCATTTTTTGGGGTGAAAAGGGACCCAATGTGATTGAGGAGTGTCCTGATTATATTGTGTAGTTTTGGAGTTTTTTAATACCCCTGAGACCTCGAAAATGGTATTTGAAACATATTTTGGGAGTGATAGGTTGGAAGTGGTGGTAAATTATGGTTATTTCTGGAAACAATGAGGATATCAACTAGAAATAATTTAAAGTGGCCTTTAATCGAAAATTCATCCCTGATACCCTGAGAGTGGAAATGATCATGAGTTTCCAAAGCTGAAGCAGGGTGATTATTCAGTGATAGAGTATACTGTCAAATTTTCCATCTTGGTTCATGTCTCTCCAAATCTCCTCCTAAATGATTATATCAAGGATATGTGTTTTGATATGGTCTTGAGGTCTGATATTAGATTTTTTTTCATATTTCAATGACTGTTGATCTATTTAGAGGTGGTTGAAAGGCTAGTTTTGGAAGAGGCATATATGAATGTTAAGACAGGTCTTGGTGGTGTTCTTATTTTAGGAAGAGGCAGGAGTTATTAGTTAGTAAAAAAGTGGAAGAAGGTTAATTCTTAGAGTGGTAATTGAAATATTGTCTAGAAGCCTTTGGGATTAGATTTTGTTGCTTCTATATGGAATAGACTAGCCATCTATTATCAGTGCGGGAAGGCTAGACTCACCCGCCTCGGTTTCCTAGAGATTCTTTGGGTATGCAACAAATTTGGAATTATAGTACATCTTTAGTGCTTCAATTAGCTCTCTTCATGGGGAAGTTTTGTAGAATCCATTTTCTTGAAGGCCGTTTAGGGAATGATAGAGGCTTCCAAGGGAGGAGGATCTTTCCTTCAAGGTAAGAGATATTGTCATTAGGGAAAGAAGGTGTTTTCCCAGTCTGATCCAAGGTGTCTTCATACAACGGATTTCATACTAGAGGACTCAGATTCTTGGTCATCCAATATTATAGGTATAGTGTTTATTACTTCTACAATGGCTTCATTTTTATTTGATACTGGAACATACCATTCAGTTATTTTAATTATATTGATTGAGGATCTAGATTAGCGAGCTATTATGATTCCTTATGTTTTGGGTTTTTAATCCTCTTTGGTAGGAAGAAGAGAGATTTTTTAATTCCTATGACTTTCCAGATATGGTATCTAGTGTGGAGGTTCTTTGGGACTTACTTTTTTGGACCTAATCTTTTTCAAGATCATTACCATCATAGATTGGTTGATTAACATTAAGGAAATGGTAATCTATAATCACTAGGGGACTAGTTACTTGTTACTGGAAGGATAACTAAAATATTTTAGGGTGATTGGGATCCCTAAACAATGACAGATGGTCTTGTAACATCAAATTTGGTGTTGAACACATTTATGTTGTCTAGGATATTTTTTCAATGTTTTTGGGAAAGGTTAATTATGGGAATTTCTAGTGGTCATGGAATGGTTCTGTGATGTGTTATTACAATTAATTATTTACACTAAATAAAGAGGATAAAATTACTATCAATGTTCTACAATGTATGATCTTGATTTCCCTATAATCTTGTTAGATGGATCTGACAAGAACCTAGAGAGATGAAATTTGTGATGTTGTATCTTGAGGGAAGGTGTTGTATTTCCAATATCATGTCATAGTGGGCTTAAAAAGTTCTATAACGAAATAATGTGAATGGTATCCTCCGACATTGGGTAGACTAATAGAATATAAACTAGGTGAAAATAATGAATAATTACCCATTTCCTATAATTTATGATTTATTAGATCATCTCGGAGGGGACCATTGGTTTCCAATGATCGATTAGAGATTAGTGTACCATAATTTGAGGTTATGGGAAAAGGATGTTACAAATACTTCCGTTTCAATACAGTTTCAAACTATTGAGTGCTGTTTTATTTCATTTGGTATAGCCAATAAAATTTCAGTCTTTACGGTGTTATGGAACTATATCTTCCATCACTTTTTAGACATCTTCATGGTCATTTTTATAGATGACATCTTGGTGTATTCAAATACTGAGGATGATCATGTTGAAAATGTGGAGGTTTTTTGGGTGTTTTGTGATAAAATATTCAATATTACATGTTTTCGAAGTGCGTGTTTTGGATTTAGGATGTAAAATATTTTGGCCACATGATTTATGAAGAATTCTTTTAGTGTATCTAGAGAAACATTGAGTAGTCATTTATTGGGAGAAGACTAAGAATGTTTTCAAGATCTTAAACATTCTATTATTGGATGGGTATTATATAAATTTCTTTAGTACTTCACTCGATTGGATTCTCCTTTGATGGAATTTACCAAAAAAGTGTAAAAGTATTAGTGGAGTGAGAAGTGCCAGTACGCTTTTGATATATTACAGGCCCATATTACTTCCTTACATATCTTGACTCTTCTTAAATGTGTTAGAGATTACATTTTATATTTTTATAATTATGATGTGGGTTTTGGGCGTGTGATAATGTTGGATGATCATGTGGTGGCCTATTTCTTGAGACAGTTATGCCCACATGAGCAGAATTACACTACCCATAATCTCAAATAAGAAACCATTATGCATACTCTAAAGATGTTGATACATTACATATTTTGGGAACATTTATTGTGTATTCTCATCATAAAACCATAAAATTATATTTCCACCTAGAGGGAAATGAACCTCAGACAGAGATTCTATGTGCAGAACCTTCATAATATTAATTTCAATATTTCATTTATTCTCAAGAAGGGGAATTTTTCATTGTGTCATTCAAAAGGAATATTCATGTCCGTGTCATTTTGGAATAAGTGGATGAGTGTGGTACACATATTTTGTTCAATGATCTAAGACTGTATGTAAAGGATGTTAAATGGAATGTATTCTTATCATGTGTATAGGTTACACCCACTCTCATTAATGCGGTCAAGATTGAGTAAGTATCTGACCCTGAGTACCAATAGATTAATAGTGCCTTAAATAGTGGGGATACATTTTATGACTAGTCAGAGTCTCCATATGGTTCTATTTTGTTATAGATAATGTAAGTTTTTCTTTTTAGTATGAGGTAAGGAGGTGATGAAAGCGGTTCATTATTCTACATGGCATGTTCACTCTATGGTGACCAGGATGTTCTATACCTTGAGAGATCAATATTGGTGGCCTGAGAGGAGACATGCAGTGTGGGACTTTTTTTCTATAATCATGACATTATATAGGATAAATTTTGTGAATTATAGACTATGAAATTTCTTGTATGCACTTATTATACCTATGTGGAAATGGGATGATATATCTATTTGTTTTGTGATCAAAATACCTCATACTCTAAGTGTGAAATATTTCATATGGATTATTGTTGATCGTCTGATGTAATCAACCAACTTTATTCACAACATACACTGAAAAATGGTATAGTACTTTAGAAACATGTATAATTAAATTGTTTCTCAACTTCACATAATTCACTAAGTGGTAGTGTTAGACCAGAATGATCAATTCACATCTCTCCTTATTAATAGACTCTAGTAAGTTTTTTCTTCCCATCTAAAATTGATCACTTCATATCACTTGTTAGTAGATGGAATGTCTGGGTGGACTATCTATACTATCAAGGACATGTTTTTGGTGTGTGTTCTTTATTTTAGAAGTTTATTGGAAAGGAACCTACCATCGGGAATGTTTTATTCTAACAATTTCTATAATTACTGAATCCATAAGGGAAAATTTGACCTGTTTTAGATGTTTCCATGCCAGTTACCTAATGCTAGGATGAGGTAGGTGATCATTACATGGTTAGATCAAAAATCATCTAATAGATAACCATGAAATTTTAGCTTGTTCAGAAATGGTTAGTGAAATATAAGAGCTACTAGAATTCATATGTAAATTTCTATCATCATCCATTATGATTTTTGGTTGGTTATTATATATTTATTCATTTATCATTTTAGTTAGACCATTGTATCTTTGGGAGGGAGGGGAAGTTTGTTCCATCTTATGTCTGGTTATTTCATGTTGTGGAGCATCTCATGAAGTTATCCTATCGATTAGAGATTCAAAAATGGTTGATATTAATCCATGAAATCATTCATATTTCCCATCTTATGAGATACCATCTGTACCCATCTCATGTATTGGAGTTAGAATACTTTTAGTTAGAGCCAAATGCCTCCATTTTGGAGTATCCTTTTCATATCCGAGATTGTTAGAATAAGGTGCTCCCAAGTATGTCTATATCAATGATAAATTCAATCTAGTAGCATGGTGGAGATAACTATGACACATGCGAGAGGGAATGATGGGTTAAGGAAAGATGGGATCACCCATTTTCTTCTAGTGGATCCAGATGACTTTATGGGGATAAAAAGTGGAAGGGTGGGGAGTTTGTGACACCTAGCGGGTCACAATTATATCTTATTTTTATTATTATTTAGCTTATATTATATTATAGGAGTTATTCGGGGTTGAGGATCAAAGCTTTAAGTTTTTTTGGAAATCATACCAGAGCACACTGTGGATGCACAATTTGCATAATCATATGAAAACTCTATATATGGTGTTTTAGTTTTGATATTGTGGTTTTCCATGGTTTGAGAATAGTTTTTCAAACCATGTGACACCACAGGTGGAAACCATGTGGCCTATTTGTGGTGGATAGTGGCACGTGCATAGTTGTCACAGGGTTTTCCTTACCATGCATCATAATAATGTGGCCTTATCCATATCAATAAGAAGTATCTTTTACCCTCTTCACCTATTAATATCTTAATATTTGGGACATCATTTTCTTTCCCCTATGTGTGAATCCTCACCCCTTTGGATATGGAGATCTCTCCCCTCCCCCACCCCCACCCCATTATTATTGATTTTCCTTTGGAAATATTTGTGTTTTGGATAAAGGTTTGTATATTTCTTAATGATTTTTTTTCTTTTCTCCTTACCCTTGCATTTTCTTCTATTTTAATGGAGATGTGGAACCTTTGTGGGGGTGTTTTTTGAATATAGGGAATTTTATAGGTTTTTTGGTTTTCTATATATTGTCTTGGGTGTTTGAGGCCATGTACTTCCTCTTTTGGGAGGATATCATCGAAAAAGATGATTTTTTGACTAAATTTGGGGTGGTTGTCTCTATTTAAGGGTGTTTTCCGTGGAATATCCTTACATTTATTATCACATTTGTTTTGTGTTTTTTTTTAATTTTCACTTAAATTATTTATACTTGGTGTGTATTCCATGTTTCATGTTTTCCAGGGATTGTATTTGAAATTTAGGTTTTTTTAATGGGTTTTTTCCAAATATGAATGGCTTTTATGGCCACCAAGTGTCTGATAAAATGGATCAAAGAGGTTTTGTGATTCAAAATGGATTTTTATTGTGTTTTTAGAAATTATTTTACCTTGGAATGGGTGTTTTGATAAAATGGATCCATTTTTTGCAAAATGTATTGTGGTATAGCTTGATATATATGGGATGCAACGCATTGACCCTAGAATCCCTAAGCCGGTGCATTATTTTAATACATTTTCATGATTACAAGTAATCAAGTCCTGAAGTACCAATCAGTTTGGTAGTTTTGGAAAATATATTACATACATGAACTTCACATTGAAATTTATAACATTAAACACAAAATAAATAATCCTCTGAGAATGCCATTATTTTATTATATTAACCCTTTATATCAGTCATAATACACTTCTTGGAATACTAGGAAAATAAAACATAAGAAGGGTGAGCTCAGATGCTCAGTAAGGGTAAATTATCCAGCGTAAGCTACAAACTTTTAAGAACTGATGTTTAAAAAAATTCATACTTTAAAAAAAATAAAATGGAACATAGTATGGAAAAAATAAATCAAACATTACAATATAAACATGCACATGGAAATTCTACTAGTCGAATAATCATATTTCATAATATCATTTAATAATGAGGAAATGCATAATGCCTGACATATTAACTACTACGTCAAGGACTTGTGCAAAGGACATTTACAAATATTCTGTCAAGGACTTCTTCCAAGAAACGAGTGTGCCTCAGGACACCTACCGATGCATCGAGGGGCTATACCAGGCCCCTCTCATTACATAAAAAGTCCAATGCATTCCCCATATGAAAAGGGTGAAACATCACATAAACATTTCTATTAAAACTAGAATACAAAATTTTAATACATTAACTATAAACCATGAATGGTATAAAATTAAAACATTCATATTCAAACTTATCATAACACATTAAATATAGTACGAAAGATTTTATTATAATAAATAAACTTCAATCATGAATAATATCCCGTAAAGGATGTTGACAATATTTAAAATGTTCAGTAAAACACTTTTACAGAATATCCCTTTTTCATTAAATCATTTAAAATTCACATAATTTATAAAGGAAAAAATTCAAAATATATTTTGGAATCAAATTTTCTCATACCAATTTGAAACTTTTTCTAGGAATTAACATTTTCAAACAATAATTCCCATAAAAATAAATCCTTAAAATCATTTTGAAAACATGGACATTAATGAAAAAGATTTGGAATAATAAATATTTAAAACATTTAAAATGATTTTTAGTTAAATAGACCCTTAAGAATAATCCTTTTGAAAACTCCATTATGAAACATGGACATGGATGATAAATATTTTCAGCATATACTTACACATAAACAATATCGGATAATAATGAGACTGAGGAATTAACCCTTACATTATGTTCGATGCTCTTCGTACGACTCTAAATCCCCTTTATAATGTTTTTAAACATATTATTAACTTATATCATAATAATAATAATATTTATTATATAATATAGAATTCTTTTATGACTTTATATTAGCCATTTATTATCAATTCCAATTTAATGCAATATTTCGGGTAATATCGCTTTGTTTATCGTATGTGTTTTGACTTTTTATTCTTGAACATATTACATAGATCATGATTTACTTACTTCTATAATGTATAATATGATTTATATATCATATATATTCATAATATATATATATATAATAGATATATATAAAATATAATACACTATTCATGGATATGGTAGGTTGTACGTACGTGTGAACGCTGTTTCCGTTTTATTATCGTATTGAATGGATGTAAGTGAATGAAATATATATATACACACACACACATATATATATATATATATATCATTCTAGTAGACTTATTATGTCATATATTTAATAATTATGAATAATATATTTTTTATAATCAATCTTGTATGGTGAACATTAATGATGAGTCTCATTGCATCGTGGAGACGGTAAGCCATACGTACGCACGAGCGACAGTATCATTTCCTTAATGATTAAATGGTATGGAATTGGATGGAATATGAATTTTATAGAAGAAATATCATGTTATATTTGTAATATACATCCACTATATTCATCATTATACCCATATAAAAAATGTTTAAATGAGATACAATTTACACCATGGTGTGTAGACGGTAAGCCGTACGTACGCACACATAGTTGTATTATTTTTTATAGGACGGGTAAAAAGAAGATTACGGTTTTCCAAAAATATTAACAATATATTAGAATATTGTAGATTCTTGAGTAATTATTTTTGTATGGTAACAACTTATTAAGAATAATTATAAAAATGTATGAACTTTTAAAGAAGGGATAAAATGATTACCTCTTCTTCTGTTGTCTCCTTTTGATTTGCATAAAAGGAATCCTTAAGATGGGTTCCTGCCCAAAGGTCTGCCTCTAGGATGAAGAGAGGGAAGTTGGGGGAGATTTGGGCTGGGGTTAGCCAAGCCAAAAGGCTTTGGAGTTGTTAATTAAATAGAAATATAGGTTTTCCTTTATAAGATAGGTTTTTTCACATGTTTAGGTAAAAAAATTAACATTATCTTTTAGATTTAAACATTTTTAAAATAAGTTAATTATTTCCATGTCCTATGGTATTTTTATACTACATGGTTAATGTATATACTATAAAATCACAAGGGAACCTAAAGTGGATCATTTATGACATTTTTATTACTATCCAAGTTATTTGGACGAACTATATATTTTTAGGTTTTTATATCTTTTAATAAAATAGTATTTGTTTTAAAAATTCATTTACATCAATTTTGACACTATTTATTAATTGTTTTTTTAAGTCATAACAACTTGGTTACTTCAAAACAAAGTAATTAACTAATACTTCATATTTTAATTTCATTTATAAAATTTTTGGATGGCATCAAAAGATTTAATTTAAATTTATTTTATTATTTATAATATCATTTATATTAATCTTTCATTAATAAGGTAATTACTCTATCATGATTGTGTCATAAATAAATTTATTTATATATTGTATAAAAAATATAAATAAAATACCATGATTTATTAAATCTTTTTATATTTAAAATGAATATTTATATTCGAATTTATCATATGTATAAACCTGTACTAAAAATGGTTTATTTTAATAAAATTGGAATATGACATTTTTAATTCTTCAAATAAAATATAATTAATGTTCTAATATAATCCATTTGGATCATGAAGGATTTTATTTTTGTCATATGGTTCATTTTGGTCGAAAAACACTTATCTAATAGAATTAAAACATGTGTTGGGGTAATTTTATATTATTATAATGTTATTTTTACATTTAATTACACTGTTTACTTTTAACCGTGGTAAATAAAATTTAAAAGTTACTATTCATGAAAAATAGTCATCCTACTGAACCAAATTTTACTTAATAATGAAAATTGTGTCTCTCATATTTTTGAAATTTAGTTCACTAAAGTGAGAAAATTTTGTTTTATGCAAATTTGCAAATGTGGCTAGAAGGTCGGTAAAAGAAGTTAAAATGTCCAATAAAATTATATATATATAATCTTATTATAAAATGACTCCAATGAATTAAATTTGACTAATATATTTATTATTTATCTATTTTAAAATTAAGGTCTATTAAAAAATAATTATTTAAATGAAAAAGTAGGTTTTTAGGTACTCTACAGAATTTTTCACGATTCCTCAAAAATTAAATATTTTCAGAAAAATACCAAAAATTCACCCTAAGATAATTTTGATATTCTGAATACAAAATTGAATTATATGGTACCAAATTCTATTTTTATGATTTTATAAAATTAATTTTATTATTATTCACAATGGGACATAAATTTTTTTTCTTTTAATAAAATAGGTTTTCTAAATATATGACTATTTTAAAAGAATTTATAAATTTCATAATAAATATATTTTATTTATGTAAAAATATTGTAAATAAATTTTTATTTTTATTTTTTACTATTCATATGAAAATATTTAATTGATAAATAAATATATCATTTAAATAATTATAATGTTAATCTGTTGTTTCACAGAAACTCAATCTGGCGTATAACATAATCTAAGTTAGTGTTGCGTGCAATATAAGCTATTAAATTAATTTAAAGAGATAACGTACTATAAAATCATGGGGTGTTACATTATCCCATCCTTCTCTAAATTGAATCCTTACAATTTGAAACTGTTCTTTGAAAATAAAAGGTTGAAAATAGAAAATACGTTTGTGGAAAAGCCACATCTAAAATAGGGTTAATAAAATTTAGTCTTAATAAGAGGGAATGTGAAATGAAAAAGTCACCACCAAATTAGGATTTTGAATAGGATAACATTGGTGGAAATTAGAGACACATAATTTAAGGGAAAACGTAAATATTTATAGTGAGTGAGTGAGGTCATCAATCACAAACAAGTGAAAAATAAATGGACAATTGAGGACCTCAAAGACATAAATCTATGATGATTTACAATATCATTGGAAAAAACATATGGTATTAGGATAATAAAAATTTTTAGATAATGTTTTTTGAATAAGAAGGATTAATTTACTATCAATATAAGAACTCCAGAAAACATACTTGATTCCATTACCTATCATAATCATAATCTCATCATTTAGTTGTACCTCGATCTATTTTCACTTCATCTATTACACAATGAAATGAATGTTCAAAATATTTTTTTAATTACTTAATCACATTTTATAAATCAAAAGTCCCACCATTATTCTCTTAATTTTCTATATTTTTAATATTATCCAAAAGGTTAGGTCAAAGTGTTTAATAAATTATACTTTAACCTCAAAAAAATATCAAGTGCTCAACATACTCCATTCCAACCTTTAGAGTTATCCAAAATAATTGTTTCCAAACACACAATCTAAAAATTTATATGGGAGGTAAACATAATGAATATCTATTTTTCCATATAACAACATGTGAATACCTACATAATGTATTTTTTAAAAATATTGTAACACCATGAATTACCATAAAACCTTATTGAATACGTTCATGTTCCCTTATTCCTTATATAATATTTGATATACTCCTTAAATGAAAAAATGTTTTAAACTCTGACAATGATGGAATAAAAAACAATTAATTAGTTCCAAGGTAGTCAAGAAGATTCAATATAATTTATCCAAATCAATCATCTCTTATTCCAAAATCACTAGCTCAGTATTAAGACCATATTACAGTTTATCATTCCCTCAACCTTATGTTCTCCAAATTGATTAACTTCATATTGAGTCACTTTTCATAGTACCATACAATCTCAAATCCAAAATGAAATAGTATTGCAGTACAATCCATTTTTATTTCCATAATTCATATAACTAGTACATCATTGATACAACACTCAAATGACTTAATTAATCAATCCAAAAACACAAAAACATTAATTATTCCACGTCGTCTAATGTAACATATTATTCTTAACCTTGATCCCTTTGATTCTTCTGAGCTATATTTCATTAATGCTTATTACATTTATTTTCATAATTCCCCATTTTAATATAGTTGAAACATTGGATATTAGAATTTTTTTCTTTCTTCCCTTAGCATTTTTTCCTGATGAATTATTTTCTCCACCCTTATGAAAAACACCCAGTCCTTTCAATTACTTACCAGGGAGATTCTCTACACAGTTATCCCATATGGGAATATCTTTCTTTCCCTTCTTCCCTTTATCCATATTTCTCTCTGGCATCCTCTTATTCTCTGGATTCCCTTAAAATCCATGGGACATAGATAATTTTTACATATATTATTACCACATGATACTATTGTCTCATATGCTGAGAATACATGGGAGGTTATTTACCTTAGATATGTTGTCATAAGACCATAAAATATTGGATACTTCTTACTCTTTGGAACATGTGTATTGGTGGGGTATTCATTCCTATTACTAGGCGCCATTTCTAAAAAATTTCATACATTATATTACGTTATGAATCATAATCATGATTCTATACTTGTAAAATACATAACATAAATTGAAAATTTTATGCATATCTAATATCATAATAATAAAAATGGATTCTTTGCATACATATTTAATAATAAATACTTTATAATGAGTTTTAATGAAAATGTGAATTATCTCCAGCATATCCCCTAGAGTGTCAAATGTAGTGCACATTAAGGCCCATTGACGTGTACCGGGTTACCCATAGTCAAGCCCAGAACACCTAGCCATAGTTTTCAACCCAAGGGACATCTCTACTTGAACCACATACACTTATAGTATCGAGACAGAGATGTATTTCTTGGAAGACCCACATAATCTCTACATTACCAAAATTATAGGAAGTACTTCTATATTAATCCTCAAAGTCTATCTAAGGGTAATGTTCCCTAATCATAGTTTATCTAAATATAGTTTCCAAGGTTATTGCTAAAATTCCATTGATACGAACTATAATTCCCCGACCCTAGAAGCCTGGAGTCAGTTCATTATTTTAATACATTTTCATGATTACAAGGAATCAAGTCCCGAAAGATCGAGCATCAGTCTTGGAAAATAGATTACATACAAGAACATCACATTACAATTTATTAAAGAAAACACAACATAAATAATCTTTTGAGAATTCAATTATTCCTCTACCTTAACCCATTATATTAATCATAATACACATCTTGGAATCCTAGTAAAATAAAATATAATAAGGGGTGGGCTCAGAGGATTTGTAAGGGTAAATAATTCAGCAAAAGCTATAATAATTTAAGGAAAGATATATAATAAAAACATAATCCTTTTAAACAATAAACATGGATAATATAAGGAAAAATTAAATCAAAAATTACCATATAAACATGAAAATACAAATTCTACTAGGAGAATAATCACATGTAATAACTAATTTCATAAAGTGGGAATGCATAATGTTGGACCTAATAACTACTATGTCAAGGCCTTGATCCAAGACAGTTCATAAATATTCTGTCAGAGACTTGTACCTAGACATTGGTTTGTCTCATGAAACCTACTAGTGCATCGAGGGGATATAGTGGGCCCCGCCGTAACTTGTTATTTCCAATGCATTCCTCGTATGAAAAGGGTGAAACATAACATAATCATTCATTTTTAAAACTATCCTACAAAATTCAAATACATTAACTATAAACCATGAATGGTATAAAAATATCAAATCCATAGTAAAAAAATAATAACTCATTCAATACAATATGGAATATTTTATTACAATAAATCAACCTCAATACATAATAATATCCACTAAAGGATGTTGACATAGTAGAAATTTTTTAGTAAAACTCTTTGAGATAAATATCCCTTTTCATGAAATCATTTAAATGTCACAAAATTTATAAAGGAATTCATTTAAAAGATATTTTTGAATCAAAGTTTCACATACTACTTTGAAACTTTTGAATGGATTTAACAATTTAAAAAATTCATGTCCATATAAGTAAATCCTTAAAACCATTTTGAAACATGTACATTAATGAGAAAGATTTTGAGGAATAAATATTTAAAACATTTAAAATGTTGTTTTAGTTAAATATTACCTTAAAATATACTTTTGAAAACACATTTACGAAACATATACATGGACATAACTATTTCCCCATAAATACTTACACCCAAACAATCTCGGATAATAATTATATTGAGGAATTAACCCTTACCTTAAGTCTGATACTCTCTGTATGAGTCCAAAACTCCTGTATAATATTTTTAAACATATTATTAAATTATATCAGAATAATATAAATATTTATGATATCATATATAATTATTTTATGACATTATAATTCCCATTTATTGACAATTCCATGTTAATGCAACTTTTCAGGTAATATAGCTTCGTTATCTTATGTGTTTTTACTTGTTATTCTTGATTATATTACATAGATTATAATTTAATTACTTCAAGAATGTATAATATGATATATATATCATATATATTCATAATATAAATTTATATAATATATATATATATATAATGGAATGCACCATTCATGAAGATGGTTGATTGTACGTATGCATGAATGATGTTTCTGTTTTCTTATCATATTTAATGGAAGTAAGTGAATGAAATATGTGTAAATACATATATTTATATATATCATTATAGTATTCTTATTATTTCATATATTTCATAATTATGAATAATATATTTTCTAATAATTCTTGAATGGTGAACATGGAAGATGAGTCTCATTACGTCATGGAGATGGTAAGACGTACGCACGCACGAGCAACAGTATCATTTCCTTAATGGTTAAATAGTATTTAACTGAATGGAATATGAATTTTAAATAAAATATATCATTTTATATTTTTTATATAAATCTATTATATTCATCATTATACCCATATAAATAATGTTTAAATGAGAAATAATTTACAACACGGCATGGAGACAGTAAGTCGTATGTACGCATGCATGGTGGTGTTGTTTTTTATACGATGGGTAAAATTGGGAATATAGTTTTCCCATAATCTTAAAAAATATCATAATATATTATATTCTTCAGTTATTTTTTTATAGTAACAAATTCTTAAGATGCTGTAGAAGAATGAATGATCTTTGAAAGATGGGATAAAATGATTACCTCCTCTTCGGGTGTTTCCTTTTGATTTGCACAAAATAACACCATAATATGGCTTTATACCTAATTTATTTCCTCTATAATGAATTGATGGAATTTGGTAGTATATTTGGTAAGGGTTTGGCCGAGCCAAAGTTCTTTGGATTTGAAAAGTAAATATAATGGTAGGTTCTCTTTTATAAGAGTGGTGAGGGCACTTTAAGAAAATCTTGAAATATTGATTTATTATAAAATTATTTAAGGATTATAATAGCTCCAAATTATTTTATTTAGAGTCTAATATGATGATGTGTTTTCATCCACTCAACCAATAGGTTTTATACATGATTAGGATATAAAATTAACCTTATCTTTTAGATTTAACCCTTTGTAAAATAATTTAACTCATACCATGTCCTCTTGTATTTTTATACTACATGGTTAATATCATTACTATAAAATTCTAAGTGAACCTGAAGTGGATCATTCAGGAATTTTTTATCACAATAAATTTTATTTGTCTAGACTATAGATTTTTACAATTTTTATATCATTTAATAAAATAGTATTTGTTTTAAATACTCATTAATGTAAATTTTTGCACTATTTAGTAATTGATTTTTTTTAATGTTATAACAACTTGATTCCTTCAAAAAAAAGAAATTAAATCATACCTAATATTTCAATTTCATCTATAAAATTTTTGTATGACATAAAAAGTTTCAATTTACCTTTATTTTATTACTTATAATATCATTTATTTTAATATTTCATTAATTAAGTAATAATCGTGTCATCATAGTGTCATGAATAAAATATTATTATTTAATATGTAAAAATAATAAATAAAATACCATGATGTAGAAATTAGTTTTATCATTATAATTATTATTTATAGTAGAATTTATCTTGTGTATAACACTATATTAAAAATGGTTTAGTTTAATAAAATTTGATTACGACATTTTTAACTCTTCTTTAAATAAAATATAATAAATGACCTAATCTAATCCACGAGGATCATAAAGGATCATATTTATTCCTAAGGTTTATTTTCATAAAAAATCCCTTATATAATAGAATTAGGATATCTGTTGGGGTAATTTTATATTATTATAATTTTATTTTTTCCCTCTAATTACCCTATATAATTTTAATCGAGGAAAATAAAATTCAAAAGTTACTATTCACCAAAAATTATTTTCATCTTATTGAACCATATATAACATACTGATAATGACTGTTGATTTCATATTTTTGAAATTTAATTCATAGTAGCGGTAAAATTGTGTTTTATGCAAATTTGCAAATGTTTCTAGAAGGTGGGTAAAATAGGTTAAAAAGTTCAATAATGTTTTATATATCTAATATTATTTTAAAATGACTCCAATGACTTACATTGGACTAATATATGTATTATGTATCTATTTTGACTTTATGATAAATTAAAAATTACTATTTAAATGAAAAAATTAGTTTTTATGTACTATGCAGTATTTTTCACTATTCATAAAAAATTGAATGTTTTCAAAAAATAAAAAAAAAATAAACCTAATATAATTTTTATATTTTGAATTCAAAAATTAAATCTATCTTAAAAAATTCATTTTTTAGGAGTGTCTAAAATTAATTTTATTTTTTCTAACAAAATGACATAAAGAGTAGATCTTTTTAAAAAATACTTTTTCATAATATATGACTATTTTAACAAAACATTTATGTTTCATTATAAATATGTTTTATTTATGTAAAAACATCATAAATAAAATTCAAAACAATTTTTTACTAATCATATTATAGTATTTTATTGGTAAATAAATCTATCATTTAAGTAATTATAATACTATTGTGTTTTTTTATAGAAACTCAATCTTGTTTATAGTGCAATCCAAGTCGATGGTGAGTGAAAATATAAGGTATAAAAATAATTTAAAGAGATAACATGCTATAAAATATTGAGGTGTTACATGGGAACATTTTTTTGAATGTTTTTGGATAGATTATGACATGGGTTAGTGAGGGATTGACAAAGGTGTTTATTCAAGGGACCATGTGATCCTTCAAAGGTACAACCATTCGATATTCCATTATGGGTTTTTAAGTGGTTTATTGATCCATAAATAAGAGGACCATTCAAAAATATAATTTAGTCTCTAATTTAAATTGAGATCCTTTGGATAGGAAGACCATGTCATATTACATATTGGGTCTGGGGAAGACCATGAGATCTTCCATAACATTGCTAATTAGCATAGTTTTCTGATCACTCATGACAGTCCTAATGATTTTAGAGATAAGTTAAAATTACTCATTCCAAATTGTTTTTTATAATCTCTTCAATTTATTTTTTCCATTTTGATATAATGAGATAAAGTTTTCACATTTTTTCATTCTATTATTATGGTTATTTGTTGTTGATGTTTTTCTCATTATGGTTATGCCTTCTTGGATATATTGATAATTTTGATCTTTCTTCCATGATTATATATTGGTTCCTTCCTATAAATTATTTAGGAACTAATTTTTGTTTGAAATAGAAATTTAATGGAATTTTTCAAATTTTATTTGAAAATGGTATGTTCTAAAAGTGGTTTAGTTTTGAAAGTGGTTTTAAATAATGTTTATTGATTTTCATTGGTAAAATCCATAAATAGGTTCATTGTAGTATCCTACTGGACTTCGTTCCTCACAAGAGAATTGGGACCTTTGGGTGTTCATAGATTTCATTTTGTAGGACACAAGAAAGGGAATTGTCACTATGTTTTCGGTGGGTCTTTTTTATTACCATATTTCTGTATTTTTTGTAGGTGATATTTAGTCTCATAGGGACTGGATAATGTTTAGTTTTTTTGTTATTTGTTATCCCATTGGATATACTTTGGGCATTATTTTCAATTGAACCCATTATTTGGAGTCTTGGGTTATTTATTGAGATAAACTTTTTGTAAATGTCATATTATGGCTAGTTTTGTTCATTATCTATATTTTTTTGGTATATGTTTATCGTTTTGATATTGAGTATGATCATTTAGGTGAGTAAATCCCATTTTATGGATGCTTCATGCTTGTTTACCTGAGTAAAAATCCCTGACAAGTAATAGTTTGGTATGCCAAATGCATTTCATCAGGCTATGGTGATCAGGAACACACCTCAGGCTATGTGTTGGGATAGATTGGGTTATGAGTTGGGTCGACAAGGGATTCTTCGTTACAACCCATTGGTGAATCTCTTCCATAATAAAATTTTCATACTAGTATCTAGATAGTGATATAATTATTAAGAAACCACATAATTAATACTTTAATAATATTTCTTGATGGTTTCTTATATTTATATTTATCATTCATGTTTTCAATAATGATTAAATATTAATAATAAAAAAATAAATTGACATCTATCAGATGAAAAATATAACATCCTATATTTCTAATATATTTTATTTCATGATGTTGAACATAAAGGTCCATAAAATAGAATCAATAAATTTTGAGGTCTAGGGTATTCATAAACATAGAAAAAAAATACATTTACTTAAAATAAAATATGAAATCATTATTTTGAACTCTATATTTTTCTTCATGTTTTCTTTAAACTCATAATTTTTTACAAGATAACATGGGGACATAAAAAAGGAAGATATGAATTATAATTCTTAATAAGGGGAAAATCCAAGTGTATCCTGGTAATAAACTATACATGTGAGTCAAGAAACATATCATTATATAAAAAAAGGGAAATGATAAAACTTACTCACTTGGAGTCCTAAAATGGTAAAACAACATCATAAAGTCATGTTATCATAGTGATGTGGAAAAAATATAAAACATTAAATAATAACCACAACATGGGGTTATCCATCAAAACATCATAACATGGTGTTATTATTTAAACAACACATGCCTCGTATATGGAATCTCTTGAGATAAAAATATAAATTAATGAATTTGAGCACTATCATTGAACACATTTCACGTGTCTAATTTTACAAGTGCCACATTGATCATATAACATAAGAAAATATGTCCAGAGTTCAATCCCATGAGTAAGAAATATTGATTTCATACCTAGAGTTACCCAATCATAGAATGAGAATTATATATACTTGAATACCATTTAATGTAAGTGGGATTTGTTATTCACAATACAATGGTATGGAATATAAAATGAAGGGATATTTTCGATAGTTTAAATGGTGTAAATAAATGTACATGGATGAAATTAATTAGCGATAACATATCTTTAATAGTGAATAATTTGTATAGTAATAGATCATTATGAACACATGATAAAATAATCGCATGTAAATCAAAATTCGTATATCAAATGGTGTGATTTAATTGTAAAGGTGATGGAAAAAACCTTACCTTGTGGGGTTTCTTCTTAATGTTTTAGAGGATCACATTATAACCATAGAAAATAAATAGAAGTTATATATAGTATAAAAATGAGAGGTTTATCATGATTAATGAATTTAGAGTGAACAGTAATGGTAGAATGGGTGGGTATTTATAGAAAAAGAGTGGGGGTTGTTTATTAATTTCCAAAATAGTCATTATACTCCTAGTTAATATAAGAATTCAAAACTATTGGTCACCCCATGGTTCATTATATGATATTTTCTAGGGGTGAGTATTTTTTAATATTTTATTATTTAAATAATTAAAATCCCTAAAATAATATAATTTATGATGTGGAAGTGAGTCATGTTCCTAAATAAATGTTTTTAAAATCCAAAAATATCCTTTAGGGTTTTGAGGGGCATTTATATGTGTGGAAAATAGTATTATCACATTAAAATACCTTATTATATTGATAACACTATATTTGTTTGAGAAAAACCATATAGAATATATGCAATTACATTTAGGTAATTATGATGTAAATATACTTATTATACATTCATATTATATGTAATGATTTGACAAAAAATTTGAATGACTCGGAAAATTAAGAAAAAACACACCATTGATTAATTTGATGTACTTATTTCAATAATGATATTTATTTTATCAAAATAGTTTTCAAAATATGATAATTTTATCTTTTAAGTAACAATAAATATTTATTTAATAATAATTATTTTTATGAAATGACCTACTTTTCGACAACAATAAAAATTTCCCAAGATATTGTAAAATTTCATTAAAATTTATATTAAAAAATAGTGTTTTATAGGTCTATTTACTAAAATTAATTTTTCTAGTGAATTATTGAATTTATCATAAAATAAAATATTATAATTGAAATTATATATTTTACAAATATACAATTATATTTTTTTTGTATCCAAATATCTATCCATCATTTTCATCTTTTAATCATGTATATTTTATTAGCTAATATAATAATCAAAATGGAACTGGATAAGCCATTTTTTTATTTTTAGAAGAAAAATATACCTTTATACTACTAATCTCCAAATGGATAACCCCTTAATATAGTACCATAAACCATAGAGGTATTGTGTTCAATGGTAGTCCTTTAATGGGGTGGTTTGGTGAAAATAGGTTTTGGTGATCTATATAAGCTTAAATTTATACTATAAACGGTTATGTTCGAATTTCAATTGTTGGATCTCAACTTGGGATTTTCCAAGGGTAAATTCTAGTTATTCCAGCTCCATCAGAAGCTCCGTTAAATGATCTAGATAAGGAATGATCCTCTAATATGAAGTCATCACCTCTTCTTTATGTTTCAACTAGATTGTATTAGTACCGCAATGTATACTAATCTTATTGGTAACTTTTTAATGACTATATTACTAATTATCTTAAATCCTTATAATCATACCGACCAATGTTCATATTCTGGATATATTTTACAATGTTCAACATATTAAGGAATTTATGTGAATATGTTTTTCATTACCTTACTAAATATTACATACATTCATTCTGAATATATATTTCATTTATTAATGTCTCAATCATTACATTTTGAGTCTTACACTTCCCTATGTATCATTAGTTTCTTATGTGATATGATTCATAGTGAATCTAAGATATGAAGATTTGTTTTCCTCCATTTCATAGGGTTATATTCACATTAGATTATATCAAGTAACATTGGGATACCATATTTTATTACTTGGTATTTGGTCTAAGATGAATTATTGGGTTGTCTTTACTTCATGTTTCTGTTGGGTATGTTTATACTCACCCATTCATGTGATTCGTGCAAAAAAATGTTGTGTATGTGTAGTGGTTACACAATCTGAACATAACATTAAAAGGTATAAACTAGTATTGTTAGAGAAGTTGATAGAAATAATTTTATAATGTTTCATGGTAGAGACAATCTCAAACAGACTCTATTCTAGGAGACCCTGTAGAGAGGTGGTTTCAAAAAAAAACCAAGAGACAACTATGCCCAGGGGTTATTAACTTATTCATATATATTTCCTTTTTCTATTTTATTCCTCTGCGGAATTGTACTAAATTTTAATTTACCATGTTAATAGTATATTATGTCTATTTGATATATATCAATATACTAGTGTTTTATATTTTATTATATATTGGTGATACATTCATATTTCTATTAATTATAGGATAAGACTTCCCATGCATGGTTATTCCTCTTTACTGACAATCATAAGACCCTGGCTAATTGGATGTCTGTTTTGGATGGTATAGTTAGTTTTTTGCGATCTAGGGTGGGGTCCAAGTAGGTCATTTCATGTACAAATTGTTTCATAGTATTTTTATTCTAAGGTATATATTTTGGAATTTGTTATCCTATGAGATTTGGTTTAGAAATTATATAACCAATTCTTAGGGGGGTTTTGAGTTAAATTATTTGACTAGGTAGAATAACATATGTTTTTCACTGATGCACCATTTCACAAAGACCGTGATACTTTTTTGTCACCTTGTTACACTAAGGCATCATTTTCATGGCACAAGTAAGTCAATATATGTAATATTTATTGTTTATTTTGTATTTTTCATGTATTTAATATATCATAGAATGAAGACACTATTTATGAAATATGGGTCCCTAATTTTTTTATAGGATTATACAAATGGAAAGAAACCTATTTTTTATATATAGAACCATGAAACTCTCAATCTACTCATTGACCCTCTCAAAATTGAGTTATTAGGAATCAATTTAGAGGCCGATTTTAAGGTATCTTTTCTTTATAAAAATAGGATAGATCTTCCAAAAATTATAAAAATTATAATAATTATAATCATCATTTATATAGAAGAAAATAGTTTTCATTGAGATGAAAAATACTACATATTGTTTAAGAATGCAATTTGAAATCCAATGATTGATGCCTTGTGAGATATCATGGAGATCACAATCCTCATATGATAAAGGATTGGTTTGAGTATGGGATTTATGTTATAAACTTATTTTTTACATCACATGTCTAGATAAATATTTTGTTTGATTTATCTTTAATGATGTAGGGAATCAATGGTTGATGTTTATCTGAACCCATAATGGTATTATCCTTCCTTGAATAGAGTCTGATATTTTACTCATTATTGTGGATTGAGAACATACTGAGCCTAATTAAAAATTTATTCCTATGAGAATAGGTGTTCAAGTAAGGAATATAGTATAATATATGTGATTCGGGTTTTACATATACTACATACCACAACTATACTAGGTACCTAAGGTGTGGTTTTGGCCGTTGATATTTTTATTGTGTAACACACCAAAGATTTCATAATAAAAAATTACATCTATATGACAATCAAAATAATTGTTGTAGATGGACATATATTATGATTATATCATTGATATTAGGCACTTACCTATAGGAATCTCTATAAGATTTCTAGAGTGTAGTTCTAGTATAGAGCTAGTGATGTTGAAGCTATTAGAGATAGATGATGATTTCCACCTTCAAGTAATCCCCACCAGTCCCAGACTTCTGATGATCATATTTTTTTTATGGTTTCATGTTGTGGATACTTATAGAGAAAGGGGTATCTTTAATGGTTGGATTTATGATTTTAATCATAATGATAGATACTCATGCTCATCCAATGTTAGCTCAAGCCAGTTACTCTTCTGATGTTTTCATTCATGGGGTTGATGATTCTAGTAGATCTCTTACCTAACACCACATGGTTAGATAAAACAACTAATTTTTTCATCCCATTCTTATGGCTGATGACAGTGTAAACATTCCCAATAGTGAGGAAGATAATTTATAAATGTCTTTTATAATCAACCATTAGTTTCAGATTTTAGTATAATGAGTTATGAAATATATTATATGGTGATTACCCACATTTTTTATTTAATATGAGAATATTATATCGGATAAAATGATAAGGTTTTTATCATTTAGTATTTGATTCAGGTATCAGCCTACTTTAGCAGTTGTATAGATATTTCATACTATTTATCAAATAACACAACCATGATATTTGAGCTGATATATGATTAGAAAACATATTGGAGGAAAATATTCATTAGTGTATATGTGATCCCACCAACTATTCATTTCTAGAGACTATGACTAGTTCTGGTTGGTATCAAATCATTTTTTCTGAGAATGATACCAAGCAGACATCATTTTAGGAATCCTTAATAAAACTCATAAATCATAATGATGTTGTTTGGAGTAATGAATTCCATTTTCTTAATTTAATCCCTGGGGATTATTTTTAGTTTTTTTCATTGATCCCACCGTAATTTGTAATAAAAAAATGGGTTATATTAGGTATTTCTAGGAATTTTTTTGACCATCGTCGAAAACACCAATTGTGTGGAAAACTCGTAAGATATGAGTTTTGGGTTTATGAAGTGCAACATTTCAAGCATGATACTCAAGATGCTACTATAGTGGTCCCTCTATGTGAATCATTGGGCTATGAAAAAGTTTATTTGAGTGTCACAATAATTAGGTGGAATCTGATACCCTAAAAAATTTGTAATGATCAATGGATATTGGAAATATTTGATCATATTTATTTTTTGTGGATTCATTTTCTAAAAGAGATGACTTGTTCATTACTAGTTTCAATTTTTCTCACATTTCTATGCATATGAGATACAATATGAGGATTAATTGAGTTCTGGGTCATGTGGAATCGAGTATTCCAAAATATTTAACATGTTATATTTCCATAGATGTGTGAAATGAAAGAGTTAGTATACCTAAAAGTAGAAATCTATATATAATTCACAACTATATAAAGTGAAAGAAATTAACATACTATTGAATTTTAGGATGTGGTATGCTAAACTCTTATATATAGGATATCATTTAACAAACCAGTTCATAAGATGAATCATGTGGGGGGTTTTGTATTCATGTAATGGATAAATGAACCGACCATAGCATTTAATCATGAATTATATTGCATGAGTATATGATATATAACCCAAGGGTTATCCGTGGGTATTATCTAAATACACATTAATTACATGGTAATGGTCATGTATATAATTGGGTAAACTTATTTGAAACCCAATTCTCTCTTCTTCATTATCAACATCACATCAAGGTGTAAGCACACCGTGGGAAAATGAGAATAATGTTTGTTTGATGAAAAATAAAGTCATCTTGGGGATATTAATAGGAGTGCGAGATATTTTTATTTCACTTTGGAGATCATTATCAAGGGAATAATATGAATATCAATAAGGATATTGTGGCTTCTTCTGGTTATGGTATACACATTTACAATAATTTTTCATTTCTAGTTTTATAAAATTTAATATCTCTTCATGGAGATCCCAGATTTTTGGTTTCTTTTTCTTCTAGTTGTTTTATTATGTGTTAATAAACCTCCATGAAACCTACAAATGGTATCATATCTAGTAATGAACTTAGTTTTAAAAAAAGGTTTGAAAATTGATGAATATTGAAAAATAAAGGATATCATTGACCATCACCCCGACATGGACATCCTATCACAATGATGTGGATCCAACCATTTCATAAAATTGTTTAATTGTTAACGTATGCAAAATGCACACTCTGTGTTTACTAAGGTGTGGGGATGAGCCCATTTGGGACCATGTGTTTGGAGTAAACGCATGAAAACAATACCACTTTGTGTTTACAATGCCATAGTGAGGGATCCATTTTTAAACCACATGTTAAGAGTTAACACATGAAAAATGGAAACCCTTTTTTAACATAGATGTGTTCTGGCATTCATTTTAGACAATGCATCAAGATTTAACACATGAAAATGGGCACCCTTAATTCACTAGGTAATAGTGTGGATGATGTTTTCCATAGGTTTTTTAATCCTTTTAAATGTAAAAAAACCCTCACCATGACATATAGGATGACCTGGTTATGACATTTTTTCATAAGTGAAATTTGAATTTTTTAAATTGTTTATAAATGGTTTATAAATAATTATTAAAATGTAATTAAAGGATATTTATTAGTTAATAAAATTTTAATTAAATTCTTAATTATAAAGCATTTATAATAAAATTATATATTTTTTTAAAAAATTTTTTATTAAATAATAATTTAATATTAAAAGTTAATATTTAAATTAACTATTAAATTAATAATTCATGTTTTATAGATTGTAGATAAAATGGTTTATTTGACAATCATAAAAATAATTATTTCAAAAAAAATATAAATTAAATAAATGATGAGGGAATATGCAGTTATTTGTATTTTAAATTATGAATTTTTTATAATTATTTTGAATCATAAAAAATTCACAAGGATATAATTAAATGTAAAATATATGATATTCGGATCATGTGAAATTCTTACATAACATAAATTTGATTACAAAAATTGTTAATAATTCTTGAATTGTTATATATTTTCAAACTCCACATAATTATAAATATGAAGTGTTTTTTGGGACCACTTTGTGTATACAGTTGTATTTGTTGTCAATAGTTGAGAACAAAGATCAAAATGAAGGAGATCAAGAAGTACTCCAATGAAATGGAGGAATGGAAGTTCAGATGATTTTTGTACTTATCATAAGTTCAAAGAACATGTGTCAATGGTGACACAATGTTTACAACACTAAAGAATGGTGAGGCATAATCCATCTACAGATGAAGAAGAATACATGAAGGTTGATGAAGACCATGAAATTATTCATTATTGCATGAGAACCATTCAAGAGACTTCTTGAAGAATAGAATCTAATGATTTGCATGATGTAGAGGAATGTCGGTTGAAGAAGAAGACAATGTGGAAGGGATTGGAATTCTGAGATGGCCATGCACTTCACATTGTATCCAAATATTATGATGCTAAATTTGTTCTTTCAAAGGATATATATCACAGTAGTTGAGTTTGTGATGAAAGCAGAAGAGTTGTTGAAGGAGCCAAATCATAAAAAAGAATCATTTTTGAAGTGTTGTGATTGTTGAAAATAGAAACAATGACATAAAACTTTGTTGACAAAGGGGATTTCATGGTGGCATGTCGAGTTCGAGGGTTATGGTTAACGATCCATGTCTGATTCATGAAAATAGACAAAGGAATGGATCATCTAGAGGTGGTACAAAAAGATCAGATAGAAGGTGGAGTTGTTTCCCAGTGTTTTCCAAATTTTTGGGCCCCAAAATCAGAAAATGGAGACATGGATTGTCTACAAAAGGAGGTGCACACAAAGAGGAAGTAGTGCACAGAAAATAAGGGTTTTTCACGAAATACTTGAGCTGGGCGTGATAAATAGCGTGGTGTGCAAAATAGTGGAGCAAAGTTTTTCGCGAAAACAATGTTTCAGAAACAGAACGTTGAAAAAATGGTAAAGGCATGTGCTTAGTGAAAAACCCGAGTTGTGCGAGGAAAAATGGGAATGTGCACAGAAAAATGTTGTGCGTAGAATAGCTGGGTGAATTTTTCGGACAAGCAGTGTATCGAATCAGAAATAAAGAAAACCAGCAAAGGAAAGAGGCGCGTGAAAAATTGGAGACATTTGCACCATGTGCGCGGAAAATCAAACTCGTGCGCGTAATGTTGGTTGTGCGCAAAATGTGGGTTTGAAGTATTATGTGCAAGAGGGGATTAATGTTCATAAGGATGAAAAATGTAGAATTAATGAGATGCACAAAAATCCAAGGCGGTGCGTGAGAATAAAAGGAAGGTGCGCGTAATTCAAAGAACAGAGAAATAGTTTTACGCGCAGGAAGGGGTTTTACACCCAGGATCAATAACACCTATAAATATGAGTTGAATCCCTCTCATTCAGGGAGGCTAGACACTTAGAAAAATCCCATGCTCTGGCCTGTGGAAAAATTGAGTTATATAGTGGTGCGTGAAAAGAAGAAGGGTTGCACGAAAAAGAAGGTGTTGCGCGAAAAAGGGAAGTTTTGCGTGAAAAATAAGAGTTGCCCAAAAATCCTTTTACGCGCCAAAAGGTATTTTTATGCGCAAGATTTTAATTTTACGTGCAGGACACCAGGAAGGGTGCGCAAAAAATTTGGGGGTCCTGCAGGCCTTTGACAAGTGCTTAGCACTCTCAAATCTGCATTGCAAGGACAGAAGAACAGTGAACCATTTGTTTTTATGAAGAGAATTAGTACCGCACACACAAGACTGGTTTTTAACACCCTCAATGTGCTTTTCGAAGAGAAGAAGAATGATTCGTGCAACTAAACTTAGATCTACACAGAAAGAGGGAAGTATAACGATACACTCAGGTGTCGGTACTGGGAATTACAGGAAGAGAAGAAGGAGGTTTAGTGCATTCAGTTATTGCATTAAAGTAGAAAATTGAATACAAAAGAGCATCAACTCAGGACTCTGATGCAATCATTGTCTCATGCTGAATATGAGAAAAATACTTCAATGAGAATCTGTTGAAGAGACCTTCAAGTCTATAAACTGAGTGGGACTTCACCAAAGGCGGTGAGCCAGAGGGAGTCAACGGGTGTGACCCGAGGGACGCAGTGAGCTATCCCTGAACTTTTGTAAAGGCAGTGAGCCTGGGACAGAGTGACTGTTCATGAACCATTGTAATCCACAACTATTTATGAATAGTGGAATTAGGTACGACCGGCAACCTGTCGCTGTATGCTCCTTGGATGTAGCCCTTAATGGTGAACCATGTAAAAGTGTTGTGTCGACTCATTGCATCTGCATGTTTAGTTACTGACCATATCCATCATACATGTTTTATAAGTTCCTACCATGTTAGGGAAAAGAACCTTGTTTTTAAAAGAAAATGTTGACACCCTGATTCACCCCTCCCCTCTCAGGGTGTCCTGGGGTCCTACAGTGTTCATATTGGACTCAATATAAAGTGGTTTATTCATAATTTTGGAATTTCCATAATGTAAAGCTAAAATCTTAACTACACATATTTAGCTTTTATTAATTAATTGTTTATAAATGGTTGTCTCATGTTTAAATATTTAAATTATTAATTTTTTTAATGGTTATTCCTTATTTTTGTTAATAGTAATAAAATTTTCATATTATAAATATACTTATGGAAAATTTTATATGATAAATTTCTTCTGGGATGGATCCTTTAAATATCATTCATGGAAATAATCCATACTAAATTTTGATTTTCATTTACCTTGACATCGATTTATAATTGATTTTATAAACTCAAATTCAGTTATTGATTATAGTTTATGAATATTAGGTATTAGAGTTATGATAAAATGAATTATATCTTTAGTAAGTTATCCTGTAGTATAAAGAATAGGGGTCATACATCCAACCATCCTAGAGGCATATGAATTGTCTATAAAGGTGAATGAGGCTGACAATATATCGCTCTGAGTTTACTCATGTAGACATTTTCAATTTCATATAACTAAATTCTATTACATTAAATGTTATATACCTTATGTATATGATGGATTTAGATATATGTGAGTATAATTAAGTTCTATTTATGTGTCAGTAACAAAAATTTATGGTTTTTGTAAATATTTTAACATCAATATGGTTTTAATATATCTTTGTTTTGGTGGGAGTAGGATTGTAGAATAACATACCAGAAGAAATTATACATAAAGAGTAATAGGAAAATAATTTCGTAAGATAAATTTACAAAATACAATATGTGACATATTCTTTCTAATGCAGCACTTTTCAAGACCTCAAACATTGAAAAAAGTGGTTTCATGTCATAGTAGTGTTCCTCTAAGTTATCTTGTATAAGGAAATAATGTAATAGGTGACACTATAACATCCTTTGGTAGTTTCAAACAATATAAGTGTTCCCCTGTGTTATCTTGTACTATCATATTTTTTATCATTTCATTGGGTTATAATTTTCTTAGAAATCCCAAGGGTTAGAATACAAAAGAAATATAGTTGATTATTATCAATGCTATAGACTGGGTGAAGAGATGCTTGATCAACTATTCAAGATTCCTATATGATAATATTGGTATGAAGGTTTCCCTTAATAACAATGTTACAGATTTCATGCCATTACAGGGTTCTTTCATAGTGAAATATAGATATTAGTCCCCAAATGGGTATGAAGGATTTTAAAGTGGGGTCATCATTATAGTGTGATTATATTAATTGATGTCCTTAAAAAAGTGTTAATAAAACATGATAATCATCTTATAAAATATTCTATTATAGATGATTGACATCAACATCATCAAAATAAAAGTTTTTATAAATAATTGGAAGTAAAACCAAAAGTTGAGATACTTCAAATACTTGTAACGTGAGAGTATTTCATAAGGAATATTCCTTATGTTAAAAATGATACATCCGGGGTAATTATGTGCCGAAATTTTATAAAAATTTTATTAGGATGATTATGGATTCACAGAGATATTCACTTACTATTCTAATGTAATTATATGAAAAATTAAAAAATGAATCATAGACTCTATTAATATACTAAATACTATTGGGTATGTCCCTGATTTGAGAAATTTTAGTCCCATATACTTATTATTATTAGGTATGCAAAATGATTTTAAATATAATTAAATTAGTTAATTAATTGGTGAGACTAAAGGTTTACTTTAAGATTTATTATTTATAAAATTCAACACTATTTTTATAAATGATAAATGATATCAATTTTATGATTTATATGTGTTGTAAATAATACGGAATATTAGAAATAAAATATAACTGACGAATGGAGCATGAAGTAGTAAATTATTTACTATATTGATAACTTGGATGCATCAAGATTTGATGAACATTACATTAGATGTGTATTGCCTCATTATTCTCTTGATATGATATTTTGAACAATTATTATTTAATTAAATGATATTGATGTTTTTAATTCACACTGATTAATCTTTTTTTAATTCTAAAACATGATTTAAAGGACACTAAAAATGTCTTTTTATGGTTAGGGAATTTATCATTTTATAATTTATATAAATGTTCTGATTATATTATTCAATTCATGTAATTTTTACTCAATATTTTCAATGTTTTTATAAAATACAATAACAAGTAATTTTATTTATATGTTCTAAAGTGCTGTAAAGATAGTAAAAGTGGGTAATGGTTCAAATCAGAAGAAAAAGTTATGTAGAAATGATAAAAATGTCTAATTAAAGATGGTAATAAAAATGATTGAAAACTAGGTTTCTCTGAAAGGATTTTTAAATATTCTATATATTGGATTATCAACATACATGATCTAGTTTTAGGAAACTCCATATAGTTTTCATGTTAGATATTGGTTTTATAAAAATTGATTCATTATTTTTTAAGAGTATGTGATACCAAATATATGTTTTTAAGTGTCAAAAACATAATGGAGTTGAATTAAAATAATAATTTATTGATATTGATTTTTTTATATTCATGTTATGGAGAAAATAGTTGGTACATACAATTTGAATATTAAGGAATATAAAAAGATCATTTAAATCCAATTAAAGGGTGTTTATAATTATCTCATTTCTTATAAATAGTAATAGATTTTTTTAAATAACAATTATTTTTTTAAAAAAAATTGAGAAGGATAATTGAATACAATTTTTAAGATTCATCCAATTCTATGACATACTTGATAAAAAGTTAAGCGTAAAAGTTTGTATTTTCTTATTTGTTATAATATGATGAAATGTAATTCCACCATCAATCAGTGTAATATTTTAAATAATTTTTTCTTTTTATGAAAAATACTTCGAAAACATAAAATAATATGTATGATATAGAGGAAATATTTTATTTTTAAAATATTTTCAATAAAATAAAATAATATTTATTTCCAAACACAAAAATATTTTCATATTTTAGAAAGATATTATAAAAAAAATTGTATCTATAAATATAGTGTGAGTGTGTTGGGACATATATAATTTAAAATTTAACAAATAAAAGATTATAATATTCTATGATTAATGTTTTTATCACTATATATTCCAAATATTTGATCATATCAGATAGTAAAGAAAAACATAATGAGTTTCATTTAGTTATCGTGAATAAGTTAACATTATCTTTTTCAAAAGGATTACACAAGTTTAAGATTAATGTGATTTTACACTTAATATCCTAAATAGTTTAGTATATATATTGGTAAATAAAAATGTATAGATTTATGTTTAGTTATTATAAAAATCGAATATCAAATTTATCTGAAGGATTAAACTCATGTGATTATAAACATAATTAAACATCATATACAAAACGTTTTTTGAGTATGAATAGAAAGAAAAATTTAAATAAGTACATTAGTAACGATAACAAAATATATTCCACCTTGTCAAAAAAAAATTTAGGATGTTCTCGTAAATAAATAAGGACACTTGTTTACATTAATTCAATGAAAAATATTCATAGAATGGTTTCCAGGGATGATGATGTTGAACATAAAAAGTGTTCTTGGTAGAGAAAAGAATTTATCATCATATCATTTAATGTTATGAAGTTATAGAGATTTAATTTGTTCAAAGAGTTTAATGTTAAGAATATGGTTCCAAAATCACAACATTATTCCAATTTTATTTCATCATATATGTTACTCTTTAAAATATTTTATAGGGAGGGTTTTATCAAAATATTTCATAGAGATGTGATAGGATTTACATTTAATTTAATGGGTTAATAATACACAGAGAATTGTAGCATATGTAAGGATATCTAGAAGTTTTTCATATATTGTATAATAAACATACATTTATGTTGGGTTTTTAAACACTCATAAGATATTTCTAAGGTTATAAAATATATCATGTAAGTAGAAATATTTGTAACAACCCATGTATATATGGGTTTTGTTTTCAAGTTAGAATTTTAATTTTTTGTTAGAGTTTTAGATTTAAAATTGAGATTTCGAATTAAAATATGGGAGTTTTAACAACTAAAAAAATTTATAAGAATTGAGGATCTAAATGGAGCTGAGGGGACTCAAGGAAGTAGTGGAGAATCCATTGAGTGGTCAGGACTATAACAGCCTCATTGATGTTTCCACTATGGAGCCACCGACTAACTGGGTGACTTAAAAGTGGAAAATGTTACCTTTACCCCTTTATTTTTTATATTGGGTAGATCTAACCCCCAAACCTCCATAGTTCTCTCACATGGACCAGTGTTCAACCGCCTACCATTCTCCATTGACCATGGGGTAGTTATAATTGTCATTTCAGGTAATTTTAAGGTATACCCCTCCCAAAAGTGATATATTCTCATATATTTATCCTCTTGTCGTATTTTTTACTTTATCTATCTAGGGGTTTGATGTATATTTCACTAAATTATTATTGAATTGTTCAATTATGAGTAGGATATAGTTTCATATTTGAAGAGTACATTATGTAACACTCTCTCAATGTAGTTTCATGATTATTTGATGACTTGAATCATTTTAAAGGTTTTTCTAATATTTTTAAATTATTTTAATTTGAATTAGCAATTAGACTCATTATGGATGTTATGGATTTCTCTTAGTTTTTGTCAAGGATTTTTATGGGATCTATTATTTTGTGTTATTGGTGCCAGTATGGGGAGGTCATCTGGTGAGTTTTTAGTCAATATTAATTGTCTAAATTAATTTTATTAATAAATGAAAAATGTTATATATGAATTATTTCTTATTTTATAAATGAATTAGGCTCTTGGGTGGATCAGTGATCTTGGTAAGACCATGTATGAGAATGGGTTTCCTATTTCCATTCTATAATTAAAAGGTCTTAGGTCCATCAAAATGGTTGGTGTTCGTAGTGAATTCCTAATGTTATTTAGATATTTTATTATCTAGAATGTGGTGTGTGGTATTACCACCATAGTTATAGACCATGTTTAACTAAATATAATTTTTTCAGTTAAATTAAATGATTTATAAATTTAGTAAAATCTTATAATTAAATTCCTTACATAATTGAACAATATTCTATGTTTCCTGAAATCCCATTGGGTATAGAATAAGTTACATCGACCACTCATAGAGGAGGATGTGATATATTATGTGTTACCTTCTTATAGGTGAACCTTGAGGGGTGACAACATAAATTTGTTTGAGAAATCTCAATGGACTTTTTTGTACATGCCTTAGAATACCATAGGTTCTAGTGTGAGTTGGATCTGAATGATTCATGTTATTAGGTCCTAGGGGACCTTACCTATATAAGGGAGTAAAATTTTAGAAATGGTTGGCCCTCATGGGCCTTTGGTAACTCTTGAACCTCCCTTAAATCATTTTCAGATGATGAGTTATCATTAGATACGTGATGATATTTTTGTTGTCTCTCTGGAGTGATGCCTACTAGGCTTGACCCAGGAGGACAGTGAGGTTATATTATGATCAGGATGACTTGAGGAATATAAATCCCTTCTAGTAGAGAGTGATGACTTGAGAGTTTGACAGAGTAAGAGGACACCCAATATGGTTCCTCTTTTTTTGATGACCTTAGGGACTATATACAGGAACCTAACAATCTGTATACATGAGACCTAACCATGAAGACCAAAACCCACATGGGGTACCTATTATTTGATGTGTTCTAGGGGAAAATGGTAGGTGAATCATTATAAAAATTACCTCAAGTAGTCATGAAATATATTAAGTGGATAAGGTGATATATAAAGTAACTTTTGTGATATGCCAAAACCTTTACTGAGTTTATTGATATATATATATATACATATGAAATTACATAATCCTTGATTTTTGTATTGGCGATCTAGTGAAAACTCATCAAGTGGTTTGGATTATGTTATGTTATATGAATGTAGAGTGTTTTGATATGTATATGGTATTAGGAACTAGGATGATTGGAGACTAACAAGTAATTGAGAGATGACATCTTCTCGTACCAAGATTCCTTTGATATGTATCTTTGGTTTAGGGGTAGGGAACATACCCCCTATATATGGATATATTATATAGCCAAACATTGGATGTGTACCTTGGGTATATGGGTGGGGAACCCCCCCCCCCACCCATGAACCCCCTTTTAGGGTACTAAAAACTTTACAAAGGGAAGTAAATACTCTGAAAAGCACTTTGACGAAGGAAGAAAACATTCCTATATGTCCAACATGGAAAATGAATTCAAATTGAATCAAAATTTTGAGAAAAACATGAAGAAATAAAAATTATGAAGAGTTTTATGTGGATTATGTACAATCATCAAGAAAGGATCACAGATCATAGGAACCACGAATCATTGTTATGCGGAAGGATGTGCTAGGCGCTGACCCACAGGGGGATGGCTGGTAGACCCATGACACCACGAAGAACATCATTGGGGGAATCAAGCACAAAAATTCCATTCGCATGCCCTGTAGTAAATTATGCATTTCGGTAACGTAGAAATAGAGAAGTGTTCCATGAACCATGAACCATAAATTTCCATCTCCACAAACCCCAGTTGACCGAGTCTCTTGTGGATTGAGATATGTCTTCATTGGCTTCCACAAATGGTGTCTTATGCCCATATATATGATTTCCCCAGTTCTATATAAAATGAGAATAGGATGAAATAAAAAATGGAGGAAGAGAGAGAGAGAAGATGGGTGGAAAAGAGAATAAAGGAGACCCTAGAGGCTAGAAAGAAATAGTTTGGATACAGGGAGGATTCTGACATCAAATCATCGATGAAGTATGAATTGCAAACTAGTTTTCCATAGGTATAACCAACTGAAAAAAATAAAAAGAGGGAATTTATTATTTATTGGTGAACCGAAAATATAATTAGGGTAATCAAAAAACCTAAATTACTTAAAAATTAACTCCCCATGAACCACGAACCCCAAGAACCTACTTCGATATGGTGATTATCATAGTACCTCACTATATGGATAGAACCCTACGCCGCATAATGTATCAGTATGCAGATGAAACCCTAAGCAACATGGAAAACCAAATCAAAGACCATGTACAAATTTCGTATGTGTTGGTCCATACCCATGATTACGTACTGATTCGGTACATAGATGGCCCCTCTACCCACATAGAATTAGTGAATATGGGAAAGCCCCCATCCCGCATGAGAAAATAGTATGTGCAATGGGGTGTCTTAGGGTGTCTTTTTCTCCATATCCAATAAGGAGCCTCTATTAACATACAGTCCTCCATAGCTCCTTCGTGAACCTGTCCCCCAAAATCTGTCCAAATCCTCCTCCAAATCCACTGCACCCATATGATTAGATCATTACACGCTTCAATGCTCATTTCTGAGTCTACATACCCAAGGTATGTGGAGTTAGAAAGGCTTTCTCAATAATGGTTCAGACTCTGGGAATGTCTCTAATTCTAAATTCCCATGGTAACCAAGAGTCCAACCTTAGGATACTAACGTGAACCTCCTAGTTCATGGGATCAAAGATGATCACTTGACTTTCCATTCAATGGGGAATGGTGATCAATCAAAGGAATAAATCTCACTTTTACTTTTTATGAGAAGAGACATTCCTCTTTTTTCATAGAACACATTCTGGGGAACTCCCATAGAGGTAAGTCCCTAACCTTCTAATATGTGAGCTACATGACCTCCAATGTCATCCCACATTGAAGGGCTCATTGCTCTGAACCCTTTCTCACTATCTCCTTGGATTTTTCCACTATAGGTATGGCCTCTTCTATTAGCGTAAGAGAAAGTATGTGGTTTGTTGAAACTCTCCCATCCTCTTGTATCTCCCACTGAGTGTGACTAGAATGGGCTTAGATATTTGTAATGATAAAAAAATCTACACAATAAACATCATTTCTTGAACTATGAGAAGCCTAATTCATGTTCAAATGAAGATATGTAAGACACATTCTTGAAGGCATGATCTCAATGGGGTGACCTTATGAAAGGGTTCACCCATTCATATCACCTCAAATGGGATGCTTCCATGTGTAAGGCACACCCGAAAAGAACTATGGGAACATTGATTCATGTTCAAACTAGGTGTCATGACCCGACCCTACCCGCCTCGAGCAACAACTACCCCAAGCCCGCCTCCATAGGCCAGTGGTTGGCGACAAGCGCCGAAGGATAAAAAACTCAGGGAGGCATTTTCCTAAGTACCTGTACACACACACGCAACCCACTCAATATAGAAGTGCAGAGTAAAAGGAAAAGTAAAGTACCAAATTCTATAAAAAAACCAACAAGGTGCATCAACCTCTAATCAATACAAAGTGAGTGTTGAAGGTAAACTGAAAAGGAAAGGAAAAAATATGCACCCTGCCAGAAAAGTGCCACAACCCGGCAATAGGTAAACAAAAGTAAAATAGATGGGAGAGTCCCACACCTGGAACCCGACTATGACCACTGCATGCAGTCCGATCTCTCGAACTCATATGCTCCTCTGTAGTCACGAGCAACCTGTCTGTCGTCTGCAAGGGCACACCAAGTGCAGGCAAAGCCCAAGAAGGGGTGAGTATAAAAATACTCAGTAGGATACCCTAAAGGATCGAGGGAGCAACAAAGGAGGTACCAAAGGGAGATCATTAGATCGAACAGGGAGTAGTACAATAGAGAGTGCAGTAAAGAGTAAAGCTCGACCAAACAAGAGGAAGGAAGTAAACTCGTCATAATACAAGGATTTATAAACATTGAGAAGATGAACATCTCGTCGAGCCTTCGCTACCTATAGCAGGATAATAGACTCGTCCAACCATGAGAAGCTAGACACAGAAAGAACGTGGCATACCACGTGCGTCTTCGCCTCTCATGGAAGGAGAGTAACCAAAACCCAAGAAGGGGATACTGGAAAGAGGTATAAACATATCCATATGCTCAAACAAGAAACCCAAAAAAGATCATAAGGGGATCTCCATATCATAGCTCAGCCCAAGAAAATGAGTCTCCAACAGTCCCAGAAGTAAACACCATCGATGCCCAGTATCCCGAACGTCTTCCCTGAACTACAAGTCATGGACTCAAATCACCGCACCTTGACACTATCCTCTTTGGGATGTACTAACTCCCTCGCACAGTTTTAGGTCGCGTCACAGGGATGCGCCTTGGTGGGGAAGGTGCCCCACGTTCTTGAGAGTTTTGGGGTGAGTCAAACCACACCTTATCACTGTTACATGGTCAAGAGGTCTTCTCAAATTCAAAGCTCTCACATCATTGAACTGTATGACCAAGGGTCCCGCTCCGGTAGTCATGGAGAAAAGCCACAGACTAGCTCGGTAGAAAGGACTGAGTCTGAGAGAAGTCGTCAGGTAACCCACTACCCAGCCCCGCTGGAGGGTAATCCAGAAGGTCAATGGGTAACCCACTGCCCAGCCCCGCTAGAGGGTAAACTAGAAAGGTCAATGGGTAACCCACTGCACAGACCATCTGGAGGGTAAACCAAACAGGTCAATGGGTAAGCCACTGCCCAGCCCCGCTGGAGGGGAAACCACAAAGGCCAACGAGTAACTCACTGCACATCCCCGTTGGAGGGAAAATCACAAAGGTAAACATGTAACCCACTTCCTAGCCCCACTAGAGGGTAAACCGAAAAATGTCATCAGGTAACATAATGCCCAGCCCTGCTAGAGGGTAAACCACAGGAGGTTGTCAGGTAACCCACTACCTAGCCCCGCTGGAGGGTAAATGTATCAACCCGATATTTTATGAGAAATATTATTTTTAATTTCTTTAATGTCTTCTGTTGTACTCTACACCAAGATTATCTTGCGCTGTACGCAACACTGTATTATCTTTTATTATACGCAAACACTATTCTTGGCTTGTGTTGTACGCCATAGCAACCTTCTTTAAAAGTGTGTGTTGTGCACAATACTGAGTTTCACTAAAAAACAATATATTGTTATAATATTATTATGAACTAGACATTATTAATAGTAGTAACTACATTTTTAATTTTATGACATTATAATTAATCATACACATTTTATAGAACATGGTATGAGAAAAAAATAAAATTTTCGGGTAAAATAAGTATTTTTCACAAAATGCAGTTTTGTGGCGCACCCACATTAAATTTAGTTTTTGACATGTTTATAAGTTCAATTTGAAAAAAATAAAATTCTAATTTTCAATCGAGATATAAAATTTTACTTTGGATAAATTTTTTATATTTTTCTGATAAGTTTCTTATTTTGATGAATAGTAAAAATACGCTAAATTTTAATTAAAAACAACTTTTTTCATTGAGATAATTTATATGGTTAAATTATAATATTTTATGGTTTTAATGTATACATAGAATATATTTTTACCATTTAATATAATTTATTTCAGTAGGTCCAAATTATGTTAATAATATACTTTTTGTTTTTAGGCATTATGAATAGTAACTACGGTAAATTTTATTTACCATAGTTAAAAGTAAATCGATTAATTAAGGGTAAATATAGTATTATAAAATTACCCTAACACTTGTCTTAATATAATTGGATGATTATATTTTCCCCTAAAGCAAAAATGGGTCGAAATTAAATCTAATATAACCCACTTGTATTTGATTAAGACCTTTTATTTATTTTATTTAATGGAATGTGAAATATGTCTCACTCAAACTTTAATAATTAGATTATTTTTAATATAAGGTTATACAGAATATAAATTCGATTATAAATACTAATTTTAAAGCTAAAATGATTTTATTTATCATGGTAATTTATTTTTATTTTTTAGTAAATATTTAATTACCTTTATATCTTATACATTAATGATGCAGAAATTATTTATTTATTGAAAAATCAATAATATAGTTTTTATTAAAATAACAATACCAATAAAAAGAACCAAAAACGTTACCAAACATTATTGGTCGAGTATATCTATACCCTAAGCATCCAAGGGTCTATTTTTGAACCATTTGGAGCCTTATAAAATCTATTATAACATTTATATAATATTATTTAAAATGATGTCAAAGATGTCACCTTCATAATTTAATAAAGATAACAATTTAAATATTGTTATTTTAAGATTCTAAATTCGAGTAAAAATATAATTAGGAATGGTATTATATTTATATTCATCATAGGATTTTATTTTTAATTTTTATGCAATAGATAAGTATATTAAATAATTATACAAAAATTTTGTAGTAATTACTTTATTAAGAGATATTCCAAATAAATGGTTTTAAAAATATTAAAATAAATAATATATGAACAAATTAATGTGCCCCATTATTTTTTTGATGAATATGACATTATAGAAATATATTATATATTTTGGCTCAAACATATCTTCTGTGAAGTCTTTATTTAAATTCAAATAATGAATAGTGTCAAAATTGACACTATTTATATTTTATAAAAGTAACATATTTTTAAATTATTTAAAAATAACAAAAATATTTAAAAACTACAAATTGAGAATTTTATGGTCTAAAAAGTTATAAAGTATCCAATTCTGGAATATTGACAACATTTATGTATGTATTTATAACAAATTAAAATTTAGAATTTTATTGCCACAAATAAAATTAAATAGATTAAATAATGAAAATTCTAGTTGATAAGATTTAAAATAAACATAAAACATGTTTAGATTTTATAGGTTGATGACATTAAAATACTATCTCATCTAATATTCTAATTGAGTCATTTTTGGAGGTTTTTAAGTGGGGTTTCATTTTATTTTTAATTAATATTTTTAATGTTTCCAAAAGTGCCCCTCTCCTCTCCTATATAAGGGCACCTCCTTCCCTCTCCTCTTCACTCAATTTTGAGACTTCAATCTCGGAAAACCCCTAAAAATTTATTTTCTAAATCACTATAGTTATATTATAGAGGTGCTGGTCTTATAAAAAGTCCAACTCTAGTGCCTTAAGTGGAAGCTTAAAAGAGTTGCGTCGAAGAAGAGGTAGTCTCTTCTACCGATTCTTTCAAGTTTCTTTCTTCTTCAACTTCTTATTATTAAGTTGTTTCATTATAAAGTAACAAAATCAGTATCAATAATATACTGATATGTTATTATAAATATAAAACAACCCCATTTCACCTTCTATTGATCCTACGAAAAACAAAATCACCGCGTGTGCGTATGTACGGAATACCGTCTCCATGCCATGGTGTAATCTGTTTTTTCACCACCACCTTCCTTGGATGGGTATAATGGTATATAGAATAAATATACATGGTTATTATAACATCATACTAATTCTGAGATATTATATCTTCCACTTCAATTCCATTCTTTAATTATGGAAACGATATCACCGCTCGTGCGTATGTACGGATTACCGTCCCCACGACGCGATGAGATTCATTTTCCATGTTAACCATTCAAGAATAACTATAAAGTATATATAATGAATAATAATGATATATATTACATAATAATGCTACTGTATTTAAGTATATATATATATGTCATCTACTTACATCCATTCATGTCAATCAGGAAAGGAAAACATCGTTCATGTGTACGTACGGCCTACCATCTCCATGAACGGTGTGTTTCATTTCATTTATCTATATTATATATATATACATATATACTGAATATATATGATATATAAATCATTTTTTACATTCAGTACGTAATTAAATCATCATATAAGTAATAATAATATCAAGAACAACAAGTCCAAACACGTACGATAAATGAAACGGTTTTACCAAAAATACTGCTTTAACATGGAATTGGATAAAGAACGGGTAATATAAAGTAATAAGTGAATCATATATGATATAATAAATATTATTTTAGTACTGTTACAAGTTAATAATATGTTTAAACCCACTATACAGGAGTCTCGGACACATACGGCGGAAATTTGACATAAGGCAAGGGATAATTATTCCAATCTCGTTCTTATCCAGGATTGTTTATTCGTAAGTATTTAAAGGGGTTATTGTTATCATCCATGTCCATGTTTTCGAAAAAAAATTCATGATTGTTTAAAGTCCTTTTTACCCATTTTTGTCTTTTACCACATGTTCTGGAAGGAATATTTCTTTTGATTACCATATGAGGAACTTTTTGACTTTTCCGAAAAAAGTAAGAGGAGAATGTTTTTTTGTACGACATGAATGGATTTTTATGATTTCATGGATCATTATTTCCTTGAAGCTTCCATAACACGTTTTCAAGTTTATTTTTAATTAAATTCTTTTAGTTTAAAATTTAATTACATGTTAATAAAGGAAAAATGTTTTTGAAGTAGAAATGATTTTTTCCTCAAGAATGTAGTTCAAGTGTTTTATCAAAATTATTTTCCATCTAAGATAATATAGGGTTATTTTTCTAACCCTATTTTTAAATTAATGTGATTATTTTATGACAGAATTATTTTTATGAAGTCTTTTTATCTTATATGGTTTATGTTATGATGGCATGACGTTTAATAATTCCATTTTTATTACATGGGTTATGTTATGATATATGATATAGGATTTTGTGGAACACATTAGAATGGTTTCATTATGAGATGGGTTGGAAGTATATATCCCTCCAATGCATTGGGTAAAGATTTATATCTCATGATATGGACATGGCTGGAATGGTAGGTTAATTTGGATCAGTGATACAGGACTGGAACGAGGAGTGAACTCAATTCAGTAAGGGACTTTGTCCACTACGATGGTCTTGGCAGCAATGCATTGGCTACTATGGAAATCATAACATGTGGTTAATGGTTTCCACAATTACTTGTTTCATTCCCATTCTATTTTATCATGTTTAATGTTCCTTTATGATCTATGCCTTATGCATTGTCAATATTTAAGTCATTACTCGTGATTTTGATGTTTTATGTTCATTTTCTTATGTTCAAATGTTCATGGGTTGTTTTATGTTCTCCATGTTTAACCTTACTGAGCATTTGAGCTCACCATTTTTATGTTTTCTTTTCCCCAAGATGTAATGAAAGGTTATAGGTAAGAAAACCAAAGTGGATGATCTTTATGGGAGATGTTGAAGATCTTTCACCATGATTAGAAGATTATGTTCCGATTTTTCAATGACACTAAACTAATACGGTATTTGGGAATTTATTTTTTTCATGTATTAATTATTCCACAAAAGTAATGTAATGGCTATGTATGTCAAGAATTGGGTCTCTACAGTTGGTATCAGAGCAAAGGTTTAGTTAACCTTTGGAAACTAGGATGAGAAAACTTTAGTGAGATCCCTAGAAATATTTCTATGGTAGGTCTAGGGATGTCTATAAGGTTTAGTATAACTATAGGTTATAGTCCTAGATTTTTTTGACGATCATGAATATCCGAGGGTGAACCTAAGCTTTCATAGGTTAATGAAGGTTTCATAAGTTATAAATCCTATAAGTTACTTTTTATGATTATGTGGTTCCTTGTTATTTTAACTGTTTCTTACACAATGGTTTCTAGTTTTTGTTAATTGAGGGAACCAGAAGGAATTGGGTTAACATTGAATTTGATGGACAAATTGGTGACTATCAGTATCAAAATTGTGTAATGCCTAGAGTGAAAGATATTATTATTATGCCGAATCAGACATCGCGATATATGATTAACAAGGTGAACTTTAATGGTATTCCTAATTCATCAAATTAGAAGAAGGTGGACTTTTATGAATGTTCGCATGGTGAGGAGCATAGAGAAAGAAAGATTGATATTTCTAAATAAGGGAAGAAGAAACTTGAGAATACCAAAAATGGAGGAAAAGATGTTATCTATGTGGGGAAAAGGGTCATAGAGTTCAAGACTGTTATGGAGTCCAATGTCTTATCTGTAGAGAACTTGGTCATTACCTAACTCAATGACATAACCTAAGAGGTTACTTCTGAATTGAGGAAAGACTTATTACATGATAATCATTGAAGAGGATGGATTTAATGGTTTATGTATTGGAATTAAAGAATAATGATGTTGAGATAATTTTATGGTATATTAGAAAATCCATGTATTGGTCCATTGTGGGTTTCCATAAGAATATGGTACTGGTAACCATGAAAAATTATTGAAATATTTTTTGGAAAGAAGTTTATATGCACATAATGAAGGGATAAAGATAAAATAGTATGTTTGATAGTGTTAATGAGCTCATGACGGATTTAAGGACAAAGTGATATCATGGTTTGAGTATATGAAAATTTTGGGATTTTGGTATGTGGAATGAGTTAACTTTTGATAGCATTCATGTTTTCACTAAGGTGAAATGGGTATTCATTTTTCAATAGAATAAATTATTAAGGTATTCACATTTTTGGAATATGACCAAAAAGATATATCGAATGATAGATGATTGTATTCACATGATTGGTAGATGACATTTCTAGTAATTTTTTTCTTTATAATATGATCTTGGACAGAATTATTTTGGATAAGCCTAAAGATTTGAATGGATTATGTTGGAAATAAGTTAGTATTATTTAAGGCTAGAACTTTTTTAGATATTATTGATGGAAGTTTATAATAATGTAGTTTTAGAAAAAGGACAACCTTTAATATGGGTGACAACCCGTCGCGTCGGACAAGGTTGCAGGAATCGAACCCACAGCCGAAGTGCGACATGCCTTTATTGCCTACCTCTGTCCTACAATAAGTCCATGGTTTGTAGAAACTAGTCTTATTTTATTAATTTTTATGATATATGAAGTATAATTCCATTTTTGGAATCATATACGATTAACCTCACCATATGATAACTTTTTCTGCCCTTTTGTTTGAGACAGATGGAATGACCCATCATTCGATCACATGATCTGCTAACACTTCACGAATGAAAAATTCAACTTCATTTCATTAAGAGATGAAGTGGAAATTGCTCAAGGCATGAACAATGGTGAGATTGTTCCAAAATAAAGTAATTATTTCTTCTAATTCAAATTCTTCAACATTAGGGAAATGATCTTGAAAAACAAAAATGTTGTCCTGGTGTCCTCATATCTGATGAATCAGATGGTACCTTAAATCATCACAAATTTATCGCTTTGTGGTTGATGGATTTTTTATAGCCATGTTCTCTACCACTCTCCATCAGAACTTGATGATTATATTTCTCTTCCATATCCATATTTTCATCTATGTTCTCCTATGTGGAAACCTAGTGATGAGTTAATTTGGGTAACCTTTACGTTTCATACTTCAGTTTTTAAAATCAAGTTTTAGTATTTCTTTTTACGATTCGGGTTTTGATGAAAGAAACTTTCATATAGTAAAACATTTATAACCTCGACGAATTTCAAGGGTGAAATTCATTTTAAGGGGGGTAGAATGTAACAACACGAGATTTTATGAGAAATATTAATTATAATTTATTTGATGTCTTGTGTTATATGCTACACCAATATTTTCCTGCACTATAGAATACACTGTATTAGCTTGTATTATACACAAACACTATTCCTGGCTTGTGCTGCACGTAAGAGAAACCTTCCTCAATATCGCGTGTTGTACGCAATACTGAGTTTCACTAAACAACGATATATTGTTATAATATTATTATGAACTAGACGTTATGAATAGTAGTAACTAAGTTTTTAGTTTTATGACATTATAATTCATCTTACACATTTTATATAACATGGTATGAGAACAAAATAGATTTTTCAGGTAAAATAAGTATTTCTAAAAAAATACAGTTTTTCCGCCTTTTGCTGGTGCAACCACATTAAATTTAGTTTTTGACATGTTTATAAGTTCAATTTGAAAAAATAAAATTCTTCTTTTCAATCAGGATATAAAAATTTACTTTGGATAAATTTTTATTATTTTTCTGATAAGTTTCTTATTTTGATGAATAGTTAAAATTCGCTAAATTTTAATTAAAAACAAATTTTATCATTGAGATAATTTATATGGATAAATTATAACATTGAATGATTTTAATGTATAAATAGAATATATTTTTACAATTTAACATAATGTAAGTCATTATCATTAACTTTACACTGAATTCATAAGTAAAAACATTTCAATCTTTTGCAACGTTTTAACTTTTAAAACCTATTTTCTCAAAAGCGGGATTAATTTTAAATTAAATACTGCAAATTTTGTGTTTTGAATATGGAAAAATGGATTCCATATTTGGTATCAATAGGTCCAAATTATGTTAAAAAGTTACTTTTTATTTTTAGGCATTATGAATAGTAATTATGGTAAATTTTATTTACCATAGTTAAAGGTAAATTGAGTAATTAATAGTAAATATAATATTATACAATTACCCTAACACTTTCCTTAATATAATTGGATGATTATATTTTTCCTTAAGTCATACTGGGGTTGAAATGGAATCTAATGGAACCCAATTTTATTTTATTAAGACCTTTTATTTATCTTATTTAAAGGAAAGTGAAATATGTCTCACTAAAACTTTAATAATTAGATTATTTTTAATATAATGTTATACAGAATATAAATTTAATTATAAATACTCATTTTAAATTTAAAATGTTTTTATTTATCATGGTAAATTATTTGTAATTTTTAAAATATATTTAATTACCTTAATAGCTTATACATTAATGATGTAGAAATTATTTATTTAGTGAAAAATCAATAATATAGTTTTTATTAAAATAAAAAAACCTATAAAAAGGACCATAAACTTGACCAAACATTAATAGTCGAATATATTAATACCCTAAGCGTCCATGGGTCGATTTGTGGTCCATTTGGAGCCTTATAAAACCGATTAGGACATTTATATTAATTTATTTTAAATGATGTCAAAGATGTCACCTTTATTATTTAATAAATATAACAATTTAAATATTTTTATTTCAAGATGATAAATTCGAGTAAAAATACTATTATTTAAGTTACTATATTTTTCTTAATCATATGATTTTATTTTTAATTTTTATGCAAAAAATAAGTATATTAAATAATTATACATAAATGTTGTAGTAATTATTTTATTAAGAGATACACCAAATAAATGGTTTTAAAAATATTAAAATAAATAATATATAAACAAATTAATGTTCCCAATGATTTTTTGATGAATATGACATGTTAGGAATCTATTATATATTTTGGTTCGAACATATCTTCTGTGTGGTATTTATTTAAATTCAAATAATGAATAGTGTCAAAATTGACACTATTGATATTTTATAAAAGTAACATATTATTAAATTATTTAAAAATCACAAAAATATTTAAAAACTGCAAATTGAAAATTATATGGTCTAAATGGTTATAAAGTATCCAATTATGGGAAATTGACAACATTTAAGTTTGTATTTTTAACAATTTAAAAGTTAAATGTTTTTTACCACAAATAAAATTAAATAGATTAAATAATGAAAAATCAAGTTGATAAGGTTTAAAAAAACATAAAACATGTCTAAATTTTATTGGATGATGATATTACAACCCTATCTCATCTCATTTATGAATTAAGTCATTTTTGGAGGTTTTTAAGTGGGGTTTCATTTTATATTAATTAATATTTTTAAGGTTTCCAAAAGTGCCCATATCCTCTCTAATATAAGGGCACCTCCTTCCCTCTCCTATTCACTCAATTTTGAGCCTTCAAGCTCTGCCAAAACCTGCCAATTTATTTTCTCAAATCTCTAGTTATATTATCTAGGTTCTTGCCTTCTCAGAAGACCAACTCTAGCTCCTTAAGAAGAAGCTTAAAAGAGGTGTGTCGAAGAAGATCTAATCTCTTCTACCGATTCTTTCAAATTTCTTTCTTCTTCAACTTCTTATTCTTTTTTAGTTGTTTAATTATAAATTAATATCATTAGTATCACTAATATACAGATATTTTATTATAAATATGAAACAACCCCATTTCACCTTCTATCCATCCTACGGAAAACGAAATCACCGCGTGTGCGTACGTACAGAATACCGTCTCCACGCCGTGGTGTAATATTTTTTTCCACTACCACCATAATTAGATGGGTATAATGGTGTAAATAATAACTATACATGGTTATTATAAAATCATACTAATTCTTATATATTATATAATCCACTTCAATTCCATTCTTTAATTATGGGAATGATATCACCGCTCGTGCGTACATACGGATTACCGTCTCCACAATGTGATGAGATTCATTGTCCATGTTAACCATTCAAGTATAATTATAAAGTATATATAATTAATAATAATTATATGTATTACATAATAATTCTACTTGATTTATGTATATATATATATATATCACCTACTTACTTCCATTCAAGTCAATAAGGAAAAGAAAACAGTGTTCATGCTTGCGTACGTCCTACCGTCTCCATGAATGGTGTGTTTTATTTGATTTATCTATCTATTATATATATACATATATAATAAATATATATGATATATAAATCATGTTTTACATTCATTAAGTAATTAAATCATGATATAATTAATAATAATTTTAAGAACAACAAGTCCAAACACGTACGATGAATGAAACGATTTTACCAAAAATGCGTCTTTAACAAGGAATTGACAAAAGAACTGGTAATATAAAGTAATAAGTGAATCATATATGATATCAAAAATATTATTATGGTTTTGTTACAAGTTATGAAGATGTTTAAACCCACTATATAAGAGTCTCAAACACATACGGAGGAAATTGGACATAAGGTAAGGGATAATTATTCCAATCTCATTCTTATCCAAGATTGTTTATTCGTAAGTATTTACTGAGGTTATTTTTATCATCCATGTCAATTTTCTCTAAAAATGTTTTCATATATGTATAAAGTATTTTTTACCCATTTCTTACTTTTACCACATTTTATGTAATGAATCTTTCTTTTGTTTAAAATACGTGGAACTTTTGGACATTTCCAAAAAAAGTACGTGGAGAATGTTTTTTTATATGGAAAGAATGCATTTTTATGATTTCATAGAACCATATTTCCATGAATCTTCATTGAAAAGTTTTCAAGTTTATTTTTAATTAACTTCTTTTAGTTTAAAATTTTATGACATGTTAAGAATGGAAAAATGTTTTTGAAGTAGAACGGATTTTTTCCTTAAGAATGGAGTTCAAGTGTTTTATCAAAATTATTTTCCATCTAAGATAATATAGAGTTCGATTTATATCTCTATTTTTACATTTATTTGATTATGTTATGATGGAATTATTTTTATGAAGTCCTTTTATCTTATATGGTTTATGTTATGATGGCATGATGTTTAAGAATTACATTTTTATTACATGGGTTATGCTATGATATATGATTTATGATTTTGTGGAACACATAAGAATGGTTTCATTATGAGATGGTTTGGACCTATATCTCCCTCCAATTCATTGGTTAATGATTTATATCTCATCAGATAGACATGGATGGAGTGAAAGGTTAATCCGGTTCAGTGATACAGGACTGGAACGAGAAGTGAAATCGATTCAGTAAGGGACTTTGTCCACTACGATGGTCTTGGATGCAATGACTTGGCTACTATGGAAATCATAACATGTGATTAATGGTTTCCACAATTAAATGTTTTATACCTAAGCTATTTTATCATGGTTAATGTTCCATTATGATATATTCCTTATGCATTGTCATGATTTATGACATTAATCATGATTTTGATGTTTTATGTTTAGGTTTTTACATTCAAATGTTTAGGTAACCCACTGCCCAGCCCCGCTGGAGGGTAAACCACAAGAGGTCGTCAGGTAACCCACCGCCCAGCCCCACTGGAGGGTAAACCACAAGAGGTCGTCAGGTAACCCACTACCCAGCCTCGCTGGAGGGTAAACCACAAGAGGTCATCAGGTAACCCACTACCCAGCCACTCTAGAGGGTAATCCCGGAACTGGCCCGATATCTCTGCACTACCCGTGCCATCACTAGGTGTCACTAACACCGCTACCGTGCATAGGTTCGGAATGCATCCAAAAGATCCTCCGACCAATGGCCTTTCTTGTTTCTGCATTTAATGAAATCTCGAAAGAGGCTCCACTCTCCCAAAAAGATTACTCTGTTGTAATCGTCATGAAAAAATACGCGAGATAGACTACTTACTCGCTGGAAACGGGCTCCCGATGGAAAAGTTATTCAACACCGCTTCATGCCCATACGGTGTCTCGTGGGGCCCACACCTCGGTCTGAAAATGGTCGAGCGAACTACGCCATCGCGATTCCCTTGAAAAAACACGCTGAAAAGACTATTCATACACCCCAAACGGATGCCTGATGAAAAAGTGGCAGTATGCTGCGCACAGGTTAAGAGACGGCCAGTGGGGCCCACGCCTTAAATCCAGCATCAATGACTGAAACCACCCCAGTTAATTTATCCTCAATGCCAGGGTCACAATGCCATTGACGGTGCGTAAAACGGACTGCGGATGCAGAAGCTGCAACTCTGCGCGTTATACACAAACGGGGCCCTATGGGGCCCACACCTCGATCCCAAATTTAGGCGGGTGGATTGGGCTGTTGCAATCCCCTCGGAAAAACACTCAGAAACGAGTACTCAATCACCCTAAACAGATGTATGGTGAAAAAGTGGTGTTTCATCATAAAGCGTGCGAACTATGCCCTGTGGGACCTTCAACTTCTCTCTAAACCGAACACTTTAGAAAGCATCTAAAAAAGTCCGTACGAGGAATGGGATCACACTGCCGCTGACGGTTTGTCAATCGGGCATCCCAAGCAGGAGTTAGGTCCGACACAACAATTAATTATTCTCATTGAGTGTTTCGTGCCACCAAGCAACGAAACCAACCCTCCAAGGTTTCGAAGCAACTTGGAAGGATAGTCTCATCTCCAGGGCCACCGAGTCTTTGACGGCATGTCAAACAGACGTCCGGCTCGTGAGCCACATCCGTCGCAACTTTTATAATAATTTATTATTATTAAATTAACATGTTTTGGTTCACCCGCCTTCGGGAATGAGACCCCAAAAACCCCGGAACCCATCTTATGAAGTTTGTCTCGAAGAGACCAATCCACAGCCACAAACACACATCAAACGGACACGCCGTTTAGAAGTTATGGCCCCCCGAATGCAAGGGGGCCTAACCGGGCTGGTTCGCCCCGGCCGGCCCAGTCGAAACCACTGGCCTGCGGTCCCGTCGTGGGTCCACCCCATCACGCTGCGGGCCACCGGCCATGGACCACCCAGAAACACCGGACCCCTTCCTCGGGTCTGGTTTTCTCCAAACATACCGGCCAATTGGACGGTCTTTGTCTCCCAACAGGACCCACGGTATGCGGGTCCTTGTCCACGCCACACACCCCGAGGTCCACGCCTGGGGGTCCTCCCAACCGTGCCATGCTGGCGCCATTGGCACCTCTTCTTGGGGTCGTCGCTCCTCCGCTAGACGCCCCTACTCGCTCGCGCACTGTCGCACGCCCCAGCCGCCTGCTTTCTCTGTCCTCCTCGTTCCGCCTGCCGGCATGCCGTCGAACTTCGCGGTCCACTACAGCACAGCGCACGCCGCCTGGTGCTGCCGCCATCCACTCCTCTACGCCAGATGCACCCTACCACACTACACCCCCTGGTGCCGCCCCGCACTTCCTCCGAGCTCTGCCGTCCCAGTCGCCCGCTTCCCACTACGCCTTCTAACGACATGCCACACCGGCTCCAATCTCCACCGCTCGACACACCGTAGATGTCGCGCACAGCCGCCAGCTACTCCTGCCGGCCCACACCAGTGGTTCTTTTCGCAGTCCTCCGGGACCTCATCGGAGGTCCGATTTTGATTCCATGGCCAGAATACGAGTGCTCAGTACGAGGTCATCACAGCGCTGCTCCTTGCTCGACGATCCACCAAAGATTTACGCATCCGTATTTTGGGACGAAGAACTGTCAAGAACAGTTTTAGAATGGGGCGCAGATGATGGTCGTGTTCATTCTTCCATCTCCCCAATTCAAGAATTATAGAAAATTAAAATGAATAAATTGAAAGAAACACCATAATTTGACGAAGGTGTGGAAATTTATCAGAAATCCTACTTGAGATTGCTCGTTCGTCGTTGGCAACGCATTCACGACGCTCCCACTCCGATCAGCCAAGGATCCGGAAGAGATCGCTCCTCAATCCGTCGAAGAACCACGAAGAATGCCAAAAAAACAGGAGAGAGAGAGAGAGATAGAGAGAGAGAGAGATAATGGGTTGTCCCCTCCCAACACATAAGTTAATTTATAAAAATTCACTGAAACTCTCTCAACGGGCGCGGATTCAGAAATCACCGCGACCTTTTATTTTATATCATGCCAAGGAAAAACGCCCCATTTTGAACTCAACGGAAGTCTCGTATTTCTATTCCGAGGCTTCGTTCGAAATTTATTTGAAAAGAACGCCAATGATAAAAATCACTAAGTCATTATTTTAAAATGATAATTTTTTCCCTGGGTGACATATCTCACAGCAGGCCGGCACCCGCAACTTTTACACCCCTCCTAGGGTAAACGACATGCTCTGGATGCAACTGTGCCCTTGTATTTTAGATCTAAGATACCGTTTATTCGTTATTTAGGTTTGAGCTATTAAATGAATAATATGATAATTTAATTATCCATTTAACACACCGCCAACGAGTGAGGGGTCTGAACGTCCCACACCAACTCATTTTATGTCACGCCTAGGGTAAACACCGCGTTCCGGACCCAAATGTGGTCTCAGATTTCCGATTCGATCAACCATCTAAGAGATATCACGTTTTCATTAGTTAACCACACATGGGTAATATAAAAACACTTAACATTTTTAGATAATTAATTCTAGGCACACCGGGCCTCAGAATTGCACGTCGTCTGAATTCCCTGCTTTATAATGACATCGAGAAATTTTTCAAAGTCTCAGAGTCCCAAAAATTAGGTTCTTACATCATTCCCTCCTTCGAGATTTTCGTTCCCTAAAAGAAAAAACTAAGAAAGACAACTCGGGATACAGAGCTCACACTTATCTCTCCCACTCCCAAGAAAACATGCACAAAACCATTCTGGCACAACATGCGAACCAAAGAGATGGTTCATAATTATAAGGTCCGCTACTCTCGAGAGAATGCATAAAAATATGCACACACCTCATCAGCTGCAACACGTGGAAGACATCGTGTGCCCACTCCTACTGTTGGGAGGGTAGGGAAAGACAGTAGACAGCCTCTCAACCTCTTGCACGATTACCGAATGGCCAAAAGAAATTCGAGGGGATTCCCCGGACAAACCTATACTTCCCACATCATGACCAAAATCATGGTTTGTTCCTATAATAGGATCTCATGATTCCCTCTATCAGAATACCCATCGAGTGAAACACCCAAGGATATCCAGTCACATAGGTTTTCTAGTCAGTGCATCACAACTGAGACTCTCTTACATGCTCAACAATCGAAGGACTCAGCATCATCAACTGTAGACAAGGCATACCTTCCTTCAGAAACTCTAGCCAACACCATTGTCTCAGGTTCAACTCTCTCTGGGTGGGGACGCACCTCAGACACTGGTGGTCTGAGAAAACCACAAAGCACTCTCCCAAAAGATAGCGTCTTCACATTCTCAGTGCAAGGACTACCACAACCAGCACCACATAGTGAAACACAAAGCTATTCTCATGGGGTGTCCATCACCTTGAACTGTACTTGATAACGATATCAAGATTGACATTGAGAACACAAGGTACCAACGAACAGGGATGGGAAGAATATAATCCAACTGCCAGAGGCTAAACATGGAAAGCACGTGGCATATTCCACATGTCTTCGCCCCTATTGGAAGGAGATTAATCACTGAAAAAAGAAGTCCGCCAAACACTCTAGTGGAACCTTAAGAAAAGGAAGGTGGAGCGGAAAATCCCCACTCGAAAATCCAGATCCTTCTCTGACACTCCATTGCACAACCCCGCCATGAATGTACAAGTCAGAGGGACCCATCCACTGCACCTCAATACTATCTAGAAGACTCAGCACATTTGTTCGAGTAGTCTCATGCCACGTGACCTCTCACATCACAAACATAGCACTTGTCCACCCTAGGCTATATCGGTGCACTATATAGTCCCCGACCATGTGTCTGGGTGTCATCGAGGGGATACTTCTGGTGTCGAGGCCCCGACAATCGATGTCCCACTGCCAGAAATTTCTCTGTCACTAGTGCCTACCTCAGCACCCCGAGATGGGTGAGGATGCACAAGGGAACTACGCTGGCATGAATCTCCTCTACAGATACCTCTCTCAACATCTGTTCTTGAAATTTGTTGTCACAGACCATGTCCAAAGAGTATCGATTAAGGTCTGTGAACCCATTCACGTACTCATCCATTGCCATCACTCCCCATTGAAGATCCAACATCTCCCAAAACCATAAAAAGCGTAAGTAGGAGAGGTATTACTCCTCACGAAATAGCTGATATAAGTCATCCCATGAGAGTACCAAATCATCATGTATCTGAGTAACCCTGGCTCTACCAATGCCAAACTTCTTGGTGGAAAAAGACTGGTTGTCAAAGCCACCATCTAACCTGTCAATGTTTGAAAAGGCCTGAATAGGTGGAACACCGACTCTAGCCAACCCTTCAGTGTATGGGGGTATGCGTCACCGTGGAACCTCAGCGGTATCTGATGTTGGAACTCACGTAGCGTGCCCAGCCTGCACTCGTCATCGGCCCTCGCTGCCAGTACTATCTTCTAGTCCACAGGGGGAGGTGCTACTGCATGTCCTCCTGGAGAAAGGGTAATCGTATGATGGATCTTGATCTAAGGCCTCATCACTCACGGATTTGTCGTCATGAACCAGAGCTAGTATCCTGGCTGGCTATCATCATGGTGCTATCCTGAATCCGATCAAGGAGTACTGTGGTCAAATGAGCATATATATATCAGCAACGATGGGGAGCTGACTCAAGAAGGACAGTCCAAGACTCAATCCTATATAAGGCATGAACTAAATTCCCTACAACAAGTGTCTCAGTGTGCCGTGTTGACAAGCGGGTTATCAGGGTCCTAGTGAATGGATATGTCGGCCTCCGCGCCATCAATGGACTCCATGGCCAAAGAGTAGCTCTCGAGACACATTGGCACTATTTCCCCAAACTCAACCAATTCCTTTTTAGGGACATTCAAAAAACTCCCTAAGGAATTAACCACATCTGATACCACTTTGTCACGACCCGAACCTACCCGGATCGAGCCACAACTACCCCAGGCCCGCCTCCATAGGCCAGGGGTTGGAAACAAGTGCCCAAGTCTAGACAACTTGGGGAGGTCTTTTCCTAAGTACTTGTACACACACGCGCAGCCCACTCAATGCAGAAGTGCGGAGTAAAAGGAAAATTAAAGTACCAACTGCTATACAAAAAAACCAACAATGTGCATCAATATCTAAATTGTACAAAGTGACTGTTGAAGGTAAACTGAAAAGGAAAGGGAAAAACACGTGCCCAACCAAAAAAGTGCCACAACCCGGTAATAGTTAAACAAAAGTAAAACAGCAGGGAGAGTCCCACACCGTAAACCAAACTATGACCACCAAATGCGGTCCATGATCCCGAACTTCTATGATCCTCTGTAGTCAGGAGCAACCTGTCCGTCATCTTCAAGGGCACACCAAGTGTGGGAAAATCACAAGTAGGGGTGAGTATAAAAATACTCAGTAGGATACCCTGAAGGATCAAGGGAGCCACAAAGGAGGTACTGAAGGGTGAGCAGTAGATAGAACATGGAGTAGTACAACAGAGAGTGCAGTAAAGAGTACAACTCAACCCAACAAGAGGGAGGAAGTAGAATCATCCAAACACAAGGAGCTAGAAACGGTGAAAAGATGAACTTCCCGTCGAGCCTTTTCTACCTATAGCATGCGAGTAGACTCGTCCAACCATGAGAAGCTAGAATCAGAAATCATGTGGCATACCCAGTGCGTCATCACCTCTCCTAGAAAGAGAGTAACCAAATCCCCTGAAGGGGGTACTGGAACATGGTATAAACATATCCATATGCTCAAACAAGAAACTAGAACAATATCATAAGGGGATCTCCATATCATACCTCATCCCAAGAAAGTGAGTAACCAACACCCCCAGAAGTAAACACCATCGATGCCCAGTATCCCGCACGTCTGCCCCGAACTACAAGTCATGGGTCTCAAATCACCGCACCTTGACACTATCCGCCTTGGGCGATATTGACTCACCCATATGGGTTTAGTTCACATAACAAGGACGTGTCTCAGTGGGGAAAGCGCCCCTCGTTCTCGAGAGTTCTGTGGAAATTTAAACCACACCTCATCACTGTCACACAGTCGAGTGGTCTTCTCAATGTCAAAGATTCCACATCACTGACTCGTACGACCAAGTGTCCCGCTACGGTAATCATGGAAAAAATCCACAGAACATCCTAGTAGAAAGGATCGAGTCTGAGAGAAGTCTTCGGGTAACCCACTGCCCAGTCCTGATTGAGGGTAAACCACAAGTTCAACGTGTAACCCACAGCCCAGCCCCACTGGAGGGTAAACCACAAAGGTCAAAGGGTAACCCACTACCCAGCCCTGCTGGAGGGTAAACCACAATGGTCAACGGGTAACCCACTGCCTAGCCCCACTGGAGGGTAAACCAAAAAGTTAACGGGTGACCCACTGCCCAGCCCCGCTGGAGGGTAAACCAAAAAGTTCAACAGGTGACCCACTGCCCAGCCCCGCTAGAGGGTAAACCACAAAATGTCATCTGGTAACCCACTGCCCAGCCCCGCTGGTGGGTAAACCACAAGAGGTCATTAGGTAACCCACTGCCCAGCCCCACTGGAGGGTAAACAACAAGAGGTCGTCAGGTAACCCACTGCCCAGCCCCGCTGGGGGTTAAACCACAAGAGGACGTCAGGTAACCCACTACCGAGCCCCGCTGGAGGGTAAACCACAAGAGGTCATCAAGTAACCCACTGCCTAGCCCTGCTAAAGGGTAAACCACAAGAGGTCCTCAGGTAACCCACTGCCCAGCCTCACTAGAGGGTAAGCCTATAACTAGCTCAATATCTCCACACTACTCGTGCCATCACTGGATGTCACTAACACCGCTATTTTTTGTAGGTTCAGAGTGCATCCAAAAGATCCTCCGACCAACGCCCTTCATGTTTCCACATTTAATGATATCTCTAAATAGTATTAGATCTCCCAAACAGATTACTCTGTTGTAATCCTCGTGGAAAATCACACGAGATAGGCTACTTAATCGCTAGAAATGGTCTTCTGGTGGAAAAATTAGTCAACACCCCTTCATGCCCATACAACGTCTCGTGGAGCCCACACCTCTGTCCTGAAAGAGGTCGGGAAAACTACGCCATCGCGATTCCCTCGAAAAAACATGCCGAAACGACTATTCATACGCCCCAAACAGACGCATGATGAAAAAGTCGCAGTATGTTGCACACAGCTTGAGTGACAGCCCGTGGGGCCCACACCTCAACTTTGGCATCAACGCTTGAAACCACCCCGGTCAATTTTTACATGATGTTAGGGTCACAATGTCGTTGAGGGCACCTTAAACGGACTCCGGATGTAGAAGTTGAAACTCCCCGCGTTATATGCAAACGGGCCCCTCTAGGGCCCACACCCCAAGCCCGAATTTAGGCGGTGGATTGTTCCGTTGCAATCCCCTCGGAAAAACACACAGAAACGAGTACTCAAACACCCTAAACGGATGTCGGGTGAAAAAGTGGTGTTTCACTGTAAAGCGTGCGAACTAGGCCCTGTGGGGCCCACACATTACGTCCAACCCAAACGCTTCAGAAAGCATCTCAAAAAGTCCACACGAGTAATGTGGTCACGTTGCCGCTGACTGTGTGTCAATCGAACATCCCAAGTAAGAGTTAGGTCTGACACGACAATAAATTAATTAATTAATTAGTAATTCACATTTAGCGTTTCATGCCACCGAGCAACGAAACCAACCCGAAAAGGTTCCGAACCAACTTGGAAGGACCGTCTCAGCTCCAGGGCCACTGCATCTCTGACGGCACGTAAAATGGACGTCCGGATCGCGAGCCACGTCCGTCACAACTATAATAATAATTTATTATTATTCAATTAACGTGATTCAGGTCACCCGCCTTCGGGCACAAGACCCCAAAACCTCGGATCTATCTTAAAAATTCTTTCTCGAAGAGATCGATCCATATCCATAGACGTCGTATCAAACGGACGCCCCGTTTAGAAGTTACAACCCCCCGACCGCAAGGGGGGCTAACCGGGCCGGTTCACCCTGGCCGGCCCGGTCTGAACCGCCAACCTGCGGTCCTACCGCGGGTCCAGCCTGTCACTCTGCGGCCTGCCATCCGTGGCCTGCCCCACAACACCAGACCCCTTCATCAGGTCCGGTTTTCTCCAAACAGAACGGTCAACTGGCCGGTCTTCATCGCCCAACAGGACCCGCGGTATGTGGGTCCTTGTCCACGCTGCACACCACGAGGTCAGTGCATCGGGGTCCTCCCAACCGCGACATGCTTATGCCCTTGGTGGCTCCGCCTAGGCTTGCCACTCCTCTACTAGATGCCGCTGATCGCCCACGCACCAACGCACGCCTCGACCACCTGCTTGCCCCGGCCTCCTCGTGCCGCTTTCTGGAGTCGTGTTGAACGTCGCGACCCGCTGCTGCCCAACGCATGCCGCCTGGTGCCGTTGTCGTCTGCTTCTCTATACTAGAAGCACCCTACCATGCAACACCCCCAGCGCCACCCTGCACTCCCTCCAAGCTCTGCCGTCCCGGTCACCAGCTTCCCGCTCCGCCTTCGAACAGCCTGCCACACCGGCTCTGAGCTCCGCCGCTTGACACACCTCAGCAGCCGCGCGCAGCCGCCAGCCGCTCCTGCAGGCCCACACCGGTGGTCCCTTTAAACGGAATTTCGGGACCTCATCAGAGGTCTCATTTCAATTTCGAGGCCAGAATCCAGGTGCTCGAGACGAGTTTGTTACAGCACTGCCCCTCGCTCGACGATCCGTCAAAGATTTGTGCGTCCGAATTTTGGGACGAAGAACGCTGAAGAACGGTTTTAGAATGGGGCTCGGATGATGGTCATGTTCATTCATCCATCTCCCCAGTTCAATAATTATATCAAATTAAAACGATGAAATAGAAAGAAACACCAGAAGTTCACGAAGGTGCAGAAATTTACCTGAAATCCTACCTCGGATCGCTCGTTTGTCGTTGGTGACACATCCACGACGCTCCCACTCTGATCCGCCAAGGCTTCAGCGGAGATCACTCTTTGATCCGTCGAAGGACGGTGAAGAATGCTGAAGAACAGGATAGAGAGAGATACAGAGATATAGAGAGAGAAAATGGGTTGTCCCCTCCCAACACCTAAGCGAATTTATAAAAATTCACTGAAACACTCTCAACGGGCACATATTCCAAAATCACCGCGCCCTCTCATTTTATATCGCGCCTAGGAAAAACGCCAAATTTTGAACTCAATGTAAGTATTGTATTTCCATTCTGAGGCTTCGTTCGAAAGTTATTCTAAAATAATGACAGTGATAAAAATCACTAAGTCATTATTTTAAAATGATGATTTTCCCTTGGGTGACATCTCTCACAACAGGCCCGCGCCCACAACTTTTATACCCTACCTAGGGTAAACGAGACGCTCCGGACGCAACCGTGCCCTCGAATTCCGAATCTGAGCTACAGATTAGGAGTTATTTGGGTTTGATCTATTAAATGAATAATTGGATAATTTTATTATCTATTTAACACACAGCCAACGAGCGAGGGGTCCGAACGTCCCGCACCGACTCATTTTATGTCCCTCCAAGGGTAAAAATCGCATTCCGGAACCAAATGTGGTCCCGGATATCCGATCCAATCAACCGTCTAAGAGATATCACATCTTTTTAGTTAACCAAGTGTGCGTAATTTAAAAAAACTTAACATTTTTATATAAGTAATTCCTTGCACACCGGGCCCCCGAATTGCACGCCATCTGAACGCCCTCCTCTAGAATGACATCAAGAATATTTTCAAAGTCTCAGAGTACCAAAACCTGGGTTCATACATCATTACCTCCTTCATGTTTTTCATCCCCGAAAATTAAAACTAGGAAAAACAAATCGGGATACAGAGCTCACACTAAGCTCTCTCACTCCAAAGAAAACTTGCACAACACCATACTAGCACAACACTCGAACCAAAGGGATCATTCGTACTTATAAGGTCCACTAATCTCAAGATCATGTGTAAGAATATGCACACACCTCATCAGCTACGACATGTCGGAGACATCATGTGCCCACTATTACTGTTGGAAGGGTAGGGAAAGACGGTAGGCAACCTCTCAACCACTTTCACAATTCCGAAATGGCCCAAAGAAACTCATGGGAATTTCCTGGCCAAACCTCTACTTCCCACGTCACGACTGAAATCACAGTTCGTTCCTGGAACATGACCTCGTGATTCCCTCCATCAGAATACCCATCTGGTGAAACACCAAAGGATATCCAGCCACAAAAGTATTCTAGTCGGTGCATCACAATTGAGACTCTCTTACTTGCTCAACAAGTGAAGGAGTCAGCATCATCAACTGCAAAAAAGTTGTACCCTCCTGCCGAAACTCCAGCTAGCACCATCGTCTCATGTTCAAGTCTCTCTTGGTGGGGACGCACCTGAGACACTGGTTGTCTGAGAAAGAGATAAAGCACTCTCCCAGAAGATAGCTTCTCCACATTCTCAATTAAAGGACTACCACAACCAGCACCACATAGTGAAATGTATAGCTCTGCTCATGGGGTGTGCATCACCTCAACCTGTACTTGATAATAGTATCATGGTTGACATTGAGCACGCAAGGTACTAACGAACAGGGTAGGGAGAAAACTCATCCAACCGCAAGAGGATATACTTGGAAAGCACGTGGAATATTATACGTGTCTTCACCCCTCTTGGATGGAGATTAATCTCCAAAATAGGCACTCTGCCAAACCCAGTAGTGGCACATCAAGAAAAGGGAGGTCAAGCAGAAAAGCCCCACTGGAAAATCTAGAACTGTCTCTGACACTCCACCGCACAACCCCGCCATGAATGAACATGTCAAGGTGACTCATCCACTATACCTCAATACTATCTGGAAGACTCAACAAATTTGGTCGAGTAGTCTCACGCCACGTGACCCCGTACTTCAAAAACATATAACTTGTAGAGACCCAAATCCTGACATACATGGAAATTAAATTACTTTTGTGGAATACTTAGTACATAACAAAAACACACGCACACGAGGACCGTAATAGTTTAGTGTCTTTGGAAACTCGGAACGTAATCGTCTAATCATGGTGAAAGATCTTCAACATTTCCCATAAAGATATTCCCTTTTTTTACCTAAAACCTTTCTTTATATCCTGGGGAAAAAACATAAAAGGGTGAGCTCAAATGCTCAGTAAGGGTAAACAAAAGAAATATCAATCACATCATATTCATAAGAACATATCTTTTGGAAATCTAAACCTGCAAAAGAGATCATAATTTCCTAACATGGGATAAATCATAGTAGTGAAATATAATCCCAATAATCATAACTTAAAATATGAAACTTTGTGGCATACACACATAATCATTGGGAATCATTTCTTATTAGTCAAGACTCATTTCCAAGACTACCTTAGTGGACAAAGTCCCTTTCTGAACCGAGTTCACTCCTCGTTTCAGTCCTGTTTCACTGAACCGGTATAACCTACCGTTCCAGCCATGTCTATCTCATGAGATATAAAATCTTTACCCAATACATTGGAGGGAGATATAGGTCCCACCCATCTCATAATGATACCATTCTTATGTGTGCCACAAAATCATAAATCATACATCATTCCATAACCCATGTAATAAAAATGGGAATCTTAAACATCGTGACATCATAAAACAATTCATATAAGATTAAGGAATTCATAAAAATAATTTCATCACAACATAGTCAAATCAATGTAAAAATAGGGATAGAAACAGAACCCTTTATTATCTTAGATGGAAAATAATTTTGATAAAACACTTGAACCCCATTCTTGAGGAAAATATCCTTTCTACTTCAAAAACATTTCCCTTTCTTAACATGTCATAAAATTTTAAACTAAAAGAAGTTGATTAAAAATAAACATGAAAAATTGTAAAGTATGATTCTTGGAAATAATGGTTTTAAAATCCATTCATGCCGTATAAGTTAAAAAAATATTCTTTTCGTACTTTTGTCGGAAAATTAAAAAATTACCTCGTACGAAAAACGACAAAAGATTCCTTTCATATCTTTTACTAAAAACTCACCGAAGGGTAAAATTGGATTTAACCAATTGTAGGTGGATGGAAATAATATTACATATTGAGGAAACATGGATGTGGATGAAAAAATACACCTCAGTAAATACCAAAGTATAAACAATCTCAGATAAAATGAGATTGTGATATTTTCCCTTACCTTAGGTCCGATTTGCTTCGTAAGTGTCTGAACCTCCTGTATAATGATTTAAATAATGTAATTGACTTATTATAGAATCATATTAATTGTTATAATATCATATATGGTTCACTTATGACTTTATATTACCCGTTCTTTTTTAAATTCCATGTTAAAGAGCGTTTTGGGTAAAATTGTTTCATTTATCGTCCGTGTTTTGACTTGTAATTATTCATATGATTACTTAGATCATGATTACTTAATTACAGAATATAAAACATGGTTTATATATAATATATATTCAGAATATACATATATATAAGAAATCAGTAAATGGAAAGAAATACACCGTTCATGGAGACGGTAGGCCGTACGTATGCATGAACGCTGTTTTCGTTTCCTTATTGAGTTGAATGGAATTAAGTAGATGACATACATATATATACCCATAAATCCAGTATCATTATTATGTCATATATTTCATGATTAATTATTATATATACTTTATAATCATTCATAAATGGTTAAAGTGGAGAATGAATCTCATCGCGTCGTGGAGACGGTAGTCCGTACGTACGCACGAGCGATGATATCGTTCTCATGATCGTGGAATTGTATTGGAGTGTATGTATACTATTTCAGAATCAATATAACTTTTTAATATTCATATATAGTCATTAGTTACACCATTATACCCATCCAAGTATGGTGGTGGTGGAAATTAGATTACACCACGGCGTGGAGACGGTATTCCGTACGTACGCACGCGCGGTGATTTCGTTTTCCGTAGGATAGATAGATGGTGAAATAGGGTTGTTTCATACTTATAATAATATATCAGTATATGAGTGATACTTATTTTATTACTTCATAATGAAAAAACTAAAGAAGAAGAAGCGGAAGAAGAAATAAAGATGAAAAAATCGGTAACAGAAATTACCTCTTCTTTGAAGCGCCTCTTTGAGACCTCCTCTTAGGGCACTAAAATTGGTCTTTGAGGAAGACCAGAACCTCTAGGATGTTTCTAGGGAAGTTGAGAAGAGAATTTGGAATAGGTTGGCCGAGCTTGAAATCTCAAATTGTTGTGAGTAAGAGAGGGAGGGGGTGCCCTTTTATAAGGGAGGAGAGGGGCACCTTTGGAATAACTAAAAATATTATTTTATTATAAAGCCAAGTTCGGTTTTAAATAGCTCAAAATTTATTTATTTCGAAGATAATATGGGGATGGGTCAAAATCTATCATCCAATAGAATTCGGACAAGTTTAGTTTACTATTTTAACCTTATCATTTAGTTTTAACATTAAGTTAAATAATTTTACTTTTACCGTGTCTTCTTGTGTTCTTACACTAAAAGGTTAATAAACATACTATATCAAGACAAAAGAACCCCAAGATGTTTATTATTAATATATATATATCCTCATATAAGTCATTTTTCTGAACCTTATATTTTTAAGAATATAATAACAATTAATAATATAATATTTGTTTTAAAAACTATTTTATGTCAATTTTGACACTATTTGGTAATTAATTTTTGTAAAAATCATAACAGAATTATTATTTAGACAAAAGTAAATAAAATAAATACTAACATGTCATATTAACCTAAAAAATTAGTGGAATTCACAAAAAGTCTCAAATTACATTTATTTGGGTATTTTTAACATTAATTATGTCAATATTTCATTAATAAGATAATTACTGCATCATCGTTGTGTCACAAATAAATTAAATTATTTAATGTCTAAAAATTACAAATAAAATATAATTATGTAGGAAATATTTTTAGATTTCTAATGAATATTTATAGTCGAATTTATCTTATGTATAACCCTATATTAAAAATGATTTACTTATTAAACTTTGATTTAAACTATTTTAACCCTTCTTTAAATAAATTAATAATAAATGTCCTAATCTAATCCAACTGGGCTTAAATGGTCATATTTTATTCCTAAGGTTGTTTTTGGTCTAATTAAACTTAACCAATAGAATCAGGACATGTGTTAAGGTAATAATAATATCATTTTTACCCTTAATTACCCTATTTACTTTTAACCGTGGTAAAAAAAGTCAAAAGTTACTATTCACCAAAAATTATTTTCATCTCATTGAACCACATTTTAGTCCTTGATATTAACCGTGTCTCTCAGATTTTTTAAATTCCACTCACAGAAGCGGTACAATTAAGTTTTATGAAAAATTCAGTTTTTTAACTACCACTTAGTGGTTTCACTATTCATCAAAAAATGAAAGTTTCCAGAAAAAAACCAAAAATTAGGCCTAAGATATATTTGATATTATGAATTCAAAAATGATATCTATTTTATCAAATTCAAAACATATCAGTTACATTTACTAATTTAAAAATTAATTCCCGTCGTCAAAACAAAGTGCGTGTTTTTAAGAGATAATAACTATCAAAAGATTGACACTTGTTTATAACTGGTTTAAATGTGAAATTACATCCAATGACCAACAATGTATTAAATTGTAAAAATATATTCTAAATATACTTTAAAACCACTCAAATTAATAATTTATCACTATTAATTATTTCTATTAAAGAAGTTGTTTTTAATTAAAATTTAGTAATTTTCACTATTCATCAGAATATGAAAGTTATCAAAAAGTTCCAAAATTTCACCCTAAGCTAATTTCGATATTCCGAATCCAAAAATGAAGTCCATTTTGAAAAATAAAATTTACAAAATTTCAAAAAGTGGTTACTACAATTCATAATGGCTAGTTTTAATAATATTTTAATAGCATATCGTTGTTTAGTGAAACTCGGTATTGCGTAGTACACACGCTATCGAGGAAGGTCGTGATTGCATGTAATGCAAGGCAAGTCAAGGATGCGTGTTGTGCAAGCTCCTTTTGGTGTAGTGTATAACACAAGAAATTAATGAAAAGAATATTTTTCATAAAATCTCGGGGTGTTACATTCTACCCCCCTTAAAATGAATTTCGCCCTCGAAATTCGTCGGGGTTATAAATGGGTTACTATTAAAAAGTTTCTTTGAAAGAAACCCACATAGTAAAAAGGAATACCAAAACCAATATTTAAAAACAAAAGTATGAAACTTAACAGTTACCCAAATAAACTAATCACTGGGTTTCCACATAGGTGAAAATATGGATATGGAAGAGAAATCTAACGATCATGTTCTGATGGAGAGTGGTAGAGAACATGGATATGGAAAAGCCAGCAATCACAAAGCCATAAATTTGTGACGATCCAAGGTACCATCTGATTCATCATATATAAGAGCACTAGGAAAACATTTTTGGTTTTCAAGATCATTTCCCTAAAGTTGATGAAATTGGAATTAGAAAAAATACTTTCGTGATTTCGGTATAGTCTCATCGTTGGTCATTATTTGGACAATTTCAACATCATCTCTTAAATAAATGAGGTTGAATTTGTCATTCGTGATGTGATAGCAGATCATGTGATAGAATGATGGGTCATTCCATCTGTCTCAAACAAAAGGTTATCAAAAGTTATCAAATATACAAAAGTCCATCTATGGTGAGGTTAATCGTATACAATTCCAAGAATGAATCTATACTTCCTATATCATACTGCATAATAAAATAAAACTAGTTTCTACTAAAAAGGGACTTTCTGTAGGCCAGTGGTAGGCGATAAAGGCCAGTCGCACTTCGGTTGTGGGTTCGATTCCCACAGCCTTGTCCGACGCGATGGGCTGTCGCCCGTCCTGCAGGTTGTCCTTTTTCTAATGCTATATTACTATAACATCCCATCAACAATATCAAAAAAAGTTTTATCCTTAAACAATAATAACTTATGTCCAACATAATCCATTCCAATCTTTAGGTTTATCTAAAATACTTCAGTCCAAGCTCATAGTATAAAGAAAATTTTCACGTGAATGCCATCAGTTATCACCCATATATCATAAGATATATCTTGTTGGTCAAATTACAAACATGTGAATACCTTAATCATGTATTCTCTTGAAAAATGAATACCCATTAAACCTTAGTGAAAACATGAATGCTGTCAAAAGTTAACTCTTTCCACATACCAAAATCCAAAAATTCTATATAGTCAAACCATGATATAACCTTCTCCTTATATCAGTCATGAGCTCATGAATACTATCAAACATTTAATTTTCTCCTTATCCCTTCATTATGCGCATATCATCTACTTTCCAAAAATACTGGTACCATTCATCACATACTTTCAAAACTTAAGGAAAGACAATAGTGTAATAATCCTCAGATGTCTCTTTATTCCATATTACCATGAGATTACTTATACAACATTACACTTGATAAACATGTAATCATTCCACTACATTCTTAAACCATTGACCGAGCTTCAACAATTCTTTAATCTCACATATCATTTGTAGTCTCATCATCATCATCAACATAAATACTACCCATACGACCATACTGATTCTGTTCATGAGACTTTCCCTTAGGGCATTGGTTTTCATAATGCCCGTACATTCCACATTTAAAACATTTAACCATTGTTGATGTCGTAGCAATACCATTATCCTCATCGCTGGTGTTAACTAAACCTTTTCCTTTGCACTTACTGGCTTTGTGTCCTTTTTTTCCACACCCAAAGCATCTTCCAGTTCCTTTGAAACATTCTCCTTGATGCCTCTTCCCACATGATTTACATAGGGGAAATTGAACATTCTTTCCTCTATGATCATTATGAAACTCCATCTTTCTCTTATTAGCTGAGTCAGGAAACTTACCAAATTTTACTTTATTGATCATATTATGAGATTACTGATTCGGCATAACAATGCTGTTTGGACCTCCAAATCCCATTTCATTTGGCTTCTCATGAAGAATATCATTCCATTGTCCATCATATCCTCCATTATCGTGAATCATCTTGTTTCCAGCCATTTTCTAAAACCCAAAAAGAATAGTGTGAGAGGAAAAAATCATAATAAAGGGGGATTAACTTCAATATCTAACATCTTTGGTTTAATCTATTATCGTTACCATAGTTCTAGGACTATATACTATATGTATACTTATCCTTAGGGACATCCCTAGACATACCTTAGAAATATCTCTAGAGATCTCACTAACGTTTTCGCATCCTAGTTTCCAAAGGTTGACTAAACCTTTCCTCTGATACCAACTGTAGAGACCCGAATACTGATGTGCATGGACATTACATTACTTTTGCGGAATACTTAGTACATAACAAAAACACACGCACATGAGGACCGTAATAGTTTAGTGCCTTTGGAAACACAGAACGTAATCTTCTAATCATGGTGAAAGATCTTTAACATATCCCATAAAGATCTTCCCTTTTTTTTACCTAAAACCTTTCTTTATATCCTGGGGAAAAGAACATAAAAGGGTGAGCTCAAATGCTCAGTAAGGGTAAACAAAAGAAATATCAATCACATCATATTCATAAGAACATGTCTTTTGGAAATCTTAACCTGTAAAAGAGATCATAATTTCATAACATGGGATAAATCATAGTAGTGAAATGTAATCCCAATAATCATAACATAAAACATTAAACTTTGTAACATACACACATAATCATAGAGAATCATTTCTTATTAGTCAAGACTCATTGCCAAGACTATCTTAGTGGACAAAGTCCCTTTTTGAACCGAGTTCACTCCTCGTTTCAGTCCTGTTTCACTGAACCGGTATAACCTACCGTTCCAGCCATGTCTATCTCATGAGAAATAAAATCTTTACCCAATGCATTGGAGGGAGATATAGGTCCCACCCATCTCATAATGATACCATTCTTATATGTGCCACAAAATCATAAATCATACATCATTGCATAACCCATGTAATAAAAATGGGAATCTTAAACATCATGACATCATAAAACAATTCATATAAGATAAAGGAATTCATAAAAATAATTTCATCACAACATAGTCAAATCAATGTAAAAAAGGGATAGAAACAGAACCCTTTATTATCATAGATGTAAAATAATTTTGATAAAACACTTGAACTCCATTCTTGAGGAAAATATCCTTTCTACTTCAAAAACATTTCCCTTTCTTAACATTTCATAAAATTTTAAACTAAAAGAAGTTGATTAAAAATAAACATGAAAACATGTAAAGTATGCTTCTTGGAAATAATTTTTTAAAAATACATTCATGCCGTATAAGTTAAAAAAACATTCTTTTCGTACTTTTGTCGGAAAAGTCAAAAATTACCTCGTACAAAAAATGACAAAAGATTCCTTTCATATCTTTTACTAAAAACTCACCGAAGGGTAAAATTGGATTTAAACAACTGTAGGTGGATGTAAATAATATTACATATTGAGGAAACATGGATGTGGATGATAAAATACACCCCAGTAAAAGCCAATGTACAAACAATCTCGGATAAAATGAGATTGTGATATTTTCCCTTACCTTAGGTCCGATTTGCTTCGTAAGTGTCTGAACCTCCTGTATAATGATTTAAATAATGTCATTGACTTATTACAGAATCATATTAATTGTTATAATATCATATATGGTTCACTTATAACTTTATATTACCCGTTCTTTTGTAAATTCCATGTTAAAGAGCGTTTTGGGTAAAATTGTTTCATTTGTCGTCCGTGTTTTGACTTGTAATTATTCATATGATTACTTAGATCATGATTACTTAATTACAGAATATAAAACATGGTTTATATATAATATATATTCATAATATACATATATATAATAAATCAGTAAATGGAAAGAAATACACCGTTCATGGAGACGGTAGGCCGTACGTACGCATGAACGCTGTTTTCGTTTCCTTATTGAGTTGAATGGAATTAAGTAGATGGCATACATATATATAAACATAAATCTAGTATCATTATTATTTCATATATTTCATTATTACTTATTATATATAATTTCATAAATGGTTAAAGTGGAGAATGAATCTCATCGCGTCGTGGAGACGGTAGTCCGTACGTACGCACGAGCGATGATATCATTCTCATGACCGTGGAATTGTATTGGAGTGTATGTATACTATTTCAGAATCAATATAACTTTTTAATAGTCATATATAGTCAGTATTTACACCATTATACCTATCCAAGTAAGGTGGTGGTGGAAATTAGATTACACCACGGCGTGGAGACGGTATTCCGTACGTACGTACGCGCGGGGATTTCGTTTTCCGTAGGATGGATAGATGGTGAAATAGGGTTGTTTCACACATATAATAACATATCCGTATATGAGTGATACTGATGTTATTACTTCATAATGAAACAACTAAATAAGAATAAGCGGAAGAAGAAATAAAGATGAAAGAATCGGTAACGGAAATTACCTCTTCTTTGAAGCGCCTCTTTGAGACCTCCTCTTAGGGCACTAAAATTGGTCTTTGAGGAAGACCAGAACCTCTAGGATGTTGCTAGGGAAGTTGCGAAGAGAATTGGGCAGATGTTGGACGAGCTTGAAATCTCAAAGTGTTGTGAGGAAGAGAGGGAGGGGGTGCCCTTTTATAAGGGAAGAGAGGGGCACCTTTGGAATAACAAAAAATATTATTTTATTATAAAGCCTAATTAGGTTTTAAATAGCTCCAAATTGATTTATTTATAAGATAAGGTGGGTATGGGTCGAAATAATATCATCCAATAGAATTTGGACAAGTTTAGTTTACTATTTTAACCTTATCATTTAGTTTTAACATTAAGTTAAATAATTTTACTTTTACCGTGTCTTCTTGTGTTCTTACACTATAAGGTTAATAAACTTACTATATCAAGACAAACGAACCCCAAGTTGTTTATAATTAATATATATAACCTTATCTAAGTCATTTGGCCAAACCTTATATTTTTAGGAATATAATAACAATTAATAATATAATATTTTTTTAAAAAACTATTTTATGTCAATTTTGACACTATTTGGTAATTGATTTTTGTAAAAATCATAATAGAATTATTAGTTCGAAAAATGTTAATAAAATAAATAATAACATGTCATATTAACCTATAAAATTAGTTTAATTAATAAAAAGTCTCAAACTACATTTATTTGGGTATTTATAACATTAATTATGTCAATATTTCATTAATAAGATATTTGCTGCATCATCATTGTGTCACAAATAAATTAAATTATTTAATGTCTAAAAATTACAAATAAAATATAATTATGTAGGAAATATTTTTATCTTTCTAATGAATATTTATAGTCGAGTTTATCTTATGTATAACCCTATATTAAAAATGATTTACGTATTAAACATTGATTTTAACTATTTTAACCCTTCTTTAAATAAATTAATAATAAATGTCCTAATCTAATCCAAGCGGGTTTAAATGGTCATATATTATTCCTATGGTTGTTTTTGGTCGAATTAAACTTATCCAATAGAATTAGGACATGTGTAAGGGTTATAATAATATCATTATTACCCTTCATTACCCTATTTACTTTTAACCGTGGTAAAACAAAGTCAAAAGTTACTATTCACCAAAAATTATTTTCATCTCATTGAACCACATTATAGTCCTTGATATTAACCGTGTCTCTCGGAGTTTCTAAATTCCACTCACAGAAGCGGTAAAATTAAGTTTTATGAAAAATTCAGTTTTTTAACTACCACTTAGTGGTTTCACTATTCATCAAAAAATGAAAGTTTCCAGAAAAATACCAAAAATTAGGCCTAAGCTATATTTGATATTATGAATTCAAAAATGATGTCTATTTTATCAAATTCAAAACATATCAGTTACATTTACTAATTTAAAAATTAATTCTCGTCGTCAAAACAAAGAGCGTGTTTTTAAGAGATAATAACTATCAAAAGATTGACACTTGTTTATAACTGGTTTAAATGTGAAATTACATCCAATGAACAACATTGTATTAAATTGTAAAAATATATTCTAAATATACTTTAAAACCACTCAAATTAATAATTTATCACTATTAATTATTTCTATTAAAAAAGTTGTTTTTAATTAAAATTTAGTAATTTTCACTATTCATCAGAATATGAAAGTTATCAAAAAGTACCAAAATTTCACCCTAAGCTAATTTCGATATTCCGAATCCAAAAATGAAGTCCATTTTGAAAAATAAAATTCACAAAATTTCAAAAAGTGGTTATTACAATTCATAACGGCTAGTTTTAATAATATTTTAATAGTATATCGTTGTTTAGTGAAACTCAGTATTGCGTACTACACACGCTATCGAGGAAGGCCGCGATTGCGTGTAATGCAAGGCAAGTCAAGGATGCGTGTTGTGCAAGCTCCTTTTGGTGTAGCGTACAACACAAGACATTAATGAAAATAATATTTTTCATAAAATCTCGGGGTGTTACAGAACTAGTCCCCCCGGGCTATCTCAGTGCTCTACGCTATCCCCAACCACGTGTCTAAGTCTCATCGAGGGGAGATTTATGGTGTCAAGGCCCTGCCAATTGACATCCCTCTGCAAAAAAATTCTCTTTCACCAGTCCCTGCCTCATCACCCCCGAGATGGGTGAGGATGCACATAGGCACTACGCTGGCACAAATCTTCTCTACAGAGACCTCGCTCAACTTATGTGCTCGGAAGTTGCCACCACGGACCACGTCCAAAGAGTACCGTGAAGGTCTGCGAACCCATTCGCGTACTCAGCCACTACCATCACTCCCTGCTGAAGCTCCAGCAGGTCCCGAAACCGTAAAAAGCGTAAACATGAGAGGTAGTACTCCTCACGAAACTGCTGCTAGAAGTCATCCCATGAGAGTACTGATTCATCATGTATCCGAGTAACCCTAGATCTACCAACACCAAACTTCTTGGTGGAAAAAGACTAGCCGTCAAAGCCACCATCTAACCGGTCAATGTCCGAACAGACCTAAAGAGGTGGACCACCGACTCTAGCCAACCCTTCATTGTATGAGGGTATGGCTCACCTTGGAACCTCCGCGGCCTCTAACACTAGAAATCATGTAGCGTTACCAGTATGCACTCGTCATTGGCCTTCGCTTCTGGTACTATCTGCTACTCCACAGGTGGAGGTGCTACTGCATGTCCTCTTGGAGAAAGGGTAATCGTAAGATGGATCTTGAATTCAGGCCTCGTCGCTCAAAGTTGTCGTCACGAACCAGAGCGAGTATCCTGGATGGCTATCATTGTGGTGACATCCTGAATCTGACCAAGGAGTACCACAGTCAAATGAGCAAATATATATATATATATATATATATATATATATATTAGCAAAGATGGGGAGATAACTTAAGATGGACAGTCCAAAACTCAATCCTATATGATGCATGAACCAAATTCCATACAAAAAGTGTCTCAGTGTGCCGTGTCGACAAGTGGGTTATCAGGGTCCTGAAGAATGGATACGTCAGCCACCACACCATAAATGGACTCCCTGGCCTGAGAGCCGCTCTAGAGACATGTTGGCACTATTTCCCCAAACTCAACCAATTCATTTTTAGGGATGTTTGAACAATTACCCAAGGAATGAACCACCTCTGATACCACTTTTTCATGACCTGAACCTACCCAGATCGAGTCGCAACTACCCCAAGCCTACCTCCATAGGCCAGGGGCTGGAAAAAAGAGCCAAAGGCTAAACAAATCGGGGAGGCCTTTGCCTAAGTACCTGCACACACACACTCATCCCACTCAATGCCGAAGTGCAGAGTAAAAGGAAAAGTAAAGTACCAACTGCTATAAAGAAACCAACAAGGTGCATCGACCTCTAAATAGTACAAAGTGAGTGCTGAAGGTAAACTAAAAAGGAAAGGGCAAAACACGTGACCAACCAGAAAAGTGCCACAACCCAGTAATAGGTATACAAAAGTAAAACAGCTAGGAGTGTCCCACACCTAGAACCCGAATACGACCATAGTACGCGGTCCAAGATCCCGAACACCTAAGCTCCTCTGTATTCACGAGCAACCAGTCTATCGTATGCAAGACCACACCATGTGCAGAAATACCCAAGTAGGGGTGAGTATAAAAATACTCAGTAGGATACCCCAAAGGCTCAAGGGAGAAACAAATGACGTACCAAAGGGTGAGGAGTAGGTCGAACAAGTAGTATTACAACATAGAGTGAAGTAAAGAGTACAACTCAACCAAAAAAGAGGAAGGAAGTAGAGTCGTCCTAACATAAAGAGCTAGAAACAGTGAGAATATGAACCTCCCGTTGAGCCTTAGATACCTATAACAGGAGAGTATACTTGTCCAACCATGAGAATCTAGACACAGAAAGCACGTGGAAAACCCCATGTATCTTCACCTATCTTGGAAGTAGAGTAACCAAACCCCAAAATGGGGGTACTAGAACGAGTTATAAACATATCCATATGCTCATACAAGAAACCAGAACAAGATCATAAGGGGGTATTTATATCATAGCTCAACCCAAGATATTGAGACACCAACAGTCCCAAAAGTAAACACCATTGATGCCCAGTATCCCGCACATCCACCCCAAGATACAAGTTAAGGGGCTCAAATCACTACACCTTGAAACTATCCGCTTTAGGTGGTACTGACTCGCCCGCACGGTTTTAGGTCGCGTCACAAGGACGCATCTCGTTGAGGAAAGCGCCCCTTGTTCTTGAGAGTTTTGGGGAAATTCAAACCACACCTCATCACTATCACACAGTTGAGAGGTCTTCTCAAAGTCAAAGATTCAACATCATAGACCCGTACGACCAAGAGTCCCAATCTGGTAGTCAGGGAAAAAAGCCACAAACTGGCTTAGTAGAAAATACTGATTCTGAGAGAAGTCATCCTTTAACACACTACACAACCTCGCTAGAGGGTAAACCACAGGGTCAACAGGTAACTCACTGCCCAGCCCTGCTAGAGGGTAAACCACAAAGGATAATAGGTAACCCACTAATGAGCCCCAAAGATCAACAAGTAACCCACTGCCCAAACCCACTGGATGGTAAACCACAAAATTTCATCAGGTAACCCACTTCCCAGCCCCGCTGGAGGGTAAACCACAAGAGGTCGTCAAGTAACCCACTGACCAGCCTCGCTAGTGGGTAAACCAAAAGTGGTCATCGGGTAACCCACTGCCCAGCCCCGCTGGAGGGTAAACCACAAGAGGTTGTCAGGAAACCCACTGCCCAGCCCCACTGTATGGTAAACCACAAGAGGTCTTCAGGTATCCCACTGCCGAGGCCCGCTGGAGGGAAAACCACAAGAGGTTGTCAGGTAACCCACTACCCAGCCCCCCCTGGTGGGTTAGCCCGAAACTGGCCTGATATATTTTCACTACCCATGCCATCACTGGGATTCACTAACACTGCTACCGTGTGTAGGTTCAGAGTGCGTCCAAAAGAACATCCGACCAATGACCTTTCATGTTTCTAAATTTAATTAGATATTAAAAAAGGATCTTCTCTCCCCAATAGATTACTCTATTGTAATCCTCGTGTAAAAACACACGAGATAGACTACTTACTCACTGGAAACTGGCTCCCAGTGGAAAAGTTATTCAACACCACTTCATTCCTATACAACATCTCATGGGGCCTACACCTCGGTCTAGAAAGAGGTTGGGCGAACTGTGCCATCGCGATGCCCTCAGAAAAACATGCTGAAACGACTATTCATACCCCCTAAACGGATGCCCGATGAAAGAGTCGCAGTATGCTGCACACAGCATAAGAGACGGCCCGTGGGGCCCAGACCCAACTCTGGCTTCAACGACTGAAACCACCCCGGTCAAATTCGCCTCAATGCCAGGGTCACAACACCGTTGACGGCGCCTAAAATGGACTCCAGATAAATAAGGTGAAACTCCCCGTGTTATACGTAAACAAGGCCCTATGGGGCCCACACCTCGAGCACGAATTTTGGAGGGCGGATTACACAATTGCAATCCCCTCAGAAAAACACTCAGAAACAAGTACTCAAACACCCTAAACGGATGGCGGGTGAAAAGGTGGTGTTTCACCGTAAAGAGTGCGAACTAGGACCTGTGGGGCCCACACCTTTTCTCCAACCAGAACGCTTCAAAAATCATCTCAAAAAGTACACATGAGGACTAGGGTCACACTTCCGCTAATGGTGCGTCAATCAGACATCTCAAGCAGGAGTTAGGTCGGGCGCAACAATTAATTAATTAATTAATTATTCACATTTAGCGTTTCGTGCCACCGAGCAACAAAACCAACCCGAAAAGGTTACGAACCAACTTGGGAGGACCTTCTCAGCTCCGAGGCCACCGCGTATCTGACGGAACGTCAAACGGATGTCCTGCTCGCGAGCCACGTCTATCGCAACTTTAATAATAATTTATTATTATTAAATTAATGCTTTTCGAGTCACCGACCTTCAGGCACGGGACCCAAAAAACCCCGGAACCCATCTTAAAACCTCTGTCTTTATGAGACCGATCCACATCCATAAAAGGCTCATGAAACCGACACGCCGTTTAGAAGTTACGGCCCCCCGAATGCAAGGGTGCCTAACCGGGCCGGTTCACCACAGCCGGCCCTGTCTGAACCGCCGGCCCGCGGTCCAGCTGCGGGTCCGGCCCGTCATGCTGTGACCCACTAGCAGGGGCCCACCCATAAACACTGGATCCCTTCCTCGGGTCCGGTTTTCTCCAAACAAACCGCCAACTGGCTGGTCTTTATCGTCCAAGAGGACCCACGGTATGCGTGTCCTTTTCCACGCCACACACCCCGAGGTCAGCACCTCGGGGTCCTCCTAACCGCGAAACGATGGCGCCCTCGGCGCCTCTTCCTAGGCTCACCAATCCTTCAACAAACGCCGCAGCTCGCGTGCGCACCGCCGCATGCCCCAGCCGCCCGCTTGCTCCGGCCTCCCCGTGCCGCCTGCCGGAGTCCCGCCGAACGCCGCGACCCACTGCAGCCCGTCGCACGCCGCCTGGAACCGCCACCGTTCGCTCCTCTATGCCTGCTTCACCCTCCCGTGCTCCACCCCTGGCGCCACCCCCCACTCCCTCTGAGGTCTGCCATCCTGGTCTCCCGCTTCCCGCTCCACCTTCGAATGGCCGCTGCACCAGCTCCGAGCTCCGCGGCTCGATACACCGTGGCCGCCGCACGCAGCCGTTGGCCGCTCCTACTAGCCCACACAAGTGGTCCCTTCTGCAGACCGTCGGGACCTCATAGGAGGTCCAATTATGATTCTGACTCCAGAATTTGGGTGCTCGGGATGAGTTCATCACAGCGTCACCCCTCTCTCAACGATCCGTCAAAGATTTGCACATCCAAATTTTGGGACGAAGAACGCTCAAGAACGGTTTTAGAATGGGGCTCTGAAGATGGTCGTGTTCATTCATCCATCGCCCTAATTAAAGATTTATAGAAAATTAAAATGATTAAATTGAAATAAAAACCAGAAGTTGATAAAGGTGTGTAGATTTGGCAGGAAACCTACCTCAGATCGCTCGTTTGTCGTTGGCGACGCATCCACGATGCTCCCGCTCCGATCCGCCAAGACTCCAGCGAAGATCGCTCCTCGATCCGTCGAAGAACGGTGAAGAACTCCAAATAACATGAGAGAGATAGAGAGAGATAGAGAGAGATAAAATGGGTTGTCCCCTCCCGACACTTACGCAAATTTAAAAAACTTCACTGAAACTCTCTCAACGTGCGTGGATTCCGAAATCACCGTGCCCTCCCATTTTATATCACCCCTAAGAAAAATGCCCCATTTTGAACTCAATGGAAGTCTTGGATTTCTGTTCCAAGGCTCCGTTCGAATGTTAATTGAAAATAACGCCAGTGATAAAAATCACTAAGTCATTATTTTAAAATGAATATTTTTCCCCTGGGTGACATTTCTTATAGCAGGCCCGCGCCTGAAACTTTTACAACCCACCTAGTGTAAACGACATGCTCTGGATGCAACCGTGCCCTCGGATTTCTGATCCAAGCTACCGTCTATGATTTATTCAGGTTTTATCTATTAAATGAATAATTTCATAATTTATTCATCCCTTTAACACACCGCCAGCGAGCGAGGGATCAGAACATCCTGCACCGACTCATTTTATGTCGCGCCTATGGTAAACACCGCATTCCGAACCCAACCATTGTCTCTGATTTTTGATCCAATCAACCGTCTAATAGATATAAAATTTTCTTTAGTTAACCACACATGTTTAATATAAAAACACTTAACATTTTTATATAATTAATTTTGGGCATACCGGGCCTCAAAATTGCACGCCATCTGAACGCCCTGCTCTGGAATGACATCAAGAAATTTTTCAAAGTCTTAGAGTCCCAAAACAAAGGTTCTTACACTAAGATACATGAGAAACTTTCTAAAAGGTCCATGCTCAAAGGGGTGCTTTTCCAAAAGGGTCCAACCTATTATGCCACCCCAAAAATGGGCCTCGTCATAGGTTTAAGCCCCAAGCTAATCAAACTACATGGGCTCTGATTCATCTCATGAGGATAGGTAGGAATCCCATCTCATGGGTCTTAACCCAATATCAACCCACCTTCTATCTCTCCTAGATTACGGTAAACTCTAGTGGGCCCTATTGAATGGCTTAAGTTAGCATTGTCTTCGTGGCATCAAATCTATGTATATCTATGATTATCCAGCAACTAAGGGTAACCCATGGATACACTCTTTGGGAATGAACTAAGGATTAATGAACATATTATCATGGATAAAATCTATAAGAGAGTCCTGGAATAGGTAATAATTCCAACCAATTTTTTTATGGGACCGAACTTCCATCCTCTCGACCAATGGAGTCCTTGAGTGTTGTAGGGAAAATCATTATCCAACAAGAACCTACCATTAGAAATCAGGTTGAAGAATCATGGATAAAAGGACCATTCAATGTTTCAAGAACCACAAAAGAAACCTATTGGAGTCCATATGAGGGCATCATACCCAGCATAGGTTGATTGCGCAAACAGGTAACCCCTTTTTCAATCGTCCTTAAGGGTCATGCAAATGTGCCACCTTCTTAATAACATAAAAAAAGAAGGATACACCACCCAATCTTGGTGGGACCATATCTCCATTTCATTATGTGGGGTGATGCATATCGGGTTGAAATAAAAAGTGTGAACCCAACATGAAACTTCAACCGAGGAGGCAGTTTTACCCCACTCAAGCCCCTTAACCTCACCGAAAAGTAAGGGGGAAAGTTGAATTTCCAAATATTCATATGACTAAGAGATGCTACTTTGACAGGGTTTATGTTGTATGAATATGTCATATATATGTATATATATATATATATTAATTTTTTCTATAAAAAAATAATCGATCCAAATGGAATCCCGAAACTAATGAAGATATAAACCTCAATGATCCAACATGTGGTTGGGGCCCCAAGGAAGAGAAATACCCCTTATCCAACCCAACTTCTTCAATATTGGGTATCCAACATGTTGATAAAAGAGTTCCACCAAAATGGTAATCTCCCCACCATGGAGGCTGCAAGACAATCCCTCGAATATGCAAAAACTCGCCAGATGCCACCTCAGTCGTCCCTGACACCCCAAAACAAGGTGTCCCCAATGGTCATCTAGAACCATTTCGAGAGCCTTTCCTCAGAGCATCAAAACAAGTACCTACCTTATCTCAGATAGGTAGATGATGTCGACGCTGATAACCTCATCCTAGCTGTCCAAGGGTCCTACTCACTGGCCCGTACTAGAGAGAATTTCCACTAAAACCAAGGGACCAAGTATCCTCACCCAGAAGAGGATCTTATGCTGATGGTGCCTCCTGAAGACCAAAAGACATGGTCCCCTCAGGCTTCCCATAGAGGGAGGAAAATATATAACCAGTAATAGTCCATCACCCTTATTCATTAGGAGGAACTTCACCGTATAAATGCAACAACATTCAATGGGAATACATACAATTCTACGCCCTCCACTCAATCCCACCATAAAAATAGGGTGGAACAATACGAGCACGCACACATTTCTACCTATGCATGGAAGTACCGTCATGCTGACAAAGTGTGGAATTATAGGCAGATGAAAATATTTGCTAATACACACGGAGCTTGTCATCCAAATAGGATGAATACCAGCTATAGGCAGGCACAAATACCTTTTGATGTGTATCAAGCCCGCCATTCAAATATAGTGGGAAAAAAATATAAACAATGTAAAATTCCTGTAGAAGAATATTAATCCCATGAGACAAATATATCAGCAATAGAGCAGATGAAAATTCCTGCTCATAAATATGAATCCCTCCAATAAAATATGGTAGAATTCATTGAAGACAACTGATGGAAAACTCATTCCTCTATCTAGGCACTGGAGAACTGCTAGTGTCCACTAGTAACCTATGGAGGATCATAGAATGCCCAAACTCCTACTCCGAAATTGTAATGAGCCTTCATACATATTCCAGAAAAAGATGTATCTCATGACATCATGGAAATGATGGAATATTAGATGTTTATTCTGGACCATTTCCTCTAGACGTGCCAAGATATCATTGCATCAGCAGAAAAGGTGAGGAACCAGGCCCATGACCCAATTTCCTTGAATGAAATGACTTTCCCAAAAAATGGGTTGGTCATTACAAAGCAGTTACGCATCCATAATCCAATTTTGGAGGCTCGAAGGAAATATACCACGATACATGGACAACTAGATCAGGAAAAAACACTTCTTCCAATTGGGGGATGTCGGTGCAACATGGTTGCTACTCCAGGGCCAACATATATCCCTACCAAAAGACAATATTTATATCAGCATATCCCGAAGACATCATGAGAAAAAAATAGGGACCCATATATGAAGGTCATTACCAATAGTTGATGGCCCCATTTACCTGTAAAAGAGAACCCAAAAATAAAATGTGCAAAAGGAAACTGTAAAATGAAGATCACATACATGATCTCATTCTGCTGGAAGCTGGTATTCTTAACACCCTTGAGCATATATCAATAAAGGATAATGTACATTTCACTCCATTAAAAATTTATGGATGTGATAGTAGCAGTTCTGAAGGCCCTTCTTACAATGTTTCTACCAGCAGCTCTGAAGGTTCACCCCATAGCACCCACATGGGATTAATCAGTGGGCCAGGAATGATTGGTCATGAGAGATTATCTCTTGATTCGTGATAGGGTATCCCTCCCCTTGACCAGAACATTAGATAGAAAGAATTTCATCCCCTTATTGTTTTTCACACTGATGGTCCTCCCCATGATATAGGCTACAAATTAGCTTCTCCTTGCAGTTGGACGTAAAGTCATAATGGTACTCCTCACCCTGATGTTAGCCATTATGATGCACCCCCATAGAAGTTGATGTGAAAGCCCTCCTAATAGAAACATCAAGTAATGGGAAGTTCCTCTCTTCATTGTAATACATCATGAAGGCCCTCCTCGATATATACACTGCAGAAATTCTCTCTGCAGACCAATATCAAGCTTTGATAATAGTCCCCACCACCATTGTAGTCCTCGAGATGAACCATTCCTAAGTGAAATCAATTATCAAGAAGGTCCTCCTCTCCCTATATCCCACCCCGAAGGTCCTACCTAGGGTATAAACTATATGAAAAATTCCCCATAGTTGGGTATCAAGTTGAAATGGTATCCCTTTGAATTATAGCACCAATTGTGAAGGTCCTCCCCACAATCAAAATTCACACTGGAAGAAATGTCATCCCCTTGCCAGGACAAATTTGAGACATCCCTCTTATACCGAGGTGCTCGAAAATATAGAGTGAGAAATGTCATCCATTCTATTTATGATGAGGGATATACTTTCTCAACTAGAGTATGGACCATTTCCAAGCTCATCTTCCAAGACACCCTCATGCCACTCACATATCAATGAGGCTCTTGATAGTGCTTCTTCATGGAATAAAATCATAAAGAAGCATTCAAGCTAGTCATATAAAGTAGAGGAGTCCAAGGAAGAGCAGCAATATGACAGGTTTCTTGTGAGAAGACAACTAGCTGAAGATAAAATACCAGTGATGTATTGGCCTATAACCACTTATCACTTTGACATAAAAATGGATTTGTCTGAGAAATGTATGCATAACATTCACCTCAATATCTGGATGAATGATCAAAATCTAAAAAAAATTCTTTTCCTATGAAGGGTATGTAGACCAAGTCAACATATTAGGAGAGCTCCGCCATCTAATCAACCTAAAAGCCCTCTCATCTACACAGTGTCCACAATCAAAAAGGTGAAATAAAATACATGAAATAAAATGCCTTCATGTGCTACAAAAGTTTTGTTTCCTCATCAGTGACACCTCTCTGGAGTTCATATTTATGGATGGGGAGAACATGGAGCTCTACACTTCACTCACATACTGTTCAACATACCTTGTTGGAAATTAAATCTTGTAATGTAATTACCCAAAGGTAGAATCAAATGAAATAAATACCTAAGAATGGTGTAACACTAAACAAGAACTATCAAAGAGTTAGTATCAAAAGAATTAGGATCAATGAAATAAATTCATCAAAAATATCCTAAGACAGGAACCTGAGAACATCTAGAAGGCTTCCCAACTAAGAGAAGCAAATTAGAAAGTAGTGCACATGTCTTTGAAGAAAAATAAATCCAATATGGATCCAGCACCATACCCAGATCACACACGTGTAGGAGTGTGTAAAATCAAGATGGAGTCCAAAGTAGCATCTACTACCAAAAAATGAGAATATCCCCAGCCCACAGGGCTGGATGAATTTCTTAACCCAAAATTCTCCTATAAGGCCAACAAATATAGGCCATAGTGCATCAACAGAAGAATGGAAGAAACCCTAGCCCAGAGGGCTTTGAAATTTTTACCTCAAATTCCCACACAGTGGATGTACTTCCTCCCCCATCATAGATGAACAATCAAAATAAATGTCACATGTTCAACCCTGACTCGTGGTTCATACCCTCTTAGAAAAATCCATATTGGAAGGTCAGATCACAGCTCCCTTCTGGTAGATTTTTTCTAGGAAATCTGAAGGACACCACAAAATGGAAAGGGAAAGTCCAGCAAAGTATGAAAAAAATCTCTCCTACCATTTGGCACTGGGTAAATCACCCCCAATGTGGTATGAAATAGTGAACATAGTGAACGTATGTCCCACTAATCTCAAAGGAAACAATACAAATAAAGATGATGCAAGAGAAGATGGTTCCCTCTCAAAGGAATCCCGCACTGAGCCTGATGGTGTGTAACCTAGAATCAGAGAGTTGCCCTAAATTTGGGTGCACGCCCAGAAAATATAGTACTACCTCCCCCAGGAATCCCTATCAAGGAGAAGAATAAATCCTAGGTCTTCTATGACACACCTCCTCGCCCCCCTTAGAATGTGTCCCTCATGGTCATGGAATGATTCACTAAGTAGGAGGGAAAAATGAAAGTGGTTCGGTGAATCAATGTTGGGATGTGTCGAGGGAGCTATCTTTCCAGATGTGTTCCCCATTCAGAACGTCAATATGTGTTCCTCGAATAGGTGCCTTTACCATAAGCACCCATCTAAAAAAATGAAACTAAGACCATATGTCTATACAATCCAACATTAGGACAATTAGTCTACCTGAATCCTGCCCCAGAAGGACATCAAGACTTCCCTCCACTAGGATGAAATCTAGAATAAATTTAGGGGAACTCACAAAAGAAAACCCTTGATAGGGTATCCACCCCAAGTTCTAGAAATGTTGGCACATCTAGTTTTACCCCTGCTGTACCCGCCCAAGATTCAGTATAGTATGATATGCATCAAGGGATATTGAATACCATCGAGCAACAGATAGTATGACTAGAATCCATGGAAGGGAGACATGGTCAGATAAAAGCAGAAAAAAACCTTTCCCTAATTTTGTGATCAATGTTTCTTCACCGCCAAACATTGGGAATCCTATATTCGTAGTTTTTAATGGTTTAGGAGATGTGGAACAACATATAATGCACTACACATCTTACTATGACCCTGTTATGGGAACCCGAGAGCAATAAGAAGTAGTGAAAGTTAGCTGCTTCATGCAAACTTTGACGGGTTTATCCTTCGTGTGGTATACTAGCTTTCCAGCTAACTCAATCATAGGCTTGGAGGACCACAAGTGATAGTTTCTCCTCCAGTTTAGTTCGACATTGCCTAAGACACTAGTTAGTGATCTCATGAAATTCAAGAGGCGGTAGAATGAAATAATTTTAGACATATTCTCCATATGTAAATGCCTGAATTACTCCCTGAACTGAACACTCCTCCATGATGAAATTATATCTATGTGAATCAGTAATCTATGTGACGAATTGTAGACACTACTTATCCCAGTTAATTACACAAGTGGGTTATAATATTTCTCTTCCCATTCCTAATAGATAGAATACACCTTACAATGTATTAATATCAAGTGATGGGTGTCCCCATCAGCGCCAGGAAAAATAACGGGAAAATATTAAATGGCGTATTTCATGCTTAAGCAACCCCCATCACTAGATCAAGTTGTGATGCCTCCACCAAACTGTGGAGGACCCCTAGGACGCCAACAACCACCCCAACCTAGGAAAGATGGGAGAAGGGTTCTAGATGAAATCAGTTTGAGGGAAAAAGAAATAATGTCTACTCAATCCAAGATGACCATAACTGGGGCTTCTTCATAGCCATCATGAATTGCAACTTTCTTTGTCTACCATAACCAAAGTGAGCCGAGTAAGTGGGTCATGATGACCATCCAAATTATTGTCCCAATCACTGAATATTGGTACAAACCATCGAGGAGTGATTTTTTCAATGATCTCTAACAAAAGATGGTGAATTCCAGATTGGTCAATTTGCGGTTGTTGCCAGCACAAGTGGAACATGTGTCCTCCTTAGACCCAAGAGAGGAAGAGGAATGAAAAAAATTCAACAGAAAAAGGAACAAAAATTTGATAGTTGGATGACTTGGAAAATATTAAAATGAGATCATGGCATCCTCCAAGCACATTTCAAGCAACCAACCATTCCCCCAATAGCTAATGATGTAACAAAACCATCATCCTCAGCCCCATAATCCAATGAGGGCCAAAAAATGTAGAAAACATCAGAAAGTATCTGAGATGGTACCAAAGCCGAAACTAGTGTTGACAATTTCATACTTCATGCCAGCAGACCTGAATGCATAGGCACTACCCCACCAAACAGGAAAAGAGGAACCACCCGACCAAATGAAACCATCAGAAGAACAGAGTCAATCAAAATTATTTTCAGATCAAGAACCGATCATCGACTCCATTAATGTCATTCACTTGATGAAACCCTTCCCAGATGGGGACTATGGCCATGAACTCGAGTTCCCCATGTCTAATGAGAGAGGTGGAGTAATATTCTGCATATTCTGAGGGTTTTTACGAAATCGTGATCATGGCATGAGTCAAATTCCCAGCCATGCCTTAACTCAAACCATTAATGTTGAGGAAACTCATAGAAGGACCCTCCAATAGACACAATAGGATCCAGAGTGTTTCTCTACCCTGGATGGAATAAATTCAAGCCCAAACATATTTATGTATCGTTCGGAGGATGAACTGATGTCTAATATCCCATGGCGTATAGGTAGACCCATTTGGTTAAACAAGGAAAGCACAACCGCACCATCAACTCCAGTCACAGGGGCTAGACCATATACATAAAAAGCTCGAACCCCTAAAGTACCCATGAAAGAGCATCCCCGAGATGGAATGAGCTGACCATTAGATCCAAAATATGATATTTTTAAGTAGCTATCATTAGTATTGAAAAGCTATTGATTCGAGATTCCTTGATTATGTCAACAGACATTAAGGAGGCACTCATCGAAGCCTTACTAAGTCCCCTGAAATTTGAGGCCAAGGCAGTAGCTGCCGAAGTTTGTTAGACAGAGACCAATCCTGATGAATTCCATGATGTCATCTCCTTCACATATTAGGATGATGACCCGATCATGAAATGAAATATTAAACCCTCATATTTGTTAGTAAAGATTAATGGCATCTATGTTCAGAGAATTTTCATTGTCAATGGATCTGGAGACACCCTCCTCCTTCTATGAACACTTCATTGATTGGTCTATGATGAGGAAAGTCTGACACCCTACACCACCACTTTGATAGGATATGAAAAAAGTGATCCTAATCTTTTAGAAAAAATCAAGCGTAAAACCTGGCTTGGTGAACTTGTATCTGATTTCTAGTTTCTGGTAGTGTAGCAAAATATGGCATTCAATGTCCTGTTGGGGGGACCCTGGTTACATAATTACACTACTATCCCCTGATCATACCATTTGAGAAACAAATATTATGCCAATGGGAAAAACAAGAAATTGCATGCGGATAAATCTCCATTTGTATCCTATGAATCACATTACATTGATGCGGGGTTCTATGCACCGAAAGAGAAGCAGTCCTTATTCAATAATTTTTTTTTGGATCACTACCCCTGATGGATTGGAAATGGATCCGGCTGATCCCCTAAAATAGTTTGGGGAAGTGTATGTATTACCCATCAACCAGGGTGAGTGAATAATTCCTAGTTCAGGCATGGACTTCCGTTTTTATGATCTTCGTTATGCCCACCAAGTTAAAGAACACTGAAAAGAAGACTGCACCCATGATAACGATGATAGATGAAACAAAGATTCTCACAACCCATCCATGGGACCCCATACAGTTTCTGCCTTAATCATGGTATAAGATGTTTTCTTGTCACTAAAAGAAAGAAGGAAACACCCCACCCCCATTCCATTATCTTCAGAAAGTTCCCCATAGTCAGTTACTAAAAAAGGAGCTATTTTAGTTTCCATAAATCAATGTTGTGATTTCTCTACCCACTCTAGAAATTGCATTTTGAGAATCCTATCTCTTTAATAAGAATAATATGTTGGAATAGAGTATGAAGAAGAAGATAATGAAGAAGAAAAAGAATACCACAAATATTCCCGTACCGCATTCAAAGAAGGCGTCTCCACCATAACTGATGAACTTAGGGAGATAAACCTTGGCACTGAAGACGACACGCGGACCACTCTGATTTGTGTGGATATGGATTTCATGGAGAAAGAAGTAGATTACTCTTCCCTGAAGGATAATCAATATGTTTTTTCCAGAAAGTACACAAATATTTTGGCATAAAACTTAAGGTCACCACTCATCACCTGGGTCTATCGGAAGACCATCGTGGCTATAAGTAGGCTGCCTGAAGAACCCACCCGACACATTGTTTGAAAATAGGGGGTTATGTTGAAAATGAATCAAATATAAATTCATTCGGGATTTCCAATATCCAATATGGATGGAAAAAATAGTCCCTGTAAAAAATAAGAATAGACAGATTAGAGTCTATATTAACTTCAGGGACTTTAATCAAAACTGCCCAAAAGTTGATTTTTAGGTCCCAATCACATAATTGTTGATTGATACAACTATTGGAAAAGAGTCCCTCACTTTCATGTATGGATATTATGGATAAAACTATATTCTAATAGATCAAGAAGATGAAAAATCCACTACTTTCAGGTCCCCCTAGGGAGTATTCTACTATAAGGTGATTAGCTTTAGTCTAAAAAATGTTGGAACTACATATCCGCATTCCATGAATCGTATATTCAAACCCTTCTTGGGAAAATTCATCGAGTTCTACATTTAAGACTTGGTGGTTAAATCATGATAGTCCTCAAACCACTTGACAGATCTTGAAACCATCTTCAATAAACTATGACATCACAGTCTAAAGATGAATCCCCTAAAGTGTTCTTTCAGCATTACCTTTGGGAAATTCATTATCTTCACCTTACACTATTGCAGCATCAAATTTGACCCTAAGAAGAAAAATACCATCCTTGGAATGTCTCCACCACTCAACCTCACGATGTTGAGGGGTCTTTAAGGGATCCAAGCCTACATTCATTTCTTTATATCCATCCTTGAAGGTTAGTGCTTTCCTTTCACTAATTTTATGTACAATAAAGTTTCATATGAGTGGTATAATTATTTTCAAGAAGAATTCGACAATCTAGAAATATATCTCCTAAGCCCACTAGTTCTAATGCTGCTAGTGGATGGAAGACGACTCATTTTGTATGTAACCACATTGGAAAGGTCATTAGGTTCCTTACTCAAGTAGAAGAATGATGTCGGTAGAGAGAAAAATCTCTATTACCTCGGCTGAACAATGATTGATGTTGAGACTCGATATTCATGATTTGAAAAGAAATGCCTAGTCGTAATCATTGTGGATCAAAAATTTAGGCATTACCTGCAGCAGCATGAGGTCCATCTAGTCTCCTACTACAACCTGGTCAAGTATTTCCATAGACTTCCTATACTAACAGGATGTCTATCATGGTGTGAAGTTATTCCACAGCAGTTTTTAATGTGGTATGCTCCCCAAAAATCCATGAAAGGCCAGGTATTAGTAGATTTCGTAGTAGAGAACCCGTTAGAAGAAATAACCCCATTGGATACTAAACATCCCGATGATGAAGTATTATACACCCTTGAAGGCACCCATTCATGGGAAATGTACTTTGATGGTGCCTCCAAAAGCCCAATAGGGAAAAGGATGGAGGATCCCAATCTCAAAAAAGTAGGGCTGGGAGTTATACTCATATCTCCAAAAAAATGTTTTATTTCCTTACATTTTCCTTCTTTCAGAAAGGTGAAAAAATAATGAAGCAAGATACCAAGACCTCATTACAGGCCTGGAGAAGGCACTTCATTCATGAGAAAACCTTCCGAAGACAAATGGTGATTTAGAGATGTTAATCAATAAGGTCAATGTTGTTTATTCCAGAATGAAAGAAGTATCATTTCCACTTATGAACCATATCCAAGAGATGATGGAATAATTCCCATTAGGACCAACAATAACTTACATCCCCTAGTCACAAAATTCTCACGATGGTGAATAGTAAAATTCAGCCACAACCCTGGCTGATCCAGACAGTAATAAAATACTCATCAGCATTTCCCACTGTTGGATGGTCTTTCCATTCATTCATAAAAATATAAAGTAATCGATGATATTATTCCCATTCATATTTCTTATGGCCACACCACTAGAAGGATGAATCCCATTGAAAATTTACTCTAGAGGGGGGAACTTCTACTTTATAGGGCTGGAAGAGAGCAGATCCAGAGGCAGGAAGTCAATTTTCTTTTGTAAAAATTTGCAGGCTAAAAAAAGTCCTCTAAAAACAAGGCCTTGATATATTCTTTGTCTTGTGAATTGATGGAAAAGATATGGATTCTATCATGTGAATGTCAGATCTTGGGGAGCACAAAAATCTACAACCAAGATCTCCCATAAAAATCAGAGGCTTGGATACTATTTTCCCACCATGATACAAGTTTGTGACATATTCTCCAAGAACTGGCACCCCTTCCAAGTTCATAATAATTTTATTCACCAACTCCTAGAGCTAATTCACACTTCTAAGTACTCCTGGACATTTTTCATATAGGGGATGGATGTCATGGGACCATATCCTCTCTCTACATCTTGAAAACTTCAGTTTATTCTCACAACAATTGACTTCTTCTCTAAGTGGGTTAGAGTTGTACCCCTTAAAGAGGATGAGGAAAAATCATTGTTAGAATTGTGAAAGCCAAAATAATTACCATATTTGGTGTCCCTCATACAATACTAATGGAAAATATCATGATCTTCTGCTCTACTGAGATGGAATATTTATACAAGGAATATGTAATCAACTCCAACTGTTCATGCTGCTACCATGCAGTAGCCAACTGGTAGCTAGATGCGTTCCACATAACATTGTCCAAAATACTCTATAATATGGTAGACATGGACAAGAAATAATGTCCAGAAAAATATCCTCAATGCATTTTGGGATTAATGGACCATGACCTGCACTGACACTCATGCAACCTCGTAATCACTAGTGTATGTAATAGAAGTACCTTTTCAAATTGAAGTTCATGTGCCATCAATCTGTGATTCCATTTGTGATCAACTATCCATGGAAGACTAATCCCATAAATTATTTGATGAGTTTTAGTGAATGGGTAAAAAAGGTTGCCTAATATGCACCATTTGGAAGTCTACAAAAATAGGATTGAACAAGCATTCCACAAAAAGTATCACCTTCCGTATTTCCTTGAATGAGAGATAATGTTAGTCCTGAGATCCCTAATGATACTTGGGAAGAAACCTCCAATGAATGTTCCAAAATGGGAGGAAAAATATGTCATAAATAAGGTCTACTCTATAAGAGCATATGCCATGATATCAATGGATGTACATCTCCTCACCACTCCCACCAATGCAAGATTTCTGAAGAAATAATTCTCATAACATCAAACTTTACGTCCTAACTACATAACATTAAGCCACATAGAATAAATTTTCTTAATCAAATGACGATAAATGGTGGGGTCAAAATCATCCTAACCACATGAAATTCATCTTTATGGAGTCCTTCCATGCCGTAAGATATTAAACTACATGGTTTCATAATATTTATGTGTGGCTTGATTCCCATTCATCAGTGGGATACGTAGCGATGCATCAACCCTTGATCTTGTCCCAACCATCACATGAAATATAATACCCTATTATATTCTCTATCATCTCATTCAATGAAGGAAATCCTTGTCATTCCTTGATTCTCACATCTAGTATAACTCAGGTGAGCATAGGATTGGTAATAAGGTTTTCATTGAAAAAACAAACCATAGGGGGGATATAATAGACCCAACACCCATAGAGGATAAAACCAAAATTCCCCTACTACTATGCCCGATTCAGATCGGTACAAGGAGCATATTGTTTACAGAACTATGCATGGTATGATTACTACACTTTCATGATATGTAGTGACACCCAGACCTAATAATCCTATCCCATCCACCATAAAAACAAAGAAAAAAGCTTCATCTTGTTTCCCGACACAAGTACCCTACCTCTATAGGGAACATTCAAGACTACGTGTGGCTTGATTCCTACCTTTGAAGGATACACAGAGACACCATGACCCCAGATATTGGTCCAACCACCCACAAACAAAAATTCCCCTATTTACCTACATAAGGACTAGACCTTTGTAGAGATCTTTCAAAACTATATGTGTCTTTATTCCTACCTTTGAAGGATATGTAGTGATACCTTGATGCCAGATCCTAGTCCATCGACTAGAAAACAGAAATTCACCTTTTTTCTACATACAAGACAATCCTTTATAGGGATCTTTCTTAACTATGTGTGGCTTGATTCCTTCCTTTTAAGGATACATAGTGACACACAGACCCCAATTCCTAGTCCAGTCACCCAAAGAAAATATAGTTTCCTGTTTCTCCGTGTACATGTTTGACTTGAATAGGGAAATTCATGAAAGGTACAAACCACATGATATTAAACAAAAATGTTCTTCAAGAATCATGTTCGGCTCATCCTAGACATTACGAGATCCAAAACATGCCTCTAATTTCATGTGCAACAAAATGAAAAGAAATGACAGATATTCCATGTCTGTATTCTGACATTCAGAAGGAATCAAAAGCCCATGCTTCCACCTAAATATAAGTTAGATATATGTTAAAGACATAATGGATTAGGACTAAGTATATTCTCTATATCTCTTATATTCCTAGAAAGATCATTCTTTTTTTCCAAACTCCATACTCTAGAAAATATTGGGTCACCATAAACATTCAAGACCATTGGAGATGGAAGTATAGTATTCTATAGACACCTTTGTTGGGCCATGAACATCCTTCCCTAATGGATCTTTATATGTTTTCTACGAAACGGTCGTCACTCTAAGGCAAATGAATCCACAAGAGAGTCCTATACTATTTCCATATACCTGATGGCTTCCATTACCCATGCCATTCCTCTTGATCCAAGGCACCCTAGGGACTTTTTTTACACCTTCTACCATCACTAATTTCTAAGAATACTAGAATATCCTAAACACGATTAACTCAAAGATATCTATGATCTCTATAAAAATTCATCTCCACAACACGATGGTAAACTATGATGCCGACGTCCTTACAACACGACACTAAACTATAAGGCCAAAGCAGTCTCAAATGCATGGTATTAAATTTCACTGCATGGTGGAAATGCTTAGATTATTATCTTGGCTTGGCCTCCTCAAAAAAAAATGCATTTCATTCCTACATATGTGAAAGATATCTGCAAGGAATGTTCATCGGGAATCCAACATAATGTTGTTTCCCCTGATAAATTTGTGGTACACTCGAATGCCTGTGATCCAAGCCCAACCATAGAAAATATTGAAATGTCCCTTTCTCTTCGCACAAACTGAATCAATGAAGAGAATCCATGTACAAGTCTTATCTACATGGATTCTTAAGGGTAATCATATTTCTCTTATTTTTAGTCTGTATTACACTATGTCCACCCCACATGGTGATTAATTGTGTGGAAATGATATGTTCTGAAAGATGTTAAACTGCATAGAATTGGTATAAAAATAAAATTCTCCCTACCATTGGCTATTCCGTTTTTAAGTGGTGACCTGGAAACCTCATAATGCCTTTTTATCACACTGAGCATAGCTCATGTGAGCTTAGGTACCTCAGTAGGAGATCCACCATGAACTCATGGAAAATCTGTCCGAGATTTTTTTCTTAGAGGCACGACCCTAAAAGGAATGTTATGGTTCCCTTCCCAATAAGGAACCCCTAGTCCTATATATACGATGTTAAACTATTGGGTACTGCAAATATGAAACGGATACCTTACCCTATACATGAGAGAAATTTATCTAAGGGATTAATTGATCCCATGGGTGAATCAAATCTTGGAAATTTATAATGTATCTAGATAAACTCTTACCACATAAAAAACATCATTTTTTGAGTAATCGTGGATCCCCATCACCCTCTAGAGCCATCAGAGATAGAATTCCAGTGCCCTATAGAAACCCTTGTTTGACTATGCACATCATTCCCCGGTGGATCTACATATGTTTCCAACAAAACATTCTTCAATAAATGTAAAAATTATCCTTAGTAAAGTCTTATCCTACCTCGGTACACCTAAGGGATCCCATTCCCTATGGCATCCCTCTTAATTCAGGAAATCTCAAAGTCATGTTTTACTTTCTCTTTCCTACCCACATCTTGGATATATTAGAACATCCTATTATGATTCATCTCCGGTATCTTTTAAGGAATCTGCAAAATAAAGATTCACTATCCCTATGAGTGAAATTGATTTACAAAAAAAAATTCCCATACTTATTTTCAGTTTTCTTAGTAATGTTCCTCAAAAAAATTCCCCCTATCACATTTGGGTGCACCCCCTTTTATAAGTCATATGTAATTTCCAGATAATTCTCAATCTCTATTATCCCTCATGTTCATCATAAATGGATGGATAGTGTCCTTTGAACACCTTTGTTTGACTATGCACATCATGACATGGTGGATCTACATATGTCTCCTAAAAAACAGCCATCAACCAAAATGCAAAATCATCCCCAGGAGAGTCCATTACAATTTCTATAGGACTGCATGACATTTATGTCCCATATCACTCCCCATATTCAGAAACCCACTAGATTACAACATAAAAAAATTTCCATTTTCAAAGTCCCAAAGATGAAAAGTATTTCTAATTGAACTGATGAATCATTTAATCTCCCATTATTAAAGTAAAATTATCTCTTTTAATATGTATCAAGTGTCCTGGTTATATGATGTTAAACTGTACCATTCACCAGCTCTTCCTTACATAAGAGAAATTTGTGTGGGATTGGTTTCCTATTTTGAAGCCAATTTAAATGTCCCTAATTCTTTCAAAAACCATCCCTCAGATAGGACACCCACTGTGGTCCCCTCCTACCAGACCTATCTATTCTACTGCAAACCACTTTATTTCTAGAATGTTTCTACATCAGAATATTGCCCTCTTCCTTCGAAATGGACCCCATTCTGATGGGAGGCATTTGTAGGGTCCTCAGAACATTAAAAAGTGATGTAAATACTCCCAAAATAACTTTTAAAAAAAAATCAAACATTATCAGAGGTCTTCCAACGAAAATGAATGCATATTGAATTGAAAATTTGAGAATAAACATGAAGAAATAAAAAATTTCAATAGTTTTGAGTGGCCCACGTACCATAACCAAGAAAGGATCGTGGAGAACATGAAACATGAAAAACCAGTATTTTGAAGGTCTCTGGAGGCACTGAAACGTGGGGAGATGGCCGACAGACCCAGGACACCGCAAACCACATCATTGACAGAATCAAGAACATGAATTTCATTCACATACTGTGTCGTGAACTAAGAATTTTTTGAAACTAAAATCTAGTAGTGTTCCTTGAACCAAAAGCTGCAAATTACAATCTCATCAAAACCCGGTTGAATGAATCTTCTGCGAGTTGAAATATTTCTCCACGGACCTCTACAAATGGTATCACATGCCCATAAGTTTGATTTCCGCAGTGCTCTATAAATGGAGAAGGGGCAGAATTGATAAACAATGGTGGATGAGATATTGGATATACGTATACAATATCCTAAAAGAGAACCTGTAGGTTAGAAGAAAGAGTTCAGATATGGGGAAGATTCCAATATTGAATAATCGACGAAGTTAGAATCGGGAACTAATTTTCCATAGGTATAACTAGCCACAAACCATAAAAATATGTAACTTAATAATAATTAGTGAACCGAAAACCTAATTGGTTCCATCGTAAAATCATAAATTCCTCACGGATAAACTCCCCACGAACCAAAGGCTCTAGGACCCTCCTTCAATATGGCGTTATGTATAGTGCATCACTATACGGATCGAACCCTACACTGCATAAATCATCATTACACAGATAGAACCTAAAGAGGTGTGGAAAACCCCATCCAGGATCGTGTTCTACATTGATACATGTTGATCTATACCCACATCTATTTACTTCTTCGGTATGAAGATGACCTCTCAACCCTCATAGCATTATGGTATGCGAGGCCACCCCCATCCCGCAGGAGAAAATAGTACGCATAATCAGGTTTCTTCTAGAGACTTTCCATATGGCTCCAATCAGGCTCCTACAATACCTTCAAGTCGTCCATAGCTCCTTCACAAACCAGTCCACTAGAATTAAGAAAAATCCTCCTCCAATGCCACTGGACGTATATGATTAGTTCATTGGGTGCATCAGCTCACCTTTCTGTGTCCACATACCCAATGTAAGAGGAGTCATGGAGGTTGTCCCTAAAATGTTTCAGGCTCCCAAAATTCCTCTAAGTCTATATTCCCACAGTAACCCGGAGTCTAACCTGGGGATACTGGTGTGAACCTCCCAATTCAATGGATCATGGATGATCACTTTATTTTCCATTCAATTAGGACTCGTGATCAGTCAAACGAACATGCTCACTTTTACATTTGATGAGAAGAGACTTTCCTCACTTTTCCCATAACACATTCCAGGGCACTCAAATTGAGGCAACTCCCTATCCTTATTAGAGATGATCCACATAAACACCAATGTAATCCCACAATGAAGGTTTCATTACTCCACTCCCTTACCCACCGTCGCATTGGATTCTTCCACCATAGGACCAACCTTTTCCATTAGTGGAAGAGAAGTTGTGTGGTTTGTTGAATCCCTCACATCTTCCTATTTCTCACAATGAGTGTCAGTCATGGGGGATTAAATATTTTTGAGTATAAATACATCTAAAAAATAAACCTGATGTCTTGAACTATGATAATTTTTATTTCCATTCAAACCTAGATATGTTGGACACTTTCTTGAAGGCTTGATCTCAAAGGTGTTCCCTTCTGAAAGGGTTCACCAAATCATCTCCCACAAAATGGGAAGCTTCCATGTGTAAGACCCACCCAAAATGAACTATGAGAACTAAAATTAATATTCAAACTAGGATACGTAGTATTCCTTCTTAATTCCCTAAGCTCAAAGGGGTGCCCTTCCAAAAGGGTCCACCTAATTATGCCCACAAAAAGGTCCTCCTCCGATGTATAACCCCCAAACTAACCAAACTACATGGGCTCTGATTCCTCTAATGAGGATATGTAGGAATACATCACATGCATCCCACCCCAACATCAAACCACCTTATATCTTTCTTGGATGATGGTAAACTCCAAAGTGCCTCATTGTGTGTCTTAAGTCAGCATTGTCTTCATGGAATCAAATCCATGTATTTCTATGATCATCCAAAAACCTAGGGGAACCCATGTATACAATCTTTTGGAAGGAACTGAGGATTCAAGAACATATGAACACTAATTAAATCAATTAGAGGGTCCCATAAAATTAAATAATTCCCCCCAAAATAGTGTGATGAGAGTGAACTCTCATCCTTTCATCCAATGAAGTCTTTGTGTGTTGGTGGCCAAATCGTCAACCAACGAGTGCATGTCATTGGAGAAAAGGTCCATTAATAAGGTATACTAGGACCATTGGGTGTTTCTAACTCAATTAAAAAACCATTGAAGACCATCTCAGGGAGTTATACATAGTATAGGTCGATTGCGCTGACATGTAACCCCCTTTGCAATCGTCTGAAGATATCATGAAAATGAGGAACCTCTTTAATAACATTAAAAAATAAGGATACATTGTCCAATATGGGTGGGACTGTCTCTCCCTATTAGTATGTGGTGTGATGTGGATTGGGTTGAAGAATTGCCACATGTATATTATACAAGGATTCCTTAGACACGTTCTTTAAACCTGTTGGGAAAGACAAATTGGCAATTAGAGACCTTTGGGTAATCAATGTCTTTTGCCTAATTACACTATTATGCCTTGGACAAGGACCATGGGTTTGTGAATCTGTGGTTAGGGATCAGAATCCCCAAACTTTGATATATTATACTATGATTCCTTGGACATGATCCATGGGCCTGTGTGGTCATATACCTGGGTGATTAGGGACTACAACATAATCAGTTCTTGATTCTAGGTTATATTGGGACTCCATGGATGTGATCATTGTTTTTTTAGGTACATAATAGTTCCCCTAAACTTTATATATTGATGTTGTAATTACTTGGGAACATACCTTCAGTATTTAGTTTGGAAACAACCCCATCACACACTAATACCTGATCATACTTGGATGCCTTGGAGAGTACCTTGGGTTCATGAGTCGGGATTATAACCTTATTATAGATTTGGATCACTATAATTGGAATTATTTCATGTCGAGCTAATAGAAATTTTTGTATTGGCTAAAGCATGAATTACTAACGTTGAGTGTCACCATGGAACTCGAGGCCCGACAATGTTTATTTATTTTCATTTAGAACCCTATTGTGTTATCCTGAGCATGTCACATGAACATATCACATATTTTAAGATCCATTCATTGTACCACATTACTGGTTCCCTAGTTTTTAATAAAGTCACACCTTTCTTGGGTGGTTGTGTCACTCTAGTTCCTAAGAATCCATTCCCTTCATTACATGTATATTTTGGGTTGTGGCCTTGTATTACATGATTGACTTTAAGAAGATCAAGTTTTATGTGGATATCAGGATGTGTTGAGGATCATGGATGTATCATATCCTCTTGTTTTTATTTTTTTTTCAAATCCATTTTTACATGTGATCAGAAAAGTGGGAGGTATATATTACATGCATGTATGTCATCATTTTGTTGTTATTGTATGTCTTTATTTTACCATCTTTCTTATGCTGATGTAATGTATGTTATTGATATTGGGTTACTATTTCTATTATTAATACACTGAAAACATGAGTTATAGTCTTCTAATAGTACCAACCTACACTATCACTGCTGGTTGGAAACCATTGGAGTATGACAAGGCGTACCTGAGGTCTTATAGTGGCCAGTCTTGTTACTTCTCACAGTGAGCTATTTCTGGATGTTACAAAATTTTATTAGAGTATTATTTTTATCTATTTTAGGAGATATTAGAATGAAGACATAGGAATGTAGAAGATCTTTTAATGGATCCTAGAATAGTGTGTCATTAACACCTTTTTCTATGTAAGTCTAGGATACCATAGGGAGGAAATTTATGTCCTTGGATACCACTGTTAAATTTATATGATTTCACTCGGGGTGACATACATTAATTTTGAGTTTCTATGATATTTAAGTATTTGGATCTTTTCCCATAGTGGAAATAGCTTCCTCATAAATTATGATAGAAATATAGGATTTGTATGATATAAGACTTCTAATGTTGGATCTTACTGAAGAGAGGTCCAATTACTTAAAGTGTCAGTAACAACACATTCAATGTTTTCTAGTATAAGTTATTGGTGGAATTATACTCAGTTGAACCACCCTATATTCAAAACATATCATGATGTTATTTCATGTGGATCTATAGCATGATGACTTTCAATGTTGATGATGATGTAGACCCTTATCACTGGGATGTGAAATCATGCTAATTTAATCGGTTCGAGAATTGGAATCCCTAGTGGTAACCCCCCTATGTATTATTAGATTATAAGATCAATTATTAAATGGTCAAAATAAAACATATAGTGGTTTCCAATATAATTTAGAATTATTTTTTAACTAAAAAAGATCCCTCTAATTCTAAATGTGCATGTCATTTTTGGGTGATGTCGTTATACATATATTCTTATTATTGTGACCTAATCCTATAGGAAGTAATCTAATGTGTAGATTCTTAGAAAGTATGGGTGACTTAGTAGTAGGTGGTAATTTTTTCATATGATACTAATTATATACGTGTGAGAATACTTTAGTGGGTGTCTTGACATATAGTGTGTGTGGTGATATGTGAGACCCTATAGTTTCTAGTTGGCACTATTTTTATCAAGTGATTCATGGGAATAAAACATGGATGATTGCCCATGTTCTATGACCTATGTGACAGGGTCTTGGTGGGGGAGCCCAGCGACCCTTAGATGTCACTCTAGATAGTGGTGATTTGGTGGATTTTATGATCAAGGAAAACCTGTGAGGGGTTTTATCCTGATAATGTGGGTGACTTAGAGGTGATAACATAATTATGTGATATTGTTATGATTATTGAAAGAGAGGTGTTATTAGATATACAATTTTTTAATGAGATTCCCTATGAATATTGTTACCCATAGTGTTTTCTAGGGACCTATGTTTGTTGTGTAAGATGCATTATGAGTTTTTATTAGTGAGTGGTCATGTGTAATCCATGGACTGATTGTTATTAAAAAACATTACACAATGATTGGACTGAATATGATTGATGAGAATATTAAAATTTCACTGAGGCTTAGGATGTTATCGTGTAATTATCAGGTGTGGTTACTTGACTGATTGAGGTTAAACCTTGACTGAAGCATCATAAGATGAAATGATTGATGAAATATATGGATTTGGAATAGTGAAATATGTTTGATTTTGATGAGACCAATGAAGGTTATTGATCAATGAGAGGTATATGGAAAAAATTATGGTTGGGAGTACACTATATGTTATTGACTTAATCAACCCGATATTGAGGGAAATTTAGTTGATGTTATGGATGATGTTCCCATAAATCAAGAATATGAATTAAATAGACATTATATGTTTTTATCAGGTATGAGTAGGATGATAACGTCCAATCATCATGTTTATTGATAGAGAGAGCATGGGATATGAGGATTTCAATTTTATCATGTCAAGGTAATGATTGGGATACCTCAGAGATAATGTTATCAAATCATTCATAGGTGGATCCAAATTTTCCTTGATTCTTAGGGGAGTTCCAAAATTGAATTAGGATGTGGAAATTGATAGAGGATAAGAAAATATAGTATCATAAGGGTGTACATTAGGGATCCAAACATGATTTAAATTAGAGAAATTTTGGCTCTCATGGTAGGGAACAATGGTGAATTGGGAAAGTCAGTTATTAAACTATGAAATTATTCCAGGAGTCAAGAACAGGCTTAGGTGATATTTTTTAAACTATCTTAGTATGACTCTAGAATTCAAGGTATCATGACCATGTGTCTGATGATATTTCAGTGGCTGTAATTAAGAGGTTTTGAGAAGATCCTTACTTAGAGGGTCTAACTGGTGTTTGTAAAAGTAATTTTTCCTGTTCATTTATAACAATTATGGGATTGTTGTTTGATACATGATATATTTATTTTGAGGGTAAATTTCAATAGTGTGAGCCACCTTCCCTTTGGATTTTACCTTATGATCTATGTCCTATAGTGGAGAGAACCAGAGAAAAATTTATTAATCCTTTAATTAAAAAAACATGAAAAAAATTATACTGGTATATTTTAGGTTATTCTTGGGTTTTTGGATATAAATTTGAACAAGTGGATTGTGTTTTAAGAGTATATAACCTTGGTTGTAGTGGTATGAATTAGGGGAAATAATGGAGTTTAGAGATAGAATACATCATATTAATGAAGAATTAGTGAAAAAATAACATCAATATTTATGATTGTATTATTATTGTGGATTATTAGGGATGGGGATAATTATAGTGGGGAGTTTGTATAAAACCATGTCCATACGAGTAATGGTTTTAAGAAGGAAATTTGTTTTTCTCCTCAGAGTGATTAATTTGAAATGGATATTTAGAATTTGAATCCCATAGATATAACCTCTTGAAAAAGTGTTTTGGTTGAGTAATTTATATCTAAATAGAATTTAGTGACTCAAGGAAATCGTTGAGCTAGCCAGTTTTAGCTAAGGCAACAATTCAGGTGGTGTAGCCACTGGGGACCATCATCTAGTCAATGGTTGGGGTTCAGCTAGAGGGTGGGAATAAAAGTGGTAAAGATTTCACTTTTTACACATGAATTATTAGAGGGGAAAGCCCCCTTTCTTCTCTCATGTAGACCATATTCCAAACCCCCTCCCCTTTCCCTTATCTCATGACCAAGAGGTAGTACATATTAGTGTTTGATGGTGTTTTTAGGTAATTCACTCTATATAGTGTCTGAAACTTCCTTCAATATACCATCAATCTGATTTTATCATTATTCAAATATGTATTTGATGAAAATTCAACCAGATCATGGTGGAATCATCAAATTATAATGGGAATTTTATTACTCCTAGGAAGAGGACATCCCGTAACATTATCTTCATGTAATCTCTTGATGATTTTATAATGTATTTCATCAATAATATTTTTAAAAAATTATTACCTAAATTTAAATTAAATTGGTAGTTAGAGTGATTTTGGATGTTATGGATTTATCTTGATTTGATGATGGGGATTTATAAGGGACCTCCCATGGCTGTGTTGTCGCATTATTGATTTGAGGATATCAACTAGTGAGATTCTTGAAATTATTCCTTATTTCAATTAAATTGGTTAATTAATTATAAAATTAATTATTACTCATTTTGGGTTTTCTAGTCTGATTTGGTGGATATAGAGGATGATCAATCTTAGTTGGACCTTGTACGAGCTCGGCAACCAAGTTATCAGGAAAAAATTGAAAGTTCATTTCTATTTCAAAAACATATATCGGATTAGTACATACCAATGGTATTATTTATTTATTTTTAATTCTACATGGTATGTTACCTTTCCAACATGGTTATATACCATGTTAAATAAAATGGAATGATTTAATTTAAATTAATTGTTTTATTAAATTAATATAACTGTTTAATTGAATTAATAAAGAAAAATTCTCAAGTTACTAAGGTAAATGATACACCCTTGGGAAAAAAAATTTATTCCTCAACTTATTTTGGTCCAGGATGTTATATATATTTCATTCCAGATTTATAGGTGAACCCTCAAGAGGGAAAACCTAATTTCTATAAATGAAAATGATGTTCCTTAGTTTAACTTCCTTAATGACTCCATGTATATGGGAGTGAGTTAGACTATAATACTTGACCCAAGTGGACCTTAGTGGATATTCCTTGTAGAATGGAGTGATGTTTTAGAAATGGTTGCAATTCATAGGAAGTTGGTAACTGTTGATTTTCCCTCAATTCCATTCAACTTGATGATTTGTCTTGAGATACATGATGGGATTTATTCCAGCTCTATGAAGTGATTCTTATGAGAAATGACCTAGGAGGCTTGGGTGGTTGTATTATGATCAAGATGTCTTTAGGAACATAAATCCCTAAGAGTGATGGGAAATAACTTGAGATTTGATAATAATAAAGAGGAATCCTAATAGGGTTCCTCTTTTATGTTATGATTTTAGTAAAAATAGTTGATACCCTAACGATGAGTTGAACTGAGTCACAAAAGTGATGAATAATACCCATGTAGGGTGTGTAACACCCCAAGCTTCCACGGTATGCTTCTCTTTTAATAATATAGTAGCGTGTGTTGTACGCTACTTCGATTTCTAACACACACCAAAACCAATCAAACTAGACATTATGAATAGTAATACCCACTTTTTGAAATTTTATAAATTTTATCTTTCAAAATGGACTTCATTTTTTGATTCAGAATATTGAAATATGATTAGGGTTAATTTTTGGTACTATTCTAATAACTTTCATGTTTTTATGAATAGTGAAAATTACTAAATTTTAATTAAAAACAACTTTTTTAATTAAAATAATTAATAGTGATAAATTATGAATTTGGGTGGTTTTAAAGAATAACTAGATTATATTTTTACTGTTTAATCCAATTTCGGTCATTGGACATAATTTCACATTTAAATTGGACATAAGAAAGTGTCAATCTTTTCGTAGTTATTATTTGTTAAAAACACGCTTTTTGTTTTGACAACGGGAATTAATTTTAAATTAATTTCCGCCACTTCTGTATTTTGAATTTATAAAAATGGATACCATATTTATAATCAGGAGGTCCAAATTGTGTAAATATGTAACTTTTATTTTTATACATTTTGAATAATTAATTCATTAAATATTTTATTTACCATGGTTAAATGGTAAATCCGATAAATAAGGGTAAAAAAATATTATAATAACATTAAATTACCCTAAAACGTATCCTAACCATATTAGTTGATACATTTCTGAACATGGTCATATTTGGGTCTATTTTGGGACCCCATGGAGCCACTTGTAAGTGATAATGACACATTATATTAATTAAGTTAATGTAGATACAAAAATGACAAAAGCATATATCTTTTAGAAACACAATTTTTATATAGGGTTATATATGTTATCTTTTTGACTATAAATATTCATTAGAAAGGTAAAAATATTTTATACATAATGGTATTTTATTTATAATTTTTAGTCATTTAATAATTAAATTTATATATGACACAATGATGATAGAGTATTTTCCTTATTAATGAAAGAATCAAATAAATAGTATTATAAATGTTTAAATAAATATAATTTGAATATTTTTATGCCATCCACTAATTTTATAGGTTACTATGGCATGTTATTATTGATTAAATAAATTTAATGTGAATTAATAAAGTTTTTAGGACTTTATGAAAAATAAATTATTAAATAGTGTTAGAATTGACATAAAGGAGTTTTTAAAACAAATATTATATTATTAATTTATATAATATTCATAAAAATATAAGGTTATGCCAAAGGACATATATGATGATAGTTATGTCATTAATGAACTACTTGGGGTTCTCTTGGCAGTTTATAGTAATTTTTCTATCCATATAATATAAAAATAGAAAGAGACATGGTAAATGTCAAACTATTTAACTAAGAGTTAAATCTAAAATATAAGGTTAATATAGTGACCCAAACCAGTCTAAAATCTATTGGTTGAGTGGTTTTCGACCAATTCCCACATTATAATTTAAATAATCTAGTTTGGATCCATTATAAACCGAATATGAATTTATTATAAAATAATACTTTATGTTTTTCCTAAAGAGCCCCTCCTCCCCCTTATAAAAGGACACCACTTATAACCAATTATTCATACCATCAATTCCTTTTGGCTCAGCCAACCTCTGCTCAAATATCCTGCCAACTATACTAAATTCAACCTAGAGGCCTTTTCTTGGTCATAAAGCCAACCTAAGGAGCCCTTTTGATCAAATCAAAAGGAAGAACTCGAAGAAGAGGTAATGTTTTCACCACCCTCTTTCTAGTTCCTTTTTCTTCCACTTCTTCTTTCTTTGTTATTTCCATTATAAAATAAAAACTCCAGTATATGATATATACTATGATGTTATTGTAAATATGGTACAACCATATTCAGTATTCTATCCATCCTTTGAATAACATGTCACCATACGTGCGTACATACGGCTTACCGTCTCCACGTCGTGGTGTAATTGTTTTTCAAAACATTATTATTTGGATGGGTATGATAATGATGTGTAATTTAAGTAAATAATAAATATAAAATTATAATTATTATGTATATATGATATACCATCCAATTATATATTATTTTAATATCAAAATAATGATATTGTCACTCATGCGTACATACGGACTACCATCTCCACGAACGCGATGAGATTCATTCCCCATCGTATACGTTCAAATATAATTCTCATTTGATGATTAAAAATAATGTTTAAGGAATTGATATCATTTTGTATATGTATAAGATACAACCTATCCATAACAAACATGTCTTATGTAACAAAACATATAAAATAATACTAGTAAGTTAACACCCGAATTGACAATAATACTAAGATATTATTAACAACGAAATGCTAAAAGATCATATATGATATCATATTAATTTATATTATTATTGTATAATTGAATAACAATTATTTCACCATTATATAAGAGGTTAAACTAGCCTCGACCAAGGAAAAGTACATGGTAAGGGGTTTTCATCTCACTCTTTATTCTCGTGAGATTCATGCTATATTGCCACTATTACCTTTTGTGTGGTGTATGTACTGCCCATAATTGTATTATTTGTGTAATTCACTTTAATTTATGTTTATTTACATATTCTTTTTATGATACTTCTTTCATGGGGTGTATGTTTCGTAAGTTACCTAATTGGTAAGGGTTATTTCCTCAATCTCATTATTATCCAAAAATTATTATGTGTAAGTATTTACTGGGAAATTTTTATCATCCATGTCCATTATTCATAGAAATGATTTCAAAATGATTATTTTAAGGATTTTTGAAAGGTACTCTTTATCATGATAAGAATTTTAAATGTTTTAAAGATTTATCTTTCTAAATCTTTTTAATTGATGTCCATGCTTTCAAAATGATTTTAAGGATTTATTTATATGGACATGAATGTTTTGAAATGATAATTATTTTCAAAAGTTTCAAAGTGGAATTGGAAACTTTTATTCAAAAGTCTCTTTTAATTTACTTCCTTTATAAATGTGTGACTTTTACATGATTTTACAAAAAGGTTATTTCTCTCAAAAAGTTTTACTCGGCAATTATGTCAGCATCCTTTACTGGATATTATTTTTTATTGAGGTTGATTTATTATAATAAAATCTTCCATATTGTATTGAATGAGTTATGATATGTTTGACTATAGATATTTTATTTTTATACCATTCATGGTTTATGGTTAATGTATTGACATTTCGTATTCTAGTTATAATACGAATGTTTATGTTATGTTTCAACCTTTTCATATGAGGAATGTATTAGACATAGTAAGTGATGGTTGGAGCCTGCTATAGCTCCTCGATGAATCAGTAGGTCTCATGAGACAACTAGACGTGGAATTGGCCGAGGCCTTTCCCAATTGGATATATGGTTTTGGCCGAGGCCTTAACCATTTTTAGACGTCTTGGCCGAAGCCTTGAAAAAACGTCTCAAAATGTATGGCATTATACATTCCCTCATTATGAATATAATATTGATGGTTCATGTTGTCTTTCGACTAGTAGAATACCCACGATTATGTTTTTTTATGGCATTATTTACTCAGTTCATATTCCTTCCATAAAAGTATTCATGTTTATTATTGGTAAAGGAACATGGTTACAATTATTCACCATGCTTAATATTTATGTTATCTTCCACTGTATTTCTTACCCTTACTGAGCGTTTGAGATCACCCCATTCTTATGTTTCATTTCCCATGATGTGAAGAATTATTTTATGTCTGACCTGTAGGGATAGTCTAAGGGGATATATGTGTAAAATATGGTCACTATGTTGTTGTAGTTTTTCACTTTATGATGTAATGTAAGACTTATAAATGTATCTATTGTTTCCAAGGCTACTAAACTAATATTTCTTTCGAGACTTGGACTTTTGTGATCATTACAATGTTATGTAATAATGCATCGACTCTAGGTAACTTGGTTCAGGGCGTTAAATTTGGTATTAGAGGAAGTTTAGTACAAACCTTGTATGCTATATTTAGATAAACTCTGATTAGAGCACATAGAACTAAGATGGACTTTGAGGATTAGTATAGAAGAACTTCCTGGAATTTTGGTATTGTAGATATTTTGTGAGTTTTCTGAGAAATACATCCATGTCTGGATACGAGCAGGTAGAGGTGGCTCTGGCACAGATGTACCTAGGGGAAAAATAAGAAAACACCGCTTTGAGCTAGACTCGAATGGGAACTAGTGCACGACAACGGGCCTTGCGGCACTCTTGGTTACGACAGTCCTAGGGTATATGCTTAGGATAATTCTCATTTTCTTTACAAACCATTATGAAGGGTTTATGAGTATATAATTCCTCAAAGAAAACATTTTTATGATTATGGATTATATCCATAAACTATTCAGTCTACGTTAGGTATTTTACAAGTTTGGAATTATTCATTACAATTTATACACTGACCTAGTGTATGCCATTGTATAGAAATGGTGCACAGTAGAAGGAATGTGAACTCCAGCAATACGTATGATTAAAAGAGTAAGAAGGATCATATCATTCATGGTATTAAGCCAACATTTAGAAGGGTAATTTTCTCCCATGTATTCTCAACATATGAAGAAATAGTATCATGTGTTAAAAAGATAAGTAAATAATTATCTGAGTCCTATGGATTTGACGGGAATCAAGATAAGAAAAGGATGAAAGAGAGAAATATAGATAAAGGGAAATGGGAAAAAAAGAATTTTCCCATATGTGATAAATATGGGAAGAAACACCCTAGAACTTTCTTGGAGGGAATGTGATTTTAGTATAAGTGTGGAGAAAAAGGACACCATGTAGGTGACTGAAAGGGTAAGAAAAAGGTTTCAAATATAAAATTTTTCATCTGCAAAGAGTTGGGACACTATGCAACCCAATGTTCAAATCATCAGAGTATGCCCCAAATGATGCTATTGGATAATAATCAAGTTATGATACTACCATATATGAGGAGGAATGATTAGAGTTCTTATGTTGTTATTAAAGAATTATGTCATTTGACTGTTGTATCAGAGTTGTACTGGTTATAATAATTATGGAGGATATAAGGATTGTATTGCAGTACTATTTCATAATGGACTTGGTTGTGTCCTTATGCCGAATGATAGGGTTAGTGCCTATGAATCACGATAGTTGAAAATTCATGAGCAAAACTATCCTACTCATGATCTTGAGTTAGCTGATGTAATCTTTTCTTTGAAGATATGGAGACATTATATCTATGGTGAAAAATGTGAGATATATACCAATCACAAGAGTTTGAAGTATATTTTATCATAGATAGAACTCAACAGGAGGCAAAGGTGATAGCCTGAACTACTCAAGGATTATGATTTCACGATAAACTACCACACAAGGAAGGAAAATAAGGTGGCAGATGATTTGAGCATAAAAGATCATGGAGTTTTGAACAAAATGAGAGTTTAAAGGGATCTAATTTTCATGGATCTAGTAAAGTTGGATATGGGAATAACCATGGAAGGTGAAATATCTATACTTTTTCAAATGGTTGCCATACCATCTTTACTAGAAAGGATTAAGAGTTCTCAGACCGATGATAAAGAGTTTCAAAAGAAGATTAAAGCTATGAATGATGTAATATTTAGTTACATTGTGTATGAAGATGAAATTTTGAAAATTGGGAAGAGACTTTGTGTTCCCGATTTACCTTATCTAAAAATGGAATTGTTGGATTATGCTCATAGTTCCAATTTCCATATACACACTGGGAGCACCAAAATGTATAGATATTTGAAGGAAATTTTTTGGTGGGACAACATGAAGAGGGACATTTCTAATTTTGTGTCATGATGTATGGTTTTTCAACAAGTGAAAGCTGGAAGGCAACAACCTAGAGGAGTTATGCAACCTCTTCCCATACCTGAGTGGAAATTGGATAATATCATGATGGACTTTGTCATGGGACTACCAAAGACTCCTAGACGGAATGATGCAATATGGGTCATTGTTTATCATCTTACCAAGTCATCACGTTTTCTTTCTATAAGGGAATATTTACCACTTGAACATTTAGAAAGACTATATATTAATGATGTTGTGAGACTTCATGGAGTACCCCTATCGACTGTTTCTGATCGTGATCCCCATTTTACATCAGGATTCTGGAAAAGTCTTCAGAAGTACCTAGATAATTAACTTCATTTGAGCACTTCCTACCACCCCCAAAATGATGGACAATTAGAACGGAATATTCAAACCTTAGAAGATATGTGTAGATCTTTCAAACATGACTTTCAGGGTATGTGGGATTAATATTTACCTCTATTGGAATTTTCCTATAACAATAGCTTCCATTCAAGTATTTGGATGGCACCATATGAAGTGTTATATGGAAAGAGATGTCACACACCAACTTTTCGGGATGGTGTTGGTGGAAGAAAACTTGTAGGCCCAGAACTTGATGATGAAACAATAGAAAAGGTAAAGGTAATCCAAACCCACATCAAAGCAGCTCAAAGTAGGCAGAAAAGCTATGCTGATAACCGAATGAAGGATTTTGAATTTCAGGCAGGAGATCATGTTTTCTTGAAGGTATCTCCATGGAAGGGTGTTATACAATTCGATAAGAAGGGTAAATTGAGTCTAAAGTACATAGGACCTTTCAAAATTCTAGAACGAATTGGGGAGGTAGCTTACCGTTTGGCAATGCTGCCATGTCTCTCCAAAGTTCACGATGTCTTCCACGTATCATTGTTGAGAAAATACATGCCTGACCCAACGCATGTACTCACCTATGTGGAAGTAGAACTGGAACATGATCTATCTTATTGCGAAGATCTCATTTGGATTTTTGATACTAGAGAACAAGTGCTGAGAAATCGGATGACTTGTCTGGTAAAAGTTCTATGGAGAAACCATAAGATGGAAGAGGATACGTGGGAACCTAAGGAACTTATGATGAAGAACCGCTCAAGTCTTTTCATGCAGTAGTATTCTAGAAATTTCAAGGATGAAATTATTTGAAGGAAGGGATAATGTAACACCACAGGCTTCCATGGTACACTTCTATTTGCATAATACAGTAGTGTGTGTTGTACGCAACTTCGAATTCTAACACACACCACAACCAATCAAACTAGCAATTATGAATAGTAATACCCACTTTTTGAAATTTTATAAATTTTATCATTCAAAATGGACTTCATTTTTGGATTCGTAATATCAAAATTATCTTAGGATGAATTTTTGGTACTATTCTGATAAATTTCATATTTTGATGAATAGTGAAAATTACTTAATTTTAATTAAAATCAACTTTTTTAATCGAAAAAATTAGTTGTGATAAATTATTAATTTGAGTGTTTATAAAGTATATTTGGATTATTTTTTTACCGTTTAATCAAATTTTGGTCATTAGACATAATTTCACATTTAAACTGAACATAAGAAAGTGTCAATCTTTTGATAGTTATTATTTGTGAAAAACACGCTTTTTGTTTTGACAACGTGAATTAATTTTAAATTAATTTCTGAAACTTCTCTATTTTGAATTTAGAAAAATGGATTACATATTTATAATCAGGAGGTCCAAATTGTGTAAATAGGTAACTTTTATTTTTAGAAATTTTGAATAATTACTTCAGTAAATATTTTATTTACCACGGTTAAAAGCTAAATCCGGTAAAAAAGGGTAAACAATAATATTATAATAATATTAAATTACCCTAAAACATGTACTAAACCTATTTTTTGATACATGTCCAACCATTGGAATATTTGGGTCGATTGTGGGACCCCATGGAGCCAATTTTAAGTGATAATGACACTTTATGTTAATTAAGTTAAAGTAAATACAAAAATGACACAAGCATATATCTTTTAGAAAAATAATTTTTAAATAGGGTTATATATGTTATCTTTTCAACTATAAATATTCATTAGAAAAATTAAAAATATTTCGTACATAATGGTATTTTATTTATAATTTTTAGACATTGAATAATTAAACTTATTTATGACACAATGATGATGCAATATTTTCCTTACTAATGAATGAATCTAATAAATGGTATTATAAATGTTAAAATAAATATAATTTGGATATTTTTATTCCATACATGAATTTTCTATGTTACTATGGCATGTTAATATTTATTAAATAAATTTATTTTGAATTAATAAAGTTTTAATAACTTTAACATAAATCAATTATTAAATAGTGTCAAAATTGACATAAAGGAGTTTTTAAAACAAATATTATACTATTAATTGATATAATATTACTAAAAATCTAAGGTTCATCCAAAGGACTTATATTATGATAGTTATGTCATTAATAAATCACTTGGGGTTCTCTTGGCAGTTTATAGTAAGATTATTAACCATATAATATAAAAATACAAAGAGACATGGTAAATGTCAAACTATTTAACTAAGAGATAAATATAAAAGATAAGGTTAATATAGTAACCCAAACCTATATAAAACATATTTTTTGAGTTTTTTTCGACCCATACCCACCTTATACTTTAAATAATTCAGTTTGAAGCCATTATAAACGGAATAAGAATTTATTATAAAATAATACTTTATGTTTTTCCTAAAAAGCCCCTCCTCCCCCTTATAAAAGAACACCACTTCTAACCCATTATTTATACCATCATAGCCTTTTTTCCTAGCCAAAACCTACCCAAATATCCTCCCTACTATCCTACCTTCAACTTAGAGGACTTAGTTTGATCAGAAAGCCAACCTAAGGATCCCTTTTGATCAAATCAAAAGGAAGAACCTGAAGAATAGGTAATGTTCTCACCACCCTCTTTCAAGTTCCTTTCTACTTACACTTCTTCTTTCTTTGTTATTTCCATTATAAAATAATAAATCCAGTATCTTCAATATACTGTGATGTTATTATAAATATGGTACAACCATATTCATTATTATATCCATCCTTTTAATGACATGTCACCATACATGCGTACGTATGGATTACCGTCTCCACGTCGTGGTGTAATTGTTATTCAAAACATTATTATTTGGATGGGTATGATAATGATGTGTAATTGAATTAAATAATAAATATAACATTATAATTATTCTTTATATATGATATACCATCCAATTATATATTATTTTAATATAAAAATAATGATATTGTCGCTCGTGCATACGTACGGACTACCGTCTCCACAAACGCGATGAGATTCATTCCCCATCGTATCCATTCAAGTATTATTCTAATTTGATGATTAAAAATAATGTTTAATGAATTTATATCATTATGTATATGAATAAGATACAACCTATCCATAACAAACATGACTTATGGAACAAAACAAATACAAGAAAACGAGTAAGTTAACAACCAAAACGACGATAATACAAAGATATTATTAACAAAGCAATGTTAAAAGATCATATATGATATCATATTAATGTATATGATTATTTTATAATTTAATAACAATAATATCACAATTATAAAGGAGTTTAAACTACCCTTGACCCAGGAAAAGTACAAGGTAATGGGTTTTCATCTCACTCTTTATTCCAGTGAGATTCATGCTATATTGCAACTATTACCATTTGTGTGGTGTATGTACTACCCATAATTGTATTATTTATGTAATACACTTTAATTTATGTGTATTTACATATTCATTGTATGATACTTCTTTGATGGGATGTATGTTTTGTAATTTACCAAATTGGTAAGGGTTAATTCCTCAATCTCATTATTATCCGAGATTGTTTATGTGTAATTATTTAGAGAGGAGTTTTTATTATCCATGTCCATTTTTCATAAAAATGATTTGAAAATAAATATTTTAAGGATTTTTGAAAGGTAATATTTATCAATATCATAAATTTAAATGTTTTAAAGAATTATCTTTCAAAATATTTTTAATGAATGTCCATGCTTTCAAAATGATTTTAAGGATTTATTTATATGGACATGAATGTTTTGAAATGATAATTATTTTCAAAAGTTTCAAAGTGGAATGAGACACTTTGATTGAAAAATCTCTTTTAAATTACTTACTTTATAAATGTGTGACTTTTAACTGATTTTACAAAAAGGTTATTTCTCTCAAAAAAAAATTACTCGTCAACTATGTCAGCATCTTTTACTGGATATTATTTTTTATTGAGGTTGATTTAATATAATACAATCTTCCATATTGTATTGAATGAGTTATGATACGTTTGATTGTGGATGTTCTATTTTTAAATCATTGATGGTTTATGGTTAAAGTATTGAAATTTCATATGGTAGTTCTAATACGAATGTTTATGTTATGTTTCAACCTTTTCATATGAGGAATGTATTGGACATAGTAAGTGATGGGTGGAGCATGCTATAGCTCTTTGATGCATCGGTAGGTCTCAGGAGACAACTAGACGTGGAATTGGCCGAGGCCTTTCCCAATTTGATATATTGTTTTGGCTGAGGCCTTACTAATTTTTAGATGTCTTGGACGAGGCCTTGACAAAACGTTTCAGAATGTCTGGAATTATACATTCGCTCAGAATGAAAGTAATATTGATGGTTCATATGGTCATTCGACTAGTAGAATACCCATGATTATGTTTTATTATGGTATTTTTTACTCAGTTCATATTCCTGCCATAAAAGTATTCAAGTTTAGTATTGGTAAAGGAATGTGGTTTCTATTATTCACCATGATCAATATTTATGTTATCTTCTCTGAATTTCTTACCCTTATTGATCGTTTGAGCTCACCCCTTTCTTATAATTCATTTTCCCAGGATGTGAAGAAGTATTTTATGACTGACATGAGGGGATAGTATGAGGGGAGATATTTGTGGAATATGGAGACTATGTTGTTGTAGTTTTTTACTTTATGATGTAATGTAACACTTATGAATGTATCTAGTGTTTCCAAGGCTACTAAACTAATCGGTCTTTCGAGACTTGATCTTTTGTGATCATGCCAATGTTATGTAATAAGGCACCAACTCTAGGTAACTGGGGTCGTGGCTTTACATGGTGCATGTTCTTTGATGTGATTTAGGAGACCATAGTAGGTTACCCAAGTTAATAATTACTTGGAGAAGTTTTTAGATTAATTAAATAGATGAATTGATAAAACAAGTAAGGTTTGTGATATGAAAATATATTTTTTGGTTATATAGATTTCCATATAGATATGAAATAAAAATGTTTTTGGAGTGTATTGACATATGATTTGGTGAATTCACATAGATATTCTTGAATTATTTTATGGATTACACTCATAGTGAGTGTTGATGAGAATTTGGGATCATGAACTAAGGATGTTAGGGACCACAAAGAAAATTGATGCCTGAAACAGGATTGTATTTGGTTGCCTTGGATATGAAACTTTCTCTTGTGCTCATGGCACCCCCCCCCCCGCACAAGGATATATTATACAAAGATAACTGGGATATATTCATTGGTTATGTGGGTAGGGATTGTACACCTCACACATGTATATTATACTAGGAATCCTTGCACGTGCTAATAATGTTTGTGGTGTCAGCTACAAGGGTGATTAGGGACCACTATGTAATAGAGGCCTAATACCTAATTATACAGGTATTAATTTATCATTATCCTTGGTTATATGATAAGTGTTCAACCCCCCCCCCCCCCCCACATGGATATATTATATTGGGAATTTGTGGATGGGCTCCAAAGGTCAGTTGGGTTATGCACCAGGGTGATTATAGACCATCATGTAATCAATTCCTAATTAATGATTATATTTGGATGAATTGAACATGTTCCTTATGTTTTTGGGTAGGTAAAAAACACCTTCCATATTTTATTTGATGTCTTTATGCCTTGTACATCAACATTGGGTTCATGGGTAGGCCACATACACCCCAGCCCATAGAAACACAAACACATTAAATTGACCATACTATGATTCCTTAGACAAATACATGGGTCCACATGTATGGATTAGAACCCACCCCCCCCCCCCCAAATAGTTTTTGATCAACATGGTTAGAATTATATCTCTATGTGCTCAAATACATTTTCATAATAGAGGAAGCACATATAACCATCCTTGGAGGTCACCATAAAACCTGAGGGTGGACTGTGTTTATTTATTTTCATTCAGTAGTGATTTTCACTATCCTAAGAATGACGCGTACAAAAATAACTATGCGTATTATCCACGTATTAGAATGTATTATTGGATAACATGTGATTTAAATACTCACATGCCGCATCGGTGGCCATGGAAATCTGGTGACTGAGTATATTTTAAGTGGTTTTAGGTGATGTTTGGTCTGAGTACGGGTATATCGTGATCATTATGGACTCACTAGAGTTGAAGGTGGGGATCAGGATGAGGCTTGGAATGAAGATGTACATAATCATCTCTATTATCATTTTTTTCTATATTCCATTTCTACATATGATTAGTCTGGTGGGAGGTATGCCTTGTATGCCTATATGTCAATATTTTTTGGTTACTGCATCTCTATGTTTTGTTATCTTACATAATTTGTTATGACTAATATGCTCGATATTAGAGTATTTCAACTATTATTGATACTATGATAATGGTAGGTATAGTCTCAAAATAAAACCACCCTATACCCTTATTGTTTTAAGAAACCATTGATATATGGGGTGGAATTCTTGAGGTCATATAGAGACCATTCTAATTAATGTTCACAATGTTCCATGTTGGGATAGTATAATTACCCCTTCATTATTCATTCACATTTTTTCATAAATTTGTATATAGATATACATTTCATTATGTTTAATGATAATTAACCTCTCAAACTAACAAATTGATTTATCCTAACGTATGATCCCCATGGATTATTATAGTTTATGAGAAGATTTTATGTTTTTCAAGAGTATTATTCTAGTATAAAGATGCATAATATTATCATTTGTAACAAAACTAATAATGATGTTCTTTGTTCTTGAAACATGACCCATGAATACCACATGGTGATTCATATATATATATATATATGGTTTATTAAGGGTTAATGGATCATAATTGAAACCCCACTACCTATTGTTAGTGAGATACCCCACAAGAGAACCTTCCATCTTTGGTACCATAGTTCTGAAATATTGAAAATAACTTGGAAAATATGTGTGTGGTTGTTCATGTTTGTGATCTAGTCATTAATTAGAGCTCCACAAATATTTGATTTCTCCTCTCAAATGATGAGTTTGGAATTGGGATCTCTATTAATATAGACCACATATGTGTTTTTTCATAGCTAGATATTATATATATATCAAAATAAAAGACAGGTGATGTTCTTATCCATAAGGATGAATATCATGTGATGTATTCACAGAATCCTTAATCTGATACTCTAATAGATTAGAATATATGAATTAGATATATGGGATTGAAATAAGCCATATCCCATTAATGCATGATACCTAAATGGAAAATATTGATAATTCATGTCTTCCTTTGATCTAGACTAGTGGACATTGGGGTGTAGATATTTGTGTTTGAAGGATATTAACATAAAACCCTTCATAGATTAAGTATTATTGATTCTTTATTATATGCCACACATTTCATTAATTTATATGTCTGGTGATATATCTTTTTATCAATTCTATAATGTATAATGATGTAAAACATTGTGGTTTACAAAATGTGGATTGATTTTGACTTGGAGGGATACTCTAAATGTGTTATATTGCGATTCAAAAAAAATGTATGGGTATTCAAGAGATATTTAATATGTTGTAATACAAGTTTAAGTTAGTGATAACATTATTATATTGTTTTGTAATATATACTAAATAATTTTTGGTAAATATTTACCAAGTTAATATATAAGAAAAATTATAAGTTGAAATTACATAAAGTTTGTATGGCCCAAGTGAAAGTGGGTGATTAATGGAGATTGTATACCCAGAGTTCATCATCTTCATATAATTAATATCTATATCATGTTAATGGAATTAATAGTTTATTATATTTAATTACTTTGGTGGACAAACTTTTCCTCATATTTTGTCATTGAATGAACCATTTTATAAGATGAATCATGTGAATTGTTCTTCATTCATGAAATGGATGCATGAACTAGTGTTAGAATTTATTCATGTATTGTATGAGATGAGTAAATTAAATAGAACACTAGAAAATTCTTCAAATAATATTTAAATACACAACCATGAGATGTTAATATGCATGTGTTTACTTGATAAAATATCTATGAAACTCAATGTTCTCTTATTATTCATCCTTATCATGTAGAGGTGATAGCACACTATTGGTGAACAGAAATCTAATCCATGAAAATAATCATAAAGTCAGCATTTGGATACCTAAATAGGTGGGAGGAATCTATTTACCACTTTGTTAATAGTTCTAAAAATTTTAATATGAAAATAAAGAAGGTTATAGAGGCTTGTTCAGTGACTAGTATGAATGTTTATAGCAGTTATTAATTTCTAGTTTCACACTGTTTCATATATCATCCATTAGAAACATATATTTTTGGTTTATTTTTCTTAAATTGATTTGATTATGTGTTAATAGAAGTATAATAAAACCCCTATAGTTTTTTTATCTTTTTTCAGAAATTTAATAGTGATTCATTTTAAATAATCATCTAGGGAAGTAATGAGTAGTAGAGAAATATGGTTCCCCAGTTTGTATGGGACCTTCCTAGTATAATTCTAGTATAGAAATAGAGTTTCTTGCATAGAAATTAAAGAATTTAAATGAAGGATATAAATCTATGGGTCATGTATATAGTTACTTGGGTTTGTTAGGCATCATTTTATTGACCATTGCTAGAAAAGTTGGGTTTTATTTAATATTCAAGACCATATTCATTGTATTAGGGTGGATTGAGTCCCAAATAATATCTAGGTTTATTGCATGGGAATTTAAGAATTCAAATCTACTAATTATAGTTCTTGTTAATATCTTTCTCATATATATATTATGACCCAAACAAGATATATTCCGTGGTGGATATGATCTTGTGGAATTTTCATTTCTCATTGATTGTGGGGAGTGTGATGATATCCCATATAGTGGACTTGATAATGAGTCTTTGTAAGGATTGTTTTTTGTTTTTTCTCTGATTTTTGTTATATGGATAGATGACATATAGTTAGAAATTTCATTTATGTGTAATCATGGTAGAAGCCATATTGTGTGAGTTTAGCCTTTATTATATGGCTATGATTAAAGATTCTTGAGTTGGATGATTCTCGTATGATTTTAAAGGATTTTTAACCAAGTGGTTATGTCCTAAGTCCACTTAAGTCAATGAAAAATAATGGTATATTACTTATATATTATGGAATTTTTTATTCTTTATGATGTTTTGTAATGAAATTTTGATTAACAACTTGAGTATTTTTTATTTTTTAGGGGAAAAAATATTTAAAGGTGGGAAAGATGTAGTGACATTTATTTTTCCTAAGTGAGACACAATTAATGTTTTTGTTTTGTGCGGTGGTCACATTCAAGTTAATGAAATTATAAATCAATCAAAGATATTTACCTTTTATTAATTTTATAACTATTTTTTTAAACATAGATTGTGATATTTACCCTTCATATTTACATTAGTAAAATTTTGAGCTAGTTGAATTTTATTGGATATTTAATGTTTATGAAATAAATAAATATTTTTCATGCAATAGAAAACATTATATAACTACCAAATGGATTCTCAAATCAAAATTCATCAACTATGGTCATTCCTAGATATATATTCTTCTCCTAGAAGATCTATAATTTTCATAAAATAATTTTAACCATATAATACTGTATTTTTTCACATTAAATTAAATATAAAATAATTTTTATTTTTATAAGTTTGGGAATGACATCATGGTAGTGAAAATTAATTCTTTATGTGTAATATTTATTAAATTTTTAGGTGATAAGGAAATTAGATATATCATGTTCAATAAATCTATTTTGGAATATTGATTGAATTTTATGATAGAGTTAATTTATTATTTTTATGATGGAAAATTAATTCAGTCATTTATGATGAGAATATAGTCAAAATCCAGCTCTCCAATTAACTCCCACCCTTAAATGAAAATAGAGATCCTCTATATAATTATTCATTTGAAGAAACAATGGAAGATATTCCTCAAACTCCTTAAACAATGAAGAACAATTTCCTCTTCTTCTTTATGTAATTAACTTTCATCATAGTGGTGGTGATAATGATGGACAAGTAATAGTGCATGATCATCACGAATTAATAAATAACTATGAATTTTATAATTATTACGGTTTTATTAACCTCTTTTATTTTTTTTATTTTCCCCTTCTTCTTTTGATCAAATCACTTAAAACATATATGGTAGAAAAATGAAAGAAATGAAGTCTCTTAAAAATGACTAATTACAAAATATTTTATGCTAATAAAATCAAGTGTTTATTTTCACAGAAAAAAGGATGATTTTAAATTATTGAAAACATGATCCACGTGTTTCTCTTTTATAAAAATTTATAATGCTGGTCAAAAGTGATATTATTTATTTTAAAATTCATAATTTTAAAATGATAATTTAAAAAGGTAGATATGTTATTATGTGACAATTATTTCAATTTTAAAATATGATAAGAATTAAATTTAAATATACTATTTTTTATTTCTAAAGATGCATGAAACACATACTTTCACCTTGCTGCAAACATATTTATCATATGACTTTGATTATTTATCCATTTTTATTTCGTGAAAAATATATGGTTATTAAAGTAAAAAATTTAAATAGTTGAATTATAATATTTTTCTATTATATAAAAAATAGTATTTTACCATAATTATATTTATCCTCCAATCATTTTAGTTACTTTTATTTAATATTTTACCTAACATATGAGGTGATCAGGGGATGATGCCACCACATTTTGAATGATTTTTTATTTCAAGAATTTTCCATGGATTATTTATCTATGTTGGGTTTTTAATGAGTATTATACACAAAAATAATTCTATATTATATCAATTAATATATTATAAATTATTTCTTTTTGAAATTTAATATTATTTATATAACCTTAACCCATTACGAAAATTTCCCCAGTGAATAGTACCTTCTAATCATGTCTCCTAATCATGTTCATCAAAGAGACCAGATGTGAGCTCATCCTTTTTTGGTCTCTAATTAATTTAGACAGCACCATCGAAAATATTCACATGTTATTATAATTTTATTTCGATGGTGTTTCCAAAATTCTAGAATAGAGGACACCTAAATTATTTATGGTTGTAAAACCTTATTTTCTTCCAATGTTTGAAATCAAGTGGGATTTGAATTTTTAAATTTTTAGTGCATGGTTAATATTGAAAATTTATATTTGGGTTAGAATTTTGAGATTTAATACATATGATTTTTTTTCAAATTTAGATTAATTCCAAAGAGGTTTATTGGGTGCTCTGCTGACTCTCGAGAGTTTCATACCAGAGTTTGAGTTCTTTTAATAGTGTTTACACTGATACAGAGTTGGGTAAAAATCTCGGATCACTTCAAACATATAGGATCTTCTAGTTATTTTTTATCATTTACAGTTATATTACATAGTTCATGCATGGTTAAGGGAAAATTATGATAATTACAAGGCTAACTATCTAATGTGGATCTATATAGGGGAGTAGAACATGGTTGGAGAACGGTTGTGGAGTAACCATGAAAAACCATCAATTCAGTTTCTAGGGTTCTTTTCATGGTTTGGTAAATCATAAAACTGATTTTCTCAGGGTGAGAGTATTTTAATAGTGAAAGATTCATGTTTGATGAAAAATTGGAAAACCATTTCGATAAAACGTGTGCTGGGGATTTCATGAGGTAGTGTTGAAAACGTGATTAGTGAACATGTTAGAAAAACATGAAAGCCTTTAAAATTTAAAAATACACCATTTCCCCCAATTCATTGATCTATCACCCCCAATTTTTCTTCTTCATTTCATGTTCACTCAATCAGTTGAGCTCTTCCCCCTTTATCCTTTATTCCCAATTGAATTTTGGTGATTTTTGGGGCAATATTTCAGAATTTTGTGGTGATTTTCTCTCTCCTCCTTTCTATTTGATCTTCCACTTACATCCCAATCTATATAGGTGTGACCCAGTTAGTTATTTGAGTGAAAAACATGGTTAAATAATCATGATGTTGTGGGGGTTATCAATGGTCTGACTATAGGTCATCCTGAGTTAATATTTTCATTCCATTTCATGTTGTTTCATCGAAGGTACATCACATGATGGATTTCTCAATGTTTTTTCCTTAATTAATTTAAATTTTCTACTATCATGGTTCTTTTTATTTGGGATTTTTCTTTGTATTATGGTGGAAGTATGCCACATACCATTCATCAGTAGTTGGTCTTGGTTTTAGCGCGATGAGGTTGCCTAGTGATATTGTAGGCATTATGACTATTTAAATTAAATATTTTTATTATTTGTAAATAACTATAATTAATAAAAATAATAAATTTTATATTATTCTAATTAAATATTTGGTGTTTTTGATTGATATTAGTTCTCATGAATTAATGTTATTCTTGTTCAAGTGTTGGAGGAATTTCATAGGATGTGGTCAAAAGGAATTGCCTTTATAAATGAGGTAGCTGGTCAATTTGGCATTCTCCTTAGTATATGGATTTGATATCTTCTGTGAAATTATAAATATTTATTGAGGGGGATACGCCCATTTAAATTAAACTAATTTTTTTGGTTAAAATCAAATGAATATAAATAAACTAAACATGTTTAGAAGGGCCATGGGGGGCCCTTAAGGACTGACGTGATGCCTCAGCTACCAATGGACAAGGAAATGATTATAATTGTGTTCCTTGTGATATAAGGAGCAAAAGGGATTAAAAAATAAATGAATTAAGTGAACATAGTTTAACTTGATATAGGTTCCTTGGTGGACTCTATGTTGATTAATGTGATGGGTTGGAGTTATTTTCCCTTTTAGGATATTAGATCCCTTTAAGATTCCATTAAATCTTATCACAAGTTTACATGAGAATGGGGCGAGTGTTCCTCTCCTTAGAGTGTGATTACACAAGTTGGCATTCCCTACATATATTATGTATAGTTAAGGAAAGAGGACCATCCTAAGATTACTTGGGTATTATGATGAGCTTTATGTTATCTATATAGATAAAATCATGAATGTATTTCATAAGATTCCATTGAGTTTTTGATATTATTATGGATCTAAAATGGTATGTGATTCTCTCTGAGTGAGGGGTGATAACCCAAGAGATGATATTGAGAAAAGTGTACCCAACTGGGTCTTTACACTACGGTGTAGCCTAGGGGACACTTGTGGGTGATCCTGTGTTATGTAAACCATGAGAAGGTTAGTGAGGGAATGGGTAGTGATGATTTCAAGTTTCCCCTAAAAACCTAATTCATTTATGTGATCCTTGTTGGTTTTTAGTCACTGGATATGCCGATCTTTGTTAAGTGACACATGTTGGGTAGGTGGACAACACTTTTTTTTATAATTACTATGAGATATTTTAGGGTGTATGAGGGCCCTCACTATTTTAATGAAATGAGAACCGAGTTGATATTGTCCTCTGATAATAAAATTTAATTAAGAAGATTCATTGTGATTCCTCATATCAAGTTGATATTCTTGATGACATGAAACTACATGAGATTCAAGTACTCCTTGGATCGTGTTGGTACACATGATACTATGTGATTCTTAGTACACATAGTATCTAGTATGTATTCCAAATATTATGATATTTCTATTATGATACCTATGATCTATTGATTAGTATTATGATATGTTGAGAAGCCTAGGATACACCCTATGATCTATGTTTTAATCTTTATACTATGTGGTATCCTTATGATACTCCCTAGAATCCATGGATTACAACAACTGGAGGCATGTTCATTAGATCCTAGGGTAGGGTATGTATCCCCTTAAGGATAGGCTTCAATCACAAATACATATTACACTAGAAAAGGTATGTCTATTTGATCTCGAGTGTCACCTTAGAACCTAAAGATCAATGGTGGTTATTTATTTTCACTATTTCACTATATTTATTCACTATTAGATTATCACATCTCAATACATATTATTAAATTGATATTTAAGGAACCCATTTATTACTTACATAATGAGTTTTAATAACACCCTTATTTGGAAACCATGAAACATGGGTAACCATACATATTTCATTGCTCATAGGTTCAGGTGGGGTGGAGGGTCGGTGTAGCATGATTTAGTCGGATAGCTTGGACAAGATTTGGAGACTAGCTGAGGTTAATCTCAAGAATAGTAGTATATCATTCTATATTTTTTTCATATTATATATATATATATATATATTATTTTCCCAGTTGGTAATTGGTTCTTGTATTTTTTCATGACTATGAGTTTGTATGACTATATACATCCATATGACATTTATTATAACTTGATCATTTTTATTTGTTATAAATACTATATATACTTATAATCCATTATGATTGTTTATTTTTATATTTTTTCTAATATAATAAAGAGGTGTAGTATCCCCAAACTACTACCCTAGACCCCACTGCTAGTCAACAACCTTTGGATCATGTGATGGTGTGCCTAAGTTCATGTGGAAAATCGAGACATAACACCAATGAGTTGCATCCTAATTGAGACCTTATAATGTAGTGTCGGCATTTTTTTTCTAACTATTTGGAGAGATGGTAGACAGGGAATAGTACTGTGATAGAGCAAATTATGGAAATAATAATAGTGCATCATGATCACCTTTTCTGTTGGAAAGTCTTGTTTACCAATGATATCATATTTTAATCCATGGTATCCTCATTTATAGTTTTATTATTTCCCCAAGTGTGACACACTTGGGTTCTTGGATTTATGATTTATGATTTTTTGGATCTTATCCCATTGAAAATATTAAATTATACATGTATCATATTTTGGTGTATATGAAATACTTTAAATACATGTGCTTCTATGTGATTAATATCATTGACAATACATGTTCACCTATTTAAAATTCCAATAACAACTTATATGGTGTTTTCCCTTATAACTTGTTGTGGAAATTTTAATCAACTGAACCAAAATAAGAATTACATCCTGAAAATTCATGAGGATTCTATAGAGGGATTCCATTTATGATAACTATATAGTCCCTTAGTTTAAGAGATATATAGTGACACTTTTTAGGTCGATATAAGTGTAATATAACTTATAAATAGACCCATTGTGGGTAGTTTTAGTGTGGATTCAAAAAAGTAAATGTTCCTAGTAATTTAATCTATAGGTAATAATCAATATGGTTTTTTCCAATATATATTATTGGTGTAATTATACTTAAATAAACCAAAAAATTATTTTATACTCAAAAATATTATGACCGGACTATTTAATTATTTATGTATGGATGATATTTTTGGCCATGACAGGGTAGTATCTTGTAAAAATTCTGAGGGTGGATCGGTTCCATTGTAGGTTGATGTTTTTGGAATGTTACTCTTGTTTTATGTGTGAGAAACCTTGAGGGGTTGTTTTTTCATGTTTGTTACTAGATGATATTAGAAATTTCAGAAGATATGTTTTCCCCATGAGTTGAGAACATTATTATATGTGATTTATGGGATAGGTAGAAGATCCTAGTGACCATTGAGATTTTATGTACAATAGTAACCTGATAGGGGGTTTATCCCAAGCTTATGAGTTCTTTTTGAGATGGTAATAATGGATATAAACTTAATATATGAGATTATTTCATGAAAGGTGATACAATTGTATGATATGGCCATGATTATTCATTGAGATTTATGATCAATAGTATTTATGGTTCTTGGGTATTGAGGATTGGTTTTTTTGGGAAGGATTGATTGGATGCCTGACCCTATTGGTTTACAATGTAATTAATAATAATATTGTGTATTATGATCCCAGATTATCATGTATATGATGAATATAGTGAGATTAGATTCTTCTGGTTTTGTGGTGACAGTCAGTTTAGTGAGTGATCATGTGAGTGAAAATTCACATAGGTGACATGTCATGTTTTCATTGAAAAATCACTAAAGTGATTATAAATATATGGTATTGACATGAATGAGTAGAATGGTTTGTGATTTAGGAATGTGGGTCTATGTTTGATGATATGTGACTTAGAGCAGTATAATTCGGTTTATGTGACTAGGTTGGTATAGGAGTGTACTTCAATTGGGCTTAAATGAGATCAAGGTAGTGTGTACTAGATAAACATGGTGGTTTTTAGTTATGAATTAGTTAATGGTTATGTGTGGGTAGAGTAGTAATATTATTTTAGAATTATTTTGGTCTTAGTTTCTTTGAGTTCAGATGCAAATGGTATATATTCTTTGATTAGGAGAAGCATCATCAAAGATGGATTAGGGTGTCGTCGTATGGTCGAACCAAGTGTGAGACCTACCATGAATTGTTTGGAAGGTATGATTATGGGAATATTTTGAGGTTTTTATAATGTATTTTTATATCAGGTACCACACCCTAAGAATTTATAGAATGTGACCCCACTGCAGAAAGAATTTTTTTGGATATTGAGGATGATGTTCCAATTTATATGTGAATAGTTAGTGATGGGTGATTCATTTTTTCCTTATGTATGAGAGATATGGTCACATACATAAACTACATGAACTAATTGATAGAGAATTTCCCACATGTATATTACATCATGTTGGTTGGTTTATATGTTTAATATGAAAAGTAGTTGTATGGTCAAGGAGTTATTGTTTTTCAGAGTGTAGATAGTGCTGATTTTTATATGGTACCTTAAATAATACTTGTTTTGATGTTACAAATGTGAAATTAAATAGATTTTATTGTTTGGAATTAGTATTGGGATTCAATTTTATGTTATCTAAGGGTGTTTCAAATAAATGATGTACATTTTCCCAAGGTGAGAGCATGATGGTTAGATGTCTGGATGAGGATCCAACCAAGGAATAGTTAAATGAGTTATGTTTAGACATTGGTGTGGGATTCTGCATGATCTTGGTATTTCATATGAAGTTAAGGATTCATGAAAGGGTGATGAGACAATGCATTGGTGGGTGTTGTTAATATTTTTTTGAAAATCTCAACCTTAAAAGGTTTGACAATTTATTTTTCTTGTAATTGGATGCGGTGATTTGGAAACTATAATGGGTATGTAACTGTGGGTATGAAGAATTTCATTAAGGTATCAGTTTGGGATTTTCAAGGAAAAGATAGTGTATCTAGGATTTGTTGATGAATGGTGGAGGATTATATGATTTAATTCATAATCAATAAAAATGATTAGTACTTAATTTTTTCTGATGTTGCTGCATGATATTGGGTTTGGTGAGTCGGAAACCACAATTAGTAGGTTAATCAACCACTTTAATTATGTATTTTGGTAGGCAGTTTTGTTGGAAGGGAGAATCATGGCTCAGAATTGGCCCAAAAGATAATAGTGATATTGTTGGGTGAACTATAATCTTGAGTCTAAACTGGTTGATTAAACTATAGCTTCTCAAGATATACTAGTGTTGGTAAGAACCACCTTGATGTTTTAGTATTTGTTATAAAAGTTGGATCATGTTTTTGATGAATAGTGTTCCTATTTCTTGGAGTTGAATAAAAAAATCTTGTTTCTAATATCATGATAGAACTCCAAGAAAATTGAATTAATTAAAATCTAGGGTTGGAAGGTATTATTGGTTGAAATACTACTACATATTTTCCTGGATGAATAGTGCTATGGTGTGGAGGTTGTAAAACACTGTATCTTTTCTGGGATGTAAATTCAGGGGGAAATTGAATTTCTTAATTTTTTAGTAGGGTAAAATTTGAGAATTTGGTTTTAAGTTAGAATTTCATGATTTGAAAAGTCTTATAGAGATGTTTTTGGATATGTATCTAGGCCTGAGAGGTATCTTGGGTTATGAGGCATGAATCATGATCTTTGGAATGTATTTGTAGTTTTTCGAAGCATTTTTTACCTTGATTCATGACTTTGGAATAACTATGATGAACATAAAATATGGGTGTGTTTAAAGTTATTATATTTCATGAATGTTTTACATTTTTAGTTATATTTTGGTTATGGTCTACCTGTGAATATTATAAGGAAAGCTGTGTGATGTAGCATTGTACATGGGTGTAACACACAATTGGCACCGTGTTGCAGAGAAATGGTGAAAACCCTAAATGTAACACCCCAAGATTTTATGAAAAGTATTATTTTTAATTAATGTCTTGTGTTGTACGCTACACCAAAAGGAGCATGCACAACACGCATCCCTGACTTTCCTTGCATTACATGCAATCGCGACCTTCCTCGATAGCGTGTGTTGTACGCAATACCGGGTTTTACTAAACAATGATATATTATTATTATATTATTATGAACTAGCCGTTATGAATAGTATTAACTAAATTTTTAATTTTATAACATTACTATTCATCATACACATTTTCTAGAATACGGTATAAGAAGAAAATAAATTTTTCGGGTAAAATAAGTATTTTTCAAAAAATGCAGTTTTTCCGCCTTTTGATGGCGCACCCACTTTAAATCTAGTTTTTGACATGTTTATAAGTTCAATTTGAAAAAATAAAATTCTTCTTTGGAATCAGGAAATAAAAATTTACTTTGCATTAATTTTTTATATTATTCTGGTAACTTTCATATTTTGATGAATAGTAAAAACACGCTATATTTTAATTAAAAACAACTTTTTTCATCACAATAATTTATATGGTTAAATTATAATATTGAATGGTTTTAAAGTATAAATAGAATATATTTTTACCATTTAAAATAATTTATGTCATTAGCATTGATTTTACATTAAATTCGTAGGTTAAATCAATTCAATCTTTTGCAATGTTTAAAAGAAAAACCCGTTTTCTTTGGACAACGGGATTAATTTTGATTTAATTTCTGCAACTTTTCTGTATTGAATTTTGAAAAATGGATTCCATATTTGGAATCAGTGGGTCCAAATTATGTTAATAAGCAACTTTTTATTTTTGGGAATTATGAATAGTAACTACGGTAAATTTTATTTACCATAGTTAAAGGTAAATCGGGTAATTAAGGGTAAATATAATATTATAAAATTACCCTAACACATTCCAGAATACTATTGGATGGCTAAAAGTAGACAAATATAACCTAAGGGTCGGATTAGATTCATTTTATGGACTTTCGACCATGAAAATAATTTAATTATTATTAAAACCAAAGAAAGTGACAACATGTCACTCTCTTAAATCGTATAAGTATAATAAATTTAATTTAGTGATAAACATCATGAAACTTCGAACATGAATACTCTCAAAAAATTTAATAAAATTATCTACATCATGATAATTTATTTAGAATTTTTAGGGATTAAATAATTGTCATTAATGGTGATACATTAATGATACAAAAATTATTTATTAAGTGGGAAATAAGTAATATAGTTTTTATTGAAATAATAATACTCATTAAAAGGCCAAAAAACCTGACCAAAACTTATCGGTAGTGTATATCTACACCTTAATCATCCAATTACCTAATATATAACCGTTTAGAGCCTTATAAAAGTGATTATGACACTTATATTATTTTATTTTAAATGATGCCAAAGTTGTCACCTTCATAATTTAATAAATATAACAATTTAAATATTGTGATTTTAAGATGATAAATTCGAGTAAAAGTATTATTGTGAAAGGTAATAGATTTATCTTCATCAGAGGATTTTATTTTTAATTTTTATGCAACAAATCAGTACATTAATTAATTATACAAAAATGTTGTAGTAATTATTTTATTAAGAGAAAAACCAAATAAATGGTTTTAAAAATAATAAAATAAATATTATATGAACTATTTAATGTGATACACTAATTTTATAGATACATATGACCTTTTATTAATCTATTAAAGCTTTTAGTTTGAACATATCTTCTGTATATATTTTATTTAAATTCAAATAATGAATAGTGTCAAAATTGACACTATTGTTATTTTATAAAAATAACATATTATAAAATTGTTTAAAAATAACAAAAGTATTTAAAAATTATAAATTTAAATTTATATGGTCTATAATGTTATAAAGTAACCAATTATGGAAAATGCACAACAAATAAGTCATTATTTGTTATAATTTAAAATTTATAATTTTATTACCACAAATAAACATAAATAGATTAAATAAGGTTAAATCAAAATGATAAGGTTTAAAATAAGATCCAAACATGTCTAAATTTGATTGGTTTATGAGATTACAACCCCATCTCATCTAATCTTCGAATATGAGTCATTTTTTGAGGTTTTTATGTGGGGTTAGATTTATTATAAAATAATTTTTTTAAGAATTCCAAAGGTGCCCCTCTCCTCCCTTATAAAAGGACACCTCCTCTCTCTCTTCCACACACCACTTTGAGTCTTCAAGATCGGCCAACCCCTGCCCAATTTTCTTCTTCACTTTCCTAGAAACAACCTTGAGTTCCTGGTCTTCTTCAAAGACCAATTTTAGTGCCCTAAGAGGAGGTCTCAAAGAGGCGCTTCAAAGAAGAGGAGGTTCAGATACGTACGAAATATATCAGACCTAAGGTGAGGGATAATTTTGCAAATCTCATTTTTATCCGAGAGTGCTTATTCGTAAGTATTTACTGGGGTTATCATCCATGTCCATGTTTTATAAAAGTTTTTTCATGTGTGTTTAAAGTCCTTTTTACCCATTTTTTACTTTTACAACATGGTATGCATGGAATCTTTCTTTTGATTACGTTACGAGGTACTTTTTGACTTTTTCGACAAAAGTACAAGGAGAATGTTATTTTTAACTTATACGGCATGAACGGATTTTTACGGTTTCATAATGCCTCATTTTCAAGATGCTTCCTCTACAAGATTGCATGATTATTTTCAACCAAACCCTTTTCTTTTAAAATTTCATGGAATTTTGTGCAAAGAAAATGATTTTAAAGAAGAAAGGATATTTTCCTCAAGAAGTCATTTAAAGTGTTCTTCCAAAACTATTTTCCATCTAAGAGGACATTATTTCATATGTGTATATTTCAAGTAATATGTCTATATGATTTAAATGGTTTCAATTTTCTTATGATGAAATGATATCAAACTTTTATGGATTATGTTTTGATGTCATGATGTTTAAGAATCCCATTTTTTTACATGGGTTATGCTATGATGTATGATTTATGATTTTGTGGCACACGAAAGAATGATTTCATTATGAGATGGGTGGGACCTATATCTCCCTCCAATGAATTGGGTAAAGATTTATATCTCATGAGATAGACATGGCTGGAACGACAAGTTAAACCGGTTCAGTAATACAGGACTAGAACGAGGAGTGAACTCGATTCAAAAAGGGACTTTGTCCATTAAGATGGTCTTGGCAGCAATTCCTTTGCTACTATGGAAATCATATCATGTGCTTAATGGTTGCAACAATTAAATTTTTTATTCCAATGCTATTTTATCATTCTTAATGTTTCTTTATGATCTATGCCTTACGTACTTCCATGTTTTATGTCATTTGTCAAGATTTTTATGTTTAAACATTATGTTCATGTTTTTAAGTTCAAATGTATATGGTATGTTTTATTTTATCCATGCTTACCCTTACTAAGCATTTGAGATCACCATTTTTTTGTTTTCTTTTCCCCAGGATATAAAGAATGGTTTTAGGTAAGAAAAAAAAGGGGAAGATCTTTATGGGAGATGTTGAAGATCTTTCACCACGATTAGAAGATTACGTTCCAAGTTTCCAAAGACAATAAACTATTACGGTCCTTGTGTCTGTTTTTGTTATGTATTAAGCATTCCGCTAAAGTAATGTAATGTCCATGTACGTCAAGCTTCCGGTCTCTACAGTTGGTATCAGAGGAAAGGTTTAGTCAAACTTTGGAAACTAGGATGCACAAACTTTAGTGAAATCCCTAGATATATTTCTAAGTTATGTCTAGAGATGTCCCTAAGGATTAGTATACGTATAGGTTATAGTCCTAGAATTACGGTAACGATCTTAGAATTAAACCTAAGATGTTAGGTACTGAAGGTACTCCCCCTTTATTATGTTGTTTTCCCTAGCATGATTTTTTCCCCACACTATTCTTTTTGGGTTTTAGACGATGGCTGGAACCAGAAGGAACTGTGTTGATCAATGCAATGGACAATGCAATGATTGTCCTCTTGAACAAACAAATGTTATGGGAGATGGAGTGCAAAATATTATTGCTATACTTACATGAGCTATGAATCATTCTGGACTTCCAAATGAGCAGAGAAGGGAACAATATTCTATTGAGTCCTTCATGAGGCAACGTCCACCTTCTTTCAGTGGGTCTTCTGATCCACTTGTTGCTGAACAATGGATCAGTACCACTAAAAATATATTTTTAGTTCTTCAATGTTCTGAACATGATAATGTCATCTTAGCAGTATATCGTTTGGAAGGTGAAGCTAATCAATGGTGGAATCTTATCATGAATACGAGGAAAATAGATGAAATTGAGTCCATGGAATGGGACGAGTTCAAAAACTTATTTTTCAATAAGTACTTCCCTCGTATTCTTTGAACAAAGATGGAGAATGAGTTTCTTGAACTAAAGCAAAAGGATGACGAATCTGTTGGTGTATACGAAGCGAATTTTACAAGGGTTGGAAGGTATGCATCTGGCTTTATCATCCAACCTAAAAGTAAATTTGATCGATTCTTCAGTGGCTTAAAACCAAATCTTTGAAGGGAATTAGCTATAAGAGACTTCAGTAGCTATGAAGAAATTGTGCGTTGTGATATCAAGGTATAAATGGAATTTGGTGTTACTTATCCATCTCATAGTTTTGACAAGAAACGAAAGATGGAGTTCAAGGAGAAATCTCTGAATAATTGTGAAAAGAAGATGAATGTATCTTTATGCTCAAAGTGTGGAAAGAAGCAAGGAGGAGATTGTCTTAAAGGGACTAGAAAATGTTTTAAGTGTGGAAAAAAAGGTCATCGAGTAGCTGAGTGTTGAAGTAATGGAAAAAGGGTTTCTAATGATGTGAATAATGAAAAGACTGCACCACCAACACTTCAATGATTCAAGTGCAAAGAAATGGGGCATTATGCTAATAAATGCCCTAATCCAGGGGATAGTGATGATCAACATGAGCAACCACTTAAGGCAAAGGACAAAGGGAAGTCACATGCGATCACTTTTGGCGATGTTGAATATGACAACGATGTGGTGGAATGATTAAGTGTTTATGTAATGGGATTCCAAAATAATGTTGTATATAGTATCATGGAATATTGGAATATTTATGTTTTTGTTTATTGTAATTTTCAATAATTTTATGGTACCGGTAACCATGGAAAGTGATTGAGATATTTTTGGAAAAAAAGATGATATGCGCATAATGAAGGGAAAATGAGAAAATGAAATGTTTGATAGTATTCATGAGCTCGTGACTGATATAAGGAGAAGTTTATATCATGGTTTGAGTATATAGATTTTTTGGATTTTGGTATGTGGAAAGAGTTAAATTTTGACAGCATTCATGTTTTCTCAAAGGTTTAATGGGTATTCACTTTTTCAAGAGAATACATGATTAAGGTATTCACATGATTGGAATTTGACCAACAAGATATATGGGGGATAAATGATGGTATTCATGTGCTTGGTTGGTGACATTTCAAATAATCATTTTCTTTATACCATGAGCTTGGACCGAATTATTTCAGATAAGCTTAAAGATTGGAATGGATTATGTTGGACATATGTTAGTATTGTTTAATGATATAAATTTTTTCGATATTATTGATGGGATGTTATAGTAATATAGTTTTAGAAAAAGGACAACCTGAAGGACGAGCGACAATCCATCACGTCGGACAAGGCTGTGGGAATATAACCCCCAACCGAAATGCGACTGGCCTTTATTGCCTACCACTGGCCTACATGAAGTCCCTGGTTAGTAGAAACTAGTTTTATTTTATTAAGAGGTATGATATATGAAGTATAAGTTCATTTTTGGAACCATATACGATTAATCTAACCATAAGATGGACTTATAACGTTTGCTAACCTTTTTTTTGAAAGAGATGGAATGACCCATCATTCTATCACATGATCTGCTAACACATCATGAATAAAAAATTCAACTTTATTTCTTTAAGGGATGAAGTGGAAATTGTTCAATTCACGAACAACAGTGAGATTGTACCAAAATCATGCAAGTATTTATTTTAATTCATCAACTTTAAGGAAATGATCTTGAAAACCAAAAAATGTTGTCCTAATGCTCTTATATCCAATGAATCAGATGGTACCTTAGGTCATCGCAAATTTATGGCTTTGTGATTGTTGGAATTTTCATATCCATATTCTCTACCACTCTCCATCAGAACTTGATGGTTTGATTTTTCTTCCATATCCATATTTTTGCCAATGTTCTCCTACGTGGAAACCCAGTGATGAGTTAATTTGGGTAACCGTTACATTTCATACTTCAGTTTTTAAAGCGAAATTTTGGTATTCCTTTTTACTATGTGGGTTTCTATTAAAAAAAACTTTTGAGTAGTAAACCACTTATAACCCCGACGAATTTCGAGGGAGAAATTCATTTTAAGGGGGGTAGAATGAAACACCCCGAGATTTTATGAAACATACTATTTTTAATTAATGTATTGTGTTGTACGCTACACCAAAAGGAGCTTACACAACACGCATCCCTGACTTGCCTTGCATTACACGCAATCACGACCTTCCTCGATAGCGTGTGTTGTACGCAATACCAGGTTTTAATAAACAACGATATATTATTATAATATTATTATGAACTAGACATTATGAATATTATTAACTAAATTTTGAATTTTATAACATTACTATTCATAATTCACATTTTCTATAACATGGTATAAGAACAAAATAAATTTTTCGGGTAAAATATGTATTTTTAAAAAAATGCAGTTTTGCCGCCTTTTGGTGGTGCACCCACTTTAAATCTAGATTTTGGCATGTTTATAAGTTCAATTTGACAAAATAATATTCTTCTTTGGAATAAATAAATAAAATTTACTTTGGATAAATTTTTCATATTATTCTGGTAACTTTCATATTTTGATGAATAGTAAAAACACGATATATTTTAATTAAAAACAACTTTTTTCATCGCAATAATTTATATGGTTAAATTATAATATTTAATGGTTTTAAATTATAAATAGAATATATTTTTACCATTTAAAATAATTTATTTCATTATCATTGATTTTACATTAAATTCGTAGGTTAAATCAATTCAATCTTTTGCAATGTTTTAAAGAAAAACCCGTTTTCTTTCGACAACGGGATTAATTTTGATTTATTTTCTGCAACTTTTTTGTATTGAATTTGAAAAAATGGATTCCATATTTGGAATCAGTGGGTCAAAATTATGTTAATAAGCTACTTTTTATTTTTGGGAATTATGAATAGTAACTACGGTAAATTTTATTTACCATAGTTAAAGGTAAATCGGGTAATTAAGGGTAAATATAATTTTATAAAATTAACCTAACACATGAAAAAATTATATTGGATGACTAAAAGTAGATCCATATAACCTAAGGGTCGGATTAGATTCATTTTATGGACTTTTGACCATGAAAATAATTTAATTATTATTAAAACCAAAGAAAGTGACAACATGTCACTCTCTTAAATCTTATAAGTATAATAACTTTAATTTAGTGATAAACATCATAAAAAATATAACATGAATAGTCTCTAGAAATATAATAAAATTATCTACATCATGATAATTTATTTATAATTTTTAGGGATTAAATAATTGTCATTAATGGTGATACATTAATGATTCAGAAATTATTTATTAAGTGGGAAATAAGTAATATAGTTTTAATTGAAATAATAATACCCATTAAAAGGCCCAAAAACCGGACCAAAACTTATTGGTAGTGTATATATACACCATAATAATCCAATTACCTAATATATAACCGTTAGGAGCCTTATAAAAGTTATTATGACACTTATATTATTTTATTTTAAATGATGCCAAAGTTGTCACATTCATAATTTAATAAATATAACAATTTAAATATTGTGATTTTAAGATGATAAATTCGAGTAAAAGTATTATTGTGAAAGGTAATAGATTTATATTCCTCATAGGATTTTATTTTTAATTTTTATGCAACAAATAATTATATTAAATAATTATACAAAAATGTTGTAGTAATTATTTTATTAAGAGATAAACCAAATAAATGGTTTTAAAAATAATAAAATAAATATTATATGAACTATTTAATGTGATTCACTAATTGTATAGATACATATGACCTTTTATGAATCTATTAAAGCTTTTAGTTTGAACATATCTTCTGTATATATTTATTTAAATTCAAATAAATGAATAGTGTCAAAATTGACACTATTGTTATTTTATAAAAATAACATATTATAAAATTGTTTAAAAATCACAAAAATAATTAAAAATTAGAAATTTATATTTATATGGTCTATAATGTTATAAATTAACCAATTATGGAAAATTCACAACAAATAAGTAATTATTTGTTATAATTTAAAATTTAGAATTTTATTACCACAAATAAACTTAAATAGATTAAATAAGGATAAATCAAAATGATAAGGTTTAAAATAAAATCCAAACATGTCTAAATTTGATTGGTTGAATAGATTACAATCCTATCTCATCTAATCTTCGAATATGATTAATTTTTGGAGGTTTTTAAGTGGGGTTATATTTATTATAAAATAATATTTTTACGAATTCCAAAGGTGCCCCTCTCCTCCCTTATAAAAGGACACCTCCACCCTCTCTTACACACACCACTTTGAGCCTTCAAGCTCGGCCAAAACCTGCCCAATTCTCTTCTCCACTTCCCTAGAAACATCCTAGAGGTCCTGGTCTTCTTCAAAGACCAATTTCAGTTCCCTAAGAGGAGGTCTCAAAGAGGCGCTTCAAAGAAGAAGAGGTTCAGATACGTACGAAGCATATCAGACCTATGGTAAGGGATAATTTTTAAAATCTCATTTTTATCTGAGATTTAATATTCGTAAGTATTTACTGGGGTTTTCATCAATGTTCATGTTTTATAAAAGTGTTTTCATGTATGTTTAAAGTCCTTTTACCCATTTTTGACTTTTACTACATGGTATGTAAGGAATCTTTCTTTTGTTTACCTTACGAGGTACTTTTTGACTTTTTTGATAAAAACGAGGAGAATGTTATTTTTAACTTATACGGTGTGAACGGATTTTTATAGTTTCATAACACCTCATTTTCAAGAATCTTCCTCTACAAGATTGCATGATTATTTTGAACAAAACCCTTTTCTTTTAAAATTGCATGGAATTTTGTGAAAAGAAAATGATTTTAAAGAAGAAAGGATATTTTCCTCAAGAATTCATTTCAAGTGTTCTGCCAAAACTATTTTCCATATAAGATGAAATTATTTCATATGTGTATGTTTCAAGTAATATGTCTCTATGATTTAAATGGTTTCAATTTTCTTATGAGGAAATGATATCAAACTTTTATGGATTATGTTATGATTGCATGATGTTTAAGAAACCCATTTTATTACATGGGTTATGCTATGATGTATGATTTATGATTTTGTGGAACACGAAAGAATGATTTCATTATGAGATGGGTGGGACCTATATCTCCCTCCAATGCATTGGGTAATGATTTATATCTCATGAGATAGATATGGCTGGAACGACAAGTTAAACCGGTTCAGTAATACAGGACTGTAACGAGGAGTGAACTCGATTCAGAAAGGGACTTTGTCCACTAAGATGGTCTTAGAATCAATGCCTTGGATACTATGGAAATCATATCATGTGCTTAATGGTTGCCACAATTACATGTTTTATTCCCTTGCTATTTTATCATTCTTAATTTTTCTTTATGATCTATGCCTTACGTACTTCCATGTTTTATGTCATTTCTCAAGCTTTTGATGTTTAAACATTATGTTCATGTTTTTAAGTTCAAATTTATATGGTATGTTTTATTTTATCCATGCTTACCCTTACTGATCATTAGAGCTCACCCTTTTTATGTTTTCTTTTTCCCAGGATATAAATAAAGGTTTTAGGTAAGAAAAAAGGGGGAAGATCTTTATGGGAGATGTTGAAGATCTTTCACCATGATTAGAAGATTACGTTCCAAGTTTCCAAAGACACTAAACTATTACGGTCCTTGTGTGTCTGTTTTTGTTATATATTAAGTATTCTGCTAAAGTAATGTAATGTCCATGTACGTCAAGCTTCGGGTCTCTACACTAAAATTCCAGATTGGTGGAGATTTTCATAGTTAGTGCTCACTTTGGAAAACTATATTCCAAATATATGCTAGCTCAATTAAATTAGAGATTTATGTCTACATAGTCAATACATGGATTGGAAAATTGTGGAAAAAAAACTTTGAATGTGGGATTTCATGAGATAGTTCCAATTGCACGGTTGGTGCAAGATTTTACAAACCATGGGAAAACTATGTTTTCATTCAAAAATGGATAAAATGCCAATTTTATCATTTTTTAACGATTTTTCCACTATCCTATTTCATCATCGTGGATGAACCTAGAAATATTAACTCTTTCTATATTCTATATCACCTCCCTTAGAGTGGGGAAGTTTTTAGTGAAATATTTTAGAGCATTGAGTTGATTTATTCAATCATACATCCTCTTGGATCTTCCTCTATCGTATATTTGTGATTTTCTATAGTATGATTAAGAATTTGAGTTAAATTCCACGCGATCATGGTGTAATTATCCTTTTATGATGGGGATTTTATCATTCAGATCTATATTATGTCCTACGATGATTTCATTATGTTTTTTACATTTCTTTATTGAAGGTATATCACATGGGGGATTTTCATAAGGTTTATAACTTCATTAATTTACCATAATAAATTAGTGGTTTCTAATTATTAGTAATTTTTTGGGGATGGTGTCAAAATTATTCCAAAAAACATCCATGGGTGGTTTTTCATTGTTTCAGCGCGATCACTCAATTATATATTAAGAATTATGATTATATAGATTAAATTGTTTAATTATTTTTATATTATTTTTATTAATTTGACTAATTAATTATAAATTATTATAGTTAAATATTAGGATTCATGTATTGAGATAGGATATTGGGAGTGTATGTGATGATTCGATGGGCTTGGGATAGAGATACTAGGTTATGATCGAAAGACAGTTTCTTCATGATTGAGGTAGGTGGTCCTTTGAGCATGACGCTTGGAATATGCATTTTATATGGCCCATGATATGTGCTCCATCCAAAGAGGGTGATTGACTCCTTTAAATTAAATAATTTTTTTAGTTAAAATTAAATACATATAAACGAATTTAAGAAAGTACCAAATGAAATGAAGGATATTTTTTCTTTGGATTGATTCCTTGGTTGCTGATGGTTATGGCCTTGATTATAATTTTGTACCTTGTGATATATTAACCAAGTCGGTTGAAAAAATAAATTAATTAAATGGTTTTAGGGGGCCATGTTATAGGTTTCTTAATGACCTCCGAGTAGAAGAATGTGGTTGGTTTGTGCAATTGTCCTTAATAGTTCTTTAGGGGTCTTTAAGATACCATTATAGAATGTGGTTAGTGGATTTGAGAATGGGGTGTGTATTCTGTCCCACTTTCCTTTTGGGTACCTAACTAGGCATTCCCAATATAGATTATATATAAAATTAGTGAGAGGATAGGACTAGGATGACTCTGTTATTGAGATGATCTTCATGCCATCTCTCTAGGGAGGTGTCTTTATAGCTTTTCAAGGATTCCATTGAGACCTTGAGATGACTTTGACTATTTTAAGGGTTGTGATTCAATTTGAGCGATGGATAATGACCTGAGAGGTGATATTCATATTTGGGAACCCAAGTAGTGTGTATGTACTATGGTATGGCCTAGGGGACATTGGTAATTTTTCAATTTGTTACAAAACCCCTGAGAGGGTTAGTACAATAATGTTTAGTGATGATTTCATGTGTCACATAAGAATTCAAATCGATGATGTGAGTTTGGTAGAGATGAAGTGATTCATATTGTTCATTCACATGAGAGTCCAACATTTTTTTAGATGGGTTAGAAATGTTAAAAATCCATGTTTTTATTATTATTACTATGATATATTGCAAGGTGTATTCAGGCCCCCAAATATTATTATAAAATGGGAATCGGGTGGATGCAGGCCCCCAAAAATAACTTGTATGTCATTAAATTTCATGTGTTTTTTATGATCTAGAAGACAAGCCTAATGACAGGACACCATTTTATCTTCATTGTACACTAAAGATTGAGTTGGTACACCTATTTTGTTGAAATTCATATTAAACATAGTATCTTACTTATTTAACTAATTTTAGGACATGCAAAAGGTGATACCTAGGATCCAGTGATGAGCCTTATATTATGATTATATGCCTAGGATACACTCCATGAAGTGTCATTTAGAATGAAACTAACTAGGATTCATCAGATACTCCCTAGGATTCATTATTTACACATAGTAACGGTATGGTCATGAGATCTGGGTAAGACTTGTCTCCCCCTAGGGATATGTATCATACTTAGAGACATATTGCAAAGTCTAAACTAGGTATAGTCGATCCATGGTGTCATGTTGGATCTGACAAATAATTGATGTTTATATATTTCAACTTATGAACTATATTAATTTATTTTGAGCATATAAGATGTCTATAAATGGTATTTACTAGTTATCTATTCACCCCATTTATCATGGAAAATAGTGTTGTACTCACACTCTAATTAGGTATCCATATAACATTTATATCATAGAAACCTTCAACGATCCAAGGTTCAGGTAGTACAGAGGCTTGGTGTATCATGATTGAGAAAGATAGCTTAGATGGGATTTGGATAACTTTTAATATGAGGATAGGGGATTATAGAGGGTCTTCTTATATTTTATCCTCTTATTATTTTTTATATATGATTTCTCTATAGGGTGATTGGTTCTTGTATGATTTCATGATAATGATTATATACGATTACTTGCTTCTGTATAAAAATTATTATAGAATTATAACTATTATTTATTCCTTGTAATATGATTATTTATAATGGATTTTGTTTTTTTAGTTTTCTAAATTTTTAAATCTCTTATAGAGGTATAGTCTCTCAACAGAACTAACTAATAACCCCACTAATTATTGGAAATATCTACCTTGTAAGGAGGCACTCGTAAGGTAATGCGGTGAATTGATCTGGGGAACTGGTAAGTAGATTATATATTGGGATGTTATAGATATTTTGGTGGAATGATCAGGATGATACACGAAGTTAACATTCAATTAAATGAATGGTTGATCAATGAAAAACTAGAAAATAATAGTTTGTGGGAAATTATCTCATTGAGGTGCATTGGAGGATCCTTGGTAAACAATTTTAGTTTTAATCAAAGGGGTGTCTAGTAATGGTGGTGATAGTGGAATTTATGGAATGAGGATAAAGTTTCTAGGTTTCTTAATATTTTATAACTATATATAATATTGTCTCGGGTCATATTCCATGTACTTCTCGACCCATAGTTTTTGCATATATTTTAATTTCAAATGACATGTACCTCTAAAAATGACAAAATGAGACTCAACATGTCACTTAATAATGGAATATTCAAAATTTTAAATTCTACATTCCATATGACCTTGGGTCACACAACATATGTCTCAAGTTCATTTACATCAGCGTATAACCATGTACATGCCACGTCTCAATGTCAGACCCACGCACCATGTGATTCCATCACACATGACATGTGAAGTATCTATAGTGTCTTAATGGGTTCATGTTTAGTATTAATATAGTATATGTAAGAATTACATATTCTATATCCGTTGAAAAAAAAAGTGTATACTAATTGAGGTGAGTTTTTATGTATCCAAAGTACATGCCTTCATCCCAAGTAGTTCTATACCTCATTTATTACTATAGATGTAATATAATCTATATATGAATAACATTTATTTCTATATGAATATTTCATATTAAACAATGTACCACATATCCATACATATTAGGTACCCAACTAGACGTTATGTGTATGTGGCATTCACACAGGTTGAGTTACATAAGTTTATGAACATCCTTACCTGAGAACTAAAAAACCCATGTACCACAATGAACATATAGTTTTTTGGGTTAGTTATGGTATCCTTCCGGATTTTTCAAATGGATGGATAATTTTTTTTCTTCTGAAAATACCACTCTATGTATATTCTCAAATAGGGAAAAAATCATTATCCCCATGGTCATTGAAGACCATTCACATTGTGGTTTATATCCTCCAATGGCCTAAAGGCCTTCATTGTTTTTTGATTTTTGATAATCCACCTTTCAAGGGGTGAGGTGGAACCCTTATAAGGCTCGTAGGCGTATGTATTAGATGGCCCGTAGGCGTTAAGGAAATTCATTGCCCGTAGGATTCAAACATTACGTGCAACCCAGACTAACTACTTGGAATTGCTCCTCCCCAACATCTTCATCGTGAAATCAGCTCTCCTCCTTTGCATGGTTGTTCGGCTAGGATTCCGCATGCATGCACATGCTTTTCCCGATGGTAGGTTCCATACCATCTCATTCTTGCAATCCATTTAGCTTCTGCTATGGGGAAAGATCCTTGCTCCTCCTCCTTCTGAAGCTTGTTCCTTGTAGGTTTTATGGTTTTCATTTGCAATTAATGTGTATCGAAGGCCTTGAGGTGGCTTGAAGGCCTTACTAACCCAAAGGCCTGGGTGGCCCGAAGGCCTTAAAGGACTCAGGGACCAAATCGGTGGCCCCAAGGCCCAAATGGGGGAATATTTTTGGGTAGTGAAGTTCCAAACAGTACCTACTACAGTTCCCACTACAATACTTCTACAGTACTGCTACAATACCTGGAAATTGGCCTCTACCTGGATTTGATCTCGAGTCTCTTAGATGCACTTAAGGAGTCCTCACCAACTGGGCTAAGGCTCATGTGCTTGTGGTTTAGATATTTTTGGGATCTTACCTCAATTAGAGAGATAATAAGATAAGGTAGAAATGTTTGGAGTAGATGTGGAGTAGGTAATCCCCTATCTGATGGGGTGAAATCCTATATTTATGGGGTTTTTTATATTCATCTAGTGATATACACACATTATAGAATGATCCCCCATATGAAAAATAAATTTAGGTATTCACCAGTATTTTTAGGCATGGTAATCCACAAGATGATATAATAATCCATCATATCTTTGAGCACTGTTCTCCATCTAAAGAATTAATACTACCCCAAATGTAATGGAATGGTTCTACATAATGGGTTTCATGACCCAACCCTCATTTAAAACCTTCCTAGTTCAGTGGGGAGGATGAGAGTGTACCCATAATCCCTCATTTAATTTCCCCCAATTTGGAGAGCATAAATAAGTGTATAAAATGAACATAATATATAAAATAAAGAAAAAAATACAACATTAAAGTATAAATAACTTCAATAAAATAGTGAAACCTTGAAACAAAAAGATCACTTATATGTCTAATACAAGAAAATCATTAAAATACATGTAATTATGAGCACATTATGTTAGATTTTATGTCCTGAGAACCAACTGTTTGTACATTGATTACATGAATGTACACTTATTATATTTTGTTCATTATTCTGCATGACTATAATATAATAATGTCCTGAAATATTTGTTGCATTAATAAGGCAATGGAAGATCCCCTCTATGATGAGAATCCTGAAATGCTATAATAATATTCTTAAATATAGTTCTGCGGTTGGATGACATACTATTATAGGACACATAGTATACAGACCATCATGTGCGAGTACTCGTTAGAAGACGATACTCTCTCTCATGGAGTTCACACTTGGTAATCTCCAAGATGGTAGATTATGAGAACAGAACCAACAGTATCAATTCCACATGTCTTGGTGTCATCAGACAATGTTATCTGCGAGCATGTGTAATGTTACTTAGACTGTATGATTATCATTAACTCATGTCATGACTCACGCACTTAGATTTGCTGACCAGAACCGTCATAAAGATAGTTGGCAGGGAGTAGGGTACGTTGGCTGTGTCACGAATTGCATTTTGTGAATGGATAAGTTGAGGAAGTATTTGTCCCTTCTATATTTGTGGAAGTAGATATCTCGGGACCTTTGATTGAAATAGAATTGTCACCCAAATTCTGTGGCCATGGTGTAAAGACAAGTTTATTTCTGGAAGTCAAAGAATGATAGATCAAGCACATACGTTTATGAAACTTCCATGAAACCGGCTTGATGAGATATGGAGACAAAGGGATTAAATTACACGGTAAGCATTTGTATGATGTGGCACATCAATGCGGCGTCAAATTCATTCTCTTGGGTGCCTTGACCCATTAATAAACAGTAATCTTGGACTTTAGGAAAGCCCACCTAATTCCAACGAGAAAGAGTCCTAGAGGGTCACACACTAAGTGTATCCATGTATCTCAAGTTGAATAAGGATTATTCTCATACATGGTTTAATAATTATTCAAGGAATCCTAAATCATTTTAGTGATGGAGGAAGAATAAAATAAAAACAAGATATACACACTGTGTATTAATGATTAAACACCGTGTAGTTTTTATTTTAGAATGGAAATGAAAAACAAGTACACGCCATGTATTAATAATTACACTCTGTGTAGTTTTATGAAAATAAGTACATGTAGTTTATTAATGATTAGATGCCGTGTAGTTTTTATAGTCGGTATTTTGAGGAGATAATATTGTTTTATTAATTGATATTTATTTTAATCCGTGTGGGCGCATGTCAACGATTTAATTATTCAACATGGGGTTTAAAAATACTTAATAAAATAAATATAACGCGTAACACGTTTATTTATTTTCATAACTTTACAACCTCAAACCTGATTACAAATATCCTCACAACCCCAACTCTTTTCCGATAATAATCGTTGTGCACAACAATTCTGGAGAATTCTCTCAAGGCTAAAAGAATTCCTTCCTCCCAGAACGTTATCAAGACCAAGAGAGAGATCCTCCTCCATCGGATCAACGTGATCTAAGGTGGAAAACATAAGAAAAGGTTTCTCCATGATAGCACCCAAAGTCTCCTTTGGTGATGTCCAGAGATATGTGGTGCACATGTGGATCACCGCTAGAGGAAGTCTTCACTTGGATTCTGTGACGCAATGACGAATCACATCAGAACGTGATCAGAAATATAAACGAATAAAGAATGCCATAAAAAGTACTTCTTGTCAATTAATTAAATTAATTATAATCAACCTGTGACGATCCTCGTTTGTGGTTCCGGTACTATTCTTATTATTTTTCTATTTTAGTGATTTGATTCGTGGAGTCTGGTGTTTATCGTCGTATTGATATTGGATTGATCATTTCTAATGACAAAAAGACAAGTGGGCACATCCACCCATGAGCATCCGCTACGCCTAGAACCCTCAATTGGTATCAGAGGGAGGTTACAACGTTTATTATAGTTATTTAATTTTCGTTGATATTTTACACATTTATATTTGATTCAATTCATGATAAATCATTATATAACACTAAATGAACAAGATCTATTCTTCCTTCTTCATTTCTCAATTCATATCATAGAAAGGAACTTTTAATTTTAATTTTGATTTAATTAAAAATGAGGATCTCATCTTGAGGAGCCGCTCTTTATGTTCGTACAACACAAGAACATAGGGCATGTAGTGAAAACTACACACCGTGTACTTAGGTTCAATGAACCGGTACAGGTTTGCCAAACCACACCCTGTGAATTGAGTATGCCTAAGTATTAATTACACCATGTTGACTAGAAATGAACGGCGCATGGAACCAGAATACATGTCGTGTAGTCCGATTCGGCCTAGGTGAAACCATGTACAAGGAGAATTCGTGTTCCACGTACATAGGATTGCTAGGCTGGTAACCACCTAACAAGGAAGTACACACCGTGTTAGAATAATCTACACGGCGTGTACTCCAAAATTTCCAATGTACAAATAACATGCCAAAGCCCCCGGTATTTACTTTAGATAAAGGGTGAAAAAATACATGGCGTGTAGGCTATATTACATGCCGCGTAAGTTCCAAAAATGGAATCTCACCAGGTTTCCTCCAAATATACAAAGACCTATACAAGGAATATAGATGAGAAGAATCTCAAGGAAATTCAGAAAGGATTTTAAGAAAAATAATTGATTAATTATATGATGATAATTAATTGAATTCAAGCACGACTTTTCTTAAATGAGAGAAAGATTAAAATAATTTAAATTCAAAATATGTGTAAATTTCGTTGCATGCTATGGATGATCATGAGCTAGACCAAAGACCCTTTGTATGTGTGTATGATTTCATTTAAATTTGTTTAATTTAAATTCGTTGGCATGTGATCCTTCTTCCAATAAAATGTAAGGCATGTGTGCCCATGGTTTCTTTAATGTAAACCCCATGTAATGAATGATCTCCCATGCTAGTGGAGAAGTTTAAAAATCCAAAGTTGAGGTGAAACCATTCCAAAAATATGAAAATGTGGTCAGGTGGGAGCTACAAAACACGAACCATCGGTTCAAGGGGTTTTTTCCTAGGTCAGGGTTAGCTTATCAAACCGCTAGATAAGCTAACCAATAGAAGCTCATGATGATGCCATATTATTTTATTTCTTTCTATTTGCATGGTTTATTCATTATGTATGTGTTTTCACGTTCACATAATTAATGAAATAAACATGTATGAAAAGACGGAATAAAATAAAAACTGGACTATGCATAAACATTATCAAAACATGGTTAATCAATTAAGCAAGCATCACTTAATATTAAAAATCATGTGATAATGAAAACCTATGCATAAAGAATATAATCCCTAAAATACTATATTAAGTCAGACCAAGCCTTCTGTTACTTGATTAAGGGAAATACTCAATAAAACTATGTGTTTGACCAACCCTTTTTGGGACACACACTTTTATAATGGAAGCTCTTATAAATGTTGCGGGTTGACTTGAACATTTTACATCAAGAGGAGTATCCCTTGCTAGACTTGTTGTAAAATGGAAGCAGGTGTTGAGGAAATAGAAGTTAGGATTTTAGGATTGGGAAGTCCACTAAATAGATCAAGGAACTATAAGCTCATAGTTGGAAAAGACCTGGCTACCTAAATACCTTCAAATAGCTTGACCAACCCTTTTTGGGGTTATGTGAAGGGGAGTATGGATCCTTGCTACTAGAATTTCAAAGCAACTAGACATTCCAAGTTCAATGGTGCGGGCCATTAGGACTTGATAAAATAGTTGAAGACTTAATAAAATATTATTATTTCTCATAAAATGTAATCGAGAATGTACTGATAAATATGCTCTTTCAACTTGTAGAATCAAAATGAAAAACTCTTCAACCACCTTTTCTCTATGATAAATTATAAATAAAGACAATATTCTCCCTGGCAGTAACATTCAAGAATGGTTTAGGCGCCTTCGGGTTATCGTACTCAATGAATGAATGTTTTACGTGCTAGAGTCCCCACTTCATGATTCTCCTACCCAAGGGGCGAGTGATGAAGATTTATTAGTCTATGATCAACATTTGAAAGATGCAGTCGACGTTCAATATTTGATGTTATCAACAAGGTCTAGTGAGACCATGAAGTATCATGAATACATGGATGCCTATATCATGCTCGAGAACCTATGTGGTCTATACCAGGAGAGACCAAGATTGGAAAGGTTTTAGATATCCAAGGCTCTATTCCAAAACAAGCTTGGAGAGGGTTCCCCAACTATACCTCATGTAGTCAAGATCATTGGATACATTGAGTGCTTGGAGGTTCTAGGGTTTAAACTCCCCGAAGAACTGGGTACCAATCTCATTCCTACATCAATCCCCCAGAGCTTCTCTATCATTTTTGTAAATTTCAACATGAAAAAAATTAAGAAGTCTCTATCTGATCTTCTTATCTTTATTTTGCAAGTGGACAATGATATGAAGCATGAAAATCCTTCTATCCTTAAGGTGAACAAAAGTAAAGGGAAAGAGAATATTTTTAAGCCCAAAGCTTCTTCAAATCCTTCCAAGAAAAGGATGATCAAAGGGGAGGCAAGAGAACATGAGGTTGTTTGTTTCGCATGTGGAAAGAAGGTCCATTGGAAGAAAAACTGCATCAAGCCAAGGAAGCAAGGGGAAGCTTTAGGTGCGTTTGTTATCGAATATAATCTATTTGTTTCTACTAATTGGGAATTAGATAATGCTTGTGGTGCTTACATCTATATCCAAATATAGAAACCACGTAGATTTAGAATGATTGACCAAGGTGAGGTGGATCTACGAGCAGCCAATAGAGCTAGAATCGTTATTATAGCTGTCAGAGACTACCCCCACAAATTGCCTACTAGGATGGACTTTATATTGAAAGGATTTTATTATGTACCCTCTGGAACCAAAAACGTTATTTCATTATCCAGATTAGATACTTATGGATTCATCTTCATGTTTGGAAATGAATGTTGCTACTTTTATAAAGATAGCATTTTTTTGGTAGGTCACATTTATATAATGACCTTTATGTGTTATACAACACAAACCAAGTAATGGAAATCGATGACAAAGTTAACTCACATAACTCATACCACACACAAATTTGGAATCATTAGCTCAGTCAAGTCAATGGGAAACATTTGACAAAATTACATCAAGATGGGTATTTAGATTCTTTTGAACTAAAACCACTGGGTGTATGTCATGTGTGTCTACAAGGAAAAATGAACAAATCCCCATTTAGTGAAAAAGGTGAAAGGGCTAAATAACTTCTAGAATTAGTTCACCCAGATGTGTGTGGACCATTTCCAGTTGAAGAAAGGGGTGGGTTCTTGGACTTTATAACTTTTACTGATTATTTTAGTAGATATGGATATATTTACTTAATGTGTTATAAGTCAGATTCTTTTAATCGGTTCAAAGAATACAAAAATGAAGTTGAGAACCAGCTTGGTAAGAATATTAAGAAACTCCACCCAGACAGAGGATGAGAATATCTTAATCAGGACTTCATTGATTTCTTATAGGAGTTTGGGATTCCATCTCAACTCACTCCTCCTTACATGCCTTAGTGGAATGGTGTAAGTAAAAGGAGGAACCTCACCCTGTTATACATGGTTAGATCAATGATGAGTCATGTGAGTCTTCCATTATCCTTTTGGGGATATGCATTACAAAAAGAAGAACAAATACTAAACAAAGTACCAACTAAATCGATAAATGGTATTTCATATGAATTATGGATTGGACACAAATCCATGTTATCAAATTTACATGTGTGGGGTATTGAAGCATTTGTTAAGGCCTCTTAAGTTAACAAGATTTCACCCTGAGGCACAAAGTGTACATTTATAGGTTGTCCCAAGGAAATAAGGAGATATTACCTATACAACCCTTCAGATTAAAATGTTACAGTAACAAGACACACCATATTCCTTAAAATGGAGAACATATCTAAAAGATATAGTGGGAGCGACATAGAATTTGATGAAGTCAAGGCTCAAAATACACAGGAGTTGGTACAAGAACCGATTCCACAAAGCCCTGTGGAAGAAAAATCTATTCCAAGGACACAAGAACTGTGTAGGAGAATTAGAGAGGTGAGAGAACCAAAACGATATGGGTTTCTTGTCACTAAGGATGGTGACTCATTATTGGTTTCCAATGATGATCCTCTTACCTACAAGGACGTAGTTGAAGGAACATACACGACCAAGTGGCAAGAAGCCATGAATTCTGAAATGGATTCCATGTACCAAAACCATGTCTAGATTTTGGTAGATCCTCCAGTTGATGTAAATCCTGTTGGTAATAAATGGTTATTCAAGAAGAAACTGGACATGGAGGGACAATTCAGCACCTATAAGGCATGACTGGTTTCAAAAGGCTTTATACAACATCAAGGAATTGGCTATGATGAAACCTTTTCACCGGTTGTGAATCTGAAATCCATCTGAATTCTATTGTCCATTACCTATTACCATGACTATGAAATTTGGAAAATGTATGTCAAAACAACATTCTTTAACGGGAACCTCCAAGAAGTTGTCTACATGACAGAACCTGAAGGTCTTGTTACTCCAAAGGATTCCAAAAAGGTATAAAAGTTGTAGAAATCCATTTATGGATTAAAGAAAGTATCAAGGTCATGGAACATTCATTTTGATGAAGCCGTAACAGAATTTGTCTTTGTTAAGAATGAATGTAAGCGTTGTGTCTACAAAATGATTAGTGGAAGTGCAGTTTTTTTCTTAATATAATATGTTGATGACATATTACTAATTGGAAATGAAGTACCTGTATTATAGTCAGTTAAGGCATGGTTTGATAAATGCTTCTCTATGAAAGACTTGGGTGAGGCAGCATATATTCTTGGGATCAAGATCCATCGTGATAGATCAAATAGAATTTTGGGCCTAAGTCAAAGTACATACATTGAAAAGAAACTGAAGAGATTCAGTATGGAACAATCCAAGAGGGGATTATTTCCAGTGTAACATGACATTCATCTTTACAAAAAAATGTGTCTTTAGATACATGAAGAAAGAAATAAAATGGAAAGGATCCCTTACATATCCACAATTGGGTCAGTCATGTATTCCATGCTATGTATAAGGATAGATGATTCTTACGCATTAAGTGCAGTAGGTAGATATCAAGCGGATCCAGGAGACCGCCATTGGATGGAAGCCAAGACTATCCTTAAGTATATGAGGAGTACTAAGGATATGTTTCTGGTTTATGGAGGAGATGAAGAACAAGTCATCAGAGGACATAAAGATGCTAGTTTCTAGAAATATCAAGATGACATGAAGTCGCAGACTGAATACATCGTCAGTTTGAATGGAGGTGCGGTGAGCTGGAAGAGGTCAAAGCAAGGTGTGGTCGCAGATTCTATAGTAGAGTCCGAGTATATCACAGCTTCTGAGGCAGCTAAAGAAGCAGTATGGATGTGAATCTTCATCCAAGAGTTGTATGTAGTACCTAGCAGTAAAGATCCTATCACACTATATTGATATAATACTCTAGAGGTGGCACTTGAAAAAGAGCCATGGTCACATCAGCGGACAAAGCACATACTTTAGAAGTATCATCTCTTGAGGGATTTATCTCAGATAGGTGAAGTTGCAGGGAGTAGTATTTCCATGAAAGAAAATGTGGCACACCCCTTGACTAAAGTTGTGACTCGGTAAAACCATGATCATCAGGTGAGGTCTAGTGGACTAAAAGTTGTAGGCAGTTGGCTCTAGTCTAAGTGCGAGTTTGTTAGAGTTGGTTTCCTGAGAACCAACTGTTTTTACTTTGATTACATGAATGTATACTTATTATATATTTTTCATTGTTCTCCATGACTATTATATAATAATGTTCTGGAATATTTGATGCATTAATAAGGTCATGGAATATCCCCTCTATGATGATAACAATGAAATGATATTACAATATTCTTAAAAAAATGTTCTACGGTTGGATGACATACTATGATAGGACACATAGTATACAGACCTTCATGTGAGAGTACTCGTAAGAATACGAGACTATCTATCATGGAGTTTGCACTTGGTAATCTCCAAGAAGAAAGATTATGAGAACAAACCTGCCTGTAGCAATTTTGCATGTCTTGGTGTCATCAGACATTGCTATCTACGAGTGCGTGTAATGGTCCTTAGACTGGAAGATTGTCATTAACTCATGTCATGACTCACACACTTAGATTTTCTAACAAAAACTATCACGAAGATAGTTGGTGGAAAGTAGGGTACGTTGGGTGCCTCATGAATGACATGTTTTCAATGGATAATTCAAAGAAGTATTTTTTTCTTTGCATATTTCTGGAAGTAGATATATCAGGCACTTTGATTGAAATAGAATTGTCGCCCAAATTCCGTGTCCATGGTGTAACGATGAGTTTATTTCTGGAAGTCAAATAATAACAGATCAAGCCCATAGGTTTATGACACTGCCATGAAACCTACATTATGAGATATTGAGACAAAGATATTAAATTACATGGTAAGTGTTCATATGAGGTGACACATCAATGTGGTGTCAAATCCTTTCTCTTAGGTGCCTTGACTCATTTCTAGATAGTAATCTTGGACTTTAGGCAAGCCTGCCTAATGTCAATGAGAATGTGGCTAAGAGGGTCACACACTAAGTGTATCCAAGTATCTCAAGTAGAATAAATATTATTATCGTACGTGGTTTAATAATTATTCAAGGAAGCCTAAATCATTTTAGTGAGGTAGGAAGAATAAAATGAAAACAAGATATACACGCTGTGTATTAATGATTACATGCCCTGTAGTTTTCATTTTGGAAAGGAAATGAAAAACAAGTACACGCCGTGTATTAATAATTACACGCCGTGTATTTTTATGAAAAACAAGTACACACCATTTATTAATTATTACATTCTGTGTATATTTTCCAGTGGAGATTTTGAGGAGATTATATTGTTTTATTAAATGATATTTATTATAATCAGCGTGGGTTCATGTCAAGGAATTAATTATTCTACATGGGGTTTTAAAAGAGTTATTGAAATAAATAAAACGTGTAACACGTTTATTTATTTTCATAACATTACAAACTCAATCCCGATTATAAATATCCTCACAACCCCAAATTCTTTTTGATAAGAATCATTTTGAAAAACAAATCTAGTGAATTATCTCAAGGCTGAAATAATTCCTTCCTATAAGAACACTCTCAAGACTGATAGAGAGATCCTCCTCCATCGGATCAACATGATCTAAGGCGGAAAACTCAAGCAATGGTTCCTCCATGCTAGTACCCGAAGACTCCTTTGACAACGTCCAGAGATACATGGTGCACGTGTGGATCACTGGTAGAGGAAGTCTACACTTGTCTTCTACAACGCAACGACGAATCATATCGGAATATGATCAGAAATATCAATGAAGAAAGAACGCAATAAAAGGTACTTCTTGTCAATTAATTAAATTAGTTACAATCAACATGTGACGATCCTCCTTTGTGCTTTCAGTACTATTCTTATTCTTTGTCTATTTATGTGATTCGATCCATGGATTTTGGCATTTATCGTCGTATTGATCTCAGATAGATCATTGCTAATTGAAAAAGGTAATGTGGACACATCCACCCACGAGCTTCTGATGTGCCCGGAACCTTCACCTTAGACTCTAAATCATCCACTAAGTCCTTTTGATCTATATAAACTATAGCTCAAATCTACCATATACTATCTTTAAAAACAGTTATAAAAATATGGAGGGGTATTAACTTGGGAGTATATACGAGGATCATCCTATTAAAAATATCAACTTCATTATGTAATATATATGATAAATTCTTCCAAAGTGATATCAACCAAGTAAAACATATATACAAATAAAAATATAATAAGAATTAGAAATATAATCATTGAACTCCATATTACACATCAATACAATAATTTTTATAATTCCCTATAACACGCTCAATAATTTTCACAAACATGATTCCAAACCAATTACCAATCCAACGAATGATTTTAATTCCACAAAAATGATTAAATAAATTTTAACATCATCATCTCCATAAACATCATTAAAATTACAATTAATAAAAAGGGTTGGAAACATCAAAACGGTAGTGATCCAATAGAAGAATCTATCCCTTTTTCATTAGAACACAATAATGAAATGAAATAAACAATATTAATACCATATATTCACACCAAAATCAAACTTATACACTACACAAAACATATCACAACATCTCAAACATATTCATAATTTCACCACCACATATCGAACCATCACATAACCACATCACACAACCAAATATCCACTTTTCCATACCACAAATAAATAGATTAACATCCATAATAAAGGCATGAACCTCTTTACATCATCCTTCCATGTATTCCCACACTCATATCTATATATTCACACCCTCCTCGTCATATTAGGGTATCAAGAACATGTAAGATATTAACCTCATTCCTTTCCACTACAATGTAACATCCCATGTAAATAATGAATAATACATATTCATAATTATTAATATTTGTGAATTAAATATTATTTTTAATTAAAGGGGATTCTATGTTCGATGGCGTACCCGAATACGAACAATGGGTTTCTTTGAAATCTTACATTGCACACAAGGCTGAGTCATACTAAAATAAAAAGTTAATATTATTATTTTAAATGGTATTTAATGCCTAGCCATTGTAATGGTGAAAATGAATATAACTAACTACAATATGATTATTATTTTTTGTTAAATGTTTTTACATTTATCCAATAAATGTTAGAGGCTAAAAATGTGAATGAATCTAATTTTAAGCATAATTTACATTAAAAGGTTGATTTACCGCCTTTTAATAGAGAAACCTATTTAAATATATATTTGGTCACTTTTATATGTCTTATTTTACAAAATAAAATTATTTTTTAAGAATAGAGAAATCAAAATTTACTTTGGGTAAATTTTTGGTATTTTTCTAATTAAATTCAATTTTTAATGAAAAGTGAAAAATACTGAATTTTAATTTAAAACTACCTTTTAATATTATTTATTTATATGGTTATATTATATTTTTAGTTGGTTTTAAAGTTTAATTAAATTATATTTTTATAATTTAATCATATTTTGGTCATTGGAATTAATTTCACTTTGAAATTCAATATAAACATGTTTCAATCTTTTGATAGTTAATATTTCTTAAAAACACGCTTTTTGTTTTGACCACGGTAATTAATTTTAAATTAATTGAACCATATTATATGTTTTAAATTTTTTAAAATAGAAATAATTTTTGAATTCGGAATATCAAATATATCTTAGGCTAAAGTTTTGGTTTTTTTTCTGAAAAACATCAATTTCTCATGAATAGTGAAATCACTAAGTAGTAGTTAAAAACTGACTTTTTCAATTAAATAAAATCTCACCACTTTTGTGAATTGAATTTAAAAAATTCAACACACAAGGTTGTTATTTTTAAGTAAAATTTTGTTTAATAAGGTGAAAATAATTTTTGGGAAATAGCAACTTTGGACTTTTATTTTCTGCGGTTAAAGGTAAATAGGGTAATTTAATGTAAAAAGAATATCATAATAATAAAACAATTATCTTAAAACTTGTCCTAACCTAATTTTATGAGTCATGGAAGACAATGGTCTTCCTTGGGTCTATTTTAAGACCCCTTGGAGCCACATAAAAGTGATAATGACACTTTATTATAATTAACTTAAAGGAAAAAATGACATAAACAAATATCTTTTAGTAAATTAATTTTTACATATGGTTATATAAGTTATCTTTTCAACTATAATTATATTTTGAAATATAAAAATATTTCCTTTTTCATGGTATTTTTTTATAATATTTATACATCAAATAAATAAAATTATCTATGACAGAATAATGATGCAGTGTTTACCTCATTAATAAATGATTTAAATAAAAAATATTATAAAGATTAAAAAATATCCAAAACCAATCTAATTCTTATCAGATGATTTTATAACTACCATGAGTTATCTTATCTTATAATTTAATTAGTTTTGGACCATTATAAACCGAAAATCATTATATACTAAAATAATACTTTCACACTTTTCTAAAGATCCCCTCCCCCCCTTATAAAAATCCCTCGCCTCTAACCCATTCCTCACACTTCACTTTCCCATTTTATTGTCCAAAACCTACCCAAATAAGTTATAAAGATTCCTCTCTTCCACCTAGAAGCCTTAACATAGGCAAAAGGCACTTCAAGAAGTCTTTTTGGTTCAAACCAAAGGGAGTTACCCGATTTAATGGCAACGTCTTCTCTTAAGTTCTTTTTTAATTTTCCTTATCCATCCAAATAAACTCTTTTTATTATTTTATTTTATAAAAACACTATTATACTAAATATAATAGGTTTTTTATGATTATTATTGTAAATACACTTACACAAACCTCCATCTAACGAGTAAAAAACATATTGTTACTGTGGACGGAAAACTATTGTGTCACGAAACAATGATTGTTCAAATATCTCCAACCGCCTCTCATGGTGGCCATTATAATGGCAATGTATTTATATATGTTATATATTATGTTTATTTTTTCTTAATTATTCTGTATTTTCCATTTATATTATACCTTTATGGTTTCTATTATGGGTAAACGCGATAATTTCATTTGAGGAAGTGAGGACTACCACCCCCTCAAAGAGGTATGAATCGTTCATGCCATACATGGAATGTATAAAGGATAGAGTTACTAAGATTATATATATAATATTATACTATAATTATAACATACATGTATATCATTATGTTTTCATTCCATTAAATATGAAATAGATATGAAAGTAGCATTCATGTGTACGTACGACTTACCGTCTCCATGAACGTTGCATTTCATTTATTACCGCAAAATGTTATATACTATTATAAATACATTTATATACTGGATATATATGATATATATGATATCTAAATCATTAATATCATCTTGGATATAATAAAAGTTTTAATACTTGAAGAATATGTAATTATAAGAAGTCCATCTTTGACTCAAGTACCAAATATCGACAAAACGACGATTATTAACTTAAATGATTACATAAGGTTTATAAAATGGTAATAAGTTATTTAAATGAAATGATAATCTTGAAAAAGGTTCTTAATCATGTAGAAATTAATTTTAGTTTACTATTTAGGAGATTAAAGAACGAATAGGTCAAGTCGTACACGAGGTAAGGGACATCATCTCAATTTCCATTCATTGGGGCATATTTAGTTTTATGCCAGACATTCTTTTATACGTTTCATAATCCACTTTGAATTTTACTTTTATTCAAAAAGAATCTTTTTCTATGAGAAATTTTACTAAATAGAAAGAAATGTTTCTTTTATCATAAGTAGTGACAACAATCTTTTCTCCTACAACGAGTATTATTTGATCTTTTTTATTCCTTAACAAGCTGTAATGTTTTTAAAATAAAATTAAACATGATATACTCTGTTATGTATTTTGGTATTCAAAATGGTTTTGAAAATGGATTTTTTATGTCAATATATTTAAATGATATAATGTGATTCAAATTTTGAAATGTTATGTTTCCTTTATATTTATTTTATATGTTTTGAATATGTTGTGGTTCTTGGGAATTGTTACGTATACGGGTTGTTCCGTGATAAACTTATGGTGGGTGAGCCTGATATAGATCTCCAATGCATTGGGTAACATGACAGAGGTAACCGTGAATGTTTATCCTAAGAGATTTAGGTAATATACTATGATCGGTATTCCAAATGTGACTCCCTATGTAGCTGTGAAAGCTACAACATAAGTATGCTATGGATTCCATAAGTTAGCTTTATGATTTGTGTTTACTATGTAAATATTATGATTTCATGAGGTTTTTTAAAGAGATTATGTTATGTATGTATTGATTAACTAATGATTTTTCTTTGTTTTATAACCCTTACTAAGCTTTTTATGCTCATCCCATGTTTCAAATTTTTTTTCACAGGACATAAAGATGAATAGGGTCAAGGATGGGATCAAGGAAAAGCCATGTTGTCTAAAACATGGGACAAGAAATGACTCTTTTCTTTAAAGAGTTTTCATTTTATGAAAAAAATGGAAATTGAGTAGAAGTTTCTACCTTGTAAGTTTTGAGATGTAATAAAATAGTTGTGGCCTAATTCTCTAAAACTCTAAACCTGAAAAGATCATCATGGTGAATGATTCTTTTAATTCATGATTATGTAATATTTGAGACCAATACCTTATAGTTGGTATCAGAGTTTGGTTCATATAACATTAGGATTTAGGGTATTGTTAAATTATTATCTGTAAATTAATTTATGTTAATATTGAAATGATAGCATTTACAGATTACCATGTTGCTTCGCCTAAGATATCTCTGTGTTTAGAATGGTTTTTCGCAAGGGAAGCAGGGCAGCTATGTTTGGATGGCATCTGGAGGAAGACAATCTTCCAAATCAGTAATTTGATATTGTTAGAATTGGAACTGGGAAGTTTGTTTTAGTGGTGGCACAACTAACACAGGCTATAAATGGTGGTGGTCTCCATGCATGAGATCAGCCAGATCAACCACATAGAAACATGTCAGAAGTGGAGCATTTCATGAGGCAACATCCCCCATATTTTGTAGGATCACTTGACCCTGTGCAAGCAGAAGGGTGTATTAAATAACATGAGAATATTTTCGATGTTATGGGGTGTTCAAAACATCAAAAGTTTAGTCTCTTTGTTTACCGTTTTGAAGGTGAAGTTGATCAGTGGTGGTCAGTGGTGAAAAATATTAGGGATAGTGAAAATATTGATTCTCTTGATTGGGATGAATTAAAATGTATGTTTCTTGAGAAATATTTTCATAAGTTTTTTCATCTTATGATTGAAAAAAAGTTCCTGGAATTGAGGTAGTAGAATGAATCAGTGGCTGGTGATGAAGAAAAATTCACCTGACTGTCATGGTATGCTCTAAATTTCAAATGAGATCTTGATAGTAAAATCAATAGTTTTTACTCATGATTAACTCCAATTTATCTAAGGGATTTAGATTCTTTTGAGTTAAAAATTTATGGAAAACTTGTTTGTTGTGTGGAGAAGGTGTAAATGGAGTTTTCTGATGATCATGTGTTCTTTGAAAAACAACTGAATAAGAGGTCGAGGTGGAAGATGAAAGAGAAAAACTCTACAAAAAAGTCTGATGGTAAGAAACCTAAGTTTACAGTTTGATAAAATTGTGGTAAAAATCATGCTGGGGAATGTCTTTTGAATTATGGTAAGTGATACTGATGTGGTAAAATGGGACATATGGCTTGTAATTGCACTGAAAAAGATCAGGGTAATGGTAAAACAAAATCTGATTTATTGTCTATAAATTATTTTAACTGTAATGAAATGGGTCATTATGAAAATGAGTGTCCAATGAAGAACTCAATTGAGGGAAAGTAGCCAGACTACAAGCAGAAAGGGGTTGTGATGTCCTTTTCAACTACCTCATCAGATGTTGGGCCATCAAATAATGTAGTATCAGGTACACTGTTTGTTTGTTCAGATTATGCCAATGTGTTGTTTGATTCAGGGTCTACCCATTCATTCATTTCTGAGAAGTTTTCTAGTAAATTGGAAATTCAATCACAAGATATTAATCCTGAAATTATGGTAAAAACACCAAGGATAATGTAGATACAAAAAGAAATTATAATAATTTTCTTTTCCTTGTGTGCGGAAAAAATCTACTTGCAAGCCTTATTGTTTTTCCTCTAGTAGTGTTTGATGTTATTTTGGGCATGGATTGGCTTTCTTTTTATCATGCTAATATTGACAGTAGAGATAAAGGGGTTTCTTTTCATAAATATTTTCATTTTGTGTACAAGAATGAACCCTTAATTTTGATAACATATCAGGAACCTAAGAAACTAGTAAAAGATGGAAATAAATGTTACCTATCACATTTTATTGAGAATAATGGAACTATTCAAATTAATAATGTGCCAGTGGTAAATGAGTACCTTGATGTTTTCCTGATGAGTTGTCTGGTATTATACCTGATTGGGAAGTTGAATTTATTTTTGACTTAGTTCCTGATGCTAATAAAATTTTAAAACCCCCTTATTTAATGGATAAAATTGAAATTTTAGATTTAAATAAGAAATTGAAAGAGTTATTAGATAAAGGTTTTATTCAACCTAGTACGTCACCATGGGGTTCTCCTATATTATTTGTTAAAAGAAAGATGGTTCAATGAGAAATTTCATTGGGTATAGAGCATTGAGTAACATCACTATTAAGAACAAGTATCTTTTTTCTCATATTGATGATTTGTTTGATCATCTCTAGGGAGGTAAGTATTTTTCAAAGATTGACTTGAGGTTAGGGTACCATCAGTTGAATGTAAAGGAATCAATAATTTCAATGATCGTGTTTCATACTAGATATGTTCATTATGAATTAGTAGTTATGCCTTTTGGTTTAACCAATGCACCTACTATATTCGTGGATCTTATGAATAGATATTTTGGTGAGTTCTTAGATAAGTTTGTGGTTGTGTTCATTGATAATATTTTTTTTATTCTAAAATTAAATAGGTGCATTAATTTCATTTAAGGGTTTCCTTTCAAAACATAAAAGAAAGGATACTAATTGAAAAATTCATAAAGTGTGAGTTTTGGTTACATCAAATTTCTTTCCATGGTCACATTGTTTCAAAAAATGGTATAACAGTTTACCCTGCTAAAACAAAAGTTGTTCACGAATAGACGAGACCTAAAAATATAACCAAGATATGCAGTTTTCTTAGTTTGGTAGGTTATTACCAGAGGATCATTGAAAATTTTTCACGATTATCTAGTCCACTGACTAAGTTAACTTGAAAAGGTATTAAGTTCATTTGTACCAAAGAATGTGATGATTGTTTTTAGGAATTGAAAATGAGATTTGTGAATGCTCTAGTTTTGGCACTAACATCTTGAAATGGTGAGTTTTTTATTTATAGAGAATCTTCGTTGAAAGGACTTGGTCGCGTCCTTATGTAGAATGATCAGGTAATTGCTTATGCTTCATGTCAGTTGAAACATCATGAGTTAAATTACCCTACACATGATTTGGAATTAGATGTTGTTGTTTTTTCTTTAAAAATTTTGGAGGATTTATTTATATGGAGTAAAATGTGAAATATATACTGAACACAAAAGTTTTAAGTATATATTCACTCATAAATAATTGAACATGAGACAGAGCAGATGGTTGAAATTAATCAGGGATTAAGATTTCATGATCCATTACTATTCGGGAAAATAAAAAAATGTGGAAAATGATTTGATTTGAAAAAGTAATTCATCATTAACCATGATACGTTTGGAATGAGATCCTTGGGTTTTTTATTTGATGAACTTTGGGATAGAATTTATTGGTGCAGGAAATACTTCTGTTTTATTTCAGGTGTCAGTGAGATCATCTATATCATATAGAATTATGCACGCACAGAAGGAAGACAATGAGTTGCAGAAAAAAGGTAGAGTTGGGTTATAAGGCTAAGTTACATGATTTTAACATTGATAATGATTTTATTTTGAGATTTGAGAAGATATTATGCATGCATTGTGATTCACATTTGAAGAATGAGTTGTTATGTGAAGCTCATAGTTCTCTGTTTTCAGTTCATCCTGACTTTACTATGATGTGAAGAGATCTTCAGGAGTATTACTAGAGGGATATAATGAAAAAAGATATTACTGACTTTACTGTGAGGTGTTTGACATGTTAGTAGGTTAAAGTAGAGTGGAAGTTACCAAAAAGGATTCTTCAATATTTTCCAGTGGAAGAGTGGAAATGGGAAAATATAACCATGGAATTTGTTGTGGGATCACCAAAGACATCTCGAGGTAATAATGTAATCTGGTTTATTGTTTATCGATTGACTAAATCTACTCATTTCCTTTCTATATGAGATACTTTGTCTCTAGATAAACTTTCTCTATTGAATGTTAAATAGATAGTTAGGTTGCATGAAGTTACCCTCTCCATTGTATCTGATTGTGATCCCAAGTTTACTTCTATCTTTTGGAAAGGCCTTCAGATATCAATGGGTACTGAATTAAATTTTAGTACATACTTTCATCCTTAATCAAATGGGAAGTCAGAACAAAAAATTCAAACCTGGGAGGATATGCTACATTCTTTTTCACTAGATTACTAGGGAAGTTGGGACTAACATATTTCATTGGTTGAATTTTATTATAATAACAGTTTTCATTCTAGTATACAGATAGCTCCATTTGAGGCATTATATGGGAATTAGAGTTGAACTCCAGCTTTTTTGGGATGAATTAGGTGAAATGAAGATTATGTGACCATAATTGGTAGAAGATATGGTAGAAAAAGTTTAGTTGATTCAGAAGCACATGAGAACAGCTCAGAGAAGGCAGAAATTTTATGCAGATAACCGGGGGAAGAATCTTTCTTTTGACGTTGGTGATCATGTCTTTCTCAATGTTTCTCCATGGAAGAGTTTGATGTGTTTTGGTAAGAAGGGAAAGTTGAGTCCGAGGATTATTAGACATTATGAAATCCAAGAGAATGTTGGATCTGTTGCGTACAAGGTGGATTTACCTCCAAGATTGTCTCAGGTACACAATATTTTTCATGTTTCAATGTTGATAAATTATATGCCAGATCCATTTTAAGTTTTAAGTCTAGAGGTAGTTCAGTTGGAAGAGAATCTCTCTAATGAAAAAAAAACAAGTCCAGATTCTTGACTGAAAAGAGAAAGTGTTGCAGAATAAGGTAATTCACCAGGTATAAGTTTTGTGGAAAAACCATATTGTTGAAGAGGTAATGTGTGAATCTAAAAATGCTATAAGGGATAAATACCCCCCACTTATTTGATAAGTGAATAAAAATTTCAAGGATGCAATTTCCAAAAGGGGGAAGGATGAAACATCCCATTTAAATAAAGAATAATACATTTTCAAAATTATTAATATTTTTCAATTATTTATTAATTTTAATTTAAAGGGGTTTCTATTTTTTATGGCGTACCCAAATATGCAATAACAATTTTCTTTGAAATCTTACATTGAACACAAGGCTGAGTCATACTAAAATAATAATAATATAATATTATTATTTTAAATGGTATTTAACACCTAGTCGTTGTAATGGTGGGTATGAACAGAACTAACTACAATATGATTATACATGTTTTTTAAATGTTTTAACATTTATCTAATAAAAGTTTGAGGCTAAAAATTTGAATGAATCTAATTTTAAGCATAATTTATTTTAAAAGGTTGATATACAACTTTTTTTATGGAGAAACCTCTTTAAATATAGTTTGGTCACTTTTATATACCCTATTTGAAAAAATTAAATTATTCTTTAGAATTGGGACATCAAAATTTACTTTGAGTAAATTTTTGGTATTTTTCTGATAAAATTAAATTTTTAATTAAAAGTGAAAAATACTGTATTTTAATTCAAAAATACCTTTTAATATAATTTATTTATATGGTTATATTATCTTTTTAATTGGTTATAATGTTTAATTAGATTATATTTTTACCATTAAATCCAATTTTGGTCCATGGAATTCATTTCACTTTGAAATTGGACATAAACAAGTGTCACTCTTTTGATAGTTAATATTTCTTAAAAACATGCTTTTTTTGACAACGGGAATTAATTTTAAATTAATTAATCCAACTTCTATGTTTTGAATTTCATAAAATAGACATCATTTTTTAATTCAGAATATCAAATATATCTTAGGTTGAATGTTTGGTATTTTTCTAAAAAAACTTCAATTTTGATGAATAGTGAAACCACTAAGTAGTAGTTAAAAACTGAATTTTTCATTTAAATAAAATTTTACCACTTCTATGAATTGAATTTTGAAAATATTACACATATGGTTGTGATTGTTAAGTAAAATTTGGTTCAATAATATAAAAAAAAATTTTGGTGAATAATATCTTTTGACTTTTATTTATCGCGGTTAAAGGTAAATAGGGTAATTAAATGTAAAAAGAATATCATAATAATACAAAATTACCTTAAAACTTTTCCTAAACTTATTTTATGAGTCATTTCTGAACATGGGCATCCTTGGGTCTATTTTGGGACCCCATGGAGACACTTAAGAGTGATAATAATAGTTTATTTTAATTAACTTAAAGTAAAGGCCGAAATGACCTAAACATATATCTTTTAGTAAATTAATTCCTACATAGGGTTATATAAGTTATAATTTAGACTATAAATATTATATGGAAATATAAAATAATTTCCTACATAATGGTATTTTTTTTATAATTTTTATACATCAAATATATAAAATTATTTATGACACAATAATGATGGAGTGTTTAAGTCATTAATAAATGATTTAAATAAATAATATTATAATGATTAAAAAAATATCCACAACCCTCCAATTATTATTGGAAGATTTTATTTAGACCAAGAGTCGTCTTATATTTTACTGTAATTAGTTTTGGACCATTATAAACCAAAAATCATTATATAATAAAATAATATTTTCACACTTTACTAAAGAGCCCCACCTTCCTCTTATAAAAATCTCTCAACTCTAACCCATTACTCACTCTTATCAAGCCCCTTGTATCTTCCAAAACTTTCCCAAATAATCTCTCTAGATCTATATCTTCCACCTAGAAGCCTTGACTTAGGCATAAGGCACTTTAATAAGTCTTTTTGGTTCAAACCAAAGGGACTTACCCGAATTAAAGGTAATGTCTTCTCTTAAGTTCTTTTATTTTATTTTCCTTCTCCAACAACCTAAATTATTTTTATTCTTTTCATTTATAACAAAAAAAATTATCCTCAACATACTAGTTTGTTGTTATGTGAAGGATTCAAACTACACTTATACACACCTCTATCTAATGGGTAAAGAACATACTGTTTCTGTGGACGGCGAACTACAACCTCACGAAATGATGATTGTTCAAATATCTCCAACCGCCTCTCATAGTTTCCATTATGATGGAACTATAATTATATATGATATATATTATGTTTATTTTTTCTTTATGCTTTTGAATTTTTTTTTTATATCATGCCTTTTTGGTTTACATTTTTGGGAAACACAATAATTTTATATGAGGAAGTGCGGACTACCGCCCCCTCAAGGTGATATGAATCGTTCATTCCATATGTGTAATGTATAGATGATGGGGTTAATAAGATTATATATATGATATTATACTGGAATTTTAATATACCTATTTACCATTCTGTTTCCATTCCATTAAATATGAAATAGAAATGAAAGTAGCGTACATGCGTACGTACGACTTACAGTCTCCATGAACGGTGCATTTCATTTAATACCTATAAATGTTATGTACTATTATAAATATATGTATATACTAGATATACTAGATATATATGATATCTAAACCCTAAATATCATTCTTTTATAATGAAATTTTGACCACATGAACAACTTGTAATAACAAGTAAATTATTTACTCAAGTACCAAATATCAACAAAACAACCATTATTAACTTAAATGATTAAAAAATGTTTATAACATGGTAATAAGTGATTTAAAAAGAATAATAAACTTGAAAAAGTATCCTAATAAAGTATACATTAACATTACTTTATTATTCAGGAGATTAAAGAATGAATAGGTCATGTTAGACACGAGGTAAGGGACTTCGTCTCAATCTCCTTTTTTTGAGACATATTTAGTTTTATACTAGACATTCTTTTATACATTCTATAAATTTCTTTGAATTTTATTTTTATTTAAAAAACCTTTTTCTATAAGAAGTTTTACTAAATGACCAAAAAATGTTTCTTTTAGCGTAAGCGGTGACAATGACATTTTCTGCCACCATGAGTATTATTTGATATTTTGGATTCCTTAACAAGACGTAATGTTTTTAAAAGGAAAATAAATACCATATAATCTATTATGTATTTTGGTATTGAAAATGGTTTTGATAATGGATTTTTTATGTCAATATACTTAAATGATATATTGTGATTAAAATGTGGAAATGTTATCTTTCCTTTATATTTGTTTCATTTGTTATGAATATGTTATTTTTCTTTGGAATTGTTATGTATACGGGTTGTTATGTGATAAACCTATGTCAGGTGAGCCCGAGATAGCTCTCTAATGCATAGGGTAACATGACAGAGGTAAACATGAGTGTTTCTCCTAAGATATTTAGGGTATATACTGTGATGGGTATTCCAAATGTAAATCCTTATATAGCTTTGAAAGATACAAAATAAGTATGTTATAGATACCACAAGTTACCTTTATGATTTTTGTTTACAATGTAAATATTATGATTTCATGATGTATGTGAATTAGATTATGTTATGTACGTATTGATGAAATAATGTTTTCTTTCTTTGTTTTATAACCCTTACTGAGATTTTTATGCTCATCCCAAGTTTTGAAATGTTTTTTATAGGACTTAAATATGAATAATGTCAAGGATGGGATCAAGGAAAAGTCATGATGTCTAAAACTTGGGACTAGACTTGACTCTTTTATTCAAGAGTTTTTATTTTATGAAAAAATGGAAACAGAGTATAAGTGTATGCCTTGTAATTTTTGAGATGTAATGAAATATTTAGGGCCAAATTTTCTAAAACCCTAAACCAGAAAAGATCCTCAATGTCAATTATTCATTTAATTCTAGATTATATAATGTTTAAGGTCGTGTCCTTATATAAAATGGCAGGCCACCACTATATAATCATTTATCATTCATGAAATCGTGTTTTCTGGTAGTTAAATATACCAAAGTATAATTCCATTACAATATGTATATATTTACCTACAGGGATCCATAATATCTCATGCATCATAATCATCAACCATTACATCCCATTAAATTCCCATACTATCATCCTTTAACAAATCATATCCCCAAAACTAATTTTATAAATTCAAAAATTAATCGTAAAACCACAAACTAAAACACTAATTTCAACAATTCATCAATATAACTAAAAAAACATAAATATTAGGGAAAAAGGAAGCCACAAAAATAGTAGTTTTTTATTTTCAATATTGTTTCCAATCCAAAAAATGACAATTTATTATCCCCATTTTTTCATGTTTCCATCAATTTACCCACATTTAATATCAAATCATTCATCAACATACTTCTTGTTTTATTATATTTATTCATCATTAATAAAATTTATTATAGTCTTGAAAATTTAATATCAATCACCTATTTCCATAATTATAGTATAGATTTAACAAGATATCAATAATTTTGTTAATAGTATTTTCATTTTGTTCCAACTATCTTTTTTACCCATCATTTAACATTTAACACCATCCCATTCCCATCACTACTAAACACCGCAAACAATGCCCTTATTCCTTATTCCACCAGCCACAATACTTCCCTACAGCAACCATCTAAACTATAATAACAAAATAAATAATATTTCTAACCCAACATGAAACCCATGAAATAATATCTAATTAACTTATCATGTTTATTAATAAAAACATATAATTTTTTATCCCCATTCCAAATATCTTCTTTCGCTCAAAAATCTTTTTTCCAAAATTTATGAGGAAAAATAAAAAACAACATATAAACACCCCTTTCCAACCATATTAAATCAGACCAACCCTGATCACCCTAAATCATATATGTATTAGAAATTATTAAATACCACATAAATCATAAAAAACCAATAAAATTAATATCTCCTCAAATTTTAGATTTTAGTAATCCCCTTTTCATTACACATAATGTCACTAGTATTTGGAATTGGTAGTTTGGGTCAGATGTCAGATCTACTAGGTTATTCTAGACATATTCAATGTTATAGGGTGTTGATATATTTTTAGGATTGTGTCTTGGGAGTTATAATAGGCTTATGAATGTTTTTTTAGTTTATTGTTTGATGTATGTTTTGAAGAATTTTACTGGTATTGGAATTAGCTGTAGGTGTTTTGGATGAATATGGGTATATTTTTTGTTGCATCAATTCTATAAAAAATATGTTACTTTCATAAATAAGGGTAGTTATATATAATAGTATCCTTATAACAATGCTTCTCTTTATTACACACTTAAACATGATGTATAACATAAATGTACACTTAAGACAGCTCCACTGAATGAGAGGTCCAGTGTCTTAGGAAATTAACAACATTACATAACAATGTAGAAAATAAAATACAATATCTTTATTAAAACATATTTATATGACAACAAAATTTCTTTATTCTTCTCATTGCATGGGATAACCTTAGGACATCCATAAGAAAAGGGTGAGCTATAAAGCCCAATAATGGAGTAAAAAAGGAAAAACATGATGAATATAAGAAATATTTGGAAATAGGTATATCAATGGAGCATAAGAGAAACATGAAAATAAAGGCATGATATTGAATTACTATAATAATTTGGAGATGTGGAAACAATATTTAACATGATATTAGCATGAGCAAAGGATCATTGCATGTGGAGCACGAGTAAACCCTTATTAAACAGAAATTATCATGGGTAATCCATAATTTTATTTGAATTATCATGATTAAACCCTCATTACACATGGCATGTCATGATACTATTCTTTTTCCAATGCATTGGAGCACTCTTAGGGTTCACCCTTCTTAATAATTTCACTTCATGTATAAGTGTGCCACATAGATCATACAACATGGATTAATAAAACATTATAATTCATTCCAATAATAAGAGACATAGAATACATAAATGTATGTCCTCAATCCACAAGTATATGTTCATAAAGGTGAATACCCTTCATTGTGTAATGGGTATGGTATTCACTTACATGATGATTTTTCATTGAAAATTTTGTTGTATCTTCAGTAGTATAATGACGTCAACAAGAATTCATAAAATGGGTTTATGAGAGATAATGGTGCCTATCATAATTTATATATGACGTATAATGTAATTTGGAAGTGGAAAATAATATCCCAACATATGTAATGGAATTTTGATGCCTAATATTAAATAATTTCTTAAATGTAAATGAGGAGAGAGAAATCCCTTATGGAATTTCGGCTTGGTAATAGGTGTACATGGTAGCCATTAATTAGAGAGAAAGGGGTCTCTAATCATTAAAACATAAGTAGGTATGTAGACAGGAGGTTAAAAATCATATCTCCAAATTTTTTGTTGAAAAGAAAAGGGCATAGAAACATAAGGAAACATAGACATAAATAAGAAAGGAAGGAAAGTGGGGATCCCTTACATAGAAGTGTGTGAGTTCAAGAGCTTGAGGATGGGATTCGTGATAGCTTAGGGAACCGTGCGAAAATTCTAGAGATGGGGGTGCAGAGTGGGGACATGATCAAAGGGTTTTGAGTGAAGAGAAGTGGGAGGTTGATTTGGTTTATTTAGGAATGTATAGGAAATTATTTATTATTTAGGTTTTGGACACAACACATTAAACTACTCAAAAAAAATCCATCCCATGGTTTTTTCCCATGGTTTTTATCAAAGGGGAGTGGAAAAAAATATTTTAAAATACCAATGTCTGAACCTATTAAAATATTTGGATTTCTTATGTGGTGGTGAGTCACACACTTAAGGAAATCATTTTAAAACTTTAAAATATTTTATAAGTTTAAGAGGATCCACTAAGGCACCATAAAATTAATCAAAAAAATCTAAATAAAACTATTTTAATGTTAAAATATATATTGGAGAAAAATAAATTTTATAATATTTTTTATCATCACTATTCGATCATTATGATGTCATAAAACACATTATATATTTAAACGGTATATAATGTTTACCCAAAACTTCAATTGTATCAGAATATTATGAAAAATTCACTGTTAGATAATTTCGAAGTTCTAAATTCAAAAATTATATTCATTTTATGTAAATAATTTTATAAATATGTGATTTTTTACTTTTAAAATAAAAATAGACATTTATCGAAAATTCATGGGGTTTGACAAAAAAATATTTTAAACCATAATAAAAATTACAATTGTATTCATAAAAAATTATATGATCATTTATATTTAATAAAAAGTAATTAAGTAATAATATTTTATTAACATACTATTTAATTCAAAAATCCATTTATTGATAAAAATATATTTCTTAATTTAATATTAACTAAAAATACTATTCTTTCTTTAAAAACCATTTACAAAGTAACGATTAATGTATATTCTATATACAAAAAAAATAAATCACTTAATCGTAGTGCTAGGGTCTTGTAACATAACCACTTATAACACCCACATAAGACCCAAGTGTTTGGTGTGTGATGGTGAAGGACTCTTAGGGTGGCTCGAATAACATCGCTCGTATGGTAATCTATATTAACATCCACTTCTCCTATAAGCGATTCCATTCAAGCTTAACATATTGAAGCTCGACGTAGGCTTTTTCAAAAGAGAATCCCAATGACAGTACCTCCTTTCTGAGTTCTATCAAATGGGCTTCGTATCAAGAAATTCTGGTGGATGAGGCCATCTCTTCCTTTTTGTGAGTAAATTGAATTTTCTAAAGCCCAATTTTTATATTAATCATGTGATCACTATTGAAAGTCTATATTAGAAATAGTAATAATTCATAACTTTATTTTAAAATCCAAAAAACAAAAAACCAGTGAAGATCATATGTTTTATATAACCACATCACATAATAAGAAATTTAATTAGATCAAGTGTAATTTTCATTAATAAAAGTTTAGGTCATTAAAATCACACCCTTTAAGAAATTTCACCCTCAAAATTTCCTTTCCCCACACGAAAACAAATGACGGTAACTCTACTTCATCACTTCCTCTGATTCCCACGTTTCTTCGTCAATCTTATGATTTCCCCATAACACCTTGACAAGGGGAATTGTTTTATTTCATAGAAAATTTTTTGCCAATGATTTAATATCTTCACCAACTTCTCTTCATAGAATAGTTCATTCTCTAATGGTACCACCTGTAGATTGAATACATTTGATGGGCCAGGTATGTACATCTTCATGAGTGATACATGGAATACATCATGTACTTTAGAAAAGTTCAATGAGAGTGCTAGTCAACAGGACACTGCTCCAATGCGATCAACGATCTCAAAACGGCCGACGTACCTTGGACTAAGATTTACCTTCTTCCAAAATTTCATAACTCTCTACCATAATGATATAAATAGGAATACCATGTCTCCAACATCATACTCTATGTCTCATATACGATTCTCTATATAGATTTTTTTCGACTCTGAGTAGCTTTAATGTGCTTTTGGATGGTATGAACAATCTCCACCATTTCTTCTACCATTTCTCGACCAAGGAGTTTTCTCTCCCCAACATCATCCCAACTTGCCGGTGTTATGCACCTCTTCCCATAAAGGGCTTTATAAATATCCTTTTGGATTCTTGAGTGGAAGTTATTATTGTAAGAAAACTCAACCAGAGGAATATTTTGATCCCATACTCTTTGATTTCCATTAAGCATTCTCTCAACATGTCCTCTAGTGTTTGGATAGTACATTCGTATTGGCCATCAGTTTGAGGAAGATAAGTCATACTGAATTTTATCTCAGTATTAAGATAATTTTTGAGACTCTTCTATAACATAGGAATAAATCATGGATCTCGATCCGATACAATTGATTGTTGAACTCCATGAAGCTTTACCACTTATCTAGTGTATATTTGTGCTAGTTAATCCAATGAGAAAACCTATTTAATTTCAATATAGTGTGAAGTCTTTGTAAGACAATCCAAAAAAATCCATATAGAATTGTTTCCTTTGGATTTCTTCGGATATTTGGTGATAATGTCTGTGGTGATGATCTCTCATTTCCATGTTGGTATGGGTAATGGTTGCATCACCCCCTTATATTTTTTCCTCTCAACCTTCACTTGCTGACATTCCAGGAGATTTTATTTATACTCAGTGATCTTCTTCTTCATGTTATCCCACAAATAATTATTTTGATGATCTTGATAAATCTTTGTGTATCATGGGTGAATGGATAATTTCAAACTATGGGAATCATCCAAAAGTTCATTATTTAACTCCAGATTTTATGGAACACATATTCTGGTCCCAAATCTCCCAATTCCATCTCCATTAACATTAAACTCAGAGGATTAACCATTTCTGATAGTTTCCACATTCTTCTAAATTCCCACATCATCCATTTCAGAATACTTTAACCTTTCCAAAAGAGGCTTTTGAGAAATCATTTGCGAAAGGATTGATGATGTTACGTGATTTATGATTCCCTTGTCAATATTCATCAAATATAATAATATTGGATCCTTTTAAATTCTCATAAATGAAAGAGTTGATGGATATTTTCTTCTTAGAGAATCTACCACCTTGTTCACTTTACCCATTTGGTAATAAATTGAGCAGTCATAGACTTTGATCAGCTCTATCCATCTTCGTTGGTGTATATTCAACTTTTTCTGTGTGAATATATACATTAGGCTTTTGTGATCCGTATATATTACACACATCTTCCCAAAAAGGTAATATTGCCAAATTTTAAAATTGAATACTTCTACAGCCAACTCCAGAACATGTGTTTGATATTTTTTCTCAAGAACATTCAATTTCCTTGAATCCTAAGTAATTACTACATCATTTTTCATCAACACATATCCCATGAACTTCTTTAAATCATCAATAAATACCACAAGAAGTTCTCTAATTGTGGGCAGTGTGAGCATGGGTTTAGTGATAAAACTTCTTTTTTATCTTCTTGAATTTCTCTTCGCATTTATCACTCCAAGAAAACTTGAATCACTTCTACATTATCTTGGTATGAGGGTTGGACAATTGTGACAAATTTCTCAAAAATCAGCGATAATATCTGGATAACCCTAGGAAGCTACGGATATATGTCTCTGATGTTGGCCTCTATCATCCCTCAATTGCATTTGTCATGGATGATCCACATATATCTCATTGCTTGTGATGATATTACCCAAGAATTAGACTTCCTTCAACCATAAATCAAACTTTTTACTTTTCATATAGCTTCTCCTCTCGCAAGGTCTCTAGTAGAGTTCATAGATTCTCCTCCTGCTCCTCCATGGTTTTGGAGTATATTAGAATATCTTCTATAAAGACTACCATAAATTTGCTAAGGTAATCTCAAAAGACACAATTCATTAATTCCATGATTATTTTAATATCATTAGTGGGTCCAACAGGCATTACTATGAATTTATAGTGCTCGTACCTTGTATGAAAAGAAGTCATGTTGATATCCTCCTTCTTCTCCATTACTTATTAATATCACGACGGAAAATCCACATAGGAGAAGTATTGTTCTCCATGTAGATGATAAAAAATAAATCAATTTAAGGAGAGTATACTTTTTACTTATCATGATTTTGTTGAGCTAATGATAATCAATGGAAATGTGCATTGACTTATCCTTATTCTTAATGAAGAGGACCAGTGAACCCCATGGTGAAGCACCTGGGCGTATAAACTCTTTATAAAAATTATCCTTTAGTTATATCTTTAACTCCTAAATCTCTAAAATATACATTCTATACAGAGTATTAGATATTGTAAAATCTCCTGGTATAAGATCAATCGATAAATCAATATATCTTCTTGGAAGAAGACTAGGAAATTCCTCAATAAACACTTCTGAAAATTCCCTCACAATAGGAATGTGATCAAGGATAGATTCTTCCTCATACTCAATTTTTTGATCAAGATACTCATGCTCACAGGGTAGTAATATCCACACTTTAGATGATGGTGATAAATAAGATTCATCATCCTCCTTGCACTTGTATCGAATCAGGGGTCGATTCACCATATGAAGAGTGATTTCCATCTCATGACAAGCTATGTTAGATCTATATAGGGAAAGAAAATCAATGCCAATAATTTCATGAAATTCTACCAGAGTGAGTATGAAGAGGTTAAATGGGAAGTTAAATCCACAAATTGTTACAGGGGCGGAGTTATATTCACAGGATTCAATTATATCCCCATTTTCCATTCTCACTAACATCTCTACTTCCATGATTTTTGGTGGTGTTGGGATTGTTCTACTAAACATTTGGGATATAAAATAATGCGTAGAACCCAAATCAAAAAGTCCATTCTCTATTCATGAATGAATAACTATCGTACTTATCACCACTTTGTTTTTGGGGTTTGCTTCGGCAGTAGTGATGGAAAAAAACTCGCCCTTTCTTCCTTGTTCGTTATTGGTTGCCTCCGAAAACCCTTGGCTTGGGGACCTGGTTTGCAAACTGTTATGGTTCTTTGAAGTTGATGCAATGAACAATTCCTTGAGGCTATAATGATGTGTTCCTCTCCTCTATCATAGTAATGGGTTTTTCTTGTCAGTACTTAATTGTCAGGTGTCCTTCTCATCCACACATAAAGCATTTCCTCATCACCTTCATGAAATTTTTAGGGTGCCTCTTTCCACCCCCTTGGAATGTGGGGTGCTAGAATTTCAGTGCACCATTAGATTTATCCATCAGACTACTATAATTATTTTCCACTTTTATCTTCTTATCCCCATGATACCCCTGAGATTCTCCAATCTCCATTTCGACTTTGAGGGAACATCTTACAATTTCCTCTTATCTAACGAAGTCATAGATCACTAGTGATTTTCATAGGCTAGGTTTTATCCCAACAATGAAGTGGCCATCCTTGAATATAGGGGATATAACAAAGCCGAAGGTGTATCATGCATGCCATGTAATGTTTTCTTTGTACACTTCGATGGATTTGTCATCATTTTTCTTGAGGTAAAGGATGTCCATTTCCATCTTAAGTCAGTGGGTGTGATGAAAATATTTATCGAAAAACATTTTTCAGATTTCCTTCCATTCCAACACCTTGATATCCCCCACAAGCTTCGTATTTTTAAACAATGTCCACCATTGATCAGATTCAACCTCCATATGATATGCATCCATAAGTAACTTATATTTTTCAAAACATTGAAGGATGGAAAAGGTATTTATAATGGAGTTGATCCATTATTCAGTAATTGAGGGATCAGATGATCCATTAAAAGTAGGAGGACTTTGTATCATGAAGCTCTCGATTGTGACTTGTTCATTCTTGGGGGGGGGAGGGGTGGAAATTCCTCTTGACCCCTTTTTCTATTTAAAAAATGAGTTTACTGGGATGGTATCATGGAAAAGATTGTGATTCCCACTCCTATCGGATTGGTCATATCATTAGAATAGTCATTACATAGATATTCTCATCAATTGTTAGCCTGATTCCTTCTATTATTGGCCATTTGATGGAATAAATAGATTGTTAGGGGAAACACATAAAGGGAAATCCAAATACAAAATGGGATAACTTATAAATTACATTTATTTCCTTACCTTATGAATTTATAGGATTCTAATCTATGTTATCCATGATGTACTTCCCCACATATATTCTTTGGATCATTTTTTTACTCCCTTAAGAATGGTTCATACTAAGATTATGAATTTACCAAATCATATCTCTCAAGAGTGTCATAAAAAAGTGTCAAGCTAGTCTTGTTGTTGTGCCCCAGTTCTCATTCGAGTCAAGATCAAAGCAGTGTTTTCAAGTTTTACCCCAAGATATCTTTTTTCCAGAGCCACCTCTACTTGTTCTTATCCAGATAAGGATTTATTTTCATGGTAAAAAACATACTCTATGCTCACCAAAATTTAGGGATGTTTTTATTAGGATTATTCTTATCCCTAAGGCTTTAATTATGGGTTTCAAATCCTAATCCAAAAAATAACTAAACTCATCTTCTGATACCAACTATAGCAACCCTACTCTTTATTACACACTTAACATGATTTTTTACATAAACGTATACTTAATAAAACTCCAAGGATCGATAGTTTTAGTGTCTTGAGAAATTAGAAACATTACATAACTATATAAAACATAAAAAAAAACATTTTTATTAAAATTTCTTTTACATTACCACAGCATTCATTCATACATAGAATTGTATGGGACACCCTGAGGACATACATACGAAAAGGGTGAGCTATAAAGCCTAGTAAGGGAGTAAAAAATTAATAACATGAAGAATAAAATATATGTTAGGAAATATGAATATCAGTGAGTTATACTAGAAACATGAACATAAAGGCATGATATATCATGATTATCATAACATGGAGATGTGGCAGTAACATTTAACATGATATTATCATGAGCCAAGGCTCATTGCATGTGGAGCATGAGTAAAGACTCATTGTACTTGAATTATCAGGATTAAACACTCATTGAACATGAATTAGAATGAGTAAAACCTCATTTCACATGGAGTATCATGATACTATCCTTTACCCAATTCATTGGAGCACTATCAAGATGCAACCTTCTTAATCATTTCATTTCATGTATAATTGTGTCACATAGATCATACAACATGGATTCATTAAGAATAAAGATTCATAACACAAATATGATATTTGGATACATAAATGTATGTCCTCAATCGAAAAATACATGTACATATAGTTGAATATCCTTGATTGAGTAATGGGCATGGTATTCACTTAAACAATGATTTTGGCGTGGAAATTTTGGTGTAACTTCGACAACATAACGACATCAAATAGAAATATTAAAATGGATTGATGAGATAAGAAGAGGTATGTAATGATTTATACATGAAATAGACAGTAAGGGTGTCATGGTAAATAATATCACAATATATTTAATGGAATTTAGGTTCATAATATAAAATAATTTCTTTAATGTAAATGAGGAGCGAGAAATCTCTAACGGAATTTCGGTATTCTAACGGGTGTACATTGAAGGTATTAATGAGAGATAAAGGGGTATCTAATATTTAAAAAATAAATAGGGATGTATAGTGGATGTGTCAAATTATACCCCAACATTTTTAATTGAAAATAAAATGTCATAACAACATAAGAAAACTTGGACATAAATAAGGAAGGAAGGAAAGTGGGGATCCCTTACTTGGAAGTGCGTAACATATAGAGATTGAGGAGGGATTATTGAGAGATTGGGGGAACCTTGATGAGATTCTAGAGAGAGAATGTAAGTTTAGGGATGTGATTCAAGGGTTTTGAGTGAAGATAAGTGGGAGGATGAGTGTGTTTATATAGGAAAAATAGAGGAAATTCTTTATTATTTTGGTTTTGGACACTACCCATAAAACTAATCAAAAGCATAAAGCATCACATGGTTTCTTCCCATGGTTTTTTCCAAAAGATAGTAGAAAAAATTATTTTATAGGGCTAATTTTCTAACTTTTTAATATATTTGTCGTTCTTATATGGAGGAGATTCAAACATTGAAGAAAATCATTTTAAAATGTTAAAATATTTTATAAGACTTGGAGGGTCCAATAAGGCTCCATAAAAATGATTAAAAAATTATAAAATCCAAATATTTTAAAGGTAAAACATATATTGTCCGAAAATACCTTTTATAGTATTTTAATACATCCCTATTAGGTCATTATTATGTCATAAACACATTATATATTTAAACCATATTTAATTTTTACCCAAAAAATTGATTTTCTCAAAAAATTATGAAACATTATCCGTTAGATAACTTCGACATCCTGAATCCAAAAATGATATTCATTTTTGATAAATAATTTTGTAAATATGTGTATTTTTACTTTTAAAATAAATATTTATAAAAAATTCATGGGTTTTGAAAAAAACAGCTTTCAAACCATAATAAAAATTATAATTGTATTCATAAAAAAATATAAAATCATTTATATATAAAAAAACTAATTTAGTAATAATATTTTATTATAATATTATTTAATTTAAAAATACATTAATTCATAACAATAGATTTCATTATTGAATATTAACTAAAAATACTATTTGTTCTTTAAAAACCCATTTAAAACGTAACGATTAATGTATATTTTTTATTCAAAAAATAAAGAACATAATAATAGTGTTTGGGTATTGTTACATAACCCTTTATAACACCTGTATATGGACTAAGGGTAAGGTGTGTGATGGTGAAAGAGTCTTGGGCTGGCTTGAATAACATCACTCGGGTTGTAATCTCTATTAACTTCCACTTATCATGTACGGAATTCCATTCAAGATTAAAATGTTGAAGCTCAACTTGGGATTGGTTAAGAGTAAAGCCCAGTGACGCTACCTCCTTTCCAAGCTCCAAAAAATGGTCTCCGTATGGAGAAATTCTTCTGGATGAGGCCATCACATCCTTTTTATGATGAAATTGGATTTGTTAAATACTTATATTTATAATAATCATGTGATCACTATTAAACGACTATATTGAAAATGATAACAATTTTTAACGGTATTTTAAATCCAAAAACATAAAACCAAGGAAGTGCATATGTTTTATATAACTACATTACATAATAAGATATTTAATTAGATCAAGAGGAATTTTCATAAATAAAAGTTTGGGTTGTTAAAAGCCTTGAATGTTGTGTAAAATTAAAATCGTGTATATGTATGAGTCAACCTATAATACATAATAGTCATCCTATGAATAATTGGAAAATGGATAATAATGATACATGAAGAAAAACATAACGTTACTTTATTTACATAAGACTATGTATATGGGAAAAAATTAGACATAGTTGCTCAAGGATCTAGGAAATTGGTTGGATGAGGAGCTTTGGGAAATCTTGGTGAGATTTATACAAATAATTAGTCTGGGATCTTAGGGATCTAAGACATCTATAGAGTATTTTAAATAAGATTTCATGTAAAAATGTCATTAATTTTCCTAGGGATATGATGGACAATAAGAAATGAATTACTAGATTTATTCATTACAAATCATATTTTATCAGATCAAGACACCACTAGGGAGGTGGTTGAATATGACTATTTGTATACTCAATGATCTAGTGAAATTATTATATGACCTACAGGTTCTAGTATATTGACCTGAGCGGATGACTTTGAATTATTTTTAGGTGGTGTTCTTTCACTACATCATCCCAAATACATTTAGGGCATATATAACCTATGAGTTAATACACTTGGTGTAAGTAGTGACTATGATTCTGGATTATGCTACAATGTTCACATAATTTTTATGTTTTGGGCTCATATTATCCCAAGATGAGATCTCCAAAATAAAATAATTCAATTATAATTAATGTAATATAATTAAGGTGTAGGTAAACATAATTTGGATGAATTTATATTTTATGGAATTGAATTAGTCACTAATAGTGTAGCACAAACTAGAGGAGAAGAGTATATAAATCCATACAGTGGTGTCAGGTGATATAAGTAGTGGATCTACAAAAACCAAAAGAGATTTTATGAGGAGGCCTATTAGGGTAGTTATATCAATGATTTATTAATTTGAACATATATTGGGACATAAGTTAGTTGTTTTCAATGTGTATATATTGGTAATGTTAGATACCAGTGTGATTTACCACTGATAGACTTTTGAGAAAGTGGTTGGATAAGACATCAAGAGAGGTTTTCTCAGATTACCACACAGTTAGTTGGATGAAACAGATCATGTAAAACATGTAGGACAAATATTGGTTCCAATATCCATTTGTTGGGGTGAAACAAAACCTGTGAGTTGAGGGGGTGGTTGAGATACCAAAATGTCTGGGAAATAGATGATATTATGCGTGACTTCATAAGGATGGAATGAATCAGGAATTTATGATTTGAGTCATTAGTATGTGATCAAGATGAATCTACCAAAGGAGGTTGATGATCAATTGAAAATCATATGTATTATGTGAGTATTATGGTAATTGTATTTATGATAGGCACTAGTGTATGATGTGAAATCTGATATATGGAATGATCATATTTTTGTTAAGATATTTGTTTCATATATAATTCCAAATAATTATGGGATGTGTTAGCATCAGGTAAATTGTGAGGCATCAAGTATTATGTAAGATTAAAGTCACCATAGGTTGTGATGTGATATAGAAGTGTGAATTGGGTATGATATAGAATGATTTCCATCATTAGTTATGAAGTAGTGTGAATGCGAGTATAGGTATGATGTGGGATGATGGTGGTTTTTGTCTGGTATCTATGTGTGAATGGATTATGAGTACAAGATTCAAGATAAAGGATGGGTATTCCACCATAATATTTTTGAGTATATTATTAAACATGACACAAGGTGGGTGATTCCCATGGTGGGGAGTTCCAATGAAGTGACAACCTATTTATATTGGGTATTTGAGGTGATCGGGGTAAAGGGTATGTTTGAAATCATCTTATTTTTGGGGAATGAGGTGAGAGAGATGCTTGGGATTAGATAATTAGTTATTACTGTGTGTGTGTCTGTGTGATGGGATAGATTAGATATTATAAATCATGGGTTTTGAAATTCCTAGGGTATTTTGACATGGTATTTTTGGTCAGATATTAGATATTCCATGTGAATTTGGATCTTTTCAAGGTGTCGAGTAAGTTAGTATGGGGTGAGGATTGAGTCTGGATATATATCCTAGTATTAGGAAAACAATTCAAATATTTTTAGTTTTATTCATTTTTAGAGTATGTCTAATGGTTCTAGAATCAGTTGTGGTATTTGGGGATAAATTGGGTATATTTTTTGAGCTGTATAAATTTTCAATAAAAATGGTAAATTCTTATTTGTGAGGATCGTTATATATAAGAGTACCATATTTCATGTGTAAAATTAAAATCTTTGATAGCTAAGAGTGACCCTCTAATATGTAAGAGTCATCCTATTTATAGTTGGAAAAATTTATAAGTGTGATACATAAGGATAACTCTAGAATCATGCTATATACATAAGTGTAGGTATGTAGCGAAGGGATGATTTGTAAACATAAACACTAGATTTATAAGAGTAACTTATTCTTATGTAAGGGTTACCTTGTGATCTAAAATTTGGCAATGTTCTATGTTCCCTTAGATATGTATGGGTAATTGAAGCACGTTGGGATTTAAAGTTATATATTTTATTATAAAATAAAATGTTTTCAATAGCTTGCATCACATGAAACACTGAACACAAATGAACTATGAATTTTTATATCACCATTAAAATATCTTAATAATATTGGAAGGAAAATATAGTGGTAAATTAATTATCAAATATATGTTAAAAAATAAATGACGTTTTAAATACTAATTCTTTTAAAAATTCAATTGGTATAAATAAATAAAAAATAAAATCAATTTATATTAAAAAATATAGTATCTTAAAAAATAATATTCATGTGATATAATTTTTATTATGTTATGTTTAAACAATATTTGTCATCTAAAGTATTGAAAACATGTACAATAAAAAATTTAACATCAATTTAATTATTATTAAATTGAATGTAATAAAATTATTCTTAGACTATATTGATTTCTTATAATATTTTAATGTGTTATGTTCACTTATATTAATTTTTTTTATAAAATCTAAAAATAGAACCATATAAAATAAATTAAAAAATTAAACACATTTATAAGATTAAATAATGATGTTAATTTCATTTTTATCTATAAAATTAACTTAACACAGTAAATATTAATTACTGAAGTAAAATAATTATTTTTCCAATGCAATAAACCTTTCTAAATATTTTTATTCCAAATTAAATCGATCTATTTTAAAACAATGAATCTAATATTATATAAAAAAATAAACGAAAATTTACACTCATTAAATTTGTGATCAAATTTCATTATGATTATGAACACTTAATTAAAAAGACATTTTTTTATTAAAAAAAAATTTCCAACAAATTTTCTATTCTAATTTGAAAAGTAATTTCCTTAAAGATGGAAATTAAATTAAATTAAATGGAGTAAAAATTTGTATCCATAATGGTGATTTTTTTATAAGGGACATCTTATATTTTTAGTAATAAAATAATTACCTTGGTTAAATTTTAGTGAAGATTAATATGTTTTAAAATGGGTAATCTAATGTGGCTCAAATTTTACAAAATCAACATTACACTTATTCCTTCAATAAAAAAAAATTTGTTTTAAAGACATATCTACATGTCTCACTCACATTTACAAACTCAATTCGCCTAATTTTCACATAATTCCATTCTTACATCTTACCTAACAAAATTTTCCAAATATTTGTCCCTTTTTGACCTATAAAAGGATCCCACTTCCACCCATTTAATGTCAAACTAATTGTTCAAAATTTTCATGAAAATATGCCAAATTTACTTCTCGTATACCCCATTTCCATGTTTGGAAGTGCATGAACTCAAAAAATATTTTTAGGATATTCATTTCTAATGGATTATTTAAGAGAATATCCAAATTCTCAATATAGGAATTACTTACACATTAACTTCCTTTTATATCCTTCTTATCCACCCTCCTAAAAAATTATTTGAAAAATATGTATGTAATTAAATCAGTATAAATAATATTCTGAAACCGTATTTTATTAATGGTATAACAGTTACCCATTCCTCTCTCATTCAATTAAAAAAATGAAAATGTTGTTCTTGTGTCTGTGAGGACTACCGCCTCAGTGAACAACATGTATTATTTTTAATAAAAACCATTAAAGGATGGTTATAGAAATGGGTATATTGAATATATATATAAATATATATTATTTATGTCATGGGTTATATTTTTTTAAATTAAAATTAGCTATTATATATAAAATATTAGCAACAACCGATCAGTGTAAATCTTACCACCTAAAAGAAACATACCAAGTTGAAAAGTTATTTATTTATTAGTAAAAAAATATTTTTCATTTACCTTGTTATTATTACTCTTCCCAATTGTAATTATACAAATTAATAACATATAAATAATTTATGTATACATTTTTGACAAATAAATTATTACAAATGAATCTCATAAAATGTCATACACACACATAGGTTGTAGCTTCGTCTTATTCCTTTAGTTTAACAACCTACAAGTACAATGAAATTAATTTAAATCAATGATGGATTTGGAAACATAATATTGGATATTAATAATAATATAATTTTTTTGGGTTATGGATTTGTAATTTAGACATTTAAATCATTAATTAATACAATACCATTCGTTCATTATAAATTACCTAAATAAACACATTACCGACTTCATCATCCCGAATAACAACTAAAATAATTATGAAATAAAAATACAATATTACAGAAGAATTATCAAACATAAATTTTGGTACCATTTTTTGACTTTTTATTGATGATATTTGGGATAATAAATAATAAGTACACCACTCTTGTAGATACCCAAAGCATGACGTACATGGACATTACATTAATTTTGTGGAATACTTAATACATAACAAAAAGCAGACACACATAGATCATAATAGTTTAGTGTCTTTGGAAACATGGAATATAAACGTCTAATCTTGTTGAAAGATCTTCAAACACTCCCATAATGATCATCCCCTTTTTATTTCCTTACCTAAAACTTTTCTTTATTTCCTAGTGAAAATAAAACATAAAAAGGGTGAGATCAAATGCTCAGTAAGGTCAAACATAAAGAACATAAAACAATCCATAAACATTTGGATGCAAAAACTTGAACATGAAATTTAAACATCAAAATCTTGAGCAAAGACATAAATTGTGGAAGTACGTAAGGAATATATCATAATAGAACATCACCCATGATAAAATATAATGGGAAAAAACATGTAATTGTGCAAACCATTCAGCACATTTTATGATTTCCATAGTATCCAAGGCATTGCTTCCAAGACCATCTTAGTGGACAAAGTCCCTTTCTGAATCAAGTTCACTCCTCGTTTCAGTCCGGTAACACTGAACCGGATTAACTTACCATTCTATCCATGTATATATCATGAGATATAAATCTTTACCCAATGCATTAGAGGGATATATAGGTCCCACACATCTCATAATGAAATCATTTTTACTTGTGCCACAAAATAAACTTAAAACATTCACCATAACCCAATGAATAAAATGGGTTTCATAAACATCATCCCATCATCATATAATCCACATAAAACAAATGGAAATTTCATCATAATAAAAGTGAAACCATGTAAATAATAGATACATTAAACTTTAAACATACACATATGAAATAATTTCATCTTAGATGAAAAAATGGTTTTGATAAAACATTTGAAATGAATTCTTGAGGAAAATATCCTTTCTTATTCAAAATCATTTTCTTTTCACAAAATGTAATGCAATTTTAAAAGAAAAGGAGTTTTTTGAAAATAGTCATGAAATATTTTGGAGGAAGCTTCATCGAAATAAGGTTTTATAAAACGTTAAAAATATTTTCATGCTGTATACGTTAAAAAAACATTTTTCTCGTACTTTTGTCAGAAAAGTCAAAAAAGTACCTTGTAGGGTAAATAAAAGAAGATTCCTTCCATGCCAAGGGGTAAAATTCAAAATGGGTAAAAATGAATTTAAACATACATGAATAAAATTTTATAAAACATGGACATGGATGATAGCAATAACCCCAGTAAATATTTACGAATAAGCAATCTCGGATAAAAATGAGATTTGCAAAATTATCCCTTACCTTATGTCCGATATGATTCGTATGTATCCGAACCTCCTGTATAATGATTTAAATAATGTCATTGACTTATTAAAGAATCATATTCATTGTTTTATATCATATATAGTTCACTTAGTTATTTATATTACCCGTTCATTTGTCAATTCCATGTTAAATTAGTGTTTTGGGTAAAATTGTTTCTTTTATCGTACGTGTTTGGACTTGTTGTTCTTGATATTATTATTACTTATATCATGATTTAATTACTTCTAGAATGTAAAAAATGATTTATATATCATATATATTCAGTATATATATATATACATAATAGATATATAAATGAAATTAAACACACCGTTCATGGAGATGGTAGGTCGTGCGTACGCATGAACGTTGTTTTCCTTTCTTTTTTGACTTGAATGGAAGTAAGTAGATGACATATATATATATACATATAAATAAATCCAGTAGCTTAATTATGTCATATATTTCATTATTATTCAATATATATATACTTTATAATCATTTTTGAATGGTTAATCATGGAAAAGGAATCTCATCGCGTTCGTTGAGACGATATTCCGTACGTACGCACGAGCGACGATATCATTCCCATGATTGTGGAATTGTATTGAAGTGTATGTATAATATTACAGAATAAATATCACTTTACAATAACCATATATAGTTATTTATTTACCCCATTATACCCATCCCTGTAAGGTGGTGGTGGAAAAACTAATTACACCACGATGTGGAGACGGTATTCCGTACGTACGCACGCGTGGTGATTTTGTTTTCCGTTGGATGGATAGATAGTGAAATAGGGTTGTTTCATACTTATAATAACATATCCGTATTTGAGTGATACTGATGTTATTAATTCATAATGAAACAACTAAAGAAGAAGTAGAAGAAGAAGAAACAATGTTGAAAGAATCGGTAACGGACATTACCTCTTCTTTGATGTGACTTTTTGAAACCTCCTCTTAGGGCACTAAGATTGGACTTTGAAGAAGCCCAGAACCTCTAGGATGTTTATAGGGAAGTGGATAAGAGAATTTGGAAGTGGTTGGCCGATCTTGAAGGCTCAAAGTGGTGTGAGGAATAGAGGGAGGAGGTGCCCTTTTATAAGGGAGGAGAGGGGTACCTTTGGAAAAACTCAAAATATTATTTTATTATAAAGTCATATTTGGTTTTTCATAGATCCAAATTAATTTATTTCAAATCTAAGGTAGGGATGGGTTGAAATACGCTCATAAAATATAATTTGGACAAGTTTAGGTTACTATTTTAACCTTATCATTTAGATTTAACTTTAAGTTAAATAATTTTTCTTTTACCGTGTCTTCTTGTTTTCTTACACTATAAGGTCAATAAACTTACTATAACAACCCAAAAGAACCCCAAGATGTTTATTATTAATATATATAACCTTATATATGTCATTTGGCCTATCCTTAGATTTTTACAAATAAAATAATAATTAATAATAGAATATTTGTTTTAAAAACTATTTTATGTCAATTTTGACACTATTTGGTAATTTATTTTTGTAAAAATCATAACAGAATGATTTGTTCGAAAAAAGTCAACTAAATCAATACTAACATGTCATATTAATCTATAAAATTAGTTTAATTCATAAAAAGTCTCAAATTACAGTTATTTGGGTATTTATAACATCAATTATGTCAATATTTCATTAATAAGATAATTACTACATCATCATTGTGTCATACATAAATTAACTTATTTAATGTCTAAAAATTACAAATAAAATACAATTATGTAGGAAATCGTTTTATCTTTCTAATGAATATTTATAGTCGAATTTATCTTATGTATATACCTATATTAAAAATGATTTACTTATTAAACTTTGATTTTAACTATTTTAACCCTTCTTTAAATAAATTAATAATAAATGTCCTAATCTAATAAAAGTAGGATTAAATGGTCATATTTTATTCATAAGGATGTATTTGGTCGAATCACACTTATCCAATAGAATTAGTACATGTGTTAGGATAATAATAATATCATTTTTACCCTTAATTATCCTATTTACTTTTAACCGTGGTAAAAAAAAGTAAAAAGTTACTATTCACCAAAAATTATTTTCATCTCATTGAACCACATTTTAGTCCTTGGTATTAACCGTGTCTCTCAGATTTTTGAAATTCAATTCACAGAAGTGGTAAAATTTCATTCAAATGAAAAAGTCAGTTTTTTTATCTACCACTAAGTGGTTTCACTATTCCTAAAAAATTGACGTTTTTCAGAAAAATACCAAAAATTCAGCCTAATCATTATTTGATATTCCGAATTCAAAAATGATGTCTATTTTTTCAAATTGAAAACATAGAAGTGGCATTAATTAATTTTATAATTAAATCCCATTATCAAAACAAATAGCATGTATTTAAGAAACAATAACTATCAAAAGATTGATACTTGTTTATATCCAATTTCAAAGTGAAATTAATTCCAATGACCAACACTGGATTAAATGGTAAAAATATATTCTAATTACACTTTAAAACCAATTAAAAAGATAATATAACCATATAAATTATTGTGATGAAAAAAGTTGTTTTTAATTAAAATATAGCGTGTTTTTACTATTCATTAAAATATGAAAGTTATCAGAATAATATGAAAAATTTATCCAAAGTAAATTCATATATCCTGATTCCAAATAAGAATTCTATTTTGTCAAATTGAACTTATAGACATGTCAAAAACAATATTTAAAGTGGGTTCTCCATTAAAAGGCGGTAAAACTATATTTTTTTGAAAAATACTTATTTTACTCAAAAAATTGATTTTGTTCTCATACCATGTTCAAGAAAATGTGTAAGATGAATAATAATGTTACAAAATTCAAAATTTATTTGATACTATTCATAACGGGTAGTTCATAATAATATTATAACCATATATCGTTGTTTAGTGAAACCTGGTATTGCGTACAACACACGGTATCGAGGAAGGTCGTGATTGCGTGTAATGCAAGACAAGTCAAGGTTGCATGTTGTGCAAGACTCCTCCATTGTTTTGTATAACAGAATCCAACCATATTTCATTTATACATTGAATATATATATATACACTCAATGTTTCGTAGAATAACTACTATCAAAATTGTGTGTAACATGATCCAAGAATAGTGTTGTATATACTACAAGCTCATACGGTGTTGCGTACAGCATAAAGTAATCTTGTTGTAGCTTACAACACAAGATATCAATGAAATTAAAAGAATGTTTTTCATAAAATCTCGGGGTGTTACATTCTACCCCCCTTTAAATGAATTTCTCCCTCGAAATTCGTCGTGGTTATAAATCGTTTACTATGTATAGAAACCCACATCGTAAAAAGGAATACTAAAACTTAATTTTAAAAACTAAATTATGAAATGTAAGGATTACCCAAAGTAACTCATCACTGGGTTTCCATATAAGAAAACATAGGTGAAAATATGGATATGGAAGAAAAATCTAACCGTCATGTTCTGATGGAGAGTGGTAAAGAACATGGCTATGAAAAAGCCAACAATCACAAAGCCATATATTTGTGATGATCTAGGGTACCATCTGATTCATCGAATATAAGGGCACTAGGACAACATTTTTCGTTTTCAAGATTATTTCCCTAAAGTTAAAGGATTTGAATTAGAATAAATACTTACTTTATTTTGGTATAATCTCACTGTTGTTCGCACATTGAACAAATTTCCACTTCATGTCTTTAAGAAATGAAGTTGAATTTGTCTTTCGTGAAGTTTTAGTAGATCATGTGATAGAACGATAGGTCATTCCATCTATCTCAATCAAAAGGTTAGAAAAAGTTATCAAATATACATAAGTCCATCTATAGTGAGATTAATCATATTTGGTTCCTAAAATGGACGAATACTTCATATATCATACCACTTAATAAATTAAAACATATTTATACTAACTGGGGACTTCCTGTAGGCCAGTGTTAGGTGATAAAGGCATGTCGCACTTCGGTCGTGGGTTTGATTCCTGCAACCTTGTCCGACGCGACGGGTTGTCGCCCATCCTGTAGGTTGTCCTTTTTCTAAAACTACATTATTATAAATTTCCATCAATAATTTTGAAAAAGTTCTAGCCTTAAACAATACTAACTTATGTCCAACATAATCCATTCCAATCTTTAGTCTTATCCAAAATACTGTTGTCCAATCTCATATTATAGTGAAAACGATTACCAGAGAGTTCATATAACAAGCATGTTAATACCATCGTTGATCCACATATATCATAAGATATGTCTTGATGGTCACATTCCAAACATTCGAAGGCCTTAATCATGTATTCTCTTGAAAAATGAATACCCATTGAACCTTAGTAAAAACACGAGTGCTGTCAAAAGTTAACTCTTTCCACATACCAAAATCCCAAAATTCTGTATACTCAAACCATGATATCACTTAGTCCTTATAATAATCATGAGCTTATGAATCCAATCAAACATCTCATTATCTTCTTATCTCTTCATTATGTGGATATCATCTGCTTTCCAAAATATTTGAATCACTTTTCATGGTTATCGGTACCATAAAATTATTTAAATCCACAATAGACTAATACAAAAATATTCTAATACACCATAAAAGTACCTCAAAAACATTATTCTTGAATACTAATACATAAACACTTCAATCCATCCTCTTAAATGATTGTCCTGGAATACGTCCTTCCTTGATTTAGAAGTAACTTTTTAGGTCAGGGCATTGAGTTGGGTAATGCCCAGGTTCTCCACAAATAAGACATCGAACTCCATAACGATCTGTCACTCTATGAACCTTTTCTCCACACAGATAACATATGTCCCTCCATTTGAGGTATTCTTCAAGGTTCTTCTTCCCTTCTTTAGAAATCTCAATCTCCCTTTCTTTATGCTCCTCAACATGTGAACATGCATAAAAGTTTATCTTCCTCTTATTTGATGAATTAGGCATACCACTAAATTTTACCTTGTTAATCATATATCGTGATGACTGATTCGGCATAATCACAATATCTTTCTCTCTAGGCATTACACAATTTTGTTGCTCATAGTCACCAATTTTTCCATTGGATTCAATGTTAACCGAATTCCTTCCAGTTCCCTCCAATGACTAAAACAGAAAAAGAATTCTGTGATAGGGAAAACAATATAGTAAAGGGGGGTACCCTCAATATCTAACACCTTAGGTTAAATTCTAAGATCGTTACCGTAGTTCTAGGACTATATCCGATACGTATACATATCCTTAGGGACATCCCTAGACATACCTTATAAATATATCTAGGGATCTAACTAACGTTTTTGCATCCTAGTTTCCAAAGGTTGACTAAACCTTTCCTCTGATACCAACTATAGCGGTCTGGAATTAATTCCAGTGGACTATAATTGATACCTATCAGGGAACACCATGAGCGGCTACACCCCCTGGGCGGGACACACCACCATCCCCAGTGGCAGCCATTTCCTCATGAAGCCCTTTGGCGGAGAGCCATGCTTTATCCAAAGCGCACATGTGAGAGTTCCCAAGGATCAGATACATTCCTACCTCCTTTGCCTCTGATACCAACTATAGCGACCCAAATCATGACGTAAATGGACATTACATTACTTTTTTGGAATACTTAGTACATAACAAAATGATACACACAAGGATCTTAATAGTTTAGTGTCTTTGGAAACTTGGAATATAAACGTCTAATCATGTTGAAAGATCTTCAACAACTCCCATAACGATCTTCCCATTTTTGTTTCCTTACCTAAAACTTTTCTTTATTTCCTGGGGAAAATAAAACATAAAAAGGGTGAGATCATATTCTCAGTAAGGGAAAACATAGAGAACATAAAACAATCCATAAACATTTGGAAGAAAAAACTTGAACATGAAATTTAAACATCAAAATCTTGAGCAAAGACATAAATCGTGGAAGTACGTAAGGAATATATCATAATGGAACATCACCCATGATAAAATATAATGGGAATAAAACATCTAATTGTGGAAACCATTCAGCACATGTTATGATTTCCATAGTAGCCAAGGCATTGTTGCCAAGACCATCTTAGTGGACAAAGTCCCTTTCTGAATCGAGTCCACTCCTCATTTCAGTCCCGTAACACTGAACCGGATTAACTTATTATTCCATCCATGTCTAACTCATGAGATATAAATCTTTACCCAATGAATTGGAGGGATATATAGGTCCCACCCATCTCATAATGAAATCATTCTTACTTGTTCCACAAAATAAACTTAAAACATTCACCATAACCCAAAGAATAAAATGGGTTTCATAAACATCATCCCATCATCTCATAATCCATATAAAACAAATGGACATTTCAACATAAGAAAATTGAAACCATGTAAATCATAGTGATATTAAACTTGAAACATACACATATGAAATAATTTCATCTTATATGGAAAAATGGTTTTGGTAAAACATTTGAAATGAATTCTTGAGGAAAATATGCTTTCTTCTTCAAAATCATTTTCTTTTCACAAAATGTCATGAAATTTTAAAAGAAATATATTTTGTTGAAAATATTAATGAAATATTTTGGAGGAAGCTTCATGAAAATAAGGCTTTATAAAACCGTAAAAATCCTTAAATGTTTTATACGTTAAAAAAACATTCTTCTCGTACTTTTGTTGGAAAAGTCAAAAAAGTACCTTGTAGGGTAAATAAAAGAATATTCCTTCCATACTTAGGGGTAAAAGTAAAGATGGGTAACAAGGAATTTAAAAATAAATGAATACATTTTTATAAAACATGGACATGGATGATAGCAATAACCCCAGTAAATATTTACGAATAAGCAATCTCGGATAAAAATGAGATTTGAAAAATTATCCCTTACCTTATGTCCGATAAGCTTTGTATGTATCCGAACCTCCTGTATAATGATTTAAATAATTTCATTGACTTATTAAAGAATAATATTAATTTTTTTATATCATATATGTTTCACTTAGGTATTTATATTACCCGTTCATTTGTCAATTCCATGTTAAATTAGTGTTTTGGGTAAAATTGTTTCTTTTATCATACATGTTTGGAATTGTTGTTCTTGATATTATTATTACTTATATCATGATTTACTTACTTCCAAAATGTAAAAAATGATTTACATATCATATATATTCAGTATATATGTATACTTAATAGATAGATAATTGAAATGAAACACACCGTTCATTGAGACGGTAGGCCGTACGTACGCACAAATGTTGTTTTCCTTTCTTTTTTGACTTGAATGGAAGTAAGTAGATGACATATATATATAAATGTATACATAAATCCAGTAGATTAATTATTTCATATATTTAATTATTATTAATTATATATATACTTTATAATCATTCTTGAATTGTTAATCATGGAAAATGAATCTCATCGTGTTCGTGGAGACGGTAGTCCGTACGTACGCACGAGCGACGATATCATTCCCATGATCATGGAATTGTATTGATGTGTATGTATAATATTAAAGAATCAATATCACTTTACAATAACCATATATAGTTATTTATTTACACCATTATACTCATCCATGTAAGGTGGTGGTGGAAAAACTGATTACACCACGGCGTGGAGACGGTATTCCGTACGTACGCACGCGTGGTGATTTTGTTTTCCGTAGGATGGATAGATGGTGAAATAGGGTCGTTTCATACTTATAATAACATATAAGTATATGAGTGATACTTATATTATTACTTCATTATGAAACAACTAAAGAAGAAGAAGTGGAAGAAGAAATAAAGTTGAAAGAATCGGTAACGGACATTACCTCTTCTTTGTAGTGACTTTTTGAAACCTCCTCTTAGGGATCTAAGATTGGTCTTTGAAGAATACTAAAACCTCTAAGATGTTTCTAGGGAAGTGGAGAAGAGAATTTGGTAGGGGTTTTCTGAGATTTATGTCTCAAAGTGGTGTAAGGAAGAGGGGGAGGAGGTGCCCTTTTATAAGGGAGGAGAGGGGCACCTTTGAAAAAACTCAAAATATTATTTTATTATAAAGTCATATTCGGTTTTTAATAGCTCCAAATTGATTTATTTCAAAGCTAAGGTGGGGATGGGTTTAAATACTCTCATCCAATATATTTTGGACAAGTTTAGGTTACTATTTGTACCTTATCATTTAGATTTAACTTTAAGTTAAATAATTTTTCTTTTACCGTTTTCTTCTAGTTCTCTTGCACTATAAGGGTAATAAACTTACTATAACAAGACAAACGAACCTAAAGTTGTTTATTATTAATATATATAACTTTATCTAAGTAATTTTTCAGAACCTTATATTTTTAGGAATAAAATAACAATTAATAATATAATATTTGTTTTAAAAACTATTTTATGTCAATTTTGACACTATTTGGTAATTGATTTTTGTGAAAACCATAACAGAATGGATAGTTCTAAAAACGTTAACTAAATCAATACTAACATGTCATATGAACATATAAAATTATTTTAATTCATAAAAAGTCTCAAATTACACTTATTTGGGTATTTATAACATCAATTATGTCAATATTTCATTAATAAGATAACTACTGCATCATCATTGTGTCATACATAAATTAAATTATTTAATGTCTAAAAATTACGAATAAAATACCATTATGTAGGAAATCATTTTATATTTCTAATGAATATTTATAGTCTAATTTATCTTATGTATAACCCTATATTAAAAATTATTTACTTATTAAACATTGATTTTAACTATTTTAACCCTTCTTTAAATAAATTAATAATAAATGTCCTAATCTAATCCAAGTGGGCTTAAAAGGTAATATTTTATTATTATTGTTGTTATTGGTCGAATTACACTTATCCAATAGAATTAGGACATGTTTTAGGGTAATAATAATATCATTTTTACCCTTAATTATCCTATTTACTTTTAACCATGGTAAAAAAAGTAAAAAGATACTATTCACCAAAAATTATTTTAATCTCATTGAACCACATTTTAGGCCTTGATATTAACTGCGTCTCTTGGATTTTCGAAATTCAATTCACAGAAGTGGTAAAATTTCATTTAAATGAAGAAGTCGGTTTTTTTATCTACCACTATGTGGTTTCACTATTCATCAAAAATTGAAGTTTTTCAGAAAAATACCAAAAATTCAGCCTAAGAATTATTTGATATTCCGAATTCGAAATTGATGTCTATTTTTAAAAATTCAAAACATAGAAGTGGCATTAATTAATTTTAAAATTAATTCCCGTTATCAAAACAAATAGCGTGTTTTTAAGAAACAATAACTATCAAAAGATTGATACTTGTTTATATCCAATTTCAAAGTGAAATTAATTCCAATGACCAACATTGGATTAAATGGTAAAAATATATTTCTAATTACACTTTAAAACCAATTATAAAGATAATATAACCATATAAATTATTGCAATGAAAAAAGTTGTTTTTAATTAAAATATAGCGTCTTTTTACTATTCATTAAAATATGAATGTTATCAGAATAATATGATAATTTTATCCAAAGTAAATTTTTATATCCTGATTCCAAAGAAGAATTTTATTTTGTCAAATTGAACTTATAGACATTTCAAAAACAAGATTTAAAGTAGATGCGCCATCAAAAGGTGGCAAAACTACATTTTTTTGAAAAATAGTTATTTTACTCGAAAAATTGATTTTGTTCTCATACCATGTTCTAGAAAATGTATAAGATTAATAATAATGTTATAAAATTCTAAATTTAGTTGATACTATTCATAACGGGTAGTTCATAATAATATTATAACCATATATCGTTGTTTAGTGAAACATGGTATTGCGTACAATACACGCTATCGAGGAAGGTCGTGATTGTGTGTAATGCAAGCCAAGTCAAGGTTGCGTGTTGTGCAAAACTCCTCCGTTGTTTCATATAACAGAATCCAACCATATTTCATTTATACATTGAATATATATATATATACACTCAATGTTTCGTAGAATAACTACTATCAAAATTCTATGTAACATGGTCCAAGAATAGTGTTGTGTATACTACAAGCTCATACGGTGTTGCGTACAGCGCAAGGTAATCTTGTTGTAGCTTACAACACTAGACATAAATGAAATTAAATGAATATTTTTCATAAAATCTCAGGGTGTTACAACTCTTATGAATCTACTTAAAAAAGATAAACATTAATCTCACTTGATATTGAAAATAGATAATAATTTATTAATTTACATTTAGAGAATAATATTAAATGAAGTTTATAGGTGGTTAAATATGTGAAATTGGTTTTTAAATATTTTACTAGGATATATAACTTTTATATACCTTATATTCAAGTGATTTATTGAAAATCGTGAAATGACAAAAGGGGTTACTTATTCCAAATTATATTTCGTGAGAGTTTTTTCATATTGTGCACCATTTTATCTCTAATATGATATCATTTCAACTAGAAAAATTTATTCTATCATATTTATCTAATTCATGGGTTTGAGTATCTATATCATGTTATCTATTCAAATATATTTGAATTCAAATGTTTAACGAGATTTTGTTAACTCAACTCTATTCATTGAGTATAATACTTATTATTGATCTTCTTTAATCCAATATTTGTTTTTTACACAAAATAATTTATTTAATGGTACATTATATTACTCTATTTTGTAAAATTTCATTTTAATTATAATATTTTACTTTTATAAATTTTATTCTCAAAATGTATACAATTGTTGAGAATAATTCATTTCTTCTTTTAGGAAAGATTCCCATAATTTTTTATATTTCCCCTCCCACCAATTTTTTCCATTATATTTGGAAACCAAATTATGTTTTTTCTAATTCAGCTTCATATTTACCTTATCCAATTTTAAAATTTATGATTTACTCATCATTTTATGATTTTGGATAATGAAAAATATTTTTTAAAACAGTAAAATGGTTTTCCTTCCAATATAATTTATTTTATATTCAACTCTAAACATTCATAGGATACTCTTTAGGTATTTTTCAAGGATCAATTATTGTTAGTTATTATTTTGTGTAAAATATTTCTATGAAATCACATCCCCTTTTTCAAAATAATTTTTAAAGGTCACCTATAACTTAATATTTTTTAGATATTGTTAAAAATGTTTTCTAAGATTTATTCTTCAGATATTATTCTATATAAAAACATGATTTCACTGTTATGAACATTCATTTCTATGAATCTTCCTTCCCATGATTTATTTTTTTTTACAAATTAACTGAATTCATAATGATTTTAAAATTAAAAATGGATATTTTCTCTATTTTTTAAATGATCTTATCCTATGATGTTGGAAATGAATTTCTAATCTATATCAACATCCTCTATTCATCCTTGTTTTGTTATATTATGAAAAAATCCAACTTACGTCACTATAGATATTATGGTCAGGTTGTGGATTACCATGTAACCCATTTCCTTCTTTGGTAAATTATGTATTGATGGAATCATGTATGATTTATTTATGTGTCACAAATAATGATATAAAAAATTAAAGGTTATCCCTCATATAACTCCAATGCACTGGCTAAACAATTAATCTCAAGAGATTACATGATTATGATACCTTGGAAACATTATTTGGTGATGTTTTGTGACACCTTGGTGAAAAACTGTGGTAATCTTATTTTGTAACACCTTAGTGATAAACATTGACGATTTTCTGATAAATGTCCTGTGTTTATGTTGTAGTAACATTTCCATGTTATGAGTCATGTACTAAAGAGAATTTTATTCTTGGATGCTTATATTAATATTATTATATTTTTATTATTATGTTATGTCACATGTCTTACCCATGTTATATTTCGATTTTGTTGTTTATTCCGTACTGAGAATTTGAGCTCATCCATTGTATTATGTTTCAATTTCACCAGGTTATGAATAAAATTAACATGTAATATGTGTATATAATAGTATATTTTGTGAAGAATTTATTAGAGATGTTTAATAACTGTTATATATTATAATGTCACTTATATAGTGAAAAAAAGTGTTTGTTAGATGAAAAATGCATGGGTTTAATTAGTTAATTTTTTCCCTATAAATTAAAAAATTAAAACCTAAAATGTCATGGTAATATATGTAATTTAATATTTTATTTAATTTATGTAATTGATATTCTCACATCTTTACATAATCATAGTTTATATCAAATCCTGGTTTATAAAAATTTGTAGGTTAGGATGGTAGTTAAGGATAATTTAATCATTTATAAGTAAAGAGTGATCATATTGTCAAAGATATAGATTACCCGCTTGGATAATTGAGGTAATATTAAATAATTTTGGGATTATGATAATATAAATGTAACAAAAACCCCAGGGATATGTATAAGTACATAATAACATATTGATGTTTTGGTAAAGTAGATATTGTTGGTTTCTCAAAGAAAATAGATCCTTGTGTGGATTCAAGGAAGTAGATGTGGTTGGGGAATTGCTACAAATATATGTTATCACCCTAAAAAATGAAGGTTTGGTATTGGCATAATCATCACTCAAGTGTATGATGGCTAGGACTAAGATTTAACACCTTTCTAGACACTCCCACGGGATATTCATTGATTAACCACATTTTCTTTACTATTAATTATGAACAGTAAATTATATAAAGGAATTAGGTTAATGAATATGAGATTACCCACCCTAAATAAAACTATATTTAACTGATCATAATTTAGGTTGAACTGATAGATAATGTAATAACTCTTAAGAATAATACATTTTGAGATCAAATTTTTCATGTAATTATCATATAATAATTCTATTATAGTGTTAATTTCCCCTCGCTCATGTTCACTTCTTGTGGATTTATTTAGTGTTGAATCATGAATTAATCACATTAATGATGGGTACCATAGAATATGATGAGATATTCCCAATGATCAACATAATGAGATAGGAATGGAGTGGGAAATATTTTTATTTTACCAAACTAACTGTAAATTATTATGTCTAATAGTGTGAATATAGTTAAATTCTAAAAAACCAAATAGGATTGGATGAAGTCTCATATAAGTTTATATGGAAAAGATGATAAAATAATGATGATTCTTTATTTTATATGTCCAGAATGTGTAATGAGTCACCCAATTGAATGACCCAATGAACTAGATGATTCCTCATGTGTGGAGGAGGGAATAGTAAAACGTGTTTTGAGGAAAAACAAACTAGTCAGTTATCAAAATGAAGAGAAAAGATATTTTTCCTATTTGTACCTTGGATATTAAGGTAGAAAACTCATTTGAAAATATATCACAATTAATTACTATATTTTAGATTCTTTAAACTAATTATCTTAGTGGTTGGTAATTTAAATATCAATTATATAATTTATTTTTGTTTTTGTGGGGATGTAACACCCCATTATTTTTAACGTTATATTTTTCTTTAAAACTAAATGGTTCCAATAGCTTTCTTTACAGGCAACACTAATCCAAAACGAATTGAAAACAGTTTATAATAACTAAAATTTTGATGTAGGATTGGTGATTAAATATATATATATATATATATATATATTATTAAATATATTTAGAAATAACAATAAATTTCTTTCAAAATATTAATATATTTATAAAATACAACTGGTATATAAAAATAACATATAATTTGATTCTATGCGTAAAAATATACTTTCCCAAAAAATCCATTTTATTATGCGGTGAAGATTTTTATATTATGGTAAATTAATTTTTAATATTGAAATTACTGAAAAATATATAAAATAAAAAAATTTAATTTCCATCAAATATTTATTTCTAAGTAATAATTTTTTTCAAAAAGATACTAATTTCATAAAAAATGTTTCCATTATTCCCACTTATATTAAAATTTATCATTATCATTTTTATAAATATTTGTAGATAAAATTAATTTAATATTTTTCATCATATAGATCAAATTAAGTAATGGATTCAATTTCATTTTTAGTCATAAAATTAATATACCACGGTAAATATTAGATACCAATGTAAAACATTCATTTTTTCAAGGTATGATTATTTCTAAATATTATGAATTTAAATTAAATTTTCTGATTTTCTAATAAAAAATATAATAATATTTTTAAATATATATAAATATAAATTAACACTTCTTTAATTGGTAATCAATGTTAAATAATATTTTCAAAACATAATGATTAAAATGAAAATTTTCAACAAATTTTTTTCAATGTATTATATGTTTAAAATTAAGATTTAACTTTATTATATATAGAAAATTAATAATATTAAATGGATACATTATTTTTATTCATCACATATAAATTTAAAAATAAGGATTATATATCATTTTTAGTAATAAAACAATTATCTCAATAAAATTTAATTAATATTAATTGGTGTTAGAATGTGTAATTTAGTAAGGATTGATTTATAATTAATAAATAGTAGACATAATCCTTTTATAAAACATTATTTTGGTTATAAATTTATAACTACATGTCTCACCAAAAATCCCCCACCTAACTCACCTAACTCTCAGGCAATTACATTCTTACCCCTTACCTAACATTCCTTTCCAATGATTTTTCCCTCATTTTTTCTAATAAAAGAAGCTCCCTTCCACCCATTTCAATCCACACCCCTAAATTGAAATTACCATTAAAATAATCCAAATTTAATTCCTGTAGAACTCATAAAAACTTTTGGAATACCCTATCCTCAATAATTTTTTGCAATCCCTTCATCTATAAAGGATACTTCAAGAGAAGATCCAAATTCTCAACATAAGTATTACCTAACCTTTATCTTTCTTTTTTATCCTTCTAACACAACCTCTTACAAACCCATTATAATAAAATGAGTTTAATACCATTATTATAAATAATATATTAAAATTTTATTATTTTTATGGTATAACTATTATCCATTCCCCTCTCACTCAATCAAAAAAATGAAAACGTTATTCAAGTGTGTGTGAGAAATGTTATCATCAGGAAAAACATGATTTGGCTATCAACACCACCATTCATGGATGGTTATAGAAATTATTTAGTGAATAGATATGTTATTTGTTTTATTTTTTATATTATATGAATATAAATTAATAATTAGATCTGTAATATTTAAAAAAAGCGATCATGGTAAAACTAACATTCTAAAATGAAAATACTATCATGTAAAGTGTTTTATTTATAAGTGAAAATTTCTTTTTCATTTACCTTATTCTTATAAATATTTCAAATTATAAGTCATCATATTAATATAATATAAATAAATTCATTTTACTTTTTTGATAATGATATTACAACAGGTGAACCTCTTCCATAAACACACTCATGCTTAGATTATAGCATGTTCATGTTTGGATAGTTTAACCACCTACAAGAAAAATGCTATAAATTTATATCAAGGATGGATCTAGAAACATAATTATTGATATTAATATTTAAATAATTTTTTTATTGGAAATATAATTTTTTTACTCGTTAACCTATACAACACCATTCATTCATTATAAAATACCAAAGCAAGCTCATCATCGACTTCATCATCATTAATAATAACTTAAATAATTATTAAATGAGATTTTAAAATTATATGTAATTATACATCATCAAATTTTCTACAATTTATTATATTTTAATGATATGATTTGGGATAAAAATGAAAAATGAAACCACTATTATGAAACTAGTTCAAAACGATTGTTATTACTCACATCCGATATTAAAAATTGATAATAACACATTAATATAAATGTAGAAAATAATTATAAATAATGTTTAGTAAAGGTTATTGATACTAATTAGAATATGAAAATATTTTTTTTATACAACTGATTCAATGAAATAGTGGAAATCATGAAATAATGTAAGGGGTTATTTATCCAAAATGTAATTTCCAGATATATTTTTTATCTTTTGGAATATGTTATTGATAATATATTGGTATTACTATGAAATTTATTTCAGTATTTATATAATTCTTGGGTTTTTATGAGCCATATCATTCCCTCTCTGCAAAGAAATTTTTATTCAAAATTTGAAAATATGTACGTCAACTAAACTCACTTTCTTAAGTTACATTGATTATTCATGAACTTACTTCTTCCACGATTGGTTTCTTCTACCCAAAGACTTTATTCCACTTAAATTTCTCTTACACTATCGATAAAAATAACATTAAATTTCAAATATTTTAACTTGATATTTTTATTTGACAAAAATCATACCATTTTTTAGAAAATGTTATATCCTATTTAACAATGGATTCTCATCCTTTTCCATATTTCTCATACCACAACAATTATATTTTATATTAAGAAATATAATTTTATATTATATCATGAGACCTTCATATTTACCATATACTATATTAAAAAAAATTAGTCTTTTAAAAATGTGGTATTTCAATATAGATATTTTACAATAATAAAATATTTCCCCTTACATGATAGTTTGTTTTATATTCTACTCCACATTTTCTTAGGATAAACTTATGTCATTTTTCATGACTTTGTGATTGTGTAAGAACCCGAATCTTCTTTTTCAGGTATGTCTTTCTTTTCTTGTGTTTTTGTGGAAAAAGAGGAATTTCTAGAAATTTTCTATGTACACGCTGTGTACTTTATGAGTACACGCTGTGTACTTGGTTACCGTGGGTAGCCCTGTGTTGGCCGTGTAGCGTCCGTGCACATGACCATGTGGGGGTGACCTGGAGGGCACCTAAAGTGGAGTATGGAAATGGAAATTACATTTTGTGTACTTCCAAAGTACACATCGTGTAATTTATTTTTTTCACTAAATGCACTTGGGTCACGTTTAATTGGCAGAATGTCGTCCTTCTCAACATAGTTCGTTCGGGAGAAACCGTACGACCGTGATTCTTCTCTGAGCCCCCAAGAGAGCATCCAATATCCTATTTGACCATCTTTAATTGCGTTCGGATCACCATGGTAAGCTCTTCCTTCTTCTAGACCTTATTTTCCTGATTCCTCTTCTTTCTCAAGTTATCCTCAGTTGGACTTTTTCAGTGTTTTTGTAGATCTACGGTGTTCTTGGGTGATTCAAGACTTAAATTTCATGTATAGAAATCTCCCAACACTAAGGTATGGTGTTTGTGCCTTTATGTTGAAATTATTTGAGTTATATGAGAAAAATCACCAATACCCAAGAATGGGGTATTGCGTGTTTACTGTTTTAGCCCTTTTTTCCTGCTATGCTTGTATGCTTGAGTATAGGTTAATTGAATGACAATAGGTTTAATTTATATTCTTTGGATGTTTTTCCCCTTGCATGATTACTGGTTTTGACTGTTGGGTCTAGCTGCCTGTTAGGATTTTGTTTACATACCATTCCTAGTATAGTAGGATGGGGTGTTTGTATCCTTACATGCTGTTACGATTCTTCAAGATCCGACCCGATGGGGCTCGAGCTGTAACTCCCCAAGACCTCGTCCAATAGGACAGGGTCTGGTGACTAGCGCTGAGTGGGATATCACACACATGGGATGAAATAGCCTAAGGTACCAGTACACATCCACCCCCACACACCACCAAGGAACAATGTAGAGATATATATATATAAACTAGAAATAAATGCATGCATACCTCTAATCCACAACCAAAGTACAACAAAAGTAAAAAAAGGGAAAAATATGGCCCCCCAAAATCAAACTACAAAATCATACAACCTGATCAGAAGGAGGGAAACGCTACCAAAACAACCACCGGAATGCTCCTCGGCACAGCTCCAGTAAGACACCACGGTCAGTCTCGCTCACTCAGCTCTGCCTGCTCCAGGTCCTCCTGGGACTCTGTCGAAAGTCATGTGGTCTACACAAGACACAAACATGTGTGGGAAAGCCCGTGCTAGGGTGATTATAAAAATACTTTGTAGGCACCCTAAAAATCCAAAACAAAAGATAGCAAATGAAAGGCAACAGTCCACTCATATTAGCCAGAGGGAACCCAGACGAGTAAGAAACTGCATCTCGTGACCATCCGCGGTCAAACACAACTAGTCAAATCAATACAAGTATAAGCCCATACATACACCTTGGAAATCCTCTTAAGTATACACCCAACAATCTATCTCAAACATCTGCCCAAGTATACAACCATACATATACCATGAACATCCACTCAGATATACACTCTTACATATACCAAAAACATCCAGATATACTCAGCTCACGCACCAAGCCACATGAGGTACCGACCTCTTCGCCCGCAACGGTTCACAACCAGGAGCACACACTCCATGAGCATTGTCATCCAGATGACAATTGTCCGAGAGATACACTCCATTGGGTCCCACACAAACATCCCATATGCTCACCCAAGAGATCAAGCTCGTCAAATATCATCGCTAAGAAAGTCACTCTTAAACAGCAAAAACACCAAACTCCATGGATAGGGGATCACTCTTAGGGTCCGCTAGGGGATGCCAGAACCCACACCGGTATTCAAATGTCTCACAGATAGGGGATCACTCCCTGGATCCACTGGGGTACCCCACAACGAGATCTGGTATTCGAAACTCTCATAGATAGGGGATCACTCCCATGATCCGATGGGGATACCACAACCTGATTTGGTATTCAAAGATCTCACAGATAGAGGATCACTACCAGGATATGCTGGGGGATACCACAACCCGATCTGGCTCTCAACAGAATGACATCACTCAGATAGAGGATCATCGCCCATCAAGGTAGTCATGCCGACACCGAAACCCCATCAGGTATAACTCGCGTAGTAGGGGATCGAACTGACGATGCACCAACCCTACCGAAACAACGGGCTGAGTAGGGGATAGTATAACCAACGATGCTAAAACCGTACTATAAACCACATGCTGCGTAGGGGATCATATAACCAACGATTCCACAACCCTACTAAGCATGGCCCATTGGGTAGGGGATCATATTCTCAAAGATGCCACAAACACTACGAGGGTTAACCTACTCGATAGGGGATTGTCGCTCGTGGATAAGTGGTCACTGCGATACCAAGAACCCGATCAAGGGTAGCGAAGATAGAGCATCCCACCTTAGGCCCACTGGAGGGATTCCATAACTCTAACAGATTAGAAATCTTTTCAAGGCGATCAAAAACCCATACCACAGTTGTGATGCCATACGAACCCTAATAGGAGCGAACCAAAGGGGTACCCTTAACCACTGCTGGTCCAAACATCAAAAACCCAAGAGACCCGCAACATCGCCACACTGCGCTCCTCCTAGGCCGATACTGAGGCCACCATCACATTCTACATAGAAACAACACGCAGGATAGACAATTTACTCGCCTGAAATGGAAAACTAGTGAAAAAAGCACTATTCACTATAGCTAGCCCGTGTGGGGCCCACACTATGATCCTGAAACTCATCAAGAAGATCATACCACTGTGATACCCTTGAATAACACACGGGATCGACTACTCTATCGTCCCAAATAGACACCCAATGAAAAATTACTATTCACGGAAGCTAGCCCATGTGGGGCTCACACTACGATCCCGAAACTCATCAACTGAATCATACCACTGCGATCCCCTCGAAAAAACACAGGGGATCGACTACTTGATCGTCCCAAACGGACACCCGGTGAAAAAGTACTATTCCCAAAAGCCATCCTGGGTGGGGCCCACAGCATGATTCCGAACCTCATCAATAAGATCACACCATTGCGATCCCCTCAAAAAAACACAAGGGATCGACTACTCGTTCATCCAAAACGGACACCCGGTGGAAAAGTCATGTTTCTCCATAAACGCCCAAAACCAGCCTCATGGGGTCCACACCCATTTCTCGGTCCCAACACCCAGAAACTACCTTTAAAATGTTCGTCATACCATCAGGGTCTCAATGCCACTGACGACACATCATTTAGAAACTTCGTGCAATAGTTATGGCAGATCGAAGATGAAAATAATAAAATATTATTATTTTTAACGTTTCCTGGCCCCGGGCCAATAACTTGACACACAAAATTTCCAAATCAAGGTCAAAAGGTCTATCTCGACCCAAGGAATGCATCACCGCAAACAGCTCACAAATCGGAGTTACAGTTTGTGAGTTACGGGGGTTTAAAGAACCCCTGGAAAAAATCTGGTCGGACCACCACAGGATCGCCAGAAACCACCGTCTGTCTGACCAGACCGCCATCGCTTGCCAGAATCTGCCGCGCCACCACCTGCCTCACCAGAATCTGCCATGGTCACCACCGGGAACCGGGTTTTCCACTAGAAAACTTCTGGGAGCAACTGGGAGCACCCTAGTGTTCCAAATTCAGATCTGAAAAATGTTTTGGAAACCTCGGGACCCAAACTACACAACCCTTATGAAGATTTAAAGAAAAACAACGCATAAATGGGATCCAGGAATATAAAACTCAAACCACCTACCTCATGGGGGAAATTTAAACATTTTGGCTTAGATCCGCACTCCAAAGCTTCCGTTGCACGATCCTGGAGTGTCCGCCATCGGAATCTGAGCTCATGGGTGCTTCGTCTGCTCGATTTGGAAGATCGCCGGTGAAACCGAGGAGGAAGGAGGAGGCTCCTCCATGGTGCGCAAAGAAGAAAGGGGGGGGGGGGGTTGATTTTTTTAATATTTTTTAATAAAAACTTCATTTTAACTCCCCGCCAACACGCCTTCGACCTGAAACTGACTAAAATTATGTCGCACCTAGTGTAAAAACGGCTTTATGAACACAAAGGCACACTCAAAATTGCAATTTGAGACTCAGTTCAAGAGTTATTGGAGCCGATGATCATAAATAAACTTTTCCATTTATTTACAAAAATTCCCTAGGTGGCTTTTTCCATAGTAGGCATGTGCTAGCAATGTTGACAACCCGTCTAGGGTAAAGGGCACGCTCCAAATGCAACCATGACCTCAGTATCTAGTTCTGAGATAGTGTTTAGGAGATAACTCGTTATCACCTCGCGCATTGTATAAAAACACTTAATATTTTTATAAAATTAATTTCGGGCACACCGGGCCTCAGAATCTCACATCGTCTTCCTGCCTAGCTCTGCAATTATTCATAAGAATATTCCAATATCTGCCAGAACGAAAACCTGAGTCACTAAATCCTCCCCACCTTCTAACTTTTCATCCCTGAAAACCCATAAGCATAGGGAAAGCAATTAAACTCTCAACTGTGTCTCCCATGCCAGCGATTTTTCCAACACACACCTCTACCTGAATGCATAAGTCAAAGGGACTTGTACACAAAACCTCAACAATATCCTCTTTGGGCGGACCTGACTCACCTACACGGTTTTAATCACGTCACAAAAATGAGTCTCTGTGGGGGAAAGATCCCTCTTCCTCATGCATTCGTAGCACGTCGAACAAAACTCACACAGGGTCTTAACAACGCCCTAAAAAACATCAAGCAAGAAACGGAAAGGAAAGAGTACCACTAAACAATGTCTATCAAAACTACCAGGGAAGTATAAAAGATACAAGGCGTACCTCTATCCATCCGCGGAACCTCAAGGTTAACAACCTCTAAGGCATACAGTTTTCCTCATCCTCACACTCCAGCTCCATAAGCTCGACGTGGACCCCCTGGGGTGGTGGTGGTGGCATCTTATACCGTCTACCACCTCCCATTACTACACCAGCTTCGTCGCCACATCTGCCACCCTAATGACCTCCAAACTCAAGATGTTGCTGCTTCCAAGGTAGCCTGTCGACCGGAACTACTACAAATACCCCTTTTATCAGCGCTAAAACCCCCTTTTATCCATGCTAGAAAAGAACTGTTAAAGTTGGCAAAGATAAAGGGGGGTCCCCTTTATCATCTATCCAAAAAACACTGATAAAGACACTTTTTATCAGTACTAAAAAAGCGCTGATTAAAGGGTTCTTTTATTAGCGCTGATAAAAGGGTCCTTTATCAGCGCTTTGTTTTAGCACTGATAAAAGGGTCATTTATCAATGCTTCCATTATCAGTTCATTCTTTTTAGCACTAATAAAGGACCCCTTTTATCAGCACTTTTTTAAAAGCGCTGATAAAAGTTAAAAAATATGAAAATTAAAAAAATTAACAAAAATTAAAAAAAATTAAAAAATCCATCCAATCGGGGGGCTTTTATAGTGCTTGAGCCCCCCCCCCTTTTACAGCACTTTTCCGCCCCCCTCAAGCACCCCCACTCACCCCCTCCACCCTTTATTAGCGCTAGATCCCATATTCCCCCATGTGCAAGCGCCCCAGCATCTACCAGTTTTTGAACTCGAGACCTCCCCCATGCACGCCTAAGCCCTTACCACTCCTCTATTTTTATTTGTTTTACATTTCATGATATCTATATATTTATATATATTTAGTTATATTTATTCGTATAGTAATATATATTAATATTAATATATATATATAGTTATATTAATATATATATATATAGTTATATTAATAAATATCTATATATATATAGTTATATTTATTCGTATAGTAATATATATTTATATTAATATATATATATAGTTATATTAATATATATAGTTATATTAATATATATATTTATAGTGATATTAATATATATATTTATAGTGATATTAATATATATAATTATAGTAATATTAATATATATATGTAGTAGTATTAATATATATATATAGTTAGATTAATATATATATATAGTTAGATTAATATATAGGTATATAAATATTCATAAGTTTGTATTTTGAACAAAATGGATATGATTTATTATTTAGATAAAGCTAATATATTTTATATATAATTATATTTAATTATTTATATTTATAATTAATTTTTTATGTGTGAATATATAAAAAATATGTATATATTGTTATATATTTGATTATAAATAGAAGTTCATTATAATAAATGATAAAATTTCAAAGACCTAATATCTATATAAATGTAATACCTTAGAATAGATTCAGTCCCCACCAAAAAAGCCAATAATACCCCCTTAAACGAGGCTGGAAATCCACAAAATGTTAAAAAAATTGGGGTACCCCGACTAAAAACTCAGTGTCGGATGCCTTCTAGGCCTTTTTTGTCTTCGAAAAAACCTTGAACTAGGTTCCCATGATTTATATTGACGTAGAGATCGTCACAGGCTTCGATTTGATATGTGGTAGAGCTCAAACAGACACCCAAATCAAAAGTTATGGCTGTTTGAAGTTTGAGTTGCGCTTTAAACATATTTTGGATCTTTTTTTAATTTTTTTTAATTTTATTAGTCTTAAAATTGTTATTAAATGACTATTACCCCATAATAGCTAGCAAATTATTAATTAAAAATATATTTTTAATTTTTTATAAACCATTTTCACTAAATATCTTATATATTAACTGTAACTTTATATTTATAGTTATATAAAATATATTTTAAATTATATTTAAAACATATATATTTTATTTATATCAATATAACTATATCCATATATTTAAATATTAATATATTTTTTAATGAATTTTTTTTGGATGTAGACCCATTATCAGCGCTTTAAAAAAAGATCTCATAAAGACCCCCCTTTATCAGGGATAAAAAAAGTGATGATAAAGGGGTACATTTATCAGTGCTTTTTTTAGCGCTGATAAAGGTACCTCCCTTTATCATCCCTTTTTCGTTAGCACTGGTAAAAGTGTGGCACTGGGAAAAACTGTTATTGTGGTATTGTGAGTCCCTCTCAGTAGCACGACAGGTCGGACAATCTCTAGAAAGATGTCCCCAACCGTCGCAAGCATAACACGGCCTCTCCTACGGTTGAATGAAATTGGCCTGCGAGCCCTAAGCCTCAGATTCTCAATCTTGGGTCGCCTCCTGAAACGTTGGCCACATCCAAACCCTTGCGCCTGTCACCGGCTACTAGTTGTCAATGTCTCAGCTGCCACGCACCCAACACTGACGGGATGAATCTGCTCAGCAAGAAATCTCACCACCACCAAGGCTTGCTCCAGAACTCCAGCATAGGTGGGCAGACACAAGGAAACCGCACCTTCCCAAATGTCTCCACTTAGGCCCTACTCGAAGGTCCGAGACCTAAAGAACAGGTCTTGAACCATATTCAGGGAGTTGCGCGACAGTTCTATAAACCTCGATAAGTACTCCGACAAATTTATTCCCTTCTACCGAAGCTGCAGATTCTCTTGAATCCACACTGACCTTAGCGTCATCGGATAGAACTCTTCCCTGAAGAGATGCTCAAAATCTTCTCATGTGAGTGTCTCCACATCATGGGACTGCGTCACCAAACTTCACTATCACCCGGCTGAACCATGCAGAAGGCTCTCCTCTTGGACCACCACATGATCCGGAGGTGTCCTCACTAGGCAGAAAACTCAGGTGACTACCTCAAGCCAGTCATCAGCTGCCTGGGGGTCTGGATCACCCCGGAACATTAGTGGTCACTACCCCGGGAACTCGTGCAGCACACTCAGCCTGCATGAAACCTCATCCTACCCTTCCGGCACAACCAGCTGCTCGACAGGTGGTGGACCCTCGGGCGGACCACCTGGAGGTCCAGCCTCAGAACCTACACCCTACCCCAAGGCCTCTACTCGGGGCAGAGTCAGCACAATCATGCTGCAGAACCATTGCTGGCGGTCTTCGTGGAGGCATCCTGAAATACAATCAAGACGCACAATGGTCAAAGAGTATATTTGGGGAGCTGACTTAAGAAGGAAAAGGGAAACCCAAAGCCGAGTCCTATATTATGAATTTACCGTTATGTCCCTACGACTCGTGTATAAATGTCCCGAGTCAAAAGGCAGGTTATCAGAGTCCTAGTGAATGGATACATCATCTGCCACACTAACACTTGAGTCCCTAGCCTGAAATACAAACTCGAAACATCCTAACATTGTCGCTATGAATCCCAAACCAAACTCATCGCTATAACACCTACACTAAGAGATCTGAAAGTTAGAACCTCCTCTAATACCACTCTGTCACGACCCGACCAGATAGGGCTCGATCTGTGACACCCCAATCCAACCTCTAATAGGCCAGGTTCTGGTGACTAGTGCCTAGTAGGCTATCAAACTCATGGGAGGCATTAGCCTAAGGTACCTGTACACATGCACCCACATACACCTCCAAGAAACAGTGTAGAGATATATATAAAAATTGGAATGAAATGCATGCACACCTCTAACCCATAACCAGAGTATAACAAAAGTAAAAAAATGCAAAACAGGGCCCACCAAAAGAAAACTACAAAAGCATCCAACCTGCTCAGAAGGAGGGAAATGCTGCCAAAAGCACCACCAGAAAGATCCTAGACACAGCTCCGGTAAGACTCAATGGTTAGTCCCACTCACTCAGCTCCGCCAGCTCCGGGTCCTCCTTGGACTCCATCGAAAGGCATGTGGTCTGCAGAAGACAGAAACATGTGCATGAAAAGCCCGTGCAGGGTTGAATATAACAATACTCAACAGGAACCCTAAAAACCCAAAAAAAAATAGAGAAACTGAAAGGAAACAGTCCAAACATCCCATCCATAGGGAACCTAGACGAGAGAGAAAATCCATATCGTGACCATACATGGCTAAACACAACTAGTCAGCTCAATCCAAGTGTGAGCCCATACATATACCTTGAAAATCCACTTAGGTATATGCCCAAACATCTATCTTGAACATTTTCCCAGGTATACGCCCATACATATACCATGAACATCCATTCAGATATACACTCTTACGTATACCAAAAACATCCATATAGACTCTGGTCACGCACCAAGCCACATGAGGTACTGACCTCTTCACCAGCAATGGTTCACAACCAGAAGAACACACTCCATGAGCAATGTCATCCAGATGACACTCGTCTGGGAGATACAATCCATCAGGTTCCAAACAAACATCCTAGATGATCACCCGGGAGATCATGCTTGTCGGATATCATTACTGAGAAAGTCACGCTGAAACAGAAAAAACCCCAAACTCCATAGATAGGGCATCACTCCTAGGTCTGCTAGGGGATGCCAGAACCCACACTGTTATTTGAAGATCTCACAGATAGGGGATCACTCCCAGGATCCACTGGGGGATACCACAACCCGATCTGGTATTCAAAGCCCTCACAGATAGGGGATCACTCCCAGGATCCGTTGGGGGATACCAAAACCCAATCTGGTATTTGAAGATCTCATAGATAGGGGATCACTCCCATGATTCGTTAGGGGATACCACAACCCGATCTGGTGCTCCACAGAATCACATCACTCAAATAGAGGATCGTCGCCTGTCAAGGCGGTCACGACGATACCGAAACCCCATATGGTATGACTTGTGTAGTAGGGGATCGAACCAATAATGCACCAACCCTACGGAAAACACGTGCTGATTAGGTAATCATATAAACAACGATGCTGCAACCCTACTATAAACCACATGCCGAGTATGGGATCGTATACCTGATGATTCCACAACCCTACTGAGCACGGACCAATGTGTAGGGGATCATATTCTCGATGATTCCACAAACCCTACAAGGGTTAACCTGCTACGTAGGGGACCACCACCCGTGGATTAGTGTTCACATCGATACCAAGAACCCGATCTAGGGTAGTGAAGCTAGATGATCCCTGCTCGGGCCCACCAGAGGGATGCCACAACTCTAACAGATTATATATTCTATCGAGAGGATCACAAACCCATACCACGATTATGATTCCACACAAAACCTCATCGGAGTGATCCAAGGGATTACCCTCAAGCACTGCGGGTCCAAACATCGCAAACCTGAGGGACCTGCAACATCATTATACTGCGCACCTCCTAGGCCGATACTGAGGCCACCAATGTGGTCTACCTGAAAAAACACACAGGATATGCAATTCACACACCCGAAACGGACAACCTGTGAAAAAGGCATTATTCACCATAGCTAGCCCTTGTGGGGCCCACACTACGATCCTGAAACTCATCAAGAAGATTATACCACTACGATCCCCTTGGAAAAATACATGGGATCGACTACTCGATCGTCCCAAAAAGACACCCGGTGAAAAAAGTACAACTCATCAAAGCTAGCCTGTGTGGGGCCCACACTATGATCCTGAAACTCATTAGGCGGATCATCCCGCTGCTATGCTCTTGGAAAAATACACAGGATCAACTACTCAATCGTCCCAAATGGTCACCCAGTGAAATAAGTACTTTTCTTCGAAGGCAACCTGGGGGGGCACACTATGATCCCGAAACTCGTCAAGCAGTTCACACCCTTGCGATCCCCTCGAAAAAACACACTGGATCGACTACTCATTCATCCAAAAGAAACACCCGGTGGAAAAGTTGTGTTTCTCCGTAAATGCCCAAAACCAGCCTTGTGGGACCCACACCCTCTTCTCAGTCCCAACACCCGGAAACTATCTGGAAATGCCTTTTGTATCATCAGGGTCTCAATGCCACTGATGACATGTCATTTGGACACTCCGTGCAGGAGTTATGGAGGATCGAAGTTTAAAATAATAAAATTTTATTATTATTTTCAATGTTTCATGGACCCAGGCCAAAACCCGAATCAAAAAATTTTCAATGTGAGATCAAAAGATCCGTCTCGGTGCAAGGAACGCATCGCCTTAAACAGCTTGCAAATTGGAGTTATGGTTTTCGAGTTATGGGGGTTTAAAGAACCCCCAGAAAAAATCTGGACGGACCACCGCAGGGTCGCCTGAAACCATCATCTGCCTGATAGGACCACCGCCGCCTACCGGAATCCACCATGCTGCCGCCACGCCGCCTCCACCCTCACCGGAATCTGCCATTTCCGTCACCGGAAACTGGTTTTCTGTCGGAAAACTTCTGGGAGCCACCGGGAGCACCCCGGTGCTCCAAATTCAGATCTGAAAAATGTTTTGGAAACCTCGGGACTTGAACTGAACAACCCTTATGAATATTTGAAGAACAAAACTCATAAACAGAATACATGATTTTAAAACTCAAACCACCTACCTCGCGGGTGAAACGTCGACGTTCTGGCTAAGATCTGTGCTAAAAAACTTTTGATGCATGATCCTAGAGCGTTCTCCGTTGGAATCCGAGCTCATGGGAGCTTTGTTTGATTGATTTAGCAGATATCCGGTGAAACCATGGAGTAATGAGAAGGCTCCACCTTGGTGTGAAATGAAGAACAATGGGGGGTTGATTTTTATTATTATTTTTTAAATAAAAACTTCATTTTAACTCCCCGCCAACACGCCTTCAACCCGGCACCCGACGCCGACTAAAATTATGTCATGCCTAGAGTAAAAACGGAGTTCTAAACACAATGGTGCACTCATAATTGAGATATGGGACTCTGTTTAGAAGTTATTTGAGCAGACACTCATAAATATACATTTCCATTTATTTATGAAAATGCCCCTGGTGGCTTTTTCCACAGCGGGCCCGCGCCAGCAAAGTTTACACCCCTCTTTGGGTAAACAGCACACTCCGGATGCAACCGTGCCCTCAAATTCCCGTTCTTAGCTACCTTTTAGGAGAAAACGCATTCTTTCCTCATGCATAGTATAAAAAACTTAATATTTTTATAAAATTAAATCCGGGAACACTGGGCCTTGGAATTTCATGCCATTTTCGCGTCTAGCTCTGGAATTATTCATAGAAATATTTCAATGTCTGACAGGACAAAACCTGAGTTGCTATAACTTTAGACTTCTATCTATGTAGTTCATGAGGTTTACTTTGGCCGATACACGTTGCTATACTTGTTTGACATACACAGGGCCATGAGAACCTAGTGTATATACCTTAGGGTGAATGGAAGTAAGGTATTCTCTAGAGTGTCTTTTCTAATACGATGTGAGACTATAGGGTGAATTTAGATAAGTTCTTCCTCAAAGTGTCTGTAGTTACTCAACACGTTCCATAGGGGGAATGTGACGTATGTGCTTCCCCAGAGTGACTTTAGTTATCGATACAAGACTATATGAGGAATTGATGGTGAGTGATTCCTCATAGGGTCTATGCTTAAGCTGAACCAGAGGGTTTAGACTAAGGGTACTGCTCAGAGGGTTGCTTGGGATGCTAGGTAGGACCAGAGGGGATAGGCTATGAGCACATCCCAGAGGGTTGCCTTTTTTGTTTACCTACTTGCTTGTGTCACTAGGTAGGACTAGAGGGGATAGGCTATGAGTAATTTCCAGAGGGGTACCTGTTTGTAATTACCTTCTTTGATTAACTGTTGCTTGATATATGAAACTGAATGCATTGAAACTGTGGATTGTTTACTACTGTGTACTTCCCTGTTTACTGATTTCTTTTACCTATTACCTGACAAATATTCACTGACTATTAGGTACAGATCTTGTGGTGGTTTCTTTCTGGGATTTAGTCTCACACCATTTTTGGGCCATGCTTTTGGGCCCAAATAGATTTTATTGTTGTAGGTATAGATAAGGTCAAGAACCTTTCTACTTCAGGTACCTGATTTTTGTGGAGCTGGAGAGCATGGGAACAAGTTGAGGCTTGCGATAATGGGGAGATGTTATCTATTTTATTTTATACTGGGGTTTAATACTATTTTTATTCCATCATTGTGATTTTTTTGGATGATTGCCTAGATATGTTTCATGCATAATTTATATATATTTGTGTTCTCCAGTTTATTATATTTCAGTCATCCATTGTTTACTTTTGTATAAGTTATTATTCCTTCTACTATTGTTATTATTCTCTTTCAATGTGTTACTCTTCCAATGAGGGCATAGTTTCCCCACTATCACACCCAAGGACCTCCCTGCTAGTCAACAGCCTCTAGCCTTAAGGGAAATGCGCTTGAGGCCATGTGACCAACCGGGTACGAGGCACCCCTATGTGGATTCTGAAACTGGGACATTACAAAGTGGTATCAGAGGTTTCTGTTCTCTTGACTTTCTGTTTGGAGCCTTAGGCAGGGATAGGATAGAATAGGTACTTAGTGATAAGTTGTGCCCAGGATTGGCTGACCCGTGTATAGGGAAAATCCAATCTACCTCGTTTGTTACAATTTTTCTATTTTTTCAATTTTACAGTTGACTTGATTTCATCGTTGGGTGACTCACATGTATTGTGCTATTATCTTTGATGTTATTGAGGTTCTATTTCTCTTGCAACCTGATGAGATGAGGGTACTCCATCCCATGCATCATATAGGCACTTCCTAGAAATCACATGTCATGGATTCTTTCCATGCCATTTAGGGTGCATTTGTGATTGCATGTTGTTGTGATAGATGTTGTGTAGAATATACATGTTGTTGTGATAATTTCCTTGATAAAATAACTACTTTTTAATAGAGTATTTTTTTGTGTAATGTTTTGTTTGAATGAATGCAAAACATTTTTTTGGAGGTGTTATGGGCCCTCATGGACCAGAATTTGGTGGATCATTGACTTGTTTACCTTATTTATAACATGTATAAGATGCCAATATTTGATTTGTGGGGAGTATGGGACCTCACGGATTGGAATTTGGAACCTTAATGTTGTTTTACTGTTTTTCTGTGTTCCATAGTAGTTTCTAAGGCTTACTGTTTGAAAAAACTCAGAATACACGGTTTGTAATGCTAAATAAGCGCCATGTTTTCTTCTATTTAGGAAGAAACTATTTTTTTCTTATGTACACACCGTGTACTATATATACACTATATGTATTCTATAACAGTGTCTCATACTGTGTGGGCGGGGACACTGGGATTAGAAACTTTGGTAGGACACGTCGTGTAGATGATGTACATATCATTTTGTAGAACCATGTAACCGACCGTGTCACTAACAACACGGTCCGAAAAAATATTCTGAGTACACGCCGTGTCCATCTGGAAGATGCTGTGTAGTGTGAGTTGTGAAACCGGCCATGTGATGAACAACACGGGTCGGTGAAGTTCATCTAGTAAATGTTGTCTTTGGCACTAACATGCTATGTAGTCTTTTTCTGGGATAATCATGTAGCTTAGTCATGTAGGAGAGCTCAGGTAGGGGAAGAGGATTCAAGTACACTCCATGTAGTGAACATACACACCATGTATCCATGTTTGGTTAAAATTGAGCACTTTATTTCTCTTTTTACCTTATTACACTTCATCTTTAAAGTCCTTGATATCTTGATCTAATGCGTGCACTTGACCTTACAGAGTCATCCCACTGGGACATCCTCCGATTGTCTTCTAGTTTCTGGGTAGTGATCAAACACTGGGCATGGCTGATCAAGGGCATCTAGCTGATCCTCCAGTTTTGACAGTCTTGGCACCATTCATTATATCAGACACAAGTTATGATTCACAGTTTAGTGAAATCCTTATGAGGTTCATGCAGACCTTCTGAGGAGTACCGTAGCCTGCCTCATCTATGGAAGAATTGATGCGGGTTTTCCAGCAGCAGCATCCGCCCACCTTCTTAAGAGAAGGAGGACCTCAGGCTACAGAGTCATGGTGAGAAGCCATGATGAACATCTTTGAGCATCTGGAGATTCCTACAGAGACGCAGGTCAAGCTCGCTACTCACATGCTACATGATTCTTCCAGGATATGGTGGGATGTAATCTCACAGGTGGGGAATCATCAGGTTGTGTCTTGGGAGGAGTTCCAGCATATCTTTTATGACTACTTATACCAGAGACCATGAGGGCCAATTGAGCCCAAGAGTTTATGAGCCTGGAGAAGGGTACACTTTCTATTATAGAGTATTCCATTCATTTCACAGAGGTTCAGTGCTTCACGCTTATTCCAGAAGGTGATGAGTTATTTCTTGCAAGGATGTTTGAGGATGGTCTGAGGCACAACATCAGATTGCAGGTGAAAATATTTAGGTTGACTTCCATCACTTCTATAGTCAACTAGTTTTTGATCACAGAGTGAAATATAAGGGATTATAGAGTTTTAAGCCAGGGAGTCTCGACATCTGGAGTTGTTTTCCCTCCTACTGACAGTGGGAAGTGGTATAGGGAGTCTTCAAATAGAGATCCAAAGAGGTGAGACTCTTCTTCTGGTAGCCAGGTGGTGTTCTACCAATGCGGGAAGAGCGGGCATGCGAGGCCACATTGCCCGAGAGACCTGGTGGAGTACCGATCTTGCAACAATATGGGTCATCTTTAGCACTTTTTTTAGATCTCTTCACCAACAACTGGTGAAAGGGGTTCTTCTATGACTCCTCATTCAAGAGCATCACCACCAGTTTCTCATCAGTCTAGGAACTGGAGTTCTTTTAGTCGTTTAGGCCGATGTGGAGGTCTTAGTTGTGGTAGCCAGTTTCCTAGTTTTCAGTGACATTAAGGAGGATCGGTTAAAAGTGGTCAGGCAAGGTCATAGGGCCACAATGCAAGTCAGACTTTGGCTGTGGAGCAGGCCCAACAAGGGCAAGATACCGAACCCTCTAAAATTTGAGGTACGATCTTAGTTGCCTCAGTTTTAGCTTCTTCTATTTTCGATATGGGGGATTCCCATAGCATTATATCTGTTGTGTCGTGGAGAGCCTTGATCTCTTTATCTTTTCTTCTACCAGACTCTTAATAATAGACACTCCGTTGAGGACTAGTATGGATAGTGTACGTTAGTGAAAGGAGTTCCCTCTAGTGATTTGTGGGTGTCAGTTTTTATGGGACCTCTATGTCCTAGAAATGACAGGCTATGATGTTATTCTTTGAATGGACTGGATAGATCCCTTCTAGGCTCTTGTCATATATTATTGTTGTAGGGTGAGTTTTAGATTTCCAAAAGGTGATTCATTTCTTCATAAGGATGAATGGGATGTCCAGGCGATTAGAGCGGGACCCGAGCATCATGGGTTAGGAGGAGTTACAGATTAGATGGCTAGTCAATATCTGGATGACCAGGGGACTTCACAGTTAAACTTTCCTCCAGTGGTGGATCATTTCAGAGATGTCTTTCTAGACAGAATTTCATGTTTTACTTTAGAGAGAGTCATATATTTTTTATTGAGTTGGTTCCAGGAGTGGTATCGGTGTCCATTCCTCCTTATAGGATGGATACAACCGAGTTGTAGGTGCTGAAGAAGCAATTGGAGGAGTTATAGGCCATGCGTTTCATTCGACCCAGTACTTCTCCTTCGGGTTTTCCTATCCTGTTTGTGTAGATGGAAGATGGTACCCTCAAGCTTTCTGTGGATTATTGGAAGTTGAACTCTTTAATAGTCAAGAGATGAAATCCCTTTTTTAGGATTGATGGTTTATTTGATCAGCTTCTTGGATCCTGGGTGTTCTCAAAGATTGAATTGAGGTTCGGTTACCATCAGTTACATGTTAGACCATCTTATATACCTCTCACAGCCTTCCGGAGTAGGTATGGTCTATGCGAGTATAAGTTTATGTCGTTCGGTCTCACGAACGAGTTTGCAGTTTTCATGGCACTGATGAATCAAGTGTTCCGTCCATACTTGGATTATTTCATGGTAGTCTTCATGGATGATATCTTGGTGTACTCTCACACTCAACACGACCATGATACACGTTTAGAGATCATTTTTATTACACTAATAGAGCATCAGTTATATGCTATGCTCTCAAAATTCCACTTTTGGATGGACCAGATTCACTTCTTGGGTCATTTTATCTCAGATACAGGAGTATCAATATACCCAAAGAAAGAGAGAGAAGTAGTTTCATGAGAGAAACTGATGAATGTCTTTGAGGTACAGTGTTTCTTAGAGATGGTTGGATACTATAGATTCTTCATACATGACATTTCATGCTTATCATCACCAATGACATGTATGACTAAGAAGGGTGTGAAGTTCTTGTGGTCAGATTCTTGTGAGTCAGCCTTTTTGGATCTAAAAGTGAGATTTACTTCAACATCGATACTTGTATTTCCAATGTCGGGCAAGTGCTATACTTTTTACTTTGATGCATCTGGTATCGGGATAGGAGATGTACTTATTCAGGGAGAAGGGGTCAGTGCGTACGGGTCTCGGTAGTTGAGGCCACCTGAGAGGAATTACCCAACGCACGATCTCGAATTGGATGAATTTGTTCATGCCTTATTCTATTGAAGACATTATCTGTTGGGAGATCATTTTTTGGTTTTCACCTACCACAAAAATCTCAAGTATATCTTCACTCAGCGTGACTTGAATTTGAGGCAGTGAAGGTGGGTAGAATGCCTTCAGTCTTTTGAATTTGAGCTTGCTTACATTCCAGGAAAAGGCAACGCAGTAGCTAATGCGTTGAGCAGGAGGACTCAGATACAAGCAGTTCATGAGGAAAGCAGTGATTGGAAGATTATTGATCTATTCTCTGAGACGCATTTGGAGGTGCATGATAGAAAGTGGTAGACTTTTCTTTCTTCGGTGGCTATTACCTGTACTCTTCATGATCGAGTGTAAATTAGGCAGCTATTAGATTTTGAAGGCCTAGTTTTACAGAAAAGCATGTCAAGAGAGGACCCTAATCCTGGATGGACCATATCCAAGGATGGGATATTGAATTTCCAGGGGTGCGTATGGGTGCCAAAAGACATATGTGAGGAGCTAATGCAGGACATCCATTCCTCAGTTTGGGAAGTTCATCCCGATGTCACCAAAATGTATCATGATCTACACTGTCAGTATTGGTAGTTAGGTATGAAGAGAGATATTGCTGGTCTTTTCATGAAGTGTTCCACTTACCAGTAGGTGAAAGAGGAGCATCAACGACCATCAGGGCTTTTGAAGTAGTTAACCATTCTCGAGTAGAAGTGGAATGATGTCGCGATGGATTTCGTGACAGGTTTATCGAGAATTCCTAAAGGGAATTATGTAGTTTGGGTTGTCATTGATAGACTCATGATGGTCGCTCAGTTCTTGCTGATCAAGGAGACCTTCATTGTTGATGAGCTTGGATGGTTTTACATCCAAGAGATTATGCGCTTACATGGAGTTCCACACTCCATTGTTTCTGACAGTGATTCCCGTTTTACTTCTCGAGTTTGGCAGAGGCTATAGAAAGCGTTGGGTATGCAGGTACTTCTGAGTACAACTTACCACCACCAGACAAATGGTTAGTCTGAGCGTATGATTTAGGTGCTTTAGGACATGCTTCGAGCAAGCACCATGATTTTTGAAGGTTCATGGGAGAAGCATAGACCTCTTGTGGAGTTTTCCTACAATAATAATTTTCAAGAAACTATTTATATAGCACCTTATGAGGATGTGTACGGTAGGCCATGATGATCATCCTTATGTTTGATGGAAGTAGTAGAGGCATCTATTCTAGGACCTCGTCTTGTCCAGGAGACCACATAGCATATAGAGAAGATTTAGAAGAGGATGTCTACTACATAGTCTCGACAAAAGTCTTATGCTGATTAGTGAAGATGACCTCTGGAGTTCATGGTTGGGGATCAGGTTTTCCTACATGTCACACCGAGGTTGGGACACAGAAGGATTAGGAGACAGGGTAATATTTTTCCAAGGTATGTCGGGCCATTTGAGGTGTTGGAGATAGTTGGTTCAATTTCCTACTGGTTGGAGTTACCTTAGAGGTACCAGGCTATGCGTGACGTTTTCAATGTTTCTCATCTTCGACATTACTTTTCGAACCCGTCTCATGTCTTCCAACCGGAGGAGGTTTAGTTGGAAGTGGATGCATTGTTCGAGGATCATCCTATCTAGATTGTCAATCGATGTATGAAGGTTCTCCATGGCCGATATGTTCCTATGGTATGAGTGCTATGGAAACACAGGCGAGTACAGAAATAGACATGGGAGAGGGAGGTTGATGTACGATCACAGTGGCCGGAGCTGTTCGGGGTTTCTTCTTCTACGCCGCCTTGCAAGGGAAATTCGGGGATGAATTTCTTTAAGGGGGGAAATCTGTAAGAACCCAGATCATCTTTTTCAGGTATGTATTTCTTTTCTAGTGTTTTTCTGGAAAAAGAGGAATTTTTGGAAATTTATTAAGTACACGTCGTGTACTTTATGAGTACACATCATCTACTCGGTTACCATAGGTAGCCATGTGTTGGCCATATAGTGGCCATGCACACGGCCATGTGGGGGTGACCTAGAGGCCACCTAAAGTGGAGTACAGAAACGTCAATTACATGTCGTGTACTTTCTTTTTTTCATTAAATGCATCGGGGTCGCGTCTAATTTGAAAAATGCCCTCCTTCTCATCCTAGATCATCAGGGAGAAATTGTACGACCACGATTCTTCTCTAATCCCCCGAGCGAGCATCTGATTTCCGATTCGACCACCGTCCATTGAATCAAGATTTCCTCAATAAGCTCTTCCTTCTCCTAGAACATCATTTCCTGATTCCTCATATTTCTCAATTTATCCTCAGTTGAATGTTTTAGGCGTTTTTGTCGATCTATGGTGTTCTTGGGCGATTCAAGGATTGAGGTTCACGTATAACGATCTCCCAACACCGAGGTAGGTGGTTTGTGACTTTCTGTTGAATTTCTTTGAGTTATATGTGCAAAATCACCAATACCCATGAAAGGGGTATTGCATGTTTACTGTTTTTTCCTTTTTGTTTTTCTCCTATGATTTTATGATTGAGTAGAGGTTAATTTAATGATAATAGGGTTTATTTCTATGATTTGGAAGTGTTTTTCCATACATGATTGGTGGTTTTGACCGTTGGTTCAAGTTTCCTATTAGTCTGTTGTTTAATTACCATGCCTAGTATATTATGATGGGGTGTTTGTATCCTTACATGCTGTTATGATTTAGACTAGTATCCAAGTAGTTATTGAGGTTTACATTGGCTGATATGTGTTTCTATTCTTGCTTGACTTACACAGGGCCGTGAGAACCTGGTGTATAGACCATAGGGAGAATTGACATAAGGGATTCTCCAGAGTGTCTTTTCTACTTACACTGTGGGACCACAAGAGGGAATTGACGTAAGTGCTTCCTCATATTGTATGTAGATCCTTAAAATTTTCCATAGGGGGAATGTGATGTAAGTGCTACATCATAGAACCTTTAGTTGCTGATATGAGACTATAGGAGGAATTGACAGTGAGTGCTTTCATAGAGAGTCTATGCTTAAGCTGAAACAGAGGTGTTAGACTGAGTGTACTTCCCAGAGGGTTGCTTATGATGCTAGGTAGGACCAGAGGGGATAGTCTGTGAGTACTTCCTAGAGGGTTACCTTTTGTGTTTACTAGCTTTCTTGTGTCTCTAGGTAGGACCAAAGGGGATAAGTAGTGACTAATTTCTAGAGGGTTACCTGTTTGTAATTACCTACTTTGATTAACTGTTGCTTGATATATGAAACTGAATGTATTGAAACTGTGGATTGTTTACTACTATGTACATCCTTGTTTACTACTTTGTTATACTTATTACCTACCATATATTCACCAATTTTTAGGCACAGATCATTTTTTGGTTTCCTAATAGGATTCAGTCTCACACCCTATTTGGGCCATGATTTTGGGACCAAACAGATTATATTGCTGCAGGTATAGATAAGGGAAAACACCCTTCTACTTCAGGTACTTGATTTCTATGGAGCTCGAGAGAATGAGACCAAGCTAAGGCTTGCGATGATGATGCACTGTTTTGTGTTTTCTTTTGTTCTTTGGATTAGTACAGTTTTATTCGAGCATTGTGATTTGTTTGGCTGATTTCCCAAACATATGTATCATGTATCATTTATATATATATATATTTGTGTGCTCCATTTTATTATATTTGTGTCTCCAGTTTACTTTTGTATGGATTATTACTACTTCCACTATTTTTATTATTCTATTATATTATGTTACTCTTCCAATGAGGTCCTAGTTTCCCAACTATCACACCCAAGGCCCTCGTTGCTAGTCTGTAGCCTCTGGCATTCGAGGAAATTCTCTTGAGGCCATGTAACCAACCAGGTATGGGGCGCCCTTGGGCAGCTTCCAGAACCTAGACATTACAGATTAGAGGATATTTTTAAAGTAAATTTACTCAAACAATTTAACTCTATCTTTTTGAAAATTACTTTTAAAAGTGACCCTTACTATTTTATTTTCACTATAATGTTAAGAATGTTTCTTAAGATATATTTTTATATTTTTATTATGGGTGGACACATCCTTTCATCACTATGAGAATTCCTTCCAATGAATCTTCCTTTATATGTTTAAAAAAATACAAATAAAAATATTTCATAAGGATATTAAAATGAAAGCAGTTTCCCCCCTATTTTTTAAAGTTATTTAACTAAAGATCATGAAATGGTATTTTCCATCTTTTTCACCATCCTCTATTCATTCATATAATATTTTTTTATAATACAACTCACTGTCTTTCTCTAGATGGATTATGGTCGGGTTCTTTATTATCATGTAACATGTTTCCTTCTTCTGTTAATTATGATAATATGGAATTGTGTTTTATTTCCTTGTATAAAACACATAATGTTAAAAATATGAAGGGTTAGAACTAATATAATTCTAATGACTTTTGAAAGTAATTAATCTATAGAGATAACCTATTTATGATACCTTGGTCGAGTGCCTTAGTGATATTTTACGATACCTTTGTAAAATCTATTGTAATGTAATTTTACGACATCTTAGTGATGAACATTGGTGATATGATTATGAATGTATCATTTTTATCTGATAAAAAAATGATACATTATGCTTCCTGTACTTATGATCATGTTATGCCTTCATTTACTTGTCATGATATTATTATGTTCATATTTTTATCTTATTCTTGAATTCTTTCCCATGTTATGTTTTGATTTCATTGCTTATCTCTTACAAAGCATCTGAACCCATCCCTTCTATTCTTTCAAATTTCCCCAGGTTTTGAGGAAAAGTAATATGTAATATTTGAATAGAAGAGTATTATGTGTAAAAAAATTTGGGAGATGATGAAGAATTATTAAAGATTATGTAGTCTCTAATATATTTGAGAAAATATTTTTTTGGTTAAAAAATAAATGTGTTTTTTTAGTTAATTTTTTATATATCATTAAAACTAAAAACCTAAAAGGCGTTGTAAATGTATAAAATGAAATATTTTCATTAAAACATGGAACTAATATGGTCACATCGATGGGGTATAATAGTAATACCTTGAATAAGTATGATTAACCTGTGATGATATGGAAAGTTAAACCACTGTGATGTGTAAAATTAACCCTATTTGTATGGGTTATGAATTGGCATGTTTTGAAAACCCTATGATATTTAAGGGTAATATCTATGACAATAATAGATATTTGATATATAAGGTTCATCAAGGGGTGATTTGTAAGGGTCTATATTCAAGGGACCTAGTTTTTATAAAAATATGAATATGATAATTGTTTTTTCTAAAATTATTAATTAATGGATTTAATTAATTATAAAAGATTAATTGTGTATATTTTTAGCAAAATACATGTAACATAGATTTTCTATCTCACATTCAATCATTCCTATTTAGTGGTCTTTTTTTATATATTCTAGATATTCATGTAAATGTTTTTAGGGAGTATTTATATATTATAAAATTTATTCAATATAAATTCAAACTAGTTAGAGTTTCTTAATGGGTGGAGGCCTAAATCTATATAGGATGTTCATAGATATTTCCTTTGTTTAATGTGTGTTATGAATTTTATGATAAATGTATATGGTTAGTGTTTATGTCTTCTATAATGAATGGATCCACCTGAGTTTTTTATTGTTTATTAGAGATACTTCATGGTATCCTCATGTAAAATATGATGGGATAATCTTAGTATGGCTTCAATGTCTGGTTTAAGGGTATGTTGTATACGTTATTATATGTTTTAAAGATATGATTCATGATATATGATGGTTTTTGTATATAATTTTAAATATATTGGGTTCAACTCATGTCACTATGGGTGATGTCCATAATCTATAATGGGGAATAATGGTTAATTAGTTTCATGTAGATTCTATTGAACATTGTCACAGTTGTAAAAATAGGATCATCAATGTTTTGTCATAGGTTTTCAGTGATACTGCTCACCATAGGGATGAGATCATTATGGTCAGGTTCATAATGTATGTGTCCCATGAGGGGGTTTTAAATATATTTTCCTTGTTCATATCATATATAGTTATGAGACATAGGGTGACTATGGTGAACTAGATTAGGATTACCTGACATATCTCCCAAGATGGTCTACCACAAGGACTAATGCATGAACCAATCAGCCTAGGATAGATAATTATACTAGGGTATCACATTATAATGAGTGTGAATGGTTTTTCCATTGAATAACAATAATAATAATGGAGGGAAATCCAATATAGAATCAAACATAGTGCATTCATTCTGTATATTTCCTTGTGAATTAAATAAACTTTTCTTAATGACGGAACTATAAAAATATGGAATAATAAATAATAATCATCCAAATGGGTCATAATAAATACATATGATCAAAATGATTCATATGAATATACTAAACAATCTCCAAAATATATATAATGATAGCCAAAATAATGGTGACTAAAGGTTATGTATAACGGGTGGGATTGGACAACAAGTAAGACACCAAAAATAAACCAACGACTCTAGATACCATGACACATCTCCTTGTGACCCATGGTAACTCAACACATCCACAAAATGTATCAGTAGAAAAACATAAACACCATAAATCTATTATCCCAACCCAGGATCTGGTATAAATACATGAGATTTAAACACATGCATGTTTATATATATGGGTGTGATGGGTCTTTATTTTCTAGTGAGGATAATTCGTGGCTTTTTCATAATTTTGGGTTGTTAAAAAATGGACATGGTGTTTCATGTTTTTATGTGTATTTTGGAGTCCCATTTGTAAAATTTTCCTCTATCATAAGATTTTACTCTTATATTAGGTTTTTTTATTGTTGGGTTTTTTTTCTAATCTGTAAAGGTCACATTTTATCCTAGGGACTCATGGTGTGATAATTATCTTAGTTTCATTTTTTATAAGTCCCATGAACAATATTAAATAATGTTTCTCTTACATATGGGTACCCTCCGATTAAAAATTCCCATATTTCTAAAAATTCAGGCGAGGAGGATAGTCTTTCCATGACAAGGGAGAGTCACATCATCGTAATGAATCTCACATATCCAATGAATTCATAAAAGTTCACTATGGAGTTCTATCAAATAGTGAAGGAAGAATTCCATTTCAGGTTTTTATGGGGATCAGGATCCTTAGTTCTTACCAAAGGAGGTCCACTATGTCATGAATATGATATTAATGTTGTGTCCAGTGTTTGGTGAGAAATTTCATAATGCCACTAGTAGGGTCACATAATGAGGTGGACTAGTGGTATATTTAATTTTATGTGTCACTCTTTATATCCTTGTCATCTAAAATACATGTGACTCTTCATTTTCCCCTATTAACTTGTCTGATCATATAGAGTAATAGGGGAGGCTCTAATTCATTTATCTTAGGATTTTTGGTCTCCTCTTGCATTCCAAGTAGTTTTTAAAGGTATATCCAAAATTATTTAATTTGTTATTCTTATCCTATACTATCTACTTAAATTTCCAGTTTTTTACTCTTTTCCCACAAAACCAAAATATTGCAAGGGAAAAATAATTTGTTTGGGATTTGGAAATAATTGGTTGTTAGTTTTCTAGAGAATATAGAGGAAATATTCTTGTGATACTATTAATTATCCATTGAAAGTGAGTTCTTTCCAATTTTTTGATGAAGTTTTTTTGTACAATAACATTAATTTTCATTCCATGAAATTCTTGAATATTCCTAAAATCATTTTCTTGAAATTTTATTCATATATATAATACCAATGATATATTTAAAAAATGTTTCAAATTTTTTCTTGATTTGGAATGGAATATTTTAATCAATTTATTATGTTCATTTTAAACTAAAATGTTTGTATATTCCAAGTGTTTTTGAAAATCCATATGAGGTTATTTTAAGTGAACATTGTTGTTTAGAGAGATTTTTTGACACTAATTTAATTCCTAAAGATTGTAACCCATGTTTTAATGGTTTTTTAAATTAAAAGGTCTTTAGTTTTCAATAGAATTCTAAGAGAGGAAAATTATGTTTTAAATTAGAATGTCACTTTTAAGGGATATTTTAAAAAAAAATCATTCCCATGTTATTTTAACGGCTCATTTGGAACTTCAAAAAATGAGTTAGATTGATAATTTTACAGACATTTCATAGAGACATTGGTTTTGTGTTTATTATAGACCTTTTTCCTTTTTCTGTACATGAATTTATTACATTTATTTCATGATTTTATAAATATGTGAAAGTTTTTTTCCTTTATAGGGTGTTAGAGGTGAGATGAGGTTTGTTAATTATGTTTTATTATTTATTTATCAGGTGGTCATGGTCATGTTTTTTCTCAACTCCACTTTGTTCAAGTCATTGGAACCCATGTAACTATGTGTGTGATTCTGTGTATTACATAATAACTTTATTTACTATTTAATCATGAACCCTTGTGTCAATTATTTATTTATTTGGATAGTTTGTGACTATACTCTGGAAGATGATTTGCGGACATGTTATATTATTTTATTGGTGTTAATAAGAAATAGGGACTATTGAACCCCTATGAATTTGAAGTGTATTTTTTGACAATAATTGATACATGATATTGATAGTATAATATTGGATTTTTTGTTATAATTGACTGGATGATAATTATATATTCATTTAATCCATAATTTATTCATTAAATCCATAATAGATTCATTTAATACATGATATTGATTTTTGAGAAATTCTGGATATTGTTATTTAGGATGTAATATATATATATAGTGGTTCTTCCTTAAGATATATCTTGGGGTTTTGTGTTGAAGGAAATCTCATTTTTCCTTGAATTATTGGAATTATGAGATGGAGTCCATTTTTTGGCTCTGTATGGAGAGATGAGGCTTTATCAAATAAATGGGCTTTCCCACTAAAATCTCACACCTGATAAGCCTCGAGACAAGCTGGATTCTAAGCTCAAAGGCACGACTAACCTGAGTAGCGGGTAGACATGGGGAAGTACATGTGATCACATATGAATGGAGGCACATGTGACTATAAAGGTAAGTAGTATGATAAGGGTTTTTTGTTAATAAGAAAATAGGTACCTAGAATCTCGTGTGTGGGACAACGTAGGATGAAGTTGGTGAGCATTGATACACCATTCACTCTAGAATGATCATTTTAGGGACACAATGTCTTGTTATTGAGTTTACATCTAAGTGGTATTTTAATGTCAAATATAGTAGTATTTTGAAATTTTTCACATATCATATCAAACTCTGTAAATGTGTATCATACCAAATAAATCAGTTGTATCATGATCATCTTTAACATCTTGCTTGAGAGTTCCTGCATGCATGAACTCAACAACATCCATCCCTCCGTGATGTAGTAATTGAGCTCTACACCACAATCACATGAAAGCTGGGATTTCCACACTAAAGATACATCTTAAATCATGGAGGGTCCATATTTAAGATAAATAAATAATTTACAATTCTTTAATACTATATATTATTACACTGTAGTGAGTATTACTACACCATAGTAAAGATAATAGAAGTGAAGGATATGACATAGCCGAAAGAAAACCCCCATAAAAATTAGTTCTTTGTCTACAACTCATATAAACCACCTAAATATACTCCATATAACATTGATCATGTTTTAGGATCATTCTCATTGAGTAATTATGATTTTATATAATCACCTACTTACACTGGGGAATTAATGGCTATATCCTAGTGGTCATGCCTGATCGAAGGAGTAGATTCCTTGAGGCTTAAAAACTATCATAAAAACATTAACACATATGGTTATTCTTAAATGGAGGGAAACTACTTATTATAAATGTATTAAGTTCATGGGTTATGAAGAATGAAAATCATTTAAATATGAAGATTAAAATCATGGGGTTGTGAAAATTGTGATTTCCATATTTATAGAAAAGGAAATCCATGCTTTCTGATAGATATTTTCTTCAGAATTTTTATATTTCAAATATAAAAATATCTAGGTAGATATAACCCATGGAATGAGGATAATTTAATTTTTTTTAAATTATTTAATTAAAAGTCACATGGGATATTGTAATTTAATGTATAAGAATATATGAAAGTTAAAAAAAAGAAAAAAAAGGAGTTCATATGCACAAAACAAGCCACACTTACCGAAGAAGAAAAAGGATCCTTATAGAGACATCCAAAAAATAGTTGATAGAGGGGTTTCATCCATGAAATGTTTATGATATATCTATAGTATAATGTTTAAATAATAATCACAGAAGAATAAAATCTAGTTCACTGCAAAAAAAGTGAAGGCATTCCAATTTCTAAATTAGACAGGGAAGGGTTCCAGAACTATTCTAGAGAGAAATTGATTGGTTTTTTTTGAATAAATTACAAAAGTGGTTAGTTTTTCCATTAAATATCATTGAAGAATGTTGAAGATATTTTTCAATGAGAGTTTATTTTTTTTAATGTAATCTTATATATTCCAAGGGAATTGATTTACATTTGGTGAAACACTCACACAATAAGTGATGTTTTAATATGGCTAGTGTTTCAACTTTTTCCCTTCTAAAACACTGATAATAAGAACCAAGTTTGAGGGAGGTGATATCATGGATATAGTGAATCTTCCCAAAACCATTGTAAGGTATTCAGTATATGAAGGATTGACCAAGAATAAAGAAATATAGAGTGAGCTAAGGGATTTTGGTGCACCAGAACAATATTTGTAACATTAAACATGGACTATCTTTTTGTGGTGAACCAAGTTAAAAAAGGGGGTGTACCTATCGTTAATTTTATTTTAAAAATATTCATCTTCATTGAATAAATTAGATAAATGTGATCAAAAATCAAATAAATAAATAAAGTCTAGTAGGGTAATTGGATCAACACAAGCACTATAGAAAAAATATGTTACCCCTGCTTTTATGATGTAAAGATGCATCAGGAAAGTAAGAACATTGAAATTTGTCCTTACCTTGATTCCCCCTAGGTATCAATAAACATTTTAGGCATATAAATTGGATTCAAATGGTTGGTGTATTTTATTGGATTTTAATTCTATGAATTTCTTCATCTAATTTTTTAATTTAAAGTTTTAGTTTTCCCTTATATTTTGGTGCTTTATGGAATAATATGCAACCTCAAATAAGAATATGAAATATGGTGGAATCCATCGACATATAATTATCCATGGAAAGTGTGTAATTCATTTTGAATAGAACAATAATTTACAAAAATAATGTATGGTTGATTCATATTATGCATCTATTTATAATTATTTCATAGGAATGAATGAGGAAGCTAATATTCCAAGAGATTTTGGGACTAAAAAATATGAGGAAATCCCAAGGATTCTTAAAGTGGATGTTTCCCATCCATCGGATTAGATTGATCGGTAATTATGAATATATAATATTATTATAAAAGAGGAGATAATGTCTCAAAATATTCAGATTCAAGTGTTTTTATAGTTTTGACTAACTTAAAATAAAATAATAACACCAATGGTGAATGGTTAGAAATGATTTCAAAAGGGAGAATGAAAATTTGATTTCAATGGTAAAAATTTGAACTCGAAATTGGCTCAAAATATGAAATAAAAGTATAATGTTATTTTTTCACACTTTTCAAAAATTATTTAGGAAAAAATGTCACAATAATAGAAGGTATTCCAAAATTATTTTATTTCTTATATGAAACACAAAATGTGGAAGCAAAGTGACATAGTAAATAAACTATCCCTATCAATAAAAGATGAGATAAATTATTTGAAGACTCTCAAGAATGAAAATTATTATCAAATTTAATAAAAGGATAATAATATTTAACAATTGAAAGAATAGATTAAATCAATCAACAAAAAGTGGATCAATATAGTCCTAATAGTAAGCCTCAATAAGGGGATTCCTTTCATTTCTTAATTGACCATTCAATAGGTTATGAAGTAAATATAGATACGTATTTAATATCATTGAAAAAACATTAAAAGTATATTATTCTTCAAAGTCTATACAATATTGGAAAATTTGGTGTTGGATATGATGAACCTTCTCCCATTCATGAAACAATAATGATATTGATATTCCACAAAAAGGGAAAACTATGGAGTTGTAGGAAACATATATAAAATAATACATACATGAGTAAATGATAACTATAAGAGAAAAAAAATGAAGTATGAAAACCTGTGATGTTATTTGGGCTGAAAAGTCATATTATATGTTTTTCATAAGGATTTGTAATATATTTCATACTATAAAGATAGAAAAATTGTCAGTTAATTAATTAAAACACAACATATGTGGTATGTTTATCATTATAATTACTCTTACCATACTAACCATACCTCAAGAAGAAATAATCATGCATGTAATGAATAAATATTTCTATTGAGAAATAGATTTTAGAATCCTCATAATTAATACTCTTATGATGAATTTAGTATAAAATTGTGTTAAAAATACATTTTTATGTCATCAAACCCTAATATAGTCAAGAGACTAATTTTGAGTCAAGGAAGGAAGATTACAGAAGATCTTAATATTTCATAAGTTCAAATTAATGGGACATCTCAAAAAAATTTATGTACTGTGAAAATTAACAATCCTTACATGGGAAAAAAATTAGAATTTGTGTTGGAGAAAGAAAATTCAACATGATTTGGAAGAAGAAATCTTTTGTAAAAAAATTTCTCATGGAGGATAAGATTGTTACTTATGTTTTTATAGATAGAAAATCGCAAAGGAGTTTAAATGGAATTTTATTATATTAAAATTAACATAAAAGGGGTTAGTGGGGTAGGCCCAACCCTAGAGTAAGAATTTAGAGGGACATTAGTGTCTCAACATCCTCCTCAACATGAGGTTTTTTGATGGTACCCTCTCTCCCTATTCTCTAAATGTTGTAACATGTTTTAAGAGGTATCAGAAAAAAGTGGTGACTCAATATATAGTGTATGATTTCACAAAATCACTTAAATTGATGTTGAAATTAGATCTGAAATTTAACTTAAAATTTCACGATGAATGTTTTGGTTTATTTATTTTTTATTCAATTCGTTGTCCATATTGATAGTGCATGAAAGGTTTAAATTGTATTCCTAAATTTGTTAATGAAATATCTGATTTATGTACAATCTATTAGATGATGAAATTTATGAATTTATCTTCTACACTATGATAAATATAACCTAAAATGTTGTCTTGTAGTTCATTGTTTAGTGTAATCAATCTACTAGGATATGCGAATTGAATAAGGTTATAATAAGTATATATCATAATTATACATATCAATTTCTTGTAATGTTTTATTAGTTTTTTTATCTTTGAAGTTATTAAATACATGGGGGAATAAAAGAGCTACCCAATTAATGATGTCCCCAAAAATTAAAAAAAATATAAAATTTGGGATGTTGAATAAAATTAGAATTTGATTATAACTTCCAAATGTAATATTTTTAGCAAAATTATCCCAATAATGGAGAAATACATACTGAGAAAACTAACATTGGTTATACATGATTTTTTCATAAAATGAGTGTAACCAAATCTAAATTGTTGTAAAATTTGTGTCAAATAAAATTTTTAGTGATTGAAAATGTTTTCAATATATTTTTAGAAGTTTCAGGTTAATTATGGCCCTTTAATGTTAAAAGTGACCTTGAAGACACATATAAGAAGCATCAGAAAAGGTAAATAAGGGTACTTAATGCCATATCTCTGGGAATGTGACCCAATAAAGGGAGTTCCATAAATTTCTGAATGTTTCAATAATATTTTTCTAAAATTAATGGATTCTTTTAAATTAAATTTTAAAGGTTGTTTATCCTCATTCATAATTAAAGGATCATCTAATTATTTAAAATGACATGTAATATAAATTTAATTATCTAGGTTTTTTTAACAAGTGGGATAATTACTACTACATATGGTATGTAATCTGATCCATTCGATTTATATATTATGTGATAACAATTTTATCTATTTGTATAATACAGAGTGATGAGAATATAGAATTAAATGGTAATTGTGAACTTATTAGACCTAGTGAGCTATATGGAAATCTATGTAGGTGTTAACTAACGATATTATTTCCTCTATCATTCCCTAGATCATTAGTCCTAAAGAATTAGTTGAAATATCATGTCCTAAGTGGTAATATTTTACACTATACATCTTGTGAGAGTGATTTTGGTATTTTGGAACGAATGGTTTAAATAATTTATATAATTTAAGACTTTTGGATTTGGAAATTAATGCATAAAAATTTGATTCATGGTATTAAATAATTATGAAAAGAATATATTGACATAGGGGGAGAACTTTCAATAATCCATGGAGATTTTCTAATGCTGTATAAAATTATTATGGGAGTAGAGTCACATAGACTATTCCCTTTTATTTTATTTATAATAGAGGATAGTTAAAATGGATTTGGGTTTAACGTGATATTGTCAACTATATCAAAGCGTTAGACTGTTCAACCACTATGAGTTTAAAGTGTATTTGTTGATAATATGTGATTTATAAATTAATTAATAATACTATATTAGATATTTTAGTTATTATTAACTATAGTATGGATAAGAATCAATTCAATTCATAATGAATTAATTTGATCCAAAATATTGAAGTTGTAGGAATTATGGTTAATGTTCTTTAATAAGTAATATATATATATATACACACACACAATTTTGTGTGTCTGTGTAGAGGTGGTTCCATTACTTGTGTATAGTGGAATTGTGTTTAAGGAAAGATATTTATACCCAGTACTTGAGGAATTCTGTTCTACAGTCTGTTTTTTGGATAAGTATGGACATATGAGGCTTTATAAAAAAATTGTTCCAATCCACTCAAATACTACTCCCAAGAAACTTCCAAATAAGCTAGTGACCAAGATCAAAGGCACCACATTGTCTAGTCGTATGTAGTAGCCGGAGGTGCATGTGAGAACCCATGCATAGAGGCACATGTTCATGTGAAGGCCGATAGTAGGACCATATGTCAGTATAAATAGAAAAATAGATCATTATTCACTCAAATGAGGGGTATCATGGGAGGTAGTATGTGAGAATTTGTGTCATTATATCTTAAATGAGGGCTATAGGGATGTGGAGTCTTATTATGAGGTACCTATCCAAATAGTAATCCGATGTGGGATTTTGGAGTATTGTAAAACACTTTATAATTCATTTAAAATATTAAAAATTTGTGGCATACTGAATGAAATAATGATATGATGATTATCTTTAACCTATTGATCAAGACTCCCCCCATGCATAAACATGGCACCAGCCATCTCACCACACTAAAGGAAGTGGAAACCTCATTATAGTCACATGTTAGAAGATATACCCATTTCATATTTAAATATTTCATCATGGTGGGTCAATATTTAATAGAATTAAATATTTCAATGATATCTAATCCTATAGTGTTCTAATACATAGTGAGTGAGACTACACCATAGTAAATATTAGAGGAAGTGGAGGCTTCAATGTAATATAAATAATGATGTTTTATAAATTTATTGGATTTTTTTCTTGTATGGAAATCCATAATCCCCACAATAAGGGACATTTATCTTGATGTAGTATTATGTAAATTGAAGAATTAATATTTCTTGTATGTGGGATTTGGAACTTTGGAATTAATAGTTATGGCATAGTGGTCATTCATGATGAATGGAGAAGATAGTGAAAGACTATTTTTTTTCAAATGCTTTAACATATGTGATTATTAATAAATGGTGGTTCAAACCTATCAAATTGAGTTTTTAATATTTTAGGTTATGAATAATTAAAATCATTAAAATATAATGTTTAAACTCATTGTGTTATGCATATTCAGTTTTCTATATTTATATATATGGAAATTCAGGCTTTCGAATGTATATTTTCACAATCATTTATATCATTCAAATATGTTAAAATCCATGATGTTATAAAACAATAAACATGGAGAATTTAATAGAATTATAAAAATATTAAATTATCCCCCACATAGATTTTGGAATTTGATGTATAGAATGAACATAAGAGTGCCACAATAATGAGGATAAAACATCTACACAAAATAAGCCACACCAACAAAAGAAAAAAAGACCATTATTAAGACATCCAAAAAATGTATAGAAAGATATAGAGTTGTTATATGAGATATTTTTGATATATCTATATGATAAATCTAAATTCAGGATCATAGAAGAAAAAAAATTACCCTACAAAATACTGGAAGTATTCTAATTTTTAAATTGGAAAAAGAAGTGTTCCAAAATTATTCAAGAAAGAAGGTGTCTTGTTTTTACATGTAGAAATATCCAAATAAGTAAGAAGTTACTTGAAATATCATGGAGGAATGACAAATATACAATTCAAGTGTATTTTCACAATATATTTGTGAAATATTTTCCTAGATAACCAAAGGGATCTAATCTACATTCTGTGCAACTCTAAATCAATATGATATATTGTTCTTTAGCATATATGCCAATTTATTTTCTTATAAACTGTTGAGATTAATATTGAAGTGTGATGGAGGTGATCCTAGGGAGATAGTGAATGTATTGAAAGCCATTGTAAATAAATTATCCTATTTAATATTTACCTATCCTAAAGAAACAAGAAGTGAGCTTAGTGATTTGGGTTCTCCAACACAATTTTGGAAGCATTATTTGTGGATTACCCATTATGGGGAGCCATGTAAAATCGTGTGTTCCCTTTTCCTTTTTTATCATTAATCTCAGTTTTTCATCTTCAGAAAAAGTTAATGATTATAAAAAAAGTAAAATTGAAATATAAAGGATAGTTAGGCAATTTGATCAACACAAACACTTCACAAAAAAAATAATTCGGTCTTATAATTTATAGATCAACATGAATTGGTGTAAGTAGAACATTAAAACATATCTATAACATAATTATCCTCCCCTATCCCAAGGTATATAATCCCCTTTTTTCCTAAAGGGGTCCTTGTAAGAATGTTGGATCTTAGAAAAATATTTTACCTTTTTATGATTAGAGAATATGTCATTATCCACTTTCACTAGATTATGCATGATACCATATCACATTTGTACCTTGGGAGTTTCCCATGAAACCTAATCACTTATTATTGGTATTAGCTTTATATTTTTATCTATACATTATTTATTCCCCCTTGAGTTTATATTGGTTGAGTGGCACAATTTTCATGATTATAATTTATTTATATTATGCATTCTTTGAGAGATAGTGCTAATTTTGGTCATCCTTCTTTATTTATGATGTGATTTAGTTTTCATATTGTTTTGAAAGTAGAATATTTTTAAATTTATTTAAAAGAATGAATTGGTCTATATTCAAACTATTATAAGTCCTCTCTATTTTAATTTTAATTTGTTTTATATTTTTGGATGTGGAATTCAACACTTACCTGATCAAAAGTGGATTTTCAAAAGATTGTTTTTAATGAAATAGATGGATTGTTTAAATTATTTTTAATTCATAGTTTTTAGTATCGGTGTTGATTTTTCATTTTAAAAACGTTTTTAACTTCTTATTTGGATAAATATTATAGGCATGATTCTCGTTTTTTATATTCCATTCATTTATAGAACCATTTTTTTAAATGATGATCAAACTATAATTTTTGAAATTTTTTATAAATGGAATTTTAAATAATATTTTGTGAAATAATACTATGACTATTTATCTCAACCAAATATAAACACACTTGTTTGTGTGTATATCGCATATTTTTATTTAGGTTATAGGTTGTAGTCTTAGATTGATGTGATTAGTGCTAGTCAATTGATGGATTTCATTCATGTGGTCAGTAATTGTTGATTAAAAGGATATGTCTTTTGGAATCTTGTTTTGTTAGATTATTTTGTATTAATATGTACTAGCCTCTATGAAAAATTATAAATTACATTTTCTCTTACCTATTTTTGTCTAGTGACATTTTTTTACTGAAAATCTTGATCTCTCCCCAGACCCTCCCACCTAATTTATTTGGGTGTTGAGGTTTTTTCCCTGTTGCATTCCACTCTTTCATATTGCATCTTTAGGTGTAAAAATTGTAATTTTAGAGAAAATTTATTACACTCACATGTCACTTTTGTATAAAATATTATTTAATTGTGAATTATATAATACTTTAGGATATATTTGGGGGTTTTACAGTTCTAATGTTTTGGTTTTTTATAGATCACATTGTGGTTAATAGAAGTCATGAAATGATGATTTTGTTATGGGATGATTTGATTTTAGGTTGTCTATTGGTTAATTCATGGTCATGGGTATCACAACATGATTATTCTTTATTTTATAATAAATATTTTTCTTTTATTCTGTAGAATTTTGTGAGGTTATTCAATGTCCATGGAGCATCACACCATGTTTAATTGAATTTACTCTAACCTATGGAAACACATTACCTAAGAGTCCCTCAATTTTTTAAAATATGGGAAAGGATAAAGATCATTTCATTTTAGGATTTCTCCATACTGTGGTAATGATCCATATATGTCCCATGACATTCCAAAATTTAAATTTGGAGATCAATAACACTATGAAATAGGAGTGTCATGCCATGTTGGTTTGGGGATCAGGATCATTTGTTCTGTCTAAAAAAGGTTCATCACACAATGAATAAGAGTTTCAATCCATGGTGGGCGTCTAGATAGGGATATCACATCATTACAAGTAGGTTCACACCATTAAGTGGTCTTACTTGATTTTTTTTGAATTTAACTTCTACCCTTGTTGACTTAAAGACATATGAGCCTTTATTTCTCCCACCTTCATTAATCTCTTCCTGCAGAACCATGGGGTGATTCTTATTTCTTAATCCTTGATTTTTTGGAATTATCTCATTGATCCCATGTGGTTTTCAATGGTAAATACCTATGGTTTCTTTCGTTCATATTACCCTCAACTCCCTACTTCAATTTCCCCTTGGTTTTCTTCCATTTCCCAATCCCTAATGGATATGTGGAATGAATCTACAGTTTTGGATAAGATAATCATAAGAATTTTGTTATCTAGGGAATTCATAGGTTGTCCCCTTGTAATTATTTTACATTGTTTATTGAAGGTGAGTAGTTTTTGTTTGATTGAGGTAAGTTTTCTTATGAAATTCCTCTATTTAAAATTCCATGAAATACTAAAATTTCCAAAAAATAGTTTTCTCTCCATATTATACCTATATATTGTACCCATGACGGGTTTATAAAATGTTTCAAATGTTTTATTAACATGGAATGGAGAATTTAAATTATTTTTTTATTTTTATTTTTAACCAAAATGTTCATACATACCAAGTGTGTCCCAAACTATCCCAAAAGGTCTTGTGTTATTACTACACCATGATCTCCTCCAAATGGCTAGGGGATGGAGATTAGGATTGAGAAGGAATATCACTCACATGAGAGGCCTTAGCCAAAATTACATGTACACACACACATCTCCAATAACATTCAATGATGATATTTAAAGAGATTATAAACCATGCATGTATGAATCTAAAAACCTAATACCATAGTATGATAATAAGTAATTAAAGAAAAATGTTCCCAATACAAGCCCACCACAAAGAGTATAAAACCATTCTATTCAGAAAGTAAATATGGGGACTAATATCAAGATAACTATATGAACGCAGCTTGGTATATCCAATTCACTAAGAACTTTTTGGTCCTTGTCCCTCTAGGAATTTGAAAGAAGGATGACCATCATCATAAGAAATGACTCGTAGAGGAAAAATCCATGAATGGGTCATTATAACAATACCCAGTATGTCACCCTTAAATAAAAAATATTGACAAAACAAGAAAAATGTTCACCTCTACATAGTTATATATATAAAACATATAACAAGAATATCTATGTATACAAAACAAATATACATTATAGCAGTGTCACAACAGTAATACCAGTATAGGGATTTATTCTCTAAGGTTACACAAAGCAGTCATTCCAACAGACACACTCCACGAGTCAGATATCACTAATAACGTCGGTCCCAGTGGTCATTCTCTTTAGTTGTCATCATATGAAGTATGTGATATAATTATTAAGATAATGATACATAGATAAGGGTCACAACCAAGTCCATGTGGTATACTGATAGTTAATCCAGAATAACCCACTATGTAGTGGGTCGGATCCCTCATAGTGTTGGTTATGATGAAACCCATAAATCCACCTAGGTAAAAGATGGCGATATAGGATCTCACCTTAGGACTCACAGATAGATTCAAAAAACACTATCCAAGAAGTCCTATGAAAGGGATCACTATCCTATGTGTAAGATTTGATTCCATACTAACCATTAGGGGATGAATATAGGGAATTCACCCTAATTAATCTTGTCCAAGATATAGAGGACAAGGGTTATAAGCCTTATTTATAGAGTACGTGGTGTGTACTATTCATATATTTCATGTCGCTTTGGTAATAGGTACAACTTTTGTATCCTATTCCATTTCCATGTCCATATATGTGTCAATGTCAAAGTACACACTGTGTGTGAGCCCATGTACTTCTAATTGTGTCCAAGTACATAGCTTCATCTATGTACACCTGGTATGGCCTTGTATATGTTGGAGTAAATGGAATCTCCAGGATCATGTACTCATGGCCATTACCCTCTGTATTACACATGAATCTACTAGGCTGGGTAACATTATGTGTGATAAGTGTCACACACCTTGTGATATTTAAATTATAGTGAAAACCCTAGTTTCATACTAGGGGTCCCACAGGCCATGTAATCCAGGATTATACACCATTTGTTATGAGATTTTCTTGAATCCAAAATTCATTTCATGCGTCTACTCCTACCTCATTGGACCTTTATTTTGTTATTCCATATCTTAAAAACCAATGAACATCATTAGATGGCCCTCTATATCATCAATCACCAGGTTCCAACCACTTGATTCTATTGGGGAATCATCCACACACATCATGTATCATTATGAACTAAATAACATGAAGATCTAGTATATCCAAATTCATATGATCTACATCGACTTCCATCATCATTTGATTATCATTCCATACTGAGTCTGGATCTACAATATTTAATTGTTTCACCATGTATCGAGTGAGAAATGGATGATCTGTTGTTTTTTGTCTAACCACGGGAAATGGGATTCAGTATCGATGAATAAAGAGATAGACAAGAAATTCACAATCACAAACATGAGAAATTAACCGAAACCGATGTTTGTGTAGGACTTGAATCATTTCTATTAGAATGAAAAAAATAAGACAATCCCAAATAAATTTTCCAATTCCCAGATAAATCTATCTTGTACCAGTAATACGCACAGTCTGTGAATCAATTTATTAGTTGAATGATTCATGTTCATAGTAGGAATTATAAAAGATGGATAAATCCCAAAAAAAATATATCCTACCTCGATTTTGATTAACCTCTAATGATGAACGAGTCTAAATCATTATCATTGCTGAGATCCTTAAATTTTTTTGTGGATTGATCGTTGATCCTTGATCTAGTTGGAATTCTCCCACAGAAACACCTCTAACTACTATCCAACAATATCTAAAATTTTTAGGGTGTGCATATAACTTGTAAATTTGTCCATAACACTATATTTAGAGGATAATCTAGTTCATTGTGTCAATTAAATAAATAAATTATTTAATTTTATTTATTTATTTTATTCAATTTATAACTTTATCAAACAACCTATGATAATAATGGTTTTTTCATTCCTAATATAAAACTCACATTCCAAACACAAAAGTTCCCTTAGATTTATAGTTTTAGTCCTCATTTGGGATTTATTACACATTTTTTGGAAAACTATTTATGCATGATATTAAATTGTCAAAATATTTCAAAAAATTATTCTACAAAAATTGGGCCATAGAATCACACACCTTCTTAGTGCTTAGTATCAAAAATATTCCATATAATATCCAAAAATAATAAATAAAAACTATGAGTCATAAAATTCTCCACACCATAAGGATTTACATCCAAAAAATAAAAAACAAAAGGTAACACAAAGAGATTTAGGTACTTATCACGCATCTCAGTCTCTCACTCCCAGGTTCCCTCTTGAAGATTATCATACTGCCACCATACATTCACTAAAAGAATTTATCACCTATGAAGGAAATATCAATCATGTACTTAGTAAAGGTATCCCCCCCTTGATGTCCAACATACCCAAGTTGATAACATTTGATGGATCATGCACGTACCTCCTCAGCTACAACAGAAGGAAACATTATGTACCTAGTATAACTACAGTGGCAGAGATATGAGGTATGCCACCTCACCGACTCTACATAATATTTGGAATTGGATATTGAATTTCAAATATTTATTTCCTTCTTATCCAACTTATATTATCCTCATCAAATTGAATACTATAATAATATGTTTTCCCCATCTTAGAATTACAATGGCCTACTTTATTGGTCAGTATAGGATTTATGACAACTCTATCAATTCTTCATCCTCTCATGGATGATCTGCACCTTTTAAGTATCTTATCACACCAACTCTAGGCCCACATGTACTGACTCACCAGGATTAATCCAAAAAAGTTGCGACCAATATGGTTTCCCATACAAGGCCTCAAATTGTTTCATACTAATGGTGGAATGATATATTTTGGTGTAAAAAAATTCCCCCAATGTAGGTGATCCTCCCAACTATGTCCAAAGTCCAACATGAAATCCTGTAACATGGCCTTCAATACATAAATGGTATGATATGTCTGGATGTCATTCTAGGGGTGAAAATTCATTCTCAAACACATATAGGTCCAAAAATCCCACCGTAATCATTTCCAAAACTAAGATGTGAAGTGAACATCATGGTCATAAACAATCGTTGAGAAAACACCATAGATTAAAGCTATCTCTTGTGCATATATGTGTCTAAATCTCTCTATTGATCACTTATCTTGAATATCTAAGAAGTCGGTTGACTTGGTGAGTTTGTTTGTGATCAAACTTTTTCAATTGTTTCCACTATATTTATATGGTAATCCCATCACTACGTACATTTATATCCCATCCCACTTCCCCTCTATCACCTCAAGGGGTTGTTCTAAACCCACTGAAACATGGTGATAATCTTTAACTTGCTGGAATGTAAGGAATAAAGAGACAAACTATGGAACTATATTCATCATCCATGGACACACAAATTTATGTTATAGGTATAGGTACATATTTGGTACACCCATATATATTTCCAAATGAAATGTGTGAAACTCCCTCAGAACCTCCTCCCACAATGACACTGGTAATATCTTTCATCCTCTAAAAATAGAAACATGATCTCTACCTTTATAAAATCTATCATGATCACGTCAAGAGGATATCTATGTATGTAGGGACTCAATGTTAGTATTCCAAAGTTGTTACTCCCTGATTATCTTTAAAATATTAAGGTTAACAACCATCAAATAGAGGTAAGCTTACCTATCCCCATCCACAAAGGGTAATTGTAATGAGGCCAATTTCTCTAACTGCTCAGCTAAAAACTGTAAACATGAACTCCTACTAAGAGAAACTATGATCATGTTCCCCTTCCCAGGTATATAAGTAATCTAAAATTCATAATATTTGAAGAAATATGTCCATATCCTCTCCCTCAAGTTATTATCCCTCTATAATAAGGTATACTAGATACTCATTTGATAATAATTGATGATAAACCGCTCACCCATAAGGTAGTGTCTCCGTGTCATTAATGTGAAACCTTCCACTACTAACACAACATCATGGGTCATGTAGTTTTACTTTTGTGGTCCCAAATGATGTGAAACATAGGAAATAACCACTTTCCTCTTCATTATAAAGAAACACACCACAATTATAAATGCATCGTAGAACACTATGTACTCAACACCCTTCTCTACCAATCTCAAGATTGGAGAAATCATAAATCTATGTCATAACTCTTGTAAATAATACTAGAACCACTTAATCCATACATAATACTTCCCTTTCAAGTCAAATATATCATGGGGGATGATATCCTAGAGATGTCGGGTATAAATCTATGTTAGTAGTCTTTGATCCAATGGAATCTTTGCACCACTTCAATGATATTGGGTGGATCCCAATCTAAAAATACCTCAAACATCACTATGTGCAATATCACACCATCTAAAAAGATAAAATGTCTCAAAAAGTTGACCTTTTGAATAAAAAAACTAGCACTTTGAGAGATTAATATAATGATAGTTTTTCATAATACATTCAAAACCACCCTCAGGTGTCCCATGTTATCCTCCTAGAAAGATGAGTATATTAGGATATCATTGATGTAGACTACAATGAACCGATATGATAAGGGATGAAAAATCTGGATCAAGAGTCCCACAAACACTAATATGGAATTATTCATGCCAAAGGTCAATACCAATTAATCATTGTGACCATAGAAACATTTGGATGTCGTATTTAGTATATCATCATCTCGAACATGTAACTAGTGATATTTTGATCTGAGGAAAATCACTGGGAACCATTGGACCCCTATCAACTGATCAAAGAGGTCATAAATTCCTAGTAGTGGATAAATTTTCTTCATATTCACCAATATTAAAAAAATGTTAGTCCACACATAACTTCAATTTTCAGTCCACCTTCTTGTCAAACAATACTAGGGCTTCCCAGGATAAAACACTAGGCCTAAAAGATCCCTTCCTCTACAATTCCTCTAAATATAAAATCATCCCACAAAGCTCTATGGGAGTTATATTATATGATTGTAAATTAAATAATTTCATATCAGATTGTAGATCTGGAAAAGTTCTATCTTTCAGTGGGGAGGAAAGCCTAGAACATCCTCAGGAATGATGTCCTTATAAACTACCACTACTGTAGGGAACTTAGAACTCATAGAATCCACTACACCAAGGGTAATGATATCCAACTAATGAGTAATCAGAAACACTATCATATGAATGAGTACATCATGCACTTCTTGGGTTTTCCTTTCACCCACATATGAAAACCTAATCTCATCATTACAGACACACCACATCTTGAACCTAAAACAGTCTAACTCGGCATGAATGGTAAATAACCTGTTCATACTTAAGATGATGTCATAAGGCCTCATCATATTTAAAAAGAGACCCCAACATAAACTCTTTCCTTCAAGAGTCAGGTCACACTATCACCATAAACATGTTATTAGAGAGTCGCTTCCATTGGAGTCTCCAAGCAGAAGGATCAAGCCAAGGGCTAAAACAAAATCTCTATGTATAAAACTAGATATATAGAATTAATGGAATAACTATAAATTCACACTATAAATGTTATATCAAATGTTGAAAAGACATATATCATACCTCGTATTATCCCTATAGCCTTTGGGTCATAAGCGTCAACATCTTGTAGTGATCTCCACCCTTGTCCTCTAGCTCCCTATGCCTATCATGGACCACCTTAGTGTGGTGGTGGTAACCAGTCAAAATGTATACCACCTTTGGATTCTCTCCCAACACCTCTACCATATCATCTTAACTGTGGACTTGTCTTCTCCTACCACATGTTCTTCCTATGTGGCACATCCACTATCTCCATGTTAGTCATATGGTGGGTTAGAAATTCTCATGCAACATTTCCCCTATCATCACATGAATGGAAATGCCTCTCTCTAAGTAAAAAATAAACATCCTATTATCCTTGATTTCGAGACCATATATCATGGGATCACATCCTAAAATGACTCACATGTATAGGTCCTTGATTCTAATTTTGTATCCATGATGTCGAAGTCACTACTCTTGTGTTACCACTACTAGAAACAACTATCTATGTCTGCTCATCTGGGAAAATCAAAACCACTATAACATAATCCTAAACCCTAGCATTGTTAGGAATGTATAGATGTATAATGCTAGATTTTGTGTCTCTCATAATTCCTTTAAAAAATTTCCATGCCCCAAATAAATGATCACAAACCTTTACATTGAGTGCCTGTAGAGGTTGGTTAACATCAAGGAATACTAATCCACTGTTGTACCTATGTACTAATGTTGAAGAAGGTATTTGATGTCTAGATCTCGTAACAAAATTATAGAGAAATCATATTTGAAAATACACTCTAACTTTGACCATGAACGAGGTGACACATCATATGTATGGGACATTGAAACCCACCCAGTTCATTAATATCCATGCAGAAGGATCATTTTTATGACTAAAATTGGATCAACCGGTGTCTTAAAAAGATGGAAGACTCATTTCACCACCTCAAGATAGTCCTCAACCTCTTGTGGGTCATGATTTCCTCAAAACTAGAGGGTTCACTATTGCTAAAACTCATGAATTTTTCTCAGCCTACGTACCTTATCTTATACTTCTATGGATACCATCTATTGATCGATAGGAGGTGGTATAGTTGGAGCACCACATTGCGGTAACACCTCAAGTATAGGTTCCTATATCAATGCCTCATCACTAAGGGGATCATCCTCATTATTCTAATGCTAAATCCTAGCTGGAATATTTCTTGAATGCACCCTAAAATAGAGAAGATATACCATGGTCAATGAGTATATCTACGTACCTAACTCAAAATGTAAATGGAAACAACAATCCATTCTTATATAATGCATGTACCATGTTCTCCCCAAAACTATTGTCAACATGTACCGAGTCGAGAGGTAGATTACTAAGGTCCTTGTGTATGGATAAGTCATCCATTGCACTAACACTGGAGTCCCCAACATAAAATACAATCATGAAACACTTAACAATGTTTCCCCAAACCATTATCATAGTCTTTGATACTAAGGTAGAACATACTACTCTAATATCACTCTATTACAACCCATCCTAATGGGGATAGTGTTGTGACTACCCCAAGTCTGCCTTAAATAGGCCAGGGGCTGGTGGCTAGCACCAAAATGGAATATCACTCTCATGGGAGGACACATCCTAATGTACTTGTACACATGCACAAACCTATAATCTCATACAAAGCTAAAATATAATGAACTGGTAAACCATACATGAATTCATATAAAAACACACTACTACAGTACAAAACCAAGTGATGAATGCTAAATAAGGACCAAATAAAATCCCACAAAAAAAAGTCTAAAAACCAGTACAATATGAATTTATATATGGATAATTTTGTCAATATAACTATAGTAACACACCTCATTTTTTCCAGATCACTAAGCACCACCTTGTCCTTGTCCATTTCGGACTCTTTCAAAAGGTTAATCATCTACATAACAAACAAAATGTGCTGGAAAATTCCATGAAAGGGTGAGTATAAAAATACCTTGTAAGAAACCCTAAAATTACTAAGCATGAAACAAAAATAATAATATTCATCTCTACATAGGTATATTTCTATAGCACTTATAACAAGAATATCAAGATATACAAAAAAAATACACATAGTTTCAAAGGAACAATCATAATGCCAGTATAGCGATTCACCCTCTAATGTACCACATAGAACTTGTTTTTGGATACACACTCCATCAGTAAGACATCACTGATAATGTCTATATGATAGGATGTTCCCATCTAGCCTTATCATGAATAGCTCTAGAATTCCATCCAACCCGACACTCAACCTTCTTGTGGCATGTCCCAAAGGGCATTCCTGATCCCCATGGGTTGGAAACTAGTGCCTAGGAATCAAAAATCACACCGTTAAAATGATTTAACCCAAATAATTAACTACAATCATGCAACAAGAATACAACATCACCAAATGATCAGTATCCGTAGACAAAAGAATCACCACTATCACAAGTTAAACAATTTATAACTTTTAATGCAAAAAAAACACAAAAACACTACAACAGAAGGGGAACCAACTACACAACTAAATCATATATTTAACAAGGGGTTAAACACCCTCACTCCACCACCACAAACACCTACAAGGGATGAAACCACTACCATACAGATCCACCTTCTCCACCAAGGAAGATTGTTTCCTTACCATGGTCAAACATAACATGGTATATATACACACAATGGTGTATATAAGGTATGATATAAGGTCCAGTAGGACACCAACCAAAGAGATATTCCATGAAAGTACATAATTGGGAAAATAAAAATGCATAATTTCATAAAAATAAAATTTAAGAATGCATTTAAATAAATAATTCATTTAAAATTAAAAAGGAAAGTAAATACACTACCAAGATGATTGGTAATCATAGAATCAGAAGAGCACCACAGGAAAATCCTAAGTTACTGGTGTTAGTGGGACAGTATGAACCAAATTCCTTGATGAAATGGTATGGAAACCCTAATACATAACATCCTCATGGATGATTCCCTCGAGGGGAACACATCCCAATGTCTTGTAGTATCCACTCATCGGTATATGTTATGTTAGTTTTGTATAATCAATCCAGTTTGGGGGAATTGAGCCTCGTCCCCACAAATATGACTAGCATACTAGTCTCAGTTTGTCATATAGTCACATTGGATTCCATTTGTGCTCATTTCCTCTTCCATTTACAAATAAACCACCACATTCATAAACATATTCTACAACATTTTAAACACAATCTTCAAACAACCCTTTTCATATGGAAGTCATTTTATATGTCATACAAATTACCACTACACATAAACACCCCTCAACCATAGAACACACTTGAAAACAACCATTTTCCACAGGAAAATCTTCTTTTTAAACAAAAAGAAAACTATGAACCTTTAAAAATATAATTTTTAGCACTCGAAAAATCCATATATCACAATTATAATTCATAACCAGCTCACTCAAATCATCTAATAATGTTATATTCTGGATTCACTAAACTATAACCTAGAAACATCCGAAATCATGTTCAAAATCACAATCACAAAACAAAGAGACCCAAGAGAGGAAATAACACACCAAAACCATCAATAATGAACCCAAAGAAACAATTTTCAACCCAAATTATTGTTTTAAAACCATGGGATAATGATGATCCCAAGAAAGAAGAAGAATGAACCTAATGGAAATGAAGACAAGAAGAATATAAGAGATTAAATGGAATTTCATGAAGATTTTGCACCAAAATCACCAAATATTTGGGGGTACAAGGAAGACAACAGGATAGGGAGAGGAACCTAGTGATGAAAATCCTAAGTGGTGGAGAAAATGGGTGTATTTTGGATAAATTTGGTGAAGGGAAAATGGGAAATTACATATTTTAAATGTTCTAGAGAGGTTGTATGATTTTTTAAATAGTTTGGTAACCATGTCTCCCCATCTTCCAAAGAGGGGTGAGGATGAAAAGTTCTTGGGGGTGGCCACATGCCCATGTAGTCAAATGTGAAACTCAAGAGGACCCACTGGTCTGTTTGTATGACTATTTGAATGTTTGAGTAGTAGTTCAGAAGGCCTAGATAGTTCTGTAAAGACCCGTAAAATTCAAGGAAAATTTTTTCTTAATTTTCTTTAGAATTTTACAAGAGCGCGGTTTCAGACGGCACCTGATTCCGAGGCCCGGAGTGCCCGGAATTAATTTCCGAAGTTTGGCTCGGGTACGTTCAGTGAACGAACGAGCGGGTTTTCCTAACTTTTGATCCGGTGCTCGGAATTGAAATCTGAGGGCACCGATGAACTCGCAGCGCCGATATTCACTTAAAGAGTCCATTTCGGGAGTTGCGTTTGTTGCGGGTTGAAAGTTAGTTTTTGGGTTTTTAGTTTAAGTTAAATAAAATTTGTGAGGAACAAATTTTTTTTTTAACTAGTTAAGTCCTACCAAAGGGAGTTGGGAGTGGGACCCACATCCACTTAACCTCCCTTGGGAGGATTAAGTGAGGTGGGGTCCACACGAACCCCAACTCCTCAAATTCTCTCAAAACCTCCCCTTTAACTCTTTTCATTTAATGTTGTCAACTTGAGTTACTTAATTAATTATGGGAGTTTAACCTTTTTGAATTTCAAACTTTTGAAATTCTAATGTGTATTGTAATAATAAAATAAGAAGATGTCTTATTTTATTTTGGGTTGTTTTGTTTTGTCTCCTTGAGAGCTTTTGGAGATCCTCTTCTTCTTCTTCAAACTCAACGAAGAACGCGAAGAACGTCGTTCTAAAATGAAGAACTTCTCCGCCGAAGAACACGATCCATCCGCGACGCCGTATCCGCGACGCGACGTACTTCTTCCGCGTCATCTCTTCCGTGACGGTTTTCCGCAACGAACGCCTTCGACAATGACTCTTCCTCCGACGTCAAAGGAATCGACACCGATATTCCACGACGACGTCAACGTGTGACTATCGAGAACGCTCAAGTTCCGACGAAGAACGACGCTCCGCTCTTCTTCGTCTTCGGTGTCAACGAGAGAGAACACCGCACCTTCCTCGGACAACCTTCGTCGGCGTACAAGGATTCGCCAACGACGCGCCTCTTCGGACGCGCCTCTTCGTCGTCGAATTTGACGAACGATGACCGCGACGCCCGACCTCCGCGACGTCATCTTCCGCGGAACGTAGACAAATCTTCGAACCTTATACCCGAGGTAGGGGTTGTTGAATATTGTTAATTCATCCCATTTCTTGCTCGTGGATTGCATGTCTACGTAAGGCTTTTGAATATTTTATATAAGTGTTGTTGTTAACGCGAGGGGGGCCGGACCGCACGAACACGGCCGAAACCCCTCCATCGTTCTTGTTTATTTTTTGCGGATGGAAGCAAGTGGCGTGGTGCCGTCGCACCACGCGGATGATTGTACGTTTATTTTACGCAACGCCGTCGTGCGCACACCATGGAAGAAACATCAAGAACGCGACGCCGTCGCGCCGCGTTGAAAGAACTTAAAGTGCGGCGGAGGGGCGCGGTGCCGTCGCATCGCGCCGGACGACGAACGCCGCGGCCGGTTCCGGGCCGCGGCGGGACGAAGAGACCGCGGCCGGTTCCGGGCCGCGGCGGAAGAGAAGACCGGCGGCCGGGCCGCCGGCGTCGGAAGCCGAAGAGGGGACCGGATTTTTCCGGTCCCGTTGGAGAAAACCGGCCGGCCAGCTGGCCGGCCGGATGCCAATAAACCGGGGGAATTAATCCCCCGGCCACCTCATGAAACCCCCTCTTAAAGAGGGGGCGGTTTTCTTGTGGGGGGAAAAGCCCCCCGTTTCTGCCAATCAAAGCCCCCCACATGGGGGGCGGTTTTGCAAGAGAGGCGCGGCTATATGCCGCGCCGCCAGACCTTCAGCGGGGGAATTAAATTCCCCCCGCGCGGCCTCCTTAAGCGGCGCCCGCGCCGCCGCCGCCGGCCGCCGCGCCTCCCCGGGGGGGGGGGGGGGGGGGGGTCGGGCCGGGTCGGCCCGGACACGGACCCCCCCGTTTCGAACCAGATTCGGTTTTTGGCCCATAACTTGAGCCTCGGACCTCTGAATGACGAACCGTCTGCGGCAACGCGATCCTTGGATCGAGACGGTCGTTTCGATATATCGCACTCAAAGTTTCGGTTAACTTTGAGTTCGGCCGGGTTGGTTCGTTCACGAAACCGACCGGGCCTTCGGAGCGGAAACGCTCATATCTTGAGCTACGAACGTCCGATTGACGCACCGTCAGTCGCGTTGTGTTCCTCTTAGTGAGACGGAACTTTTGGCATACTCCGCCCGAGGTTTGGACGCAGGTGGAGTACGGTCGGGTTGGTTTAGCCTTAAAAACCAACCGGGCCCCGGAGACGAAAATGCCAATAACTCTCAGACCGGGCATCCGATCGACGCACCGTCTGTTGCGTTGAGTTCCTGTTTACGATACGGAACTTTTGGTATCCTTCGCCCGAGTTTTGGATTCAGTTAGTAGAGGCCGGGTTGGATCGCACCCGAAATCCAACCGGGCCCCTGGAACGGGAAAGCTAATATCTTTCAGACAGGACGTCCGCTTGACGAACCGTCAGCGGCGTTGGTGGTTACGTTGAGTAACGGTCCCTTTGAGTTTACCCTATGGGAGTTCGGGGTACAGTTGAGATACGGCCGGGATTGGTTTCGCTCTCGAAACCAACCGGGCCCCTGGGACGAAAAGGCTCATAACTCACAGACCGGGCGTCCGATCGACGCGCCGTCTGTTGCGTTGAGACCCCTGTGACGAGACGGTCCTTTGAGACACTTCTTCGCGGGACCTTGTGATACTTGGAGTATCGACCAGTAGCTCGTGGAGCGGACCCTCCCGGAGACGAGCGTGCAGAGTACGGAGACCGTGTAGCCGGCTGAGACCTGACGACTGCTTGACCGACTCGACTTGGAGTGAGTCGACTAGCCCAGTGGACGGAGCGCCCGGTATATGGCGGCAGACCCACGGCGGACGGAGCGCCTGGTAGTTGGCAGCAGACCCGCGGTACTCGACAGGAGGAGTACCTCAGTAGGCTATCTGGGTAGCGCCCGGTATTTGGCAGCAGACCCTCAGCGGACGGAGCGCCTAGTAGTTGGCAGCAGACCCGCAGTGCTCGACAGGAGGAGTACTTCAGCAGTCTTAGGTTAGTGAGCGGCGGCCTCAGAGTCGTGACAGGACCACTGTACACTCTAGAGACGGAGCTCTTCAGCAGTTACGGTTTCGATAATGAAAATCCTGGTTTGAGCTGAGACTTTTGACCTTTGTGTTTCCTCATGATTGAGATGGGTTACTTGATAACTTAGGTATATGTATGGGCATATACCTGGGTAGTGGTTATCCGTTGATCTCATGATCCTTGTGTTTCCTCATGATTGAGATGGGTTACTTGATAACTTAGGTATATATATGGGCATATACCTGGGTAGTGGTTATCCGTTGATCTCATGATCCTTGTGTTTCCTCATGACTGAGATGGGTTACTTGATAACTTAGGTATATGTATGGGCATATACCTAAGTAGAGTTTAACTGTTGAGGTCTTCTTGTGGTTATCCTTGTTGGTTTTAGTGAGACCTTGAGGGTCTCGGGGTCCCTACTGAGTATCGTTATACTCACCCCTGCACGGGCTATGCCCGCACCTCGTTGTGTTGGTTGCAGACGACGGCCAGTACTGGCAGAGGCCGAGTGTTCGAGGACTGGACGGTACCTGGAGGTGGACTATACGACGAGGCGGTACCCAGAGGCAGACCACTGGGCGGGACATACTCGGAGCAGACGGCGGGACCCGAGGAGCAGAGGAGCTATCTGTACCCACCCTTCAGGTGGGATTTCCAGTGGACAGCTCGGCGTAGCAGCTTTACTTTTCAGTTGCTGTTTTCCCTTTCGAGTTGTACTTTACAGTTGGGCTTGTATTTCCGGCCCCTTTTTACTTTCCGCACTTTTAGTTGTACTCTGTTTTTGCTTAGTGTTACTTTCCGCTTGCTTACTCTGTGGTGTTTGTTTACTTTACAAAGGCAATGCCTTCCCTTTTTACCGGGATTTACGCCTTGGTGCTAGTCGCCAGCCCCTGGCCTATGGAAGGTGGGATTGGGGTAGTCACGAAACGGACCCCGAGGGCGGGTCGTGACAAATTGGTATCAGAGGTGTTCGGTTCTACCGCAGAACTTATAACTCTGATATTTCTTTCTGTGAAGCAATAGTGTTGAGAGTACCGAGTGTGGTTTTCAGTTCAGGGAGTCCAGTGTTGGTGCGGGCGCCGACGTATCCATACACCAGGACCCTGACAACTGATTTCCGACTTTGTGCACGAAAACACTGATTGCGTGTGTGTTTTCAAAGGTTTTTCCCCTCAAAACAGCTCAAACCAGGTCAGCTCACCAGGTATAATCGTTTGATCGTGTTACGTTGTTTCTTTCAGGATGGCCCCACGACGGCAGCCAGCTAGGGTTCCGAGAATCGAACGTGACAATAGCCCACCGAGCGACGAGGCCTCGGTGCAGGGCCCTTTGTCAGCAGTGGAACCGGCGGTAGCTCTACCCGCCGAGCCCCCGATGCTTCCAGCAGCAGCCGCTGACGATGCACGTCGCCTCAGCGCACTGCATGAGTTTCAGCGCCAGCGACCGCCCAGGTTTCGTGGGGAGACGAATCCCCAGGCTGCAGAGGACTGGCTGGAGGCAGTGGTACGAGTGTTTAGGCTAGTGAGGACACCAGCAGACCTCATGGTGATCCTCGCTGCGAGCCTACTACACGCAGCAGGAGGTAGGTGGTGGAGCCACTTGTTTCAGTTTTGCGATGAGATGAACTTCGCATGGGAAGACTTCGAGACCTTCTTCAGGGTGGAGTTTGTGCCAGTATCTCTACACCCCGAGCGTGTACATGAGATTCTGCCTTTACCGCGTGTTTTTCGATCAGAAGCCGAGTCATCTGTGGGCAGTAGACAGATGATGCAGAGGTCCAGGAGGACTAGACCAGCAGTTGGGCGATCTCGGGTTTTAGGACCAGTGGTGCAGGGCACCCGGAGTGGGAACAGAGCTAGCCGTGCAAGGAGCAGGTTGTGTTACTCATGCCGCGGAAAGGGTCACCTGGCACGTGACTGTCCGACTCCTCGATCCGCAGGCTTGGAGGGAGCCACCGAGGTTGAGGCAGGGACAAATGCTTGAGCAACAGTAAAGCAGGTGGACAGGAGCGGAACTAGTGGATACGTCTCTTGTACTTCTAGTTCCATGTTGATGTTGCTTTTGTGTAGCGTCTTGTATTATGAGCTGCAATAATAAAAGACGCATCCTTTGTGATGTTTTCATTCCTGTCCTCTTTTGTGATGTTACTAAGAGGTTCCAGTTGACTGTTGACTTGACCCTCACTTGTGAGACATCTACTGGAGGAGACCAGTTACCACACACTGATGCCGACAGTGTGACTCAACCCTTGGAGGCGAGAGTAACGGTTGGATCTCTTAGTAGTAGCGTCGAGGCCTTACGACGTCATCCTTGGTATGGATTAGTATCATCCATGTTAGGATTGACTGTTTTAGGCAAAGAATGTGGTTCATCCAGGGGATGAGACCAGGTTTCTCTTATCGTCAAAGAAGAAATCTCGCAGCTCTTGTGGGACCAGAGATGGTCCAGGCCATGTCAGAAGAGGTCCATGTCATCCAGGAGCGGATGAGGAAAACACAGAGCCGGCAGAAGTCATACGCTGACAGGAGGCGGAGGCCACTAGAGTTCGAGGATGGTGACCACGTCTTCTTACGGGTCTCACCTCGACGTGGTATTCAGAGATTTGGCCGAGGCGACAAGTTATCTCCGCGCATCATCGGACCCTTCCAGGTCCTCAGCAGGGTTGGTGAGGTGGCTTATCGCCTGGCTCTACCACCTCAGATACACCGGGTGCACGACGTCTTCCACGTGTCTCAACTGAGGAGATACGTGCATGACCCGACGCACATCTTTGACCATGGGGAGCTTGACGTTGATGATGGGGTGACTTTTACGGAGGTCCCGGTGGAGATAGAGGACCGATAGGAGCGGGTCCTACATGGGCGATCGATTCCTCTTGTGCGCAACAGATGGCGGCACGGGAATCTCCAGGAGAGCACATGGGAGCGGGAGGCTCAGATGCATGCTCAGTACCCTCTTTTGTTTCCCTAGTTTTTGATGTAGCTTTACGGGGACGTAAAGCCCTGAGGTGGGAGTAATGTAAAGACCCGTAAAATTCAAGGAAAATTTTTTCTTAATTTTCTTTAGAATTTTACAAGAGCGCGGTTTCAGACAGCACCTGATTCCGAGGCCCGGAGTGCCCGGAATTAATTTCCGAAGTTTGGCTCGGGTACGTTCAGTGAACGAACGAGCGGGTTTTCCTAACTTTTGATCTGGTGCTCGGAATTGAAATCCGAGGGAACCGATGAACTCGCAGCGCCGATATTCTCTTAAAGAGTCCATTTCGGGAGTTGCGTTTGTTGCGGGTTGAAAGTTAGTTTTTGGGTTTTTAGTTTAAGTTAAATAAAATTTGTGAGGAACAAATTTTATTTTTAACTAGTTAAGTCCTACCAAAGGGAGTTGGGAGTGGGACCCACATCCACTTAACCTCCCTTGGGAGGATTAAGTGAGGTGGGGTCCACACGAACCCCAACTCCTCAAATTCTCTCAAAACCTCCCCTTTAACTCTTTTCATTTAATGTTGTCAACTTGAGTTACTTAATTAATTATGGGAGTTTAACCTTTTTGAATTTCAAACTTTTGAAATTCTAATGTGTATTGTAATAATAAAATAAGAAGATGACTTATTTTATTTTGGGTTGTTTTGTTTTGTCTCCTTGAGAGCTTTTGGAGAGCCTCTTCTTCTTCTTCAAACTCAACGAAGAACGCGAAGAACGTCGTTCTTCAACGAAGAACTTCTCCGCCGAAGAACACGATCCATCCGCGACGCCGTATCCGCGACGCGACGTACTTCTTCCGCGTCATCTCTTCCGCGACGGTTTTCCGCAACGAACGCCTTCGACAATGACTCTTCCTCCGACGTCAAAGGAATCGACACCGATATTCCACGACTACGTCAACGTGTGACTATCGAGAACGCTCAAGTTCCGACGAAGAACGCCGCTCCGCTCTTCTTCGTCTTCGGTGTCAACGAGAGAGAACACCGCACCTTCCTCGGACAACCTTCGTCGGCGTACAAGGATTCGCCAACGACGTGCCTCTTCGGACGCGCCTCTTCGTCGTCGAATTTGTCGAACGACGACTGCGACGCCCGACCTCCGCGACGTCGTCTTCCGCGGAACGTAGACAAATCTTCGAACCTTATACCCGAGGTAGGGGTTGTTGAATATTGTTAATTCATCCCATTTCTTGCTCGTGGATTGCATGTCTACGTAAGGCTTTTGAATATTTTATATAAGTGTTGTTGTTAACGCGAGGGGGGCCGGACCGCACGAACACGGCCGAAACCCCTCCATCGTTCTTGTTTATTTTTTGCGGATGGAAGCAAGTGGTGTGGTGCCGTCGCACCACGCGGATGATTGTACGTTTATTTTACGCAACGCCGTCGCGCACACACCATGGAAGAAACATCAAGAACGCGACGCCGTCGCGCCGCGTTGAAAGAACTTAAAGTGCGGCAGAGGGGCGCGGTGCCGTCGCACCGCGCCGGACGACGAACGCCGCGGCCGGTTCCGGGCCGCGGCGGAAGAGAAGACCGGCGGCCGGGCCGCCGGCGTCGGAAGCCGAAGAGGGGACCGTATTTTTCCGGTCCCGTTGGAGAAAACGGGCCGGCCAGCTGGCCGGCCGGATGCCAATAAACCGGGGCAATTAATCCCCCGGCCACCTCATGAAACCCCCTCTTAAAGAGGGGGCGGTTTTCTTGTGGCGGGCAAAGCCCCCCGTTTCTGCCAATCAAAGCCCCCCACAAGGGGGGGGGGGGGGGCGGTTTTGCAAGAGAGGCGCGGCTATATGCCGCGCCGCCAGACCTTCAGCGGGGGAATTAAATTCCCCCCGCGCGGCCTCCTTAAGCGGCGCCAGCGCCCGCCGCCGCGGCCCGCCGCCGCGCCACCGCCGCCGCGCCACCCCGGGGGGGGGGGGGGGGGGGGGGGGTCGGGCCGGGTCGGCCCGGACCCGGACCCCCCCGTTTCGAACCAGATTCGGTTTTTGGCCCATAACTTGAGCCTCGGACCTCCGAATGACGAACCGTCTGCGGAAACGCGATCCTTGGATCGAGACGGTCGTTTCGATATATCGCACTCAAAGTTTCGGTTAACTTTGAGTTCGGCCGGGTTGGTTCGTTCACGAAACCGACCGGGCCTTTGGAGCGGAAACGCTCATATCTTGAGCTACGAACGTCCGATTGACGCACCGTCAGTCGCGTTGTGTTCCTCTTAGTGAGACGGAACTTTTGGCATACTCCGCCCGAGGTTTGGACGCAGGTGGAGTACGGTCGGGTTGGTTTAGCCTTAAAAACCAACCGGGCCCCGGAGACGAAAATGCCAATAACTCTCAGACCGGGCGTCCGATCGACGCACCGTCTGTTGCGTTGAGTTCCTGTTTACGATACGGAACTTTTGGTATCCTTCGCCCGAGTTTTGGATTCAGTTAGTAGAGGCCGGGTTGGATCGCACCCGAAATCCAACCGGGCCCCTGGAACGGGAAAGCTAATATCTTTCAGACAGGACGTCCGCTTGACGAACCGTCAGCGGCGTTGGTGGTTACGTTGAGTAACGGTCCCTTTGAGTTTACCCTATGGGAGTTCGGGGTACAGTTGAGATACGGCCGGGATTGGTTTCGCTCTCGAAACCAACCGGGCCCCTGGGACGAAAAGGCTCATAACTCACAGACCGGGCGTCCGATCGACGCGCCGTCTGTTGCGTTGAGACCCCTGTGACGAGACGGTCCTTTGAGACACTTCTTCGCGGGACCTTGTGATACTTGGAGTATCGACCAGTAGCTCGTGGAGCGGACCCTCCCGGAGACGAGCATGCAGAGTACGGAGACCGTGTAGCCGGCTGAGACCTGACGACTGCTTGACCGACTCGACTTGGAGTGAGTCGACTAGCCCAGTGGACGGAGCGCCCGGTATATGGCGGCAGACCCACGGCGGACGGAGCGCCTGGTAGTTGGCAGCAGACCCGCGGTACTCGACAGGAGGAGTACCTCAGTAGGCTATCTGGGTAGCGCCCGGTATTTGGCAGCAGACCCTCAGCGGACGGAGCGCCTGGTAGTTGGCAGCAGACCCGCAGTGCTCGACAGGAGGAGTACTTCAGCAGTCTTAGGTTAGTGAGCGGCGGCCTCGGAGTCGTGACAGGACCACTGTACACTCTAGAGACGGAGCTCTTCAGCAGTTACGGTTTCGATAATGAAAATCCTGGTTTGAGCTGAGACTTTTGACCTTTGTGTTTCCTCATGATTGAGATGGGTTACTTGATAACTTAGGTATATGTATGGGCATATACCTGGGTAGTGGTTATCCGTTGATCTCATGATCCTTGTGTTTCCTCATGATTGAGATGGGTTACTTGATAACTTAGGTATATGTATGGGCATATACCTGGGTAGTGGTTATCCGTTGATCTCATGATCCTTGTGTTTCCTCATGACTGAGATGGGTTACTTGATAACTTAGGTATATGTATGGGCATATACCTAAGTAGAGTTTAACTGTTGAGGTCTTCTTGTGGTTATCCTTGTTGGTTTTAGTGAGACCTTGAGGGTCTCGGGGTCCCTACTGAGTATCGTTATACTCACCCCTGCACGGGCTATGCCCGCACCTCGTTGTGTTGGTTGCAGACGACGGCCAGTACTGGTAGAGGCCGAGTGTTCGAGGACTGGACGGTACCTGGAGGTGGACTATACGACGAGGCGGTACCCAGAGGCAGACCACTGGGCGGGACATACTCGGAGCAGACGGCGGGACCCGAGGAGCAGAGGAGCTATCTGTTCCCACCCTTCAGGTGGGATTTCTAGTGGACAGCTCGGCGTAGCAGCTTTACTTTTCAGTTGCTGTTTTCCCTTTCGAGTTTTACTTTACAGTTGGGCTTGTATTTCCGGCCCCTTTTTACTTTCCGCACTTTTAGTTGTACTCTGTTTTTGCTTAGTGTTACTTTCCGCTCGCTTACTCTGTGGTGATTGTTTACTTTACAAAGGAAATGCCTTCCCTTTTTACCGGGATTTACGCCTTGGTGCTAGTCGCCAGCCCCTGGCCTATGGAAGGTGGGCTTGGGGTAGTCACGGCACGGACCCCGAGGGCGGGTCGTGACAAGTTCCATTATCCCAGGTACACTGTCTACCCTGTGCTAGCACACAGTTTCTGCTAACTATATCTCAATCGTTCTCCAACAACTGGTTGGTCCAAATACACTAATTTTCACTAAGAACACCTAGGAAAGAAACGATAGAAATATAAGACAAAAAATAATAGATAACATACCTCAAAATATGACCACAAATTTGATAATTCTCTCCAATATGAAAAATATCATGCTTCAAAAATTCGAACCAAATACTAATCAGAGAACATAAATGGGTGTTAATCCTCATCCCATGATTTATAATCCCATGTCTCTTGCTTATCAATACCTTGCTTCCAAAGAACCTGAACTGATGGTTTGAACTTCCCACAAATCTCTTTCTCTCAAGAATCCGCAATATGCACCAGCCTCTCAAACATAGACTAATTAATATCCAAAATCTAAATATTCCAAATTTAGTACGTTGGATGAGCCTAGATTATACTTCTTTAACATTGACACAAAGAACACTACATGAAAAAAATTAACTAGGTTGGAATATCCAACCATTATTTCACCTTACAAACTCCCTTGACAATATCATATGGTTTGACATAACTCAACATCGTCTTCCCTTCCTTACTAAGACAACGATGACCCGAATAAGAGGACACCTTCAAAAACACCCAATATTTAATAGATAATTACCAGGAATAATGTTGATTATCAACCTAGGACTTATAGTGTCTCTATAACATCAAAAAATGATATTTTATCAACTAGACCTTATCAGACATCACTTGAAAACGGCTCATCCAAAAAATGAGGAATCACCCACCTCTTCATAGCATTAAAAATATTGACTTGGATAGGTAAAAATATCATCAAAAGGATCGATAAATATTTAGGATTGATAACTCTTATTATAGTAAAACTTGATCAACCCCATATGGTTATCCCATGTGCCACCAAAATCTAACTCACAAGCCCGAAACATGTCTTCCAAGACCTGAGTCACTTTCTCTTTCTGACCTTCCATTTGAGGACGATATGTCATCTTCAACTTGACCTGTGATCCAATTTCTTATTGAAAGAATTTCCAATATCGCAAGGTAAACTGGGGATCTTTTTCTGAAATGATATAGAATAGAACACCATAAATCCCCACTATCTCTTGAAAATACAACCAACCCAATTTATCCACATTAGTGGAAACCTTAATTAGAATTAAATGGTCTAATTTTGTCAGACGTTCAATAAAAAGACAAATGAAATTTCATCCATGGGGTGTTTGAGGAAAGCCAATAATTAAATCCTTGGAGATCTCATGCCACTTCCAGGTAGTTATAGTAAATGGTTTATGTAACACAGAGGGATTTTGGTGCTCTATATTAACCTACTAACATATATAACATTGATATACAGTGTCATTTTAATCATGTCTCATTCCAGGACCCCAAAACTGAAGACACACATCATAAAACCTATTGGTAGTACCAAGATGAATGGTCCATTGAGGCTTATGGATATCCTGCATCACCACCTTCAACATACACAATGACACCAAATCACAGCCCTTAAATCAAAATGCTCTATCTAAAGACAAATACCGCTGTTTGGGATCCTACCCACCATTTATGAACTTCCTAGACCACTAAAGTAGCTCATCTATATGTTTCAAAAACCAAATTAGTTCTGAAAGAAAGGGTTTTATCAAAACATAGACAAGAATAGACCTCCATTATGATCCTTGTTCTACATAAAAATCTAGGAAAAAATCCTCATTAAAGTCCACTCGTTACTGGACTCTCTTATATCTTTCACTAGAATTAACCTCTCATAGAAGAAACCATCACATTACCTTTCCCATGTTATAGACGATTTTAAAATTTAACCTCTAATGGAATTAAACCCAATGCCACTTCCTCATATTTGGATCCTTCTAGGGGAAAATGTATTAAAATCTACTATGATCTGAGTAGACTAGAATCTTCTCCCCAAAGAAGTAATGATGCCCTATGTTCATGACATGCAACACTACTACTAATTAAAATTCATAGGAGGGGTAATTATTTTCATGTTCTTGGAGTTGGTGGGAACCGTATTCCACCACATTCCCATCCTGTATCAACACATAATAAAGACCCATACCTGAGGAATCACGGTAGAACACATATCCCTTTTTGGATACTGGAAATCATAAAATAGGGGATGCTGAAAAATTATTCTTAATATCCAAAAAGGATGTGTGAGCCTATGGGATCCATTCAAACTATACCCCCTTCTTAGTAATTGAATTCATGGGAAAAGCAAGGCGAGATAAATCCTTTACAGACCACATGAAGTACCCTAAAAGGAAAAAAACTTCTGATCTCAGAAAAACTCATAATATAATCCCATTCGATCACCACTTTGATCTTCTATGGGCCCAACTAAACCCCACATTCTAAGATCACATGGCCATGAAACATCACCTCTCTAATCTAGAAGGTCTATATGGAAATCATACCATATTGGCGAGGATATCAAATAGTTCCCAATTCAATCCATACATTTTATAATGACCCCCTATTTTCATATATATGCATTACATAACATTTGTGGAATACATAAAGCATTATACAAACTGATTAAAAAACAACTTTTTATTTTTGTGCCTTTAGAAACATGGAATCCTAAACACTAGTACATAAGCGAGGTAAATTATCTCTCACTAGGTTATCAAAGACTAGAACCCTTGTTAGACATATCATACGATAAATATATCTTCATAACATGGGTAAGGAAACATAAAAAAAAGAGGTGATCTCTGATGTATAGTAAGGGTAAACAATGGAGACATGAAAAAATAATCATGGTCATAAGGTTGTGAGAACATGATCATAAAGATAGAGGATCATACCCAGCATATCAGTGATAATAAAAAAGGAATCATGGCATAAAGATTGACAGTTCATAAGACATTAATCATAAATAATTTAAGAACATAATACTTGAAATCGTAATATAGGAATAAAACATGTAATTTTGGAAAACACATAAGATTGTAATAGGATTTATATAGTAGTCAAAAGATTTGTTAAGTCCATCTTTTCAGAATGGGTTCACTCCCCATACCATCTTGGTAGTCATAGTTCACTCCCATGGCTATCTTAGTAGCATTATTTTTCTCTCCATACAATCTTGGTTTTCATGGTTCACTTAATGGCCATCATAGTAGCATGGTTTCACTCCTCATATCATCTTGGTAGTCATGTTTCACTCCCATGGCCATATTTGTAGCATTAGTTCACTCCTCATACAATATTTTTTGTCATGGTCCACTCCCATGGCCCTTTCTCATGAGATTAAAATATTTACACAATTCATTTGAGCGAGATATATGTGCCACCCATATCATAATTAAATAAAAAATACATGTTCCTCAAGATAAAAAATAAACATATCATGAACCATTATATAAAATTCGAATCACAAACTTATAATCATATGATAACTTATAGAAGATGATATAGGTTTCATAATAATTTTTTCAAAAACATAACCCTTGAAAAGAAGTGGGTTTCTGAAGAATATAATGCATGAAATAGAAATAGATTTCATAAATATCATTCCATCAAAACAAAAACCATCCATTGAAATAGTATGATTGGAAACATTGAATTATTTCCTCAAAAAGGCATGTGTATGTATAATTGATGTCATATTAGATGGAAAATAATTTTTAATGATCCATTAAAACCATTTCGTGAATAAAATATACATTATTCATTGAAAAATTCCTTTAAAAAAATAAATCAATCGTAAAAAATATCCTTTGAAATTAATTTTAGAAAATATAAATAAGAATTTATAGTGTTTTGAAAACCATTTTCCATGAGAACTAATAAAATAATATTAAAAATTATTTTAAAACTATTTCTTTGAAAATAAATTGAAAATTTATATATAATGTATAGAAATGTTTCGAAAACAATTTTTCTAGAAAACATATAAAATAATCTTAGAATCTTCTTGAAAACCATTTCATTAAAAAACATTGAAGATGTATAAATATTTCATGAAAAAATTTTGAAAACCATTTTTCTTGAAAATTAATTTAAAACAAATAAATTAATGAATATTAAGGAAAAAATTTATTTTTTAAAAATAATAATATGATTTTAATCATTTAAAGTAAGATTCAATGGAATGATGGTCATGGAATCAGGATAAATTTTTAGTTGATAAACATTCCTTTTTCCCTTTAAAAAGTTTAGATGAGTGCCTCGATTAGAAAATGAATAGAATATTATTTAAAAAAAACAATTTTAGGTAAATTATGTGTAAAAGTTTCCTTTAATTATTATTTCTTAATAGTATAATATATTTAGAAACCTTTTAGGAAATACAGTTTTTATTGAACACAAATTTCCAACCAAAGAGAATGGTACAGTCATACTTTCTTAAAAACACATTATTGATCTTATTATGTACCAAGTTAGGTAAAAATGATACAATTACATGGATATTACATTAATAACAAGAGTTTAAGAAATATCATGAGATTTTTTGAAATATGGATCATAAAATTTCATCAATGAAAGTATAATCATAAACAATATTGATAAAAGATGATATTGTTTCAATAAACTCTTACCACTTGGTCACATTGATTAAAAATACCCATGTAAGAAAATTAAATCACATGAAGCTTAAAGTATAATAATAATAAGTTTATTAATTATATAACATGTAAAATTTATGAATATACACTTCTAAAAAAATTGGTTCTTAACAAAACATATGTCTCAAAGAAGGCCAATTGAGACAAAACTGCCTTACTGATTTCATAAATTTTGAAACATTAACCCCAATAAATAAGGATCAAATAATGTAAATGTATATACCCATAAATTTAATAATAATATTCATATAATACAGTCATGGTAAGAATATACCCCAAACAAATGAAATGAGTGCTGAATAATGTATTAATCTGATGAAAATAAAAAGTGATGAAATTCCCTTACCTTGTATCATGACTCTCATCTTACTCATTAAAAATAATATATAATAAATATAAGTTTATTATAAATAAAAAAATAACCATATTATTATTTGTAATAAAATATATGGTTTTATTATGAATTTATATTAAACTCTTGTTAACAATTCTATGTTATGGTTTCACTTTGGTTAATATCCACTTTGTTCTTCGCATGTGTCTTAATTTTTTTTATATTTGGACATTATACATATATCATGAATTAAAAAATGTATACCATGATATAAATATCATTTATATTCAGTATATATGTATTATATTAATCTATTCAATATATATGTATGAAATTGAATTCACTGTTCATGAAGATGATAGGCCATACCTTCACATGAACGATGTTTCAGTTTTTATTATAATATTGAATGATGGAATGTAAATTACATATTTGTATATATTTATATAATATCAATATATTAACATTATTATGTAATATATATCATATAATTTTACTAAACACATATTTAATACCTTCCATGTAGTATGTGAACTAATCACCTTGCTTTGAGGGGGTGGTAGTCCAGACTTACTCAAACCAAATTATCATATTTACACATAATAGAAAGTATAAAGAATTATTTTTTAGAATAGTTATATAATATTTAACATATTATAAATATCATATATATTATATATAATCATATTTTCCATCATAATTCCCACCATGAGAGGAAATAAAAGAAAAATGAACAATCATCATTTCGGGAGGTGGTACTTTGTCGTACACAAAAACAATATGTTTGTTTCCCATTATATGGAAGTGTGTGAATGTGTAGGTATAAACCATATCATAAAAACAATAATTATATTTAATATTTTTTTTATAATCATTGAATAATGATATTGTAGGGGGTGGATTATGAAAATAATATAATGGATCTTTAGTGAACATGTTAACTCCTCTTTGGGTAACACCTTTTGGTTTTCACCAAAGGGATTCATTGGATTTCTTTATTTCCAAATGGGGGATTAAATGAGTAATTAAGGGATTTTGGTAAGCTAATTAATTATATATTCCCATAACCTATTTGGTTTTATATGTGTTAAGAAGTGGGGGGAATCCTTTACATAGTGGAGGAGGAACGACACTCTTGTAATTTTTTTGAAAAGGAATTCCACCCTAGTTTTCTCCAATTGAATGTGGATACATTAATGGTCCCAAGTAGATCCATGTTATTATATTTTATAAATATTTCTTGAAAATGGATTTTGGACAAGTTTGTAGGTCGTTTGGGTCATTATGTTTAAGGTTTAGTCCTATGTTAAACTTAATTTTACCTTAATCGTTGTAATTAATTTTAATTTCATTCACTAATAAATTTGTTAAAATACTAATTTGAGCATATTATAAATTATAAATTATTATAAATATAAATATGAAATCATTTTTTTAATTACAAACACATAATTAGAAGGTATTACTTTAAATTTAATCCCACAAATAGTGCGACAATGTGGGCTTTTAAAGTAAAAATGTTCAAAAGTTTACTGTGCTTTTATATTAAAATTAAATATGAAATTTCATCCAATGAAATAAATTTTATTATTTTAAAAAAATTAATTCTAATTAAACTTTGAAAAAAATTACAAATATAATTTAATAATACAAATAAATTATATGAAAAAGAGGTTATTAATTAAAATTAAATATTTTTATTATTCATCAAAATATGAAACCTCGTTGTAAAATACAAAAAATTCACCATAAAATAATTTTTGTGTTTATATTTCAAATATTATGTTCATTTAGACATATAATCTTTATAAGTATCCAAAAATTATATTTAAAATAGGTTCTCTATAAAAAAGTGATAAAAGTGCCTTAACAAAAATATAGGTTTTTATGTGTGAAATTGGGTTTGATCGAATCTTATGTTTCTCAAATAAATTTGATAAAAATAAAAACAATTGATTAGATATATATTATTTATTAAATTAATATCACTCACTAATTTTAATTATTTTAATTTATTAGTAAAAAATTTCTTTGTGATTATAAAAATAGTTTTATATAAAAATGATTCTTTTATGTTCAGTTGGTTCTTATATTCATCCCTATTAAATTTGTAACCAATGAATTCATTTTTAATTTTTTGAAAACCACATATTTTCATAAGTTATTTTAAAATATTCTAAACCTCTAGTTTATATCTTGTTGTGTAAAATAATGATATTTTAATAACATATTATTGTTTAGTAACACTTGGTCTTCTGTGTTATTCAAACCATCAATGAAATTAAGTCGTGCATGAAATATAAGCAAACCTTAGTGTTCCATGTGAATAAATCTAAACATTATGTTGTATTAAGTTCATTATTAACATGGTGTTTCATATAATGTAATCAAAACATAGTGATCTAATATAAAAAAACTATTTTTAGTGTTGTATGAAATACAAAATATAAAAAATTAAAATTAATTCAAAACAATATTTCAAAAAATCTCAGGGTGCTACAAATTTTGTTCAAAATACTCCTTGGAAACATAATAAACATGAATTTCATCCATTAATAACCCAAACATGAGTTTATTTAATGATGTAACACCCTATTCATGAGATCCATGAAGACCGTTGGAGAAGTTTTCAACCCATATGGAAAACCAAATACTCAAAATGGTTGTTTTTACTTCAAAATGATGTCTTATGAGAGTATGCATCACTAAATCAGAAATGGTGATACTCAAAACAAATATTGATCTTATAAAACCACCATAACCCTTGAGCTGATCAAAGAGGTCATCAATCCCGGGAGAAGGGTATTTCTTCTTGATTGTCACTTTATCCATCTTTTGAAAATTAATTAACAACTGGAGAGATCCAGTAGTCTTCCTTGCATGTATAACTAGTGTGGCCCAAGGTGAGATTCATGGGTGAATTAATAATTTGGATTCCAAGTTATTGAGTTGTATCTATAATTCCTTCATCAGTGTGGGGGATATATGGTATGAGTTTAGAGACATCGATTGTTCCCCTAGTGCCAAATCAATGTTGAAATCCACATCCCTCTCTAGATGAAACCCTGAGAAATCATCTAAAAATTCCATTGGGAACTCACCCACCATTATAGGTAATCCTCCATCAACACCACTACCATCATACTCCATCACAAGAGATGAGTTATAAAAAATAAGACTACCCAATTATTGAAATAGAAGTCCGTCACATCCCAACTGAGGATATCATTCACCATGGAAAACCTCAGTGATCCAATTAAGTATGAAAAAACTTGATTTTTTCTATAATAATTGATGTGTTCCGAAAAAATATCATCCTAATCTATAATGAGGATTACATCAATGATGTCCATTTTGAAAACTAGAAAATCCCATTCCAGTTTGACCACCAAAACAGTGAGTGCACATTATAGACACCTGAAACTCTACCGTCACTTATTACCAAGAATCATCACTAAATCCATTATGTAAGGCATGAGATGAGTTTCCAATTTAAACACATCCACAAGGCGGGAAGAAATAAAAGAAACAAATAAACCTATATCAAAAAAGGCGGAAGTAATTGATGATGCAGTAAAAATAGAACCTCAAACTATCATAGGCCTTGTAACAGATTCTACTGGTGCCTAATCTATACCAAGAAGATATATTATCACCACCTGAGCTTGGGAATGATTAATCACATGAATCACTGCCTTAATATTACTCTACATAAAATCAGATCCAACTTTGATACCATGACTACTAAACTAGGAGCCCCCTGTTCTAGTTGGTTCTTGATATTTTTTCCCCTGATGGCTAAAAAACCTGAACCACCCTAATATATTTATTCCTCTTCTAAAAACCTCTTCAGGTTACCCATAGTTACACACTGATGAAAAGGTTTGGGAGGAGATAAACATGGTGAACTCATGTTCCCCACCATCTCACACTAATGGAATAGTATTGATCCATAATCTGAAACCATATTTGAAAGTGGTCATGATGGATGACCTGAGCTACCATATCCCCTCTTTTCTTACTCATCTGTTTTTACCTTTTTTTTTCAAATGGACTACCACTTCCCCACCCCACTAGAAAAGCCGCTCCCTAAAAACAATAATTTCAGTGTGTTCAATATCCACCATCAAATCATGATCAATCACATCTACATTCATATTCAACTTGAATAAGATGAATTTGTAATGGATGTCTATCTACAACTCTCATTTTGAAATATTGAGCCTTCAGCTAATCTTTGGAAACTACCTCTACTGCAAACTGAACCAACATTGTAAAGAGGATAGCATACAACATCACAATCTGATCCTCCTTGTAGAGATCCAAATACATCTAGGTCTTGGAAAATTCTATTTTTTAGGTAAATAATACTCATTGAGCAAGACCTTAGATTTTATAAAACCCATCTTCTCATGTTTCCTAGACTAAATTATGAAATACCACTACCTCCAACAAGGTCCTTCCAAACAAAAATGAAACACACCTCAACCTAAATTATTATAGAGTGTCAAGAAACCCAAGAATACTCTCGATATTCTCAATAAAATCCTCAACATCCTTTGGATGCATACTACCGTAGAAGTATGGAGTCTTGTTCTTGAGGAACTCTTGCGATTTTCCTTCACTATACATGGTTCGGCTTCCAAGACCTGAGAATCAACATAGCCCACTCTTTCTCCAAAATCCTAGACATTCTATACCACTTCTTCCACTATCCATTGATCAACTTTTGAGGGAGAACTCTCTTCAACCTCTTACCATAGTTATATAGGAAGTCTCTGGAGGGGTATCATTCTAAAACAAATTAAAACACCAAGTCAATGATTAACCCAATCATCAATAAATCATTCTAAAAAAATTTAGCATAAATTAATTAAAAATTATTCCATAAATTAAAACAAGACCATAAAAAACTCAATAAAAATCCAATCCAAATCACCACCACCTAGTTTCCATGAAGATTCTAAAGCTTGTATGTATCACCTAGAGGAGAAGTCAAACCAATTTCCCAACATCCCATGGTGACCTAAGGATTTTCTAGAGGAGTGTAGGTCACACACCCCACTTAAAACCAACACCTCATTCCTTGATAGCTCTACCTCATGTATATATTTATATTCAACATTAATATAATGAATCAAGGATATGGAAAATATTATTTGATACCATTTTTTCATGAACTGGTCCATATTTACATCTAACCCAACGCCTGACCCAGACCGTGGCCTGGCCCGAAAGATGTTCTTGATCCCCAAGAGCTAAGAACCTGTTCTTGGGAATAGAAAAATTTACCCTAAATAATTAACCATATACATCCAATAATAATACAACATTACCACTTAAACAATAAATATAGAAAAAAGAAACACCACTATCACAAGTTAATTTTTTTACAACTTTTAACCAAAAACCAAAACACCAAAACACTAAAACAGGATGGGAACCAACTACACTAAAAAATAATCTATGAATAAAGGGTTCAACGCCCTCATTCTATCACCACTAATACCTGTAAGAATATAAAATGATATCATCCAAATCAATTATATCTACCACAGAATAACATTCCTTTATCTTGTTCAAACATAATAAGGTATAAATATACCCAAGGGTGTTTTTAGGGTTTGAACCAATTCCTTATAGGATTCAATAATGTGGGAGATTCCTTGCTATTATATTATAGTATAATCAATAAGAAAATTTTCAAGGAAATCAAAATAAACAATTATATTTAAGGAAGTAAACCTTTAAAAATTAAACGGTAAAGTAAACACAACACCAATATGAGTAGTAAGAATATCATCAAATGAGCACCACAGGACAATCCTATAGTACTAGTGTTAGTGTGAACCTAGGAACCTTGTACCATAATGACATGGTATAGAAACGATAACTCATAGTGTCCTTATGAATGATACACTATAAGGAAATGTGTCACATTGTAAAGTGGTCTCTAATGATCAAAAAATGTTTAGTTAGTTTTGTTTCATCAATCCTTTTATAGGGAACCGGACCATAGCCCCACCAATCCAACTAGCATACAAGTCCTAGTCCAGCGATCTTGTCACCTAGGATTCCCATTGTGCTCAATTCCTCTTCCCATCACACATAAATTTCCTCTTTCACATATATTTTCATCAACATTTGAAACAAACATTCTAATCCACCATTTTCATTTGGAAATCATTTGTCATGTATTAAAAATCACCACCACACATACAGACACCCCATCCATGGAAGACACATAAAACCCACCATTTCTCATAGGAAGCCCCTTTTAAACCTAAAACTACACCAAAAACCATTGAAAAAATGATTCACACCACCCAAATAATCCATATATCCTATTTATAATGAATATAAAGATCAAAAAACAACCAAAAATCTTAAAGTATGGAACCACCAACCATACTCTTGGAAACATCAAGAATATTGTGGAAAACCATGATCACACCAAAAGGATACCCTAGAGAGAGTAAAGAACACATCTCAACCAAAAATATTGAACCTAAAAAATAATGTTCCACCCACATTTGGGTAACCAAACTACTGGATAAAGATGAACCAAAGAAATAATAATATTGATCCAAAAGGAAAGAAAAAGAATAAGAACAAATGATTTTTCTTATTTTTCAAAAAGATTACACACCAAAATCACCCAATATTTTGTGATACAGTGGAAACAAGAGGATAAGGAGTATATAATATGAATAAAAATACTTAATGGGGTATGTAATGGGTGGATTTCAGTTAAATTTAGGTAAGTGAAAAATATAAACTTTCATATTTTTAAGGAACATGACAGACCGAACTATTTTCCAAACCATAAAGAAATTGTGTGTCCACCTCTTTCTAAAGGGGGAAGTTTCTTTATTGTTTTTGATGGATTATTAACACCCATGAAAACACATTTGAATTTTATATAAACCCACTAGTGTGGGGGTATAGTTAGCTTCATCCCATGTATCGGGTCATGCAGTCAAGATAATGTCATTGTCCATGGTGCATGGTCTCTCATGGGATAGAACATGGTTTCCTCTAACCATGCACCAACCATGGTCCAGCTGATGGTGGGTAAAACACCCCCATTTTTACCAAAAAAACAAAGTAAATCTAATATAAGAACAGAATCCCAAAATTAAAAGATAAAATACCTCAAAATACAACCACATATGTGACATGTCTTGTCATAGGAAGTACACACAATAAGTATGAACAAAACGATAAATAGATAAAAATCACACCAAAATTCATGGGGTATACCAAAAAATCAATTTGGAATAACCCACTATGTATAAAATCATCACCCACTTAGTTTTTGTCACAATGATACTAAGAGATCCTCCTATATAAAATTTGATGACACATGATCTCACTTTGAGCCTCATGGAAGGATTCCAACAACTCTATCAAAGAATTCCCACTAAAATAATCACTATCATATGTGTAAGATGTGATTCCATACATACCCTAAGGGAATGGATATAAGGAACACACCCCAGTGAAACTTTTTCATGATGAATAGAAAAAGGGATATATTTCTTCTTAAAGGAGTACACGACATACACTTGTTATACACGGTGTGTCCCTTCATCACCTAGTCATGAACATGTATCATGATCGATTACCATGTATATGTCTATGTCCATGTAAAATTAAATGGAATGTATGATTCAATGTCCTACTCACAGAGTCTATGTTTATGGCTATTTCTGTGTACACCTGGTCGGGCCATGTCTGTGTTAGAGTACAAGGTGTGTATGTTCCTGTGTACTCCTAGCCGTGTATATATACCTTACAAGGTGAACACTAAGAAACTACATCAGATCAAACATTGTGTGATTGGGGTCACATTCCATGTGATATTAATCTTCTCAGGGAATCCCTATCACCGCACTAGGGGTCCCACATGCTGTGTAAGCTCTGATTGCATGCCTTGTGTTATGGGATTTTCAATAATCCCAGATCAGTTTTACACATCTCCTACCACTCCAGTAGTCATTGAACTGATCATGCCTCATTCTATAAAAATATATAACATCATTTGATGATACTCTCCATCATCGTTCACCATTTTTTGGCCACTCAATTTCATTCGATAATCATCTACACACATCATCCATCACTGTGTTTCAAAAAAATAAAGATTGGGTATCCCTAAATCCATCAAATCCACTACCACATCTATCATCATATGATTATCATTCCATATCAAGTATAGATCTAAAATATTGAAGCATTGTTTCATGAATAATATGTGTAATAGTTGATTTCATGGTATTTATGAAGGCACATTCCATGTTTCCTAAGATGAAAAATAGAATGGAAATGAAATGAACAATCCCAAACATGAGAAATAGACTTCCCCAAATGTTCATGTTAGCCTCAATTCCTTTTTTTATAATTATTAATTAATAAATAATAAGACAATCACAAATAAATTCAACAATTCCAAGATAAATCGTACCCATACACACAATACACATGACCCACAAATCAATTCGTTAGTCTATTGATTCACTTTAATCATAGGAATAAAAAATAGGGATAAATACAAAAAAAAATAACATCCTGCCATAATTTGGATAGATCACTAATGAATAAAGAGTTTGTATCATTTTAAATGATGATATCATTGAATTATATTGTGCACTAATCATTGAACCATGATCAGATTTATATTTTCTTAAGTAAACTCCTCCAATGTCTCTCCAACACTCTCTCAAATTTGTAGGGTTATGCGGATAAACCAAAAAATTGTTCATTGATGTGTATTTTAATGTGAATCTCAGCCACTACATCATTGAAAAAATAAATTTATAAATTTATTTTATTTTTTATGTTTTACGACCATGATGACATTTTCAAAAAATTATTATACTGACAAAGGTTATGTTTCATCCAAGGTAAAACCCACATTCATAACTTAATGGTGCCCTGAAAATTTTTATCTGAGCCCCCATTCATGAGTTGTTCTAATTTTTTGGGAAACTATGTGTGTGTGTGACAGTAGTATATTCAATATATTTATAAAATTTATTCTGCATGCACCATGCTTCAGAATCACACAACATCTAATTCCCTCGCCTCAAAAATATTCTTTATAATATAAAAAAATAATACATGAATAACTCAATTCAATAGAAATTGTTTTTTAGAATCCCTATTAGTCTCTTTTAAGTAAAATTTGATGTCTAAATAATGATTATAGGCTTTTTTTATACCTAAATAATGAAACCCTTTTTTGGAGGGTTTTTTTCCGTCAAAGTGGTGTTCGGTTTTCAATATAATCCTATGGGATGAAAATTATTCCTTCAAATCAATTCTCCTTATTAGTTTAATATAGAATTTTTTATAACTTGGAATTACTAGATAGTTTTAAAGACTATTTGGGACATTATTAATTGAGTTTATTTGATGACTATAAACCCTTATTATGAGAACCCCTGGTTTTATATATAGTATATATTTTTTCAGTTTTATGGGGTGTTAATTGATTACAATTATTTGATTAATTTTATCATATGTGAACATGGTTGTTAGTATATAGGGTTTTTTACTATGAGAAGAGTTTTATTACTTCAGTTTTCTTATTTAATTATATGATGATATTTTGTTTATTTTTTCCCACCTCCATTTTTGTTATATCCTATGAACCAGGGTTACTATGTTATAAAATTATTTATTCCATACTAACTTTATTGGTTGTTTCCTAGTGACCCCTAGTGTTAGTTGATTTAATGATATTGATTCCTTGAATATACTGTGGGAGATAATTGGTAGATGTTTTCTATTAGAATATGGGTTCTAATCAGCAAGATGGACCTAGTAATATGTGGTGCATTATTGAAATGTTAAAAAAATTAGAATCATAGAAAATTTCAAACATTATTTCCACTTGATTGTGTGAGATTGTATCTCATGGTAATACCTACTATGTTTATCAGGACACTTACTCATTTATTATACGTATTACCTTGGTGAATGTTTCTTTGTAATTTATTTTTATCCTCTTAATATCATCTTGTTTTAGTGAATCCATTTTCATCATTATCATTTATTTATATTATTCATTCTTTGTGTGATAGTCCGTATTATTTTTTTCCTTCTTTCTTTATTATTTGATTTATTTCTCATGTTCTTTTGAAAATAAAATATTCATGAATGGTTTTAAAATAATGGAAAATAGTTTTATTTTATTTTAAAATTATTATAAGTCTACGCTATTTGACGTTTTATAGTTTTCGTTATCTTTATAGATGTTTATTCCACCCCTTAATTGGTAAAGAGTTTATTTTTGAAATAATGTTTTCAAATAATGTTTTGGATTGTTAATATGAGTTTTAAGACATGGTTTCCAAGCCTACTTTTTATTTTTTTCAAAAATATTATTTAACTTTGTATTTGTAAATGTTTTTTGTATAACATTAATATATTCCCTATTCCATTAATTTTGAAAACATTATTTTTTATATAATGTTCAAACTAACATTTTTCAAATGGTTTATGAAATTAATTTCATATAAAATTACATGAAAATATATTGGGAATGTATTTATCACACCCTATATACTCACCTTTTTGTGAAAAACTCTCATGATTTTATTCAGGTTCCTAAGTTGTGATATCAAATTGATTTGGTTTATGTTAGTTTTTTTTAGACATTGTGGATGTCATGAGAAACTATGGGTCATGTGGTGATGACTCACGATATCTCAGGTTGTTTGTTTATTTTGGGATTCCTGTGTATTGTCCAACATGGCACTTTGTACATTACTTTTTGGCTTCTGAATTCTATTTGTTGTGATGTATTTACTATGGAGGTTGATTTACATTTTTATATTAATAATTTAGATAATCCTTTTTGATTATGAATAATTTGGATAGTTATTATTTATTATTATTTGTTTGGTTAGTTCGTTTAGTTGAAAATGATTACTTATTATGCATAGAAGTATATGGTATTCTATATAATTTAATAGATTTCACAATTTTATTATTATTATTATTATAGAGTGAAACCATTCCCAATGGTTACAATATGATACACTGAAACTATTTTTTACCCATAGATGATCAATACTACTCATATCCCCTTGTGGATAATCATCTCTGGTGATGTGTTTGGTTGAACAGGGTCAATTCATTCTATTTATGATGTGGTTCATGGATATAGAGGATGGTAAAAAAAAATTGGTCACAGTTAGTGGTGTGTGAAATAACTGTATGGGAATGAGATGTTCGTCATATATAAGAGATGTGTTGGGGATGATGAACCAATAGTGTAAAGTGATTATGATGAAAATGCCTTCGGTTTATTTAGGATTTTGAGTCCGCAATTATCAAAGGATTTAGATGAACATGGGTCTTTTGATATGGTTTTTGGATGTGTATGTGGGGTGTCTTGATTATTATAATTTTAATTCCTTGTGATGTAGGACCAGATAGAAGGATGGGCGATATTTTAGTATGATAGAATGTGGATGATACTTTCCACTATGGAACTATATTTGGCTAGTAAAGGCTCACTCGAGGATGGTTAAGCATGGGTAGATTAGTTTGTGTAATATGTTTTAGTTATCATGTATTGTGATTTTCATATAATGGTGTACATATTAAAAAATTTGGTCCACCATCGGTGGTGGACAATTGAGTAAATACGTACACATTTCATGAGACCTTTAGGATGTGTACAGAATTAATATACCATGGTACTAATAAAGGGAACGGTTCATCGTCAAGAGGAATGTGTTGATGGGTCTGTAGATGGTTCGCAGGTTGATGTAATGGTTTCAAATATAGCTTTCATGGTTCCTCAGTTCTGGATAAGAAATTTATGATCGTTACTTATGGTTAATATATGTGATTTTCCTATAAGAAATCCTATTTAATTCGGTAAGACTAGAATATAATTACAAATTTTTACTTTTCTTATCATATATTTAATTGCATATTGTTTCACATCATATAAATTTGATTCCTCTTTTGTAGAGAAATTATTGTTATTATTATTTATCTTTTAAGGGTATAGTATCCCCCAGTATCACCTCGTATACACTAATTGTTATAAAATATCATTTAATGTATGGGGAGGAACACCTAATGACTAATGTCTCTCTAGTCTGGATATTATAGAGTGATCCAATTTTAGATATTATAATTTGGTATTCGGGAAAGGTGTTTATAAATCATTATAAGAGACACTTTTTTATTTATTTATGATGTGGTAGATAATGTTTAAGGGAAGTTTTAGAATTCACTTATGGAAATAAAACATGGAATAGCTTCCATGTTGTGTGTCTGGATAGAAAAAGTATGGATTTATGTGCATATTACTATGGGAATGGGTATCTATTTTTCATGGATACAATTGAGTTAGTTTATTTGGGCAAATATGTATTTTATGTTATTGATTTATGGTTCGGACTCTTAACCCCAAGAGGAAAGAGGTGGAAATCCATAAATATTTTAGGCATATCGAAATCATGTGACATGTGTGTGTTTCATTTTATTTCCATTTTTTTTTCTAAAATAGAAAAAGGGATCAGTTGTTTAAAGTTTTAGAATAATCTATATGATATTTTCCCCTATATATTCGTGGTCTAATTCTACTATTATATCCTAGTCATCTGGCTCGTGGTGTGAATAAGTATATAGATAATATGTGTGTATAATGTGTGTGGTACCAGAACATAACTTTGGTAGGTTAGGGCCTTGAGGCTGGATAGTATGAGAATTAGGAACGTTAGGGGAGGGTATGGGATAATAGGTCAAACTACTAATTACATTTTCCCTTACTTTCCATATTTGGAATTTTAAAAATATATTGATCTTGGTATTCTATTTTCAATGAGGTTCCACCAAGATGGACCCCATTAGAGAATTTGGGGGTGAAGATAGGGTGCCACTTTAGTGTTCAATGAAATATTCCACAGAGGGTAGAGGTTGTCATGATCCACATATAGAGTTTATGAGTTAGGTGGGTCATTTACATGGACTCGAGGAGCTATGATAGGGATTGGATGAGTAGTTTTTATAGATCTTGGTGTAATTTATATAGATAATTTATTGAGGGGCTCAGATATATGAGATTGCCCTGAATTATTAGGCATGAGTTATCTCATTACTGTATCCTTATTTATTTAAAGATATGGTTGACCCCAAGTTGTAACAACCTCATATTTCTCAAGTTTATTATGAGTTAATTTCTAAATTTTATTCTTTTTTGGAAATATTTATTTATTAGGTTGAGTGTTATTGGTTTATAGCTCATTTAAGGGAATTTATAATTTCTTTTATTGTGCATGGTTGGAGCACAATTTTCTCAAACTATGCAGATTCTCTAGGAAATCATGTGGTTTTTTAGAGAAGGAAAGTGGCTTACTCACGATTGGTGTAAGATATGATAAAAACTTGCAGAAAGCACAATAAAATATATTTATTGGTATAAAGGATAAAATAATGGTTGAAACATGGTTTACAAAACTGTGTGACCAAACTGTGTGTATTACCATGAGAGGTGGTAGTGTCACATGATTTTCACACAGGTTTTATAACTGTGTGAAAAAACCATGTAAACATTAATTAATGATATGGAAATATTATTTAATAGTAATTTATCATGTTTATTTACTCATTATTTATTATAATCTCATCCCTATCAAACCTAGAGTAATTACATACTCACCTTTATTTTTTCCATCTATTATAATCTTGATTTCGAGGGATCCATGAATGTTAATTTTCTACAAATTATGGAATGTGATCAACAAAACTATGTTCATGAGGTTTCTTATAGATCTACCCATATTTTATTGAGAAGAATCATATATCTAAATTTTCATTATAATATATATAGATTTTGATGACACCTAATGATTAATTTTGGTATCGTTGAAAGATCGTTGATATATTAAATGTGTTGGAAACATTCCTTTGTTCAATCTCAGATCTAGGAATGATGGTAGATCCCTAGAGTTAAATTGATCTATATATAATCCCATATACTTATAATCTTATTGAATATCATTCATAACCATTTATATGTTTTATTTGGGATCAGTTATAGGGGTCCTTGGAATTTTAAATCCATCTGGTTAGTGTTTGAGTGTGACTCGACTATCGTTTCTAGATGAATCTTAGATATTATCATCAATGAGATACTATTAGGATGTTACATAAAATTTATATGTCGTGTATAAGATTATTTTTCCATATTATATTTTACATGCATGCATATCCATAGGTTCCCTTTGTTACATGACATGTTGGCCTGTCTGTAAACATATTATAGAAAAACATTGTGTGGTATGGTATAATTAAGTGTGAGTGTATATCCCATGATACAAATTATTATTATTCTATTCATTTGATATATTTTATTTGTGTTATTACAATATTTCCATGTAAATTTTCGTTATATGATATAAGTTTGTTACTCTATACATGGTACCAAAGGGAACGATGGACCCATCATGGCTTATTGTGCTGTAAGGTGAATCATGTTCAATGGTTTAATGTGATATTATGATAAGGACAATTTAAATGATTGAGATTGACGGTCTTGTATGGACTTTCATGGGGTAATGATTGTCTTTAATAACATAACCTAAGGGGAAGCAGTGTAGATAATTAATAATAGGCTTTTGTGTCTTGACTTGTGGCCTTAGTTATGGAGAAAGGGCATGATAACCTTTTGTGATGTGGCTATGGCCATTTCCATATACTTATACTAAGAATAAATATGTCCAGTTCTTCCACTCATAAAATTACCATGATAATTAAGATATTCTTTTAGCATAGAGCTATATCGGGTATGGCCAGGGTTTTTGGTGGCTTGTTTAACCTATGGATACTGAGTATGGTATTGTTTTCTTATTTGTGAATTTACAATATTATCATAGAATATATCTATATATACATTTTAACTTATTCCAAGGATGAATCAATGGTTTTCTATAGGGTTATAATCACACCATTCATGGGCATCTTGATGCACTTGAAAATTCCATGACTAGGGGTCCATTAAACAGAAATAACCATATGACAGGAGGATAAAGCGATGGATGTATGGAGTCAAAGTTGACGTTAATATATACTCTAGGCTACTATTACAGTAAATATTTATTTTCTACTATTGATATTGTATTTGGCTTGACATAGTGGGATCTTGTTTCATTTTACATGTATGACTTGGATGACATTTGTTAATTCACAATTTATTGTTCACCCTTTATAGTATTAATTCATAGCTATTAAATTTTATTATTTTTAATTCTTAGAGAAATTATCATCGAGGGTATTGTATCCACAATATATCCTTAGACACTTGCTTCTAGTCAGTATCCTTTTGTGTACAGGTAGGCATGCATGATGTCTTATATCATCTACACTCGGGTGTTGTTTTGGTAGTATTTGTTAGGGTTTTAAAAATGGAATCAATGTCTTGATGTTTCCTTTATATTCATTTCATGTTATTGTATAAAAAAGATAGATGGTTTATAACTCTGGTTGGGGAGTTTCCATGTATATTTCTAACTCATGTGTAATGGACCTCCAAGTTACCAGTGATGGAATTATTGTCACATTTATTTGAGATTTGGGTGTATCCATGCATCTTGTGTAGGCATATATAATTAAATTTCATATATACACCTTCTAAGTGTTTCATGGTAACTACTTAATTATATACCATGATTTTTGTTAAATATCTAGTGGTATACCTTTGTCTTATGTTGTGATATATCTGTTGGATTTAATTATTTGAACATGAACATGTTGTTATGTTTTGTATATAAATGATTATGGCTAACATGCTAGTACGGAAGACTAGGCTTGAGTGTTTGATAAAACTAAGAGGGTTATTCCCTATGTGGGGGAATCTACTAGGATAGATCATCTTATTTAATTATTCGGATAATTAAGATAATGAATTGATAATCCTATTACTAAATTTCCAAATGTTTATTTGAAATTTTAAAAAATTATGTCTGAGCGTTTTTTATGGAACCATCTATAGTAGTGTACTATAATTCACCCACAAGGATGAAAGCCTTTGTGAAACTGAAAAATATACTATAAGGTGTAGATGTGGATTATCAAAAACTAGCTATAGTGACTTAGTTAATATAGGTGATTCATCCCGAATATTTTTGGATAATTCTCATTCAATGAGGGGGCACACATAGGGAAAAAATTGATTATACATGAGATTATCAGATCCATTATATCCCAAATTTCAATGTAACTGGTGGCCCCAAGATTCTAATGACTGAATAAGCTTAATTTATGTAATTTTAATCTTTTTCATGTTATCTAAGGGCCTATAGGTTAATCTATAACCATTTATTACTGAAGGATACTTCAAGATATAGTGGGACGTTATGGGAAAGGTATATAGATGTGACAATATTTCTTGGGAGGCCATTAAGAAATTATTCTTTAAGGATTTATTCCATGATTCAATAGAGTTACATTAGGTGTAAGAGTTCGTGGTTCTTCTTAAGAGGATGATGATGGTTCCTTTTTATTCATCCTTATTCAATGAGTTTCCCTATTTATTTTCTATCATGGTTGGGAATGAAGAACATAAGGTGAGGAACATTGAGATATGTATTTATCTGGAGCTCAAATGATAGGTTAGGAACCCTGACCGAAAGGCTTTTCCTAAGGTTTTTTTTCAGGATCTCGCCATTTATAGGGTGTTGGATGAAGAATCTGTAGAAGGTATACTTCCAGATTCTAGTGTATTGATAGGTGGACTACCTAGTGATTTTAGGAGTACTTCTTCTAGTGGTAAGAAAAGGTGGGTTTAGGAGATACAGTAGGATAATGATAGGTATATGGTTCATGGTAGTTATATTTTAGTTACTTATGGGGGTAGGGTAGCCTAACATTACAACTATAGAAAGTGTGTACATTACCATATATATTTCCTAAAACCCTAGAGTAAGTTTCACTGGTACATCATAATTATCCATTTACTGTGTTTTTGATCAATGGAATCATAGATAAGTTCTCCTAGTGGTTCAACTCAAGCATATAAATTGCGTTATGGGACAATATGGGGTCCTTAGTAACAGTTTCAGTCCCATCACATGACAATAAATCATGTGACCCATATATATGAGGGAAGGATCATGGAGGTGAGGTTGGTTGGGTGAAATCATTAGACTATTTTTTGTCTAGATGTTGAGAGGGACCATTGGACATATAAGGTATTTCCTTCATAAATACTTCTAATTCTACCACCATATTCTATAATCTTTCTTTACATTCATTCATATCTAATCATGTTTTCTTGGACCTAACATCCCAATCATGTAAATATTTGAGTTTCTTTCTCAATATAACAAAAATAATACATGTAACTCATATTTAGAGACGTATTGAGTTACCTATAGTACTTTCTGGATATGGAAATTTATGGGAATTCATGATTCTTGAGATTACATGCTTGTATGTGATATTTTGTATGAACTAGCTTATAAGATATTATGATCACATCAATTTTAATCAAACATGAGTATGATTCCTTTCACCGAAGGGATATAATTTGGTAGTGAATAGTGAGTGAGATCTTAGAGAATTTTGGATGGAGAAAGACCCAATATAGTTTAGATTGATCATAGTGCATGTAGTATGTGTGAATCATTCCAAAAATTCAATAGTATCTCCATCTAGATTTCCTCTAGTGGTGGGTTATTTTCAGGATGTATTCCTCTATGACATCTCATGTCTTTCTCTAAATAGAGGAACCGGGTTTGACTGTGATCTTATTCATAGAAATACAATAATTTTGATCTATCTTTACTATATAGAACCCAATTGAGTGGATATACTTAAAGGTTCTAATAGAGGACATGGAGGTGAATCGATTTATCAAACTGTGCACATAACTTTGGGTTTCCCTATGTTGTTTTCCAAGAATGAGGATATTATCCTATGACATTATGTAGGCTATAAGAAGATGAATTGTGTAATGATGTAGAGTATGAACCCTTTACACTGGATTGATTATTTCATGGATTAATTATGGGGATCCTAGTGGATCTCTATGATCGATATTCATTCAGGATACCATCATCTATTGGTCAAAGAAGCGGATATTCCAAAATGAGTGTTTGGGAGTAGGAATGGGTTGTATGAGTATATTTTTCACACATGTTGGGATAAAAAATGTCCAGTGGTCTTCATGTCCCTCATGAATTGTATTTTATATCCATATCATTACTCCTACATCATTGTATTCATGGATGATATCTTAAAATATTTTAAGATTTCTGATATGAATTTTACACACCTTTATACCACACTTAGTGAACATAGAGTGGGTTAAATTTACACCAAATTTTTGAGGTGTATCTTCTAGATTCATGAGGTGTTGTTCCTTGTGCATGTTATTATTAAGGTATAGATTTTATTGGACCTTGATAATGTAGGGTTTTTTATGTCTTGGGAACACCCTAGGAATGTGATTGTGATTATGAGTTTCCTTATTCTAATGGGTTCCTATCATTTTTTCATATAGGACTTTCCTAGTTTGTAGAAACAATGATAGATCTTTCCAAAATAATGGTAAATTTTTAAGGGTCTAGTTAGTATGGTTATTTCTTCTAATAACTAAATAATATATTGAGAAAAATTATATTTTTACCCTTTTGGAGCCTAGGATTGGATACATAGTGTGGTGTGATGCCTAAGAAGTTATTGTGGGAGCTTTGTTGATGCATCTATATCATGTATATAGCATAAAAAGCCTTTTGAACATATTATTAACATTATTTTATTCATAATTAAATAACAAATACAAACCATGTATCGTAATGTCTAGTGTCTTTGGACTATCTGTTACATAAAAAAATTGGAAATTGAATAAAACATATTTATATTAACCATACATAATGAGATTATAGCTTCCTTTGAGTTCATAAATATTCGTAGGATAAAAATTGGAATACATAGAAAAAATGGATGAGCTAAAAATCCTAGTAAGGAAATACACATAAAAATAAAGCACATCACATTTGTTAGAAGGAATAACATGATTAAATAAAAAGGCATGAAACCAGAATAATCCTATGGATCATATCATATATAACATGGGTCATATAATAAGGGAAACATAGGAATATGGAAACAACATATAACATGACATAAAATTGTGTCATGGATAACTACCAAGACTTAATATCATGGTGGACAAAGTCCCATAAGGAATCATGTTTACTCCATGTCCCAACAGGACATCAGAAGAGACTAAACATTTCATAATGCATCAGTGCACTATCATGGCACAGAAATCACAACATGTTCATGAATTTTTGTTCAATAATAATAATAAAACATGATGGATAAATATAAGGGTTACCAATGGAATGAAATGGGTTCCATAATCATTTCATACGACATAACTAAAGAGCATAATGTAATGGTGACAAGAAAGAATGGGTTTATGTAATAAATGTACATTTATAAGGGATAATAGAAATATATAATGATAAATTATCTCCAATTGAAGTTAAAACGTGTAAAAATTGGGTTTAATAAACTTTATAAATGATATACTTTAGTGAAGTTTAAGGGGAAATATTAAAGAGTCATTAAAACCAAAAAATGAATGATTGTTTATATAATAACATAAATAAAAAAGATATATTTTCATGATAAAATCAGTTATTTTAGAAAAATAATAACAACTTAAAATAGTCTATGATTTTTACATGAAAATGGGAATGAAAATGGGAATTTCACATTAGTAGATCTTTCTTTATTGGAAGGAATTGAAAATGGAACCTTATAAAACATATATTTTCCCACAAAAGAAATAAAAATTGATCTTGGTAAATATTATGGTAAAATAAAAAAAATGTAGAGGATTAAATAATAATAATTAAGAAATAAATTGATTTAATGAGATATAAAACACAACCCAATGGAAAAATGGAGGTTCGTAGAGAATCTATTACCTTATATCCTAATGTTTTTTTCACTTCTGCTTATTTTTCTTTGACAATACAATTAAATCCATTAACTAATTAATGCATAACCTATTATATATTTACTAAAATTATTATAATTTTATTAGGTTAGTTTATTTCCATTTCATATACATGTAGTGTTTACATTTTTCATTTCAAGAGTGTTCATTTCATGGTTTCATGGTCAGTTCACCTGTGTATAACTTTTCAAATTTAAGAAAATCTCTTGAAATGGAAATATATGGTATTAATTTCTTACCATAAATTTAAATGGTCATATATATTATTTTCTTTTTTTACATGAGGATTATTTATTAGATAAAACATTGAAGAAAAAATGATTAGTTTGTTGTCCCGACCTGTCCCAGTGGGGCCCGAGCCGCAACACCCCAAGCCCGCCTCTAATAGGCCAGGGGCTAGTGACTAGCACCGAGTAGGTATGATAATAACATGGGAGGAATTTTCTATAAACCTGTACACACTCACACACATATTCAAGCGCACAAATCTGAAAAGTAAAAAATACTAAAAATTGAAATGCATGCATAAACTAAAAATCCCAACCAACAGATTACGACAGGAAAGTAATATACAGCAAGTGTAAAATCCTAGGCCAAAAGTACAAGCCCACCGAAAGATAGTCCGTAACAAAGTCCAACCTGTAAGGAAATGTACTTGGACTGCAATTTATAGCCGTAGGAACACACCTCAGCCCGCCTGATCTCACTGAGCACCATCCGGTCCTGGTCCACCTAGAATCTCGTCAAAGGATTGCTCGTCTGCACAAGACACAACACGTGCGGGCAAAGCCCATGCAGGGGTGAGTAAAACAATACCTAGTAGGACACCCCGAAACCATAAAGGAAATACAACAAGGGAAGATACCACAAAGGAAAGATGTAGTCAGCTCCACACAGTATATGTCTACAGAACATATAACAAGAATATCCAGATATACTCATACACAAATGACCATCGTGATACTTCCACTAGGATCCAGCTTAAAGTTTCCACTGAGCACGTAACAAGGAGAAGACACTCCTAGGTCTGAAGAGAGATATACGAAGTACTCATTCTGGGAGAACACACTCCACAAGTTCTATGAGAACATGATGCTCAGATAAGGATCAAAGCCATGTAATGGGGAGATTCCAACAAATCAGTCTGAGCTTATACTCTAATCAGAGTATTGGCACCCGGGTAATGTTGGTCACTTAGATACCAAGAACTCTACCTAGGTTTCAAGGAATTAATAGAGGATCCAGATCTAAGTCTCACAGAGGGGATTCCAACAACTCTATTCAGGAATTCCTGCTGAAGGGATCATAATTCTATAGGTAGGAAATGATACCGGAAACCTTCAGGAGAATGAATAGGGGAAAAACCTAAGGAAACTAGCCCAAGTCACAGAAGGAAACTGGCTCAAGACTTGATGAATTTATTCTGTGGCATGTAGTATGGTTACACGCCATGTTCCTTGACCCCGGGTACTGCCCATGTAAACGGCCCATGTCATCCGTTCAAGCTGTGTAAAACTCAACTACACGGGCTGTAGAAAATTACACGCTGTGTTCTTGAATCTGGTTACTGCCCGTGTAAATGGCCTGTGTCATTTGGATTGTCAGATAGAAAGTTATTGAACAACGTGTAGAAGAATCACACGCCGTGTCCGAGCACCTGGGGCTCGCTCCGTGTACGCTGGCCATGTGCCCGTACATGGTCTATGTCTGTGTCCGTGTCGCCTGCCCGTGTACCAGTACATGGGGTATCCTGTATATCTGGCCGGGTCTGGCTGGGGAAGGGTATACACGTCGTTTCCTTGGTCGTGTACCCAACCTGTGTCCGTGTCGCCTGACCGTGTACCAATACACGAGGTATCCCGTGTATCTAGCAAGGGAAGGGTATACACACCATGTCATGGGCCGTGTACCCAACCCGTGTTTGTGTACTCCCGGAATACACGCCAGGTGGTCCTCCAAAGAACACACGCTGTGTAGCCCATACTACACACCGTGTATTTGGGATTTTTCAAGAATCGTTGTCTTCCTACATGCGCCTCGGCCAAATCTTCGGTTCTTCAGTTTCTCGTCCGTTCGTCCCGATACTCAAGCGATGGGTTCATTTCATCATATGTACATCGTAATTGGTGTTTTTGGCTCTTAAATGGGATCATAAACCTCGAATGATCCATCCAAAGAAAAACGCCCAAAAAATCATATCTCCCAATCCGCTCCGAATCGCTTTCCGAAACCGTCGCCGCACCTCCGTGACATCGCTCCAGGGATAGATCTTTAATCTCGGATCATTTCCCCAACAAACGAATGCGTAATGGTCAATTTCCTCCTATAACGCATAAAAAACAAATGAAGAACGCATAGGAACCAGGAGAGAAAAACACAACAATCGAGAGGGAAGAACCTTGATCGATGTTCGTGTTGATCTTGGTTCATCACCGTTAGCAGGTTGAATGAAAACCAGTTTAATTTCAAGAATCAAATCCCCACGATTCCTTCAAAATCCCATCCCTCAAGAACGAATGATCTGCAGGCTAATCTGGTTGTGGATTAGTCCGCATTCATCGTGGAAATCAAAAACGGGGAAAAAATCATTAAACAAACATCCTTCTTTGATTCACGGTGTTTGCTGGAGATGATCAGGTCGCCGCGTCATCGTCGCCAGCGAGGCTCCTAAAGAACAATGTCGTCGCGTTGGGGGGCTTTCTCTAGAGCTCTCTAGGGAGATTCAAGGTTATGAGAAAAGTAACCCTGGTCCCTTACAAAATCTCTATTTAAAAAGAATAAAAATATTCCACTGCAACAAGGATTTAATAAAATATTTTAATTAAATATTTTATTACGTTTGCATCCAAAAACCATATTTCACCATTGACCTGCGCCGGCTGATGTTAGGCCTTGCCTAAGGTAAAATCACTATTATAAATGCAACGGTGCCCTATGATTTCTGATTTGAGCACCCGTTCGGGAGTTATTCCACTTTTTCAGGAAAACTGCACGCGCACATTATTTAATTATTAAATCAAATTCAATAATCTGTTCCGGGCTCACCGAGCCTCGGAACTGCACACCGTCTCAGAGTCTGGTCTTGAATTAATTCCCGTATAATATTAAAATATTACATGAAAAAATCTGGTACATTACATCACACCCACCTTAGGGCATTTACGTCCCCGAAAATCCAAAACAAAGGCTACACAAAAAGATTTGGGTACTGCACGTGAATCTGAGCCTCCCGCTCCCAAGTGCTCTTCTGGAGATTCCCGTACTGCCACCGAACACACACTAAGGGAATAGCTCACCCACAAAGGATCTTATACTGTCTATCCCCAATCTACACTGAGTACTCAGCAAAGGTCTCTCCATCATCGATGTCCATCTCGCCCCTGTCGATAACATGCGATAGATCATGCACGTACCTGTGCAGCTACGACACATGGAAGATGTTGTGTACCTGGTCCATCTGAGGAGTTAGAGCCAAGAGATACGCCACCTCGCCAAATCTACTCAGAATCTGGAAAGGGCCGACGAAGCTCGGAGATAGCTTGTCACCTCAGCCAAAACTCCACAATCCCCGTCGAGGTGAGACCCAAAGGAACACATGGTCTCCCCCCTCGAACTCCAAGGGCCTCCACCTGCTGTCGGCATAAGACTTTTTCCGACTCTGTGTAATCTTCATCCACTCCTAGATGACATGAACCTTCTCTGTAGTATCTCTCACCATCTCTGTGCCCATGACAGCTGACTCCCCTGGTTTATTCCATGAAAGTTGGGACCTGCAAGGTCGCCCGTACAGAGCCTCAAATGGTGCCATACCAATAGTGGAATGATAACTGTTGTTATAAGAAAATTCCACCAGGGGTAGGTGACCCTCCCAGCTATGAATGAAGTCAAGTATGTAATCACGAAGCAAATACTCTAGGACCTGGATGGTCTGCTCTGTCTAACCATCAGTCTTGGGATAAAACGCTGTGCTCAAGTGTAACTGAGTCCCAAAAGCTTCCTGCAACCCCTTCCACAACCGGGATGTCAAACAAGAATCATGATCTGAGACAATAATGGATGGCACTCCATGAAGTTGAACTATCTCCTTCACATAGAGGCATCCCAATCTCTCTACTGAACTCTGCTCCTGTATGGCTAGGAAGTGGGCCGACTTGGTGAGTCGATCAACAATCACCCAGATGGAATCTTGTCGCCTAAACGTATGTGGTAAACCCATCATTAAGTACATGGATATCCCATCCCACTTCCACGGTGGCACCTCAAGGGGATGAGTCAAGCCTACTGGAACCTGGTGCTCAGCCTTTACTTGCTGGAAAGTAAGGCACCGAGAAACAAACTCTGCCACACACTTCTTCATTCCTGGCCACCAGAACTAACGTCGGATTTCTTGATACATCTTTGTCATGCCTGGATGTACTGCCAAAGAAGATGTATGGAAGTCCCTCAAGATCCCCCTCCCGAAATGTCACTGGTACTACTGTACGCCCTCTGAAAAGAACAACGTGCTCCGCACTTTCTGAATATCCATCAGCCGCAACACCTGTGGATATCTGAGCATGTAGTGTCTCACAGCAAGCATCCGTACATTGTGCTTCTGTAACTCTTTATAAGAGTGGAGGGGTAACAAACATTTAATGAAGGTAAGATCCCTCATCACTATCCACAATGGATAACTGTAAAGAGGCCAACTACCTCATCACCTCATCCAGGAACTGCGAACTGGATTTCTTGCTGAGAGCATCTGCCACAACTTTCCCCTTCACAAGTGTGTAAACGATATCAATGTCGTAATCTTGGAAGACCTCAAGCCATCATATTTGTCTCAAATTCAGATCCTTATGAGAAAAGATATATCTGAGACTCTCGTGATCATAGTAGATGGTAAACCGCTCACCCATCAGGTAGTGTCTCCACATCTTCAACGCGAAGACTAACACTGCCAACTCAAGATCATGGGTCACATAGTTCTACTCGTGTGGCCTAAACTGACGTGAGCCATAAGCAATCACTGATTTCCTCTAAATCAGTACACAACCAAGCCCAGTTCCTGATGCATCGCAGAACACTACGTAATCGACACCCTCCTCCGATAATCTCAAGATCGGGGCGCCCGTCAGACTCTGTCTCAACTGCTATAAAGCCTGCTGGCATCTCTCAGTCCACACAAAAGTCTGCCCCTTTTGGGTCAAAGATATCATGGGTGCTGAAATCCTGGAGAAATCAGGAATGAATCTCCGATAGTAGCCTGCCAACCCAAGGAAGCTTCACAGCTCTGTCATGCTTCGTGGTGGCTCCCATGCTTGTACTGCCTCCACCTTGGCTGGGTCCACTGCTACACCATCTGCTGAGATAACGTGTCCCAGAAAGTGCACCTTCTATATCCAGAACTATCACTTCGAGAGTTTCCCGTACAATTGGTGCTCTCGGAGTGTGTCTAGAACCATCCGTAGGTGTCTCGTGTGCTCCTCCTCGGACGCAGAGTACACGAGGATATCATCGATGGAGACCACTGCGAACCGATCTAGATAGGGCTGAAAGATCCAGTTCATGAGTCCCATGAACACTACTGGGGAGTTTGTCACGCCGAAGGATATTACCAAGTACTCATAGTGACCGTAGCAGCATCTGAAAGACGTATTCGGTATATCCTCATCTGGTACCCGCAACTGGTGATAACCTAATCGTAGATCAACCTTCGAGAACCATTGTGCCCCTTTGAACTTGTCTAAGAGTTCATCAATCCTCGGTAGTGGATACCGGTTCTTCACGGTCACCAGATTCAAGCACCGGTAATCCCCACAGAGCTTGAAGCTCCCATCTGCCTTCTTGGAAAACAGCACTGGGGCTGCCCAGGGTTAAACGTTGGGTCTCACAAAGCCCTTCTTCTTCAAGTCGTCTAGCTGCACTCTCAGCCCATGAAGCTCTGCAGGATCCATCCGATATGCTGATGCTGATATCGGTGTCGTCCCGGGTTGCAACTCAATGCAAAAATATATCTCCCAGCGGGGAGGTCGTCCAGGGACGTCTTTCGGAAAGACATCCTTGTACTCAACCACTACTGCTGGAAACTAGAAACTCATAACATCTGTCACACCAAGGCCTAAGCTAGCCAACTGATGTGAGGTCGGTTGGTCCTTCCTATGCACGAGTCCATCCTGCACTGCCTAGGTCTCTATTTCACCGATAAAAGAGAACCTCGTTCCATAATTGCGGACACACCTCACCCTTCACCTAAAACAGTCGATCTGGGCATGAACTGTGGACATCTCCAATCCATACCAAGAATGACATCATAAGGCCTTGTCGCTACCACCAAGGGGTTCCAACTAAAACTCTCGCCTCCAAGGGTCAGCTCACACTGTCTACAGAGGTGTGTGATATCTGAATCTTCTCCAGTCGGTGTTTCTAAGCGTAAGGGTCATGTTAACAGCTCAAATGGAATCTCAAGGTCTCGAAAAAGATAAGCATCCAGAAAGGAATGACTAGCACCTGTGTCTATCAGTACGGCAGCCAAAGTATAAAAGACAAAGATTGTACCTCTAATCATTCCGGGAGTACCTGGGTCATAAGCCTCTACCGCCTGCAGCTGTCCCTACCTCTGTCCACCAGCTCCTCGAGCCAGGGGTGGACCTCCTGGGGGTGGTGGTGGTAAAGGGTCAAAACACCGACCACCTCCTGCTACTCTCCCAGCTCCTCTACCGCATCTTCCGCCTCACAGATTTGTATTCTCTACATGTTTTCTCTGCCTCGGTGGTCCATCCACTGATCCCGTGTTAGTAGTACAGAGGTTCGGACAATCTTGAGCGAGATGTCCCCTGCCATCGCATGAGTAGAATCGCCTCTCTCGAGGCTAGCTGGAGGCGCCCTGCGAACCCTCTACGGCAGATCCCCTATCCTGGGATGTCCTCTGAAAACATCTCCCATGCCTGGGTCCCTAACGTCGGCTCCCTACTATCGAGGTCTCTACTCTAGCTCATCCACTACTAACAACTGCCGACTGTCTCTCTTCTACCAAGAAGCTCTCGACCACCAAAGCCCGCTCGAGCACCATAGCATAAGTAGGAATGCTCATAAGTATGACGCTATCTCAGATATCTTTGTGCAAGCCCCGCTCAAAAGTCCGAGCTCGAAAGTATTGATCAATGAAAATATCCATCGAGTACCGTGATAGGTCGGTAAACCTCGATGAATAGTCAGCCACTGACACGGTTCTCTACTGGAGGTGAAGAAGATCTTGTATACATACTGCTCTCGAGGTAACCGGTGAAAACTCCTCTTTCAAGAGACGCTCAAACTCTGACCACGCAAGAGTCACCTCATCATGGGTCTGGAAAACCAAACTCCACCATCATCCCACCGAGCCCTGTTGAAGGCTCACTGCCAGGATCACCATCTGGTCTGCTGGTGTCATGACCAAATGGAAGACTCTGGTCACTACCTCAAGCTAGTCCTCTACTGCCTGAGGGTCAGGCTCACCTCGAAACCTGAGTGGTCTCTATCTCTGAAACTCGTGGAGTGTGCTCAGCCTATGCTCCTCCTCCACTGATACAGCAGGAACTAAACACCGCTCCACAGTTGGTGGGACAACTGGAAAACCTCCTGATGGTAAAACTGGGGGATCTGGTCCCTGAATCAAAGCTTCCTCACTAAGGGGGTCATCCTCATTATCGAGCTGTTGTATCCTAGCAGGTACGCGTTCCGGAGGCATCCTGTAAAGAAACAAGATGTATCTTAGTGAGTGACTATATCTGGAGAGCTGACTCTAGAAGGACATGGAAACCACAACCCATTCCTATATGATGCATGTACCATTATTTTCCCCTGCAACTAGTGTTCTCATGCTCCGAGTCAAAAAGAAGGTTATCAGAGTCCTGGTGTATGGATATGTCAGCCACCCGCACCAACATGGGGATCCCTACCTTGAAATCTAAACTCAAAACACTTAACAATGTTGCCCCAACCAACTCACAGACTCTCGGTCCTAAGGTAGAACCGACCAACTCTGATACCACTCTATCACGAACCATCCTAGTGGGGCCCGAGCCGTAACTATAACACCCAGAGATTTTATGAAAAACATTCTTTTAATTTCATTAATGTCTTGTGTTGTATTCTACACCAAGATTACTTTGCGCTATACGCAACACCGTATTAGCTTGCAGTATACGCAAAACTATTCTTGGATCGTGTTACACACAATTTTGATAATAGTTACTCTACGAAACATTGAGTATATATATATATATATTCAATGTATAAATGAAATGTGGTTGGATTCGGTTATATGAAACAATGAAGGATTCTTTCACAACACGCAGCCCTTACTTGGCTTGCATTACACGCAATCGCGACCTTCCTCGATAGCATGTGTTGTACGCAATACCGGGTTTTAATAAACAGTGATATATTATTATAATATTGTCATGAACTAGCTGTTATGAATAGTATTAACTAAAATTTGAATTTTATAACATTATTATTCATCTTAAACATTTTCTAGAACATGGTATAAGAATAAAATAAATTTTTCGGGTAAAATAAGTATTTTTAAAAAAATGTAGTTTTGTCGCCTTTTGATGGCGCACCCACTTTAAATCTACTTTTTTGACATGTTTATATGTTAAATTTGACAAAATAAAATTCTTCTTTTGAATCAGGATATAAAAATTTACATTAGATAAAGTTTTTATATTTTTCCGATAACATTCATATTTTAATGAATAGTAAAAACACGTTATATTTTAATTAAAAACAACTTTTTTCATCCTAATATCTTATGTGGTTAAATTATAATATTGAATGATTTTAAAGTATAAATATAATACATTTTTACCATTTAATATAATGTATGTCATTAGAATTGATATTACCTTGAATTCGTAGGTTAAAACAATTCAATCTTTTGCAACGTTTTAAAGAAAAACCCATTTTCTTTCAACAACGGGATTAATTTTAATTTAATTACTGCATCTTTTTTGTATTGAATTTGGAAAAATGGATTCCATATTTGGAATCAGTGGGTCCAAATTATGTTAATAAGCTACTTTTTATTTTTGGGCATCGTGAATAGTAACTACGGTAAATTTTATTTACTATAGTTAAAGGTAAATCGAGTAATTAAGGGTAAATATAAGATTATAAAATTACCCTAACACTTGTAAAAATCCTATTGGATGGATAAAAGTAGACCCATATAACCTAAGGGTCGGATTAGATTCATTTTATGGACTTTTTTCCATGAAAATAATTTAATTATTATTAAAACCAAAGAATGTGACAACATGTCTCTTTCTTAAATCTTATAAGTATAATAATTTAAATTTAGTGATAAACTTCATTAAACTTAGAACATGAATAGTCTCAAGAAATATAATACAATTATCTACATCATAGGAATTTATTTAGAATTTTTAAGGATTAAATAATTATCATTTATTATGATACAAAGATGATGCAGTAATTGTCTTATTAATGAAATATTGACATAATTGATGTTATAAATGCCCAAATAAATGTAATTTGAGACTTTTTATGACTTACATTAATTTTATAGGTTAATATGACATGTTATTGTTGATATAAGTAACTTGGTTAGAACTTATCATTCTGTTATAAATTTCATAAAAATCATGTACCAAATAGTGTCAAAATTGACATAAATTAGTTTTTTTAAAAAATATTATATTATTATTTTGATATTTAATTCCTAAAAATCTAATGTTCGGTCAAATGACTTAGATAAGGATAGATATATTAATAATAAACAACTTTGGGTTCTTTTGGCTTGATATAGTAAGTCTATTAACCTTATAGTGTAAGAAAACAAGAAGAAACGGTAAAAGTTAAATTATCTAACTTAAAGTTAAATCTAAATGATAAGGTTAAAATTGATACCTAAACTTGTCTAAATTCTATTGTATGTGAGGATTTCGACCCAGCCCCACCTTATCTTCGAAATATATCAATTTGGAGCTATTTAAAACTGAACATGACTTTATAATAAAATAATATTTTTAGTTTTTTCAAAGGTACCCCTCTCCTCCCTTATAAAAGGGCACCTCCTCCCTCTCCACCTCACACCAATTTGAGAATTCAAGCTCGGCCAACCCCTGCCAAAATATCTTCACCACTTCCCTATTATCATCATAGAGGTCCTGGTCTTCTTCAAAGACCATCCTTACTTCTTTAAGTGGAGTTTAAGAAAAGGCGCGTCAAAAAGAGGTAATATCCATTACCAATCTTTTTCAATTTCGTTCTTCTTCAACTTCTTCTTCTTTAGTTGTTTCATGAAAAAGTAATAAAATCTGTATTTCTTATATACTGATATGTTATTATAAATATGAAACGACTCTAATTAACCTTCTATCCATCCTACGGAAAATGGAAATCATCGCGCGTGCGTACGTACGGAATACCGTCTCCACGACGTGGTGTAATCTATTTTCCGCCACCACATTAATTGGATGTGAATAATGGTGTAATGAGTAACTATATATGATTATTATAAAGTGATATTGATACTGAAATAGTATACATACACTTCAACAGAAGTTCATGATCATGAGAACGATATCATCGATCGTGCGTACGTACGGACTACCGTCTCCACGACGCGATGAGATTCATTCTCCATGTTAACCATTTAAGAATGATTATAAAGTATATATAAGAAATAATAATGAAATATATGACATTATAAAGCTACTGGATTTATTTATATATGTATTTCATCTACTTACTTCCATTCAAGACAATAAGAAAAGGAAAACAGCGTTCATGCGTACGTACGGACTACCGTCTCCATGAACGGTGTGTTTCATTTCATTTATCTATCTATTATATATATATATATATTGAATATATATGATATATAATTCATGTTTTATATTCTGGAAGTAAGTAAATCATGATATAAGTAATAATAACATCAATAACAACAAGTCCAAACACCTACGATAAATGAAACTATTTTACCCAAAACGCTTCTTTAACATGGAATTTACAAAAGAACGGGTAATATAAAGTCATAAGTTAACCATATATGATATCATAACAATGAATATGATTCTTTAATAAGTTAATGACATTATTTAAATCATTGTACAAGAGGTTTGGACACTTACGAATCAAATCAGACTTAAGGTAAGGGAAAATCTCGCAATCTCAATTTTTATTTGAGATTGTTTATACTTTGGAATTTAATGGGGTCTATTTTATCATCCACATCCATGTTTCCTCAATATATAATATTGTTTCCATCCATCTACAATTGTTTAAATCCAATTTTACCCTTCGGTGAGTTTTTAGTAAAGTATATGAAAAGAATCTTTTTTCGTTTTTCGTACGAGGTACTTTTTTGACTTTTCCGACAAAAGTACGAGAAGAATGTTTTTTTAATTTATACGGCATGAATGGATTTTTAAAACATTATTTCCAAGAAGATTCATTTAAAAGTTTTCAAGTTTATTTTTAATCAACTTATTTTAGTTTAGAATTGTATTACATGTTATGAAAGGAAACATGTTTTTGATGAAGAAAGGATATTTTCCTTAAGAATGGAGTTCAAGTGTTTTATCAAAATTATTTTCCGTCTAAAATAATATAGGGTTCTATTTTTATCCCTATTATTACATGGATTTGATTATGTTGTGATGGAAATATTTTTATGAATTCCTTTATCTTATATGAATTGTTTTATGATTTCATGATGTTTAAGATTCCCATTTTCATTACATGGGTTATGCTATGATGTATGGTTTATGATTTTGTGGCACACATAAGAATGGTATCATTATGAGATGGGTGGGACCTATATCTCCCTCCAATGCATTGGGTAAAGATTTTATATCTCATGAGATCGACATGGATGGAACCATAGGTTATACCGATTCAGTGAAACCGGACTGAAACGAGGAGTGAACTCGGTTCAGAAAGGGACATTGTCCACTAAGATAGTCTTGGAAATGAGTCTTGACTAATAATAAATGATTCTCTATGATTATGTGTGTATGCCACAATGTTTCATGTTTTAAGTTATGATTATTGGGATTACATTTCACTACTATGATTTATCCCATGTTATGAAATTATGATCTCTTTTGCAGGTTAAGATTTCCAAAAGATATGTTCTTATGAATATGACGTGATTGATATTTCTTTTGTTTACCCTTACTGAGAATTTGAGCTCCCCCTTTTATGTTTTCTTTTCCCCAGGACATTAATAAAGGATTTAGGTTTAGAAAAAAAAAGAAGATCTTTATGGGAGATGTTGAAGATCTTTCACCACGATTAGAAGATTATATTCCGAGTTTCCAAAGACACTAAACTATTACGGTCCTTGTGTGTGTGTTTTTGTTATGTACTAAGTATTCCGCAAAAGTAATGTAATGTCCATGTACGTCAGGCTTCGGGTCTCTACAGTTGATATCAGAGGAAAGGTTTAGTCAACCTTTGGAAACTAGGATGTGAGAACGTTAGTGAGATCCCTAGAGATATTTCTAAGGTATGTATAGGGATGTCTCTAAGGATAAGAATACGTATAGGATATAGTCCTAGAACTATGGTAACGATCTTATAATTTAGCATAAGATGTTAGATATTAAGGGTACTCCCCCTTTATTATGTTGTTTTCTCTAGAATGTTTTTTGCCTCTCACACTATTCTTTTTGGGTTTTAGACGATGGCTGGAACCTGAAGGAGCCGTGTTGATCACTGTAATGGACAATGAAATGATTTTCCTCCTGAACAAAAAAATTTTATGGGAGATGGAGTGCAAAATATTATTGCTATACTTACACAATCTATGAATCATTCTGGACTTCCAAATGAGCAGAGAAGGGAACAATATTCTATTGAGTCCTTCATGAGGCAACACCCACCTTCTTTCAGTGGGTCTTCTGATCCACTTGTTGTTAAACAATGGATCAGTACCACTGAAAAGATATTTTCAGTTCTTCAATGTTCTGAAAATGATAAATTCATCTTAGCAGTATATCATTTGGAAGGTGAAGCTGATCAATGGTGGAATCTTATCAAGACTACGAGGCCAAGAGATGAAATTGAGTCCATGGAATGGGACGAGTTCCAGAACTTGTTTTTCAGTAAGTACTTCCCTCGTATTCTTCGAACAAAGATGGAAAAGGAATTTCTTGAGCTGAAGCAGAAGGATGATGAATCTGTTGGTATATACGAAGAGAATTTTACAAGACTTGCAAGGTATGCATCTGGCATTATCATCCAACCTGAAAGTAAAGTTGATCGATTTTTCAGTGGCTTAAAATCAAGTCTTCGAAGAGCATTAGCTATAAGAGACTTCAGTAGCTATGAAGAAATTGTGCGTTGTGCTATCAAGGTAGAAATGGAAATTGGTGTTACATATCCATCTCATGGTTTTGACAAGAAACGAAAGATGGAGTTCAAGGAGAAATCTCAGAATAATGGTGAAAAGAAGATGAATGTTTCCTTATGCAGAAAGTGTGGAAAGAAGCATGGTGGAGATTGTCTTAAAGGGACTAGAAAATGTTTGAAGTGTGGAAAAGAAGGTCATCGAGCAGCTGAGTGTCGAAGTAATGGAAAAAGGGTTTTTAATGATGTGAATAAAGAAAACACTGCAGAGAATGCACCACCAACACTTCAATGATTCAAGTGCAAGGAAATTGGGCATTATGCTAATAAATGCCTTAATCCAAGGGTTAGTGATGATCGACATCAGCAACCGCTTATGGAAAAGGACAAAGGGAAGTCACATGCGATCACTATTGGCGATGTTGAATATGAAAACGATGTGGTGGAATGATTAAGTGTTTATGTAATGGAATTTCAAAATAGTATCATGGAATCTCATTTATGGTATTGTGGAATTTTGGAATATCTACGTATTGGTTTTCAGTAATTATATGATACTGGTAACCAGGAAAAAAAAGTGATTGAAATATTTTTGGAAAGTAGATGATACGCTCATAATGAAGGGACAAGAAGATAATGAGATGTTTGATTGTATTCATGAGCTCATGATTGATATAAGGACTACGTATATAGAATTTTGAGGATTTTGGTATGTGGAAAGAGTTATCTTTTGACAGCACTCATGTTTTCACTAAGATTCAATGGGTATTCATTTTTCAAGAGATTACATGATTATGGTATTCACATGACTGGAATGTGACGAACAAGATATATAAGGGATAAATGATGGCATTCACGTGATCATTTTCTCTATACTATGAGCTTGGACCGAAGTATTTTAGATAATCCTAAAGATTGGAATGGATTATGTTGGACATAAGTTAGTATTGTTTAAGGATAAAACTTTTTTTGATATTGTTGATGGGATGTTATAAATATGTAGTTTTAGAAAAAGGACAACCTGTAGGATGTGTGACAACCCATCGCGTCGGCCAAGGTTGTGGGAATAGAACCCACAACTAATGTGCGACGGGCCTTTATCGCATACCACTGGCCAACAGAAAGTCCCTGGTTAGTAGAAACTAGTTCTATTTTCATTTTTGGAATCATATATGATTAACCTCACCAAAGACGAACTTATGTATATTTGATAACTATTGCTAAACTTTTGTTTGAAACAGATGGAATGACCCATCATTCTATCACATGATCTGTTAACACTTCACGAATAACAAATTCAACTTCATTTATTTAAGAGATGAAGTGGAAATTGTTCAAATCATGAACAATAGTGAGATTGTACCAAAATCAAGTAAGTATTTATTCTAATTCAAATTTTTCAACTTTAGGGAAATGATATTGAAAACCAAAAATGTTGTCCTAGTGATCTTATATCTGATGAATTAGATGGTACCCTAGATCATCAAAAATTTATGGCTTTTCGATTGTTGGCTTTTTCATAGCCATGTTCTCTACCGCTCTCCATCAGAACTTGATGGTTAGATTTTTCTTCCATATCCATATTTTCACCTATGTTCTCCTACGTGGAAACCCAGTGATGAGTTAATTTGGGTAACCGTTACATTTCATAATTTATTTTTTAAATCCATATTTTGGTATTCCTTTTTACGATGTGGGTTTCTATTAAACAAACTTTTGAGTAGTAAACCATTTATAACCCCGACGAATTTCGAGGGAAAAATTCATTTTAAGGGGATTAGAATGTAACACCCCGAGATTTCATGAAAACTATTCTTCTAATTTCATTAATGTCTTGTGTTCTATTCTACACCAAGATTACCTTGCGCTATACGCAACACCGTATTAGCTTGCAGTATACACAACACTATTCTTGGATCGTGTTACACACAATTTTGATAATAGTTATTCTACGCAACATTGAGTATATATATATATATATTCAATGTACAAAAGAAATATGGTTGGATTCTATTATAAGAAAAAACAAAGGATACTTTCACAACACGCAACCCTGACTTGGCTTGCATTACACGCAATCGCGACCTTCCTCGATAGCGTGTGTTGTACGCAATACCGGGTTTTAATAAACAATGATACATTATTATAATATTGTCATGAACTAGCTGTTATGAATAGTATTAACTAAATTTGAATTTTATAACATTATTATTCATCTTAAACTTTTTTTAGAACATGGTATAAGAACAAAATAATTTTTTTGGGTAAAATATGTATTTTTCAAAAAATGCAGTTTTGTCACCTTTTGATGGCGCACCCACTTTAAATCTAGTTTTTGACATATTTATATGTTCAATTTGACAAAATAAAATTCTTCTTTTGAATCAGGATATTAAAATTTACATTAGATAATGTTTTGATATTTTTCCGATAACTTCCATATTTTAATGAATAGTAAAAACACACTATATTTTAATTAAAAACAACTTTTTTCATCGTAATATCTTATGTGGTTAAATTATAATATTTAATGATTTTAAAGTATAAATAGAATATATTTTTACCATTTAATATAATTTATGTTATTAGCATTGATTTTACCTTGAATTCGTAGGTTAAAACAATTCAATCTTTTGCAATGTTTTAAAGAAAAACCCATTTTCTTTCGACAACGGGATCAATTTTAATTTAATTTCTGCATCTTTTGTGTATTGAATTTGGAAAAATGGATTACATATTTGGAATCAGTGGGTCCAAATTATGTTAAGAAGCTACTTTTTATTTTTGGGCATTGTGAATAGTAACTACGGTAAATTTTATTTACTATAGTTAAAGGTAAATGAGGTAATTAAGGGTAAATATATGATTATAAAATTACCCTAACACTTGGAAAAATCCTATTGGATGGCTAAAAGTAGACCCATATAACCCAAGGGTCGGATTAGATTTATTTTATGGACTTTGTTCCATGAAAATAATTTAATTATTATTAAAACCAAAGAATGTGACAACATGTCACTTTCTTAAATCTTATAAGTATAATAATTTTAATTTACTGATAAACTTCATGAAACATCTAACATTAATAGTATCAAGAAAGCTAATACAATTATCTACATCATAGGAATTTATTTAGAATTTTTAAGGATTAAATTATTATCATTAATTATGACACAAAGATTATGTAGTAATTGTCTTATAAATGAAATATTAACATAATTGATGTTATAAATGCCCAAATAAATGTAATTTGAGACTTTTTATGGCTTAAATTAATTTTATAGGTTAATATGACATGTTATTGTTTTGTATAAGTAACTTTTTTAGAACTTATCATTCTGTTATGAATTTCATAAAAATCATGTACGAAATAGTGTCAAAATTGACATAAATTAGTTTTCAAAACAAATATTATATTATTAATTGTTATTTAATTCCTACAAATCTAAGGTTCGGTACAATGACTTAGATAAGGATATATATATTAATAATAAACTACTTGGGGTTATTTTGGCTTGATATAGTAAGTTTATTAACCTTATAGTGTAAGAAAACAAGAAGACACGGTAAAAGTTAAATTATCTAACTTAAAGTTAAATCTAAATGATAAGGTTACAATTGATACCTAAACCTGTCTAAATTCTATTGTATGAGAGGATTTCGACCCATACCCACCTTAGATTCGAAATATATCAATTTGGAGCTATTTAAAACTGAACTTGACTTTATAATAAAATAATATTTTTAGTTTTCCCAAAGGTGCCCCTCTCCTCCTTTATAAAAGGGCACCTCCTCCCTCTCCTCCTCACACCAATTTGAGCATTCAAGCTCGGCCAACCCCTACCAAATTCCCTTCTCCACTTCCCTAGTATCATCTTAGAGGTCCTGGTATTCCTCAAAGACCATCCTTAGTTCTTTAAGTGGAGGTTAAGAAAAGGCGCGTCAAAAAGAGGTAATAACCATTACCGATCTTTTTCAATTTCTTTCTTCTTCAACTTCTTCTTATTTAGTTGTTTCATGATAAAGTAATAGCATAAATATTTATTATATACTGATATGTTATTTTAAATATGAAACAACTCTAATTAACCTTCTATCCATCCTACGGAAAAAGGAAATCACCGCGCGTGCGTACGTACGGAATACTGTCTCCACGCCATGGTGTAATCTATTTTCCACCACCACCTTAATTGGATGGGAATAATGGTGTAATGAGTAACTATATATGATTATTATAAAGTGATATTGAGACTGAAATAGTATACATACACTTCAACACAATTTCACGATCATGAGAACGATATCATCACTCTTGCGTACGTAAGGACTACCGTCTCCACGATGCGATGAGATTCATTCTCCATGTTAACCATTTAAGAATGATAATAAAGTATATATAAGAAATAATAATGAAATATATGACATTATAAAGCTACTGGATTTATGTATATATGTATGTCATCTACTTACTTCCATTCAAGACAATAAGGAAAGGAAAACAACGTTCATGCGTACGTACGAACTACTGTCTCCATGAACGATGTGTTTCATTTCATTTATCTATCTATTATATATATATATACTGAATATATATGATATATAAATCATTTTTTACATTTTGTAAGTAAGTAAATCATGATATAAGTAATAATAACATCAAGAACAACAAGTCCAAACACCTACGATAAAAGAAATGATTTTACCCAAAACGCTTCTTTAACATGGAATTTTCAAAGGAACGGGTAATATAAAGTCATAAGTTAACCATATATGATATGATAACAATGAATATGATTCTGTAATAAGTTAATGAGATTATTTAAATCATTATACAGGAGTTTCAGACACTTATGAAGCAAATCAGACTTAATCTAAGGGAAAATCTCGCAATCTCAATTTTTATCCGAGATTGTTTATACTTTGGAATTTACTGGGGTCTATTTTATCATCCACATCCATGTTTCCTAAATATGTAATATTTTTTCCATCCACCTACAATTGTTTTAATCCAATTTTACCCTTCGGTGAGTTTTTAGTAAAGGATATGAAAGGAATCTTTTGTCGTTTTTCGTACGAGGTACTTTTTTGACTTTTCTGACAAAAGTACGAGAAAAATGATTTTTTGACTTATACAGAATGAATGGATTTTTAAAACCTTATTTCCAAGAAGCTTCCTTTACAAGTTTTCAAGTTTATTTTTAATCAACTTCTTTTAGTTTAGAATTGTATTACATGTTATGAAAGGAAAAGTGTTTTTGAAGAAGAAAGGATATTTTCCTCAGGAATGGAGTTCAAGTGTTTTATCAAAATTATTTCCCATCTAAGATAATATAGGGTTATGTTTTTATCCCTATTATAACATGGATTTGATTATGGTGTGAAGGAAATATTTTTATGAATTCCCTTATCTTATAGTAATTGTTGTATGATGTCATGATGTTTAAGATTCCCATTTTTATTACATGGGTTATGCTATAATGTATGGTTTATGATTTTGTGGCACACATAAGAATGGTATCATTATGAGATGGGTGAGACCTATATCTCCCTCCAATGCATTGGGTAAAGATTTTATATCTCATTAGATAGACATGGCTGGAACGGTAGGTTATACCGGTTCAGTGAAACAGGACTGAAACGAGGAGTGAACTCAGTTCATAAAGGGACTTTGTCCACTAAGATAGTCTTGGCAATGAGTCTTGACTAATAATAAATGATTCTATCTGATTATGTGTGTATGCCACAAAGTTTCATGTTTTAAGTTATGATTATTGGGATTAAATTTCACTACTATGATTTATCCCATGTTATGAAATTATGATCTCTTTTGCAGGTTAAGATTTCCAAAAGATATGTTCTTATGAATATGACGTGATTGATATTTCTTTTGTTTACCCTTACTGAGCATTTGAGCTCACCCTTTTATGTTTTCTTTTCCCTAAGAAATAAAGAAAGGATTTAGGTTTAGAAAAAAAAATAAGATCTTTGTGGGAGATGTTGAAGATCTTCCACCACGATTAGAAGATTATATTCCGAGTTTCCAAAGACACTAAACTATTACGGTCCTTGTGTGTGTGTTTTTGTTATGTACTAAGTATTCCACAAAAGTAATGTAATGTCCATGTACGTCAGGCTTCAGGTCTCTACAGTAACTCCCCAAGCCCACCTCCAATGGGCTAGGGACTGGTGACTAGCACCGAGTAGGAATGCTACTAACATGGGAGTCATTGACTATAAACCTGTACACATGCACACACATCTCCAAGCCCACAAAGATGAAAAGTAAAAACTACTAAAAATGGAAATGCATGCATACACTAAAAATCCCAACCAACAGAGTATGAAAGTAAAGTAAAGTACAAAAAGTGTAAAACCCTAGGCCAAAAGTACAAGCCCACCAAAAGAGAGTCCATAAAAAAGTCCAACCTATAAGGAAAGGTACTGGGACTGCAACTTGTAGTTATAGGAACACCCCTCAGACCGCCTGATCTCACTGTGCACCATCCTGTCCTGGTCCACCTAGAATCCCGTCAAAGGCTCACTCGTTTGTAGAAGACAAAACACATTCGGACAAAGCCCATGTAGGGGTGAGTATAACAATACCCAGTAGGACACCGCGAAACCACAAAGGAAATACAATAAGGGAAAATACCACAAAGGAAAGATGCAGTCAGCTCCAAACAATATATGTCTACATAACATATATCAAAAATATCCAGATATACTCATACACAAACTGTAAAGACCCGTAAGAATCAAGGAAAAAAAATTTCTTTAATTTTCTTTGGGATTTTTACAAGAACGCAGTTTCAGACGGCACTTGATTCCGAGGCCCGGTGTGCCCGGAATTTCTATCCGAAGTTTAGCTCGGGTACGTTCAGTAAACGGAAGAGCAGGAATTCCTATCTTTTGAACCGGTGCTCGGAACCAAATTCCGAGGGCACCGATGGAACTGAAGCGCCGATAATTGCTTAGGAACACCTATTCCGGAGTTGCGTTTTCACGAGAGTTGATGATAAAAATTGTGGAAGTTTAATTTATAATTATTCTAAAATTTTTATTTTACTCTAAGTGTTTAAATTCTTGCTGGAAGTTGGGTAACCACCCAACCTCCCTTGTGAGGTTATGAGGGTGGTGGGGCCCACATGAACGCCACCCCTTCATATCCTCTAACCCCCCTCAACTCACCTTTAATGTTGACAACTTAAGTGTATTAAACTTATGGAATTAATGTAGTGAGTTTAATGTGAGTTTTTGAAATTCAAACCCTTGAATTTCAAAAGGCTTTTTGTGTTAATAAAATAAGTAAGGAGATTATTTTATTTTGTTGTTAGAGTTTTTTCATTGAGAGGTTTTGGGAAGAACATCTTCTTCTTTGACGAAGAACGCGAAGAACGAACGATCTCCGACGTGGAGCGCCAAGCCCTCGGAGACCGTCTTCCGCGACACCGACCCACGACACGACGTCTTCTTCTGCGACGTCTCTTCCCACGATGCTGCCGACATCTTCTTCCGCGACATCTCTTTCCGCGACGTTCTTCCGTGATGAATTTCTCCTCAACGAAAACCTCGTTCAAGCCGCGCTCGAGGTAGGGGTTTATTTAACTATTTTCGTTCGTGATTTCATGTTTGTTGTTCTTTGTATTTATACGACCAATTGTTATTGGTTAACAAGAGGGGGCCAGAATGCACAAACACGGCCGACCCTCCTCCTTTATCCTTGTTTGATTCCTTGTGGATGGAACGGAATGGCGTGGTGCCATCGGACCACGCGGGAATCGCACGACAAGTAATACGTGACATCGTCACGCCACACCATGAAGTCGATCAAGGACGCGACACCGTCGCGCCGCGTCGAAAAAAACCGAAGACGCCACGGCCGGAGTGGGGCCGCGGCGGAGGGGGCGCGGTGCCGTCGCACCGTGCCGGACGAATCAAGTCGTGGCCGGTTCCGGGCCGCCGGTGTCGGCGATGGAGGAAAGGACCGGCCGTCGCCGGTCCTTGTCGGCAGAACCGGCCGGCTGGTGCGGGCCGTCCGGACAAAGGGGAGCCGGGGGAATTAATTCCCTTGGTCGGCCAGCAAAAATGGCCCCCATTAAAGGGGGGCCGCGGTTACACCAGAGGGGGCAGGCCCCCCCTTGCCAAACGGCTCGGCCGTTGGCCGAGCAGGCCAGCGCGCTGTGCCCAGGCCGGGCTGCGGTGGGCCATGCCGGCTGGGTCGGGCCACGCCAGGCCGGGCCTACCCGGACCCGGGGCGGGTCGACCCGGTTCGGGCCGATAGGGGGGTCTCGGGCCGGGTCGGTCGGGGCTCGAAACCCCCGTTTTTGGACCGTCTTTGGTTTTTTCCCATAACATGGGATACAGACCTCTGATCGATGCACCTTCAGTTGTGATGAGATCCTTTAATCGAGACGGTCGTTTCGGTATATCGTACTCAAGGTTTCAGATTACATTGAGTTCGGCCGGGTTGGTTCGTACACGAAACCAACCGGGCCCTCGGAGCGGAAATGCTCATATCTTGAGCTATGGACGTCTGATTGACGTGCCATCAACTTTGTTGGATTCCTCTTAGTGAGACGGATATTTTGCCTTACTCCGCCCGAGGTTTGGAAGCAGGTGGAGTATGGTCGGGTTGGTTTTTCTTTAAAACCCAACCGGGCCCCTGGGACAAAAAAAAGCCAATAGCTCTCAGACCGGGCATCCGATCGACGCGCCGTCTACGACGTTGAGTTCCTGTTGACGATACAGAACTTTTGAATACATCAACTCTGGACTATGTGTGAGTTGATTTATCAGCCTCTCGGCTCATGGAGCGGACCCTCCCGAGCGAGATTTCTATGTGCGGGAACCTTAGAGCTGGCTGCGACCGCTACTGTGACTGCGACGACGACTGTGCAGAGATCCTCAGTGGATTCGACGATGACGACTACAACACTCAGCGATCCTGTGTGAATCAGTGCTACCGATCCTGTGTGGGTTAGCGCTCAGCGGTTCTGTGTGAGCCAGCACCTACAGATCCTGTGTGGGTCCGATATTGTGTGGGTCATTGTGGGGGTTATTTTCCTACCGATCCTGTGTGGGTCATTGCGGGGGTAAGTACCTTTCGATGCTTTGTGGGTCCGATGACTTAGATGGATCAGTGATCATCTCTATCTTCTTTCGAAGAAGTCTACATGTGTGAGATGAATCCTGTTTTACTTTCCTGTGTGGACTGTGTTGTGCTATCCTGTGTGGATTTACGTTTTACTTTCCATTGTGGATTGTGTTGTGTTATCCTGTGTGGATTACATTTTCCTTCCTATGTGGATTACGTTTGCTTTCATGTGTGGACTGGGTTGTACATTGGCTTGGAGGTTGGAGCGTTTTGGAATTGATGACTTAGGTATATGTGTGGGAATATACCTAAGCAGTGTCGGTTGTTACTTCGTGATTGTATCTTTCCTTTTTGGTTTATACTTTTTGGATTTTGGGAGACCTTCGGGGGTCTCGGGGTCCCTACTGAGTAGCTTATACTCACCCCTGCACGGGCTATGCCCGCACTACGTTGTGTTGGTTGCAGATGACGGACAGCGCTGATCGTGGTAGAGGCTTGCAGAGCAGGACATTACCTGGAGGTGGACCACTGGGCAGGACGTACTCGGAGCGGTAGGCTGGACCCGAGGAGTAGTGGAGGCTTTTCTGTACCCTCCCTTTAGGTGGGATTCCTAGTGGATAGCTCGTCGTTGTGGCTTTAAGTTTCAGTTTCTGTTTTCCCTTTCGAGTTGTACATTACTTTCAGTTTGGGTTTGTATACTGGCCCACTTACTTTTTCGCACTAACTCTTGTACCAGCTTTTACATAGTGTTTACATCTACTACTTGTTTACACTGTGGTGTTAGTTTACTTTACAAAGGCAATGCCTTCCCTTTTTACCGGGATTTACGCCTTAGTGCTAGTCGCCAGCCCCTGGCCTATGGAAGGCGGGCTTGGGGTAGTCACGGCACAGGCCCCGAGGACGAGTTGTGACAAATTGGTATTAGAGGAGTTCGGTTCTACCGCAGAACTTGGGACTCTGATATTTTTCTATGAGAAGCAATAGTGTTTAGCGTATTGGGTGTGGTTGTCAGTCCAGGGAGTCCAGTGTTGGTGCGGCGACCGACGTATCCATACACCAGGACCCTGACTTCTGATTTCCGACTTAATGAATGAAAACATTGATTGCATGTGTGTTTCAAGTTTTCTATGTGATTACTTGTGTCAGCTCACGAGGTATACTGTTTGACTGTGGTGCACCTATTTCTTTTCAGGATGGCCCCACGACGGCAGCAGCTAGGGTTCTGAGAGTTGAGCGTGACGACAGCCAACCGAGCAACGAGGCCTCGGTGTAGGGCCCTTTGTCAGCAGTGGCACCAGCGGTAGCTCTACCCGCCGAGCCACCGATGCTTCCAGCCCCAGCCGCTGACGATGCACGTCGCCTCAGTGCACTGAATGAGTTCCAGCGCCAGCGACCGCCCAGGTTCCACGGGGAGACAGACCCCCAGGCAGCTGAGGACTGGCTGTAGGTAGTGGTACGAGTTTTTTCAGTTAGTGAGGACACCATAAGACCTCATGGTGATCCTCGCAGTGAGCCTACTGCACGCAGCTGCAGGCAGATGGTGGAGCTTGATGCTCTAGGTGAACGATGAGGCATCTCTTCTCAGGACTGACTTTGAGAGCCTCTTCTGCTCGAAGTTCGTCCCAGCCACCCTCCATGCGGTACACATCTAGGAGCTTCTTTAGCTGCGGTAGGGCAGCATGACAGTCACCGAGTACTCAGTGAGATTTACCGATCTCTCGCGCTACTCGACAGACATAGTACGAGACCCATTCTTCCAGGCCCGGTCCTTTGAGCAGGGATTGAGACACGAGATTAGGGCTCAGTGGAGAGCTTGGGACGACTTTACGTTTAGGAGTTTGTGCGGCTTTATGGTGTGCCATCATCTATCATCTCCGATCAAGATGCTCGCTTTACTTCCCGACTTTGGAAGGGGTTGCAGGAGGCGTTCAGGATGCAGCTACGTCTGAGCACAACCTTTCACTCTCAGACGGATGGTCAGACGGAGAGGACCATTAAGACACTCGAGGACATGCTCCGCACATGTGTCCTTGACTTTGGTCGCGGCTTGGAGGACCACCTACCCTTGGTGGAGTTCACGTACAACAACAGCTACCACTCCACCATCGGGATGAAACCATACAAGGCATTGTACGACCGACCCTGTAGAATGCCTTTGTGCTAGACAGACCCTGGGGAGTCAGCAATTGTGGGACCGGAGATGGTCCAGGCCACGGCAGAGAAGGTCCAGGTCATCCAGGAGCGGATGAGGACAGCTCAGAGCTAACAGAAGTCTTATGTTGATAGGAGGCGGAGGCCAGTAGAGTTCAAGGATGGCGACCACGTCTTTTTGCGTGTCTCACCTCGACTTGGATTACAAAGATTTGGCCGAGGCGGCAAGTTGTCTTCACGCTTCATCGGACCGTTCCAGGTCCACAGCAGGATTGGAGAGGTGGCTTATCGTCTGGCTCTACCACCTCAGTTGCACCGGGTGCATGACTTCTTCCACGTATCTCAGCTGAGGAGATACGTGCACGACCCGACACATGTCATTGACCATGGGGAGCTTGACGTTGATGATGCGGCGAGTTTTTCGGAGGTCGCAGTGGAGATCGAGGATCGACAGGAGCGGGTCCTACATAGACGGTCGATTCCTCTAGTGCGCATCAGATGGCAGCACGGGAACCTCCCGGAGAGCACTTGGGAGCAGGAGGCTCATATGCGTGCTCAGTACCCTCATTTGTTTCCCTAGTTATCGATGTATCTTTACGGGGACGTAAATCTCTGAGGTGGGAGTAATGTAAAGACCTGTAAAATTCAAGGAAATTGTTTTTATTAATTTTTTTTGGTATTTTTACAAGAACGTAGTTTCAGACGACACTTGATTCCGAGGCCCGGTGTGCCCGGAATTTCTATCTGAAGTTTAGCTCGGGTATGTTCAGTGAACAGATGAGCGGGAATTCCTATCTTTTGAACCGGTGCTCGGAATCAAATTCTGAGGGCACCGATGGAACCGCAGAGCTGGTAATTGCTTAGGAACACCTGTTCCGGAGTTTCGGTTTCATGAGAGTTGATGATAAAAATTGTGGAAGTTTAATTTATAATTATTCTACAATTTTTATTTTACTCTAAGTGTTTAAATTCATGATGGAAGTTGGGTAACCACCCAACCTCCCTTGGGAGGTTATGAGGGTGGTGGGGACCACATGAACCCCACCCCTTCATATCATCTAACCCCCCTCAACTCACCTTTAATGTTGATAACTTAAGTTTATTAAACTTATGGAATTAATGTAGTGTGTTTAATGTAAGTTTTTGAAATTCAAACCCTTGAATTTCAAAAGGCTTGTTATGTTAATAAAATAAGTATGGAGCTTATTTTATTTTGTTGTTAGAGTTTTTTCATTGAGAGGTTTTGGGAATAACATCTTCTTCTTTGACGAAGAACGCGAAGAACGAACGATCTCCGACGTGGAGCGCCAATCCCTCGGAGACCGTCTTCCGCGACACCGACCCACGACGTGACGTCTTCTTCTGCGACGTCTTCTTCTGCGACGTCTCTTTCCGCGACGTTCTTCCACGACGAATTTCTCGGAAACGAAAACCTCGTTCAAGCCACGCTCGAGGTAGGGGTTTATTTAATTATTTTCGTTCGTGATTTCTTGTTTGTCGTTCTTCGTAGTTATACGACCAAATGTTATCGGTTAACGACAGGGGGCCGGACCGCACAAACACGTCCGACCCTCCTCCTTTATCCTTGTTTGATTCCTAGTGGATGGAATGGAATCGGGTGGTGTCGTCGCACCACGCGGGGATCGCACGACATGTAATACGCGATGCCGTCGCGCCGCGCCATGAAGTCGATCAAGGACTCGACGCCATCGTACCGTGTCGAAGAAAACCGAAGACGCCGCGGCCGGAGCGGGGCTGCGGCGGAGGGGGTGCGGTGTCGTCGCTCCGCGCCGGACGAATCAAGTCGCGGCCGGTTCCGTGCTACGGCGGATCTAGGTGACCGGCGGCCGGTTTCGGGCCGCGGTTACACCAGAGGGGGCAGGCGCCCCCCCCCCCCCCCCCCGCCAAACGGCGCGGCTGTTGGCCGAGCTGGCCAGCACGCGGGGCGCGCTATGCCCAGGCCGGGCCGCGCCCAGCCGATCCGGGACACGCCGGGTGAGGCCGACTCGGACCCGGGGCGGGTCGACCCGGTTCGGGCCGACCGGGGGGTCTCGGGCCGGGTCGGTCCGGGCCCGAAACCCCCGTTTTCGGACCATCTTTGGTCTTTTGCCCATAACATGGGTTACAGACCTCTGATCGACGCACCGTCAGTTGCGATGCGATCCTTCAATGGATATGGTCGTTTCGGTATATTGCACTCAAGGTTTCAGATTACTTTGTGTTCGGCCGGGTTGGTTCGTACACGAAACCAACCGGGCCCTCGGAGCGAAAACGCTCATATCTTGAGCTACGGATGTCCGATTGACGTGCCGTCAACTTTGTTGGAATCCTCTTAGTGAGACGGATCTTTTGGCTTACTCCGCCCGAGTTTTGGATGAAGGTGGAGTACGGTCGGGTTGGTTTTCCCTTAAAAACCAACCGGTCCCCTGGGACAAAAAAAGCCAATAACTCTCTGACCGGGCGTCCGATCGATGCGTCGTCTGCGACGTTGAGTTTCTGTTGACGATACGGAACTTTTGGATACATCAACTATGGACTATGTGTCAGTTGATGTATCAGCCTCTCGGCTCGTGGAGCGGACCCTCCCAAGCGAGCTTGCTGTGTGCGGGAACCCTAGAGCTGGCTGCGACTGCTACTGTGACTACGACGACGACTGTGCAGAGATCCTCAGTGGATTCGACGATGACGACTACAGCACTCAGGGATCCTATGTGGATCAGTGCTACCGATCCTATGTGGGTCCGATCCTGTGTGGGTCAGAGCTCAGCGGTTCTGTGTGAGCCAGCGCCTACAGATCCTGGGTGGGTTCGATCTTGTGTGGGTCATTGCGGGGGTTAGTTTCCTACCGATCCTGTGTGGGTCATTGCGGGGGTTAGTACCTTTCGATCTTTTGTGGGTTCGAAGACTTAGATGGATCAGTGATCATATCTATCGTCTTTCGAAAAGTACACATGTGTGAGCTGAATCCTGTTTTACTTTCCTATGTGGACTGTGTTGTGTTATCCTGTGTGGATTTACGTTTTTCTTTCCTATATGGATTGTGTTGTGCTATCCTGTGTGGATTACGTTTTGCTTCCTGTGTGGATTACGTTTTCTTTCCTGTGTGGACTGGGTTGTACTTTGGCTCGGAGGTTGGAGCATTTTGGAATTGATGACTTAGGTATATGTGTGGGAATATACCTAAGCAGTGTCGGTTGTTACTTCGTGATTGTATCTTTCCTTTGTGGTTTATCCTTTGTGGATTTTGGGAGACCTTATGGGGTCTCGGGGTCCCTACTAAGTAGCTTATACTCACCCCTATACGGGCTATGCCCGCACTATGTTTTGTTGGTTGCAGATGACGGACAATGCTGATCGTGGTAGAGGCTTGCAGAGCAGGACAGTACCTGGAGGTGGACCACTGGGCGGGACATACTCGGAGTGGTAGGCTGGACCCGAGGAGCAGTGGAGGCTTTTATGTACCCACCCTTCAGGTGGGATTCCCAGTGGACAGCTCGTCGTTGCGGCTTTAACTTTCAGTTGTTGTTTTCCCTTTCGAGTTGTACTTTACTTTCAGTTTGGGTTAGTATACTGGCCCACTTACTTTTCCGCACTTACTCTTATACCAGTTTTTACTTAGTGTTTACTTCTACTGCTTGTTTACTCTGTGGTGTTAGTTTACTTTACAAAGGCAACGCCTTCCCTTTTTATAGGGATTTACGCCTTCGTTCTAGTCGCCAGCCCCTGGCCTATGGAAGGCGGGATTGGGGTAGTCACGGCATGGGCCCTGAGGATGGGTCGTGACACAAACGACCATCGCGATACTGCCACTAGGATCTAGCTCGAAGTATCCACTTAGCACGTAACAAGGAGAACCCACTCCTAGGTCTAAAGAGAGAGATACGAAGTACTCGTTCCGGTAGAACACATTTCACAAGTACTATGAGAACATGATGATCAGATAAGGATCACAGCCAAGTCATGATGTGATTATGACAACTCAGTCTGAGATAATCCACTAAGCCGAGGATCGGTGCCCGGGAATAGTTGGTCACGTCGATACCAAAAACTCTACCTAGGGTTCTAGGAATGAATAGAGGATCTGGATCTAAGTCTCATAGGGGGATTCCAACAACTCTATTCAGGAAGTCCTGCTGAAGGAATCATACTCCTATAGGTAGGAAATGATACCGGAAACCTTCAGGAGAAAGACTAAGGGGACGAAACCTATAGAAAATAGCCCAAGTTACAGAAGGAAACTTGTTCATTCCTTGAATAATTTATTACACGGCGTGTAATATGGTTACACGCAGTGTTCCTTGACCCCAGGTACTGCCCGTGTAAACAGCCCGTGTCATCTGTTTAAGCTGTGTAAAACTCAACTACATGACATGTAGAAAAGTAAACGCAGTGTTCCTGACTCCGGTTACTACCCGTTTAAACGGCCCATGTCATTTGTCTTGTCGAATAGAAAGTAACTACATGACGTTTAGAAGAATCGCACGCCGTGTCCGAGCACCTGGGGCTCACTCCATGTACGCTGGCCATGTGCCCGTACACGGTCTTTGTCTGTGTCTGTGTTGCCTGCCCGTGTACCAGTACATGGGGAATCCCATGTATCTAGTCGGGTCTGCCCAGGGAAGGGTATACACGCCGTGTCCTTGGCAGTGTACCCAACCCATGTCTGTGTCATTTGCCCATGTACCAGTACATGGGGTATCCCGTGTATCTAGTCGGGTCTGGCTGGGGAAGGGTATACACGCAGTGTCCTTGGCCCTGTACCCAACCCGTGTTCGTGTACTCCCAGAGTACATGCCAGGTGGTCCGCCGATGAACACACGCCGTGTAGCCCATACTACACGCCGTTTAGTCAGGATATTTTCAGAATCGATGTCTTCTTCCGTACACCTCTTCCAAATCTCTGGTTCTTCTGTTTCTCATATGTTCGTCCCGATACTCCAGGGATGGGTTCGTTTCATCATAAGAACATGGTAACGGGTGTTTTCGGCTCTTAAATTGGATCATAAACCTCGAATGATCCATCCAATGAAAAACTCATGAAAACTCATATCTCCCGATCCACTCCGAATCGCCTGCCGAAACCGTCGTCTCACCTCTGTGACATCGCTCAAGGGTTGGATCTTCAATCTTAGATCGTGGCGCTAACGAACGAATGCGCAATGATCAATTTACTCCAAGAACACGTAGAATGCACCCGAAGAACGTGTAGGAACCGGGAGAGAAAAACACAACAATCGAGAGGGACAACCCTCGATCGATGTTCGTGTCGATCTTGGTTCGTCATAGTTAGCAGGTTGAACGAAAACCAATTCAATTTCACGAAAATAATCCCCACGATTCCTAAAAAATACCATCCCGTAAGAATGACTGATCTTCGGGCTAATATGTTAGTGGATTAGTCCGCATTCATCGTGGAATTCAAAAACGGGGAAGAAATCATCAAACAAACATCCTACCCGGATTCACGGTGTTTGCTGGCGAAGATCCAGTCGTCGCGTCGTTGTCGCAGGCGAAGCTCGTCAAGAACATTGTCTCCACGTTGGGGGGTTTTCTCCAGAGCTCTCCAGGGAGATTCAGGGTTATGAGAAATGTAACCCTGATCCCTTGTGAAATCTCTATTTAAAAATAATAAAAATATTTCACTGCAATAAGGATATAATAAAATATTTTAATTAAATATTTAATTACGGTTGCGTCCAAAAACCAGATTTCACCACCGACCTACGCTGACCGATGTTAGCCCTCACCTAATGTAAAATCGATGTTCTGAAGGCAACAGTGCCCTTGGATTTTTGATCCGAGCACCCATTCGAGAGGTATTACACTTTTTCAGGAAAACCACACTCACACGTTATTTAATTATTAAATTAAATTCAATCATTTGTTCCGGGCTCACCGGGTCTCGGAACTGCACGCCGTCTCAGATCCTGGTCTCGAATTGATTCCCATATAATATTAAAATAATACATGGAAAAATCCAGGACAAAACATTTATTTTGGCAGTTTTTACAACCATCAAAAATTAGTATCGTTTCATTTAATAATATTTTTATAATAGTTCCAGAACATTAAATAAGTTTTAATAAAAATATTATAATATTTTTTTACCATAATTTTTTTTATTACAATCCTGGAATGTGGTAATGAAAAAAAACTCATCATCCACGAAGGCGGTGAATCAGCGCCTCATTAGAAATGTTTTCATTTTTAGAAGAAATGGAGATGAGAATGGATTTCATGATGGATATTTCAGTAAAAAAATAAAAATAAAAATAAATATTATAATGAATATATATATTTTCTTTTGATATGTGAGGTTATGGAAGGATAATAAAATAAAACAAAATAAAAAAGAATGAGGTAGGGTCTTACCTCTTGAGTGTCGTCTCCTTCAGAACCTCAAGAAACATGGAAATTGACTTTTAGTGATACTAGCTAGATAAAAAACGTGGGAAGTGGTTTTTGAGGGGAATTTGTTGGAATATAAGAAATATGTAAGTCTTAGAATGTGTGAAGAGAAGAGGTGGTGAGGGTGATATTTATAGTTGGTGGAGATGGGTGTTTTTGATAACTTTATTAATTTTTTTTATTTTGGCTTAAGACTTTATGTAGTATTTATTATTGTAACTAATTACTATAAATAGACCACGTGAGTAAAATATAATGTCCAATTATTTCATTCATCACTCAACCATGACTCAAAAATTAATTTATTTACTTATAATTTTAAATACCATAAATAACTATATTTCACTATTTACCAAAATTTGAACTATTTCAGATAAATACCAAATAATAACTATAAACATTTTTAGTTGTCTAGATTTTAAAAATGTTGTCTATTTTATTAAAATAATTTCCTAAATAAGAGAAATTTAATTTTTAATCAAAATCATCATTTATTCAAAAAGTAACGATAAAATAGTTATAACTAGTTTTACAGCTCTTCGAAAATTTATTAACATCACATAAAATTATATTATAATCATAAGAAAAAAATATTAATTTATGAATCAATTTTATGAATATTAATTTTCATATAAATCATGAAAATAATTATAAAACTATAAATAAATATAGACGTTTCACAAAAACACCATTACTTAATTCATCGTTTTTAAAAATGTTATTTACCAATTATATTATATAAATATATGATAATTTTATTCATATGATACCTAAATATTATTTATACTTTCATAGGTGAGGTTACTATTCTATTGGGAGGTTTACTATCCCTAATGGTCACATTACTATTCCAGTGTTCATGTTATTTTTCCATCAGTATAGTTTCCTTATTTCCTACAAATACAACTTATCTTATTCTTAGTTTATAAAAATAATATTTTTATGGTTCCCTATGGGATGTATGTAATTATTACTATATAACATAATTATTCGAATGGAAAATCAATTGATATAATTATGGTTCATTACATTCTTCCCCCTTATAAAATTTCTCCATTAAAATTTTATTTTATATTCTAAATTGAAAATAGGTGGGGTGCTTATCATTAATTTTTTCCTACAGCTTGCATGATTCCTATTTGTAATTATGGTTATGCCATAGTAATTTGACTTTCACTACTGGAAAGGGGAGTTTTCCCAACACTTGTATACCAACGGTTCAATGGAATTGTTGGCATATGTTGTCTTTCCCAACGGTTTATATAAACCGTTGAGAAAAGTGGGGGGAAACATTGTTTTCCCAACAGTTTCATAAAACCATTGGGAAATATTGGGTTTTCCTTAGTTTTCCCAACAGTTTTATAAAAACATTGGTAAAGATTGGTTTTCCCCAACGGTTTTTAGGAACCATTGGGAAAAAAAGCCCTAAATACCAAAATACACGCAGTGGTCTCCCCACGATTCCAGAAGCCTTCCGCTCGTCTCCTCTCGTCTCCTGGAGCGATTCCTTGGCAAAAGGACTTCCCAATCGCCACATCTTCCATCAGATCATCACCTACCAGGTTAGACTCCTATATTTTATCAAGGATATAGTTCCACCTCTTATAAATCATATCCTTCTATTCTCAATTTCGTTATTCCCAATTTTTAGGGTTTTTGTAAAATATTATGATTGTTCCACGAATTGTGTACTCAAATCCCTATATTAGTTTATGTACAATTAATGTTTTCATTACACATTTACATTTATAAGGGCATGGTGTCTCTTTATTGTGTTCTAATTTTGAAGATTCATAGTTTTTTTAATCTTCTTCAAATATTATAGCTTCATGTATAGGAACTAATAAGAAATTGTTTGTAATATTTATTGACATTATTTCATGAAAATCACTCATTTCATTAAGATCATGCCAAACATGAATTTCTTGTTCATCTTAATTTTTGTACACTATGTGTAATACATAACAAGTATGTATCATGTTTCTATCAAAATATATATATATATATATAAAATGACACACTATTCACTTATCCTTTGCACAATAGAACATATGGAGTATCTTCTTGAACTTTTCCAAATAGTATGTGGTCCCTAATTAGTACTTCTTCCTTCTACATGAAACTAATTCACAAAATGTCAAATTCGCAATATTAGTGAATATTAGTTTTTCTAATATAACCATTAATCATTCTGCCTTCGACATCATATATGTGTTATTCAATCACTTTTTTAAAACACAATAGTCATTTTCACTGATTTGGCGTTCCTCAAAATGCTTGGGAAAATTAGAAAAATGCATGTATTGAATCGTGTTTCTCATATGGTTTCATGGATACAAGTTCATCTTGAAAATCATGACTGTGTGGTTCAAATATCATGAGGACCATGAGATTATTATTCTTCACACAAATGAAGTTTTTTCTACAACTATGTGTTTTTGTTTTCACTTTTGATTTGGCCTAAAGGGGATCTTTGTGGTCATTAATCATGGTTGTGGGTGGTCATTTATGACGTAAGATAGTATGACTTCATTTTACTTGATATATCCAATATTATTATTGATTTATGTTCAATTTTATTATCTTTAACTAGTGATGTTATTTAATAAGTTGTTATTAATGGTTGTAATAATGATGATATGGTATAAGGGTTCATATGGTGTGTATAAGGGTTCACGTGGTGTGTATAATGGTTGACATGGTATCAGTGAACTCAATTCAATAATTTAATCCCTCATTCTCACTAACATGTAAGAAATTGAGTGATTTAAACTCATCCTCACATGATTTCTTACCTTAGATAGTGTCCAACATATGGAATACTAGCTTTTCAATTCATCAGTTAACCAGGATCATATATTCCATTTCCCCCAAGATGACTATACTAATATAACTTTATGGTCAATGAAATATGGTTCTCATTGTATGTTGTATATTATGTGTCCTTCTTGGCCAAAAATCACTTTTATGAGGGTGGGGTTCTTTTCATTATATCGACTAAAAACTTCTTCTTTTATAGTTTACTTAAATGTGTTTTCTATTAAAGTTAAATCCTATTGAATTGTTTACGACAAAATGACTTATATAAATTTTTTTTACAGAATGGAAAGAAGCTGGATGTATGAAACTGATCGGATCTCAAGTGATTTTCAAAAAAAATTGGAGAGATTTATAGATTTTTCCTTTCAAAATGCATCAGATAGCGGTCGCATACACTGCCCATGTTCCAATTGTGTTGGTAGACCTTGGTTGAGCCGTGAAGAAGTCAGCTTCCACATAACCAAAAATGGTTTCCAAACAAACTACTTTCTGTGGTATCACAATGGGGAGAAAATTAAATCTCAAATTGGTGATGATCGAAATGAAAGGATTGGAATGGAGAATTTGTTAGATGATCAGTTTCTCTTTATTCGTCATCATGAAAAAGAAAGGATTTTGACTCAAGAAGACTTCGATATGAGGAATACTATTTCATCTAGTGAAAATGATGATCTTGATAGGGTGAAAAAGTTGAATGATGCTTCCATGACTCTAGTATATCGACAATGCGATAAAATGAAAAATCTGGAATTTTTAATCCGATTGTTTCATGGGAAAAATATGTATGGAATTTATAATACGGAAATAGATTACATTCTTACCCTCTTGAAGGATTTACTTCCAGATGATGCAGATATTCCCTCAAACCAATATATGGCATGGAAGTTAGTTGAGGAACTTGGATTTTCAAAAAACAAAATTCATGCTTGCCTGAAAGATTTCAGTTTATTCTAGGAGGAAAAAGCTGAACAAATTGATTGTATAAAATGTGGCACATCCCGTTGGAAGTCAAAATCTGATGGAACACCATCCCGTGTTCCACAAAAAGTAATGTGGCACTTTCCATTGATCCCCAGACTTCATAATCTTTTTATGTCTGATGACATATAAATAAAAATGAGATGACATGATACCAAGAGAAAGAAGACTAATGATGAGTTGGTTCATCCTGAAGATTGATTTTCATGGCAGAGATTTGATGCTCGACATCCCGATTTTGTAGCTGATGTGCGTAATGTGAGGTTGGGTCTTTCATGCGACGGTTTTAATCCGTTTGGGCAGATGCTTACTTCACACAGCACATGGCAAGTTTTTATACACATTTATAATCTTTCCCCATGGTTGTGTATGAAAAAACCTTTCACTTTCATGAGTATACTCATATCTGGTCCTTCTGATCCCGGCATTGATATTGATGTATACAAGAAACCTTTAATAAAACAGTTTAAACTTCTTTGGGATGTGGGTGTGCACACATTCGATGCATGTTCGAAAGACATATTTCAGATGCATGTTGCGCTTATGTGGACGATCAATTATTTTCTGGCTTATGAAATGATGTCTGGATGGAGCATGAAGGTAAACTATCATGTCCATTTTTTATGAAGAATACATGATCCAGAAGACTGAAACATCACTGTAGTTTCAGTTTTACGGGACATCGACGATTCTTGTAAAAGGATCATCCATATAGAATGAATCGTCGAAGATTTGATAATACCATAGATACCGATGATCCACCTCAGCATATGTCTAGAACTGACGTGCTTAATGAATTGAAAGATTTCAGTTTTTCATTAGGTAAGGGTCAAATGAAATCTAGAAAGAGAAGGAATGTTTCCACTGAAACCTGTTACAATCGGAGGAAGAAGAGTATCTTTTTTGATTTGCCTTATTGGTCAACCAATTTGTTACGTCATTTCTTAGACGTTATGCATATTGAAAAGAATATATGTGAAATGTTGCTTTTGGTTCTTCTAAATGTCAAGGGGAATAAAAAAGATGATTTATGATCTCGGTGTGACTTGGTGGATTGGGGCATCAGACCAGAATTACATCCTGTGTGTATCAGTGAAAATAAATGGCAACATCCATGTGATTCTTATGTGATGACACCTACGGAAAAAACTATTTTTGGAAGTATTAGAGACTATTACAGTTCCTGATGGATATTCAAGAAACATATCTAAACGGGTCAACAGAAGAGAGTTGAAGCTAAAATCATTGAAGGCTCATGATTATCATATTCTATTGCATGAGTTGCTTCCAATAGAAATCCGTCATCTTTTTTCCAATAATGTAAGGGTGGCTATTATTCGATTGTGCCATTTTTTTAGGAATATTTGTGCTAAGAAGTTTTCCAAGTCTTTCTTGAAAAAAATGTTGATAGATGCCCCATTAATTTTGTGTGAGTTGGAGAAAATATTTCCACTATCATTTTTCACATGCATGCTACATCTCACTGTCCATATTTTCACTGAAATAATTCTCAGAGGACTTGTTTCTTTTCATTGGATGTATCCAACTAAAAGAAATATGTTCACATTAAAGTCTTATGTCTGAAACAAAAATCATCCCGAAGGTTCTATCGTGAACAGTTACTTGGCTCAAGAATGTATGGATTTCTGCTCGATGTATTTGTCTGATCTTACTACAAGATTGAACAGATGAATGAGAAGTGAAGAAGAACAGTATGAGAAAATTGAACCCATTTTTTCATCACTTCCTCAAATAGGAGGAATTCATGGATCATATACATTTAAGACATTAAGCCATGAAGAGCGGGAGATGGCACATCGCATAGTTTTGTTCAACTGTGATTTGTTTGATGACTATATCAGGTAACTAAATTGATTATGTATATCTTACATATATATCTATTAAACTATTAATATTTTTTATCTACAGGGAACATAAAACAATGATAAATAGGAAGCATCGTTCTTTATCTTTGAGAATGAGAGAGACTTTGCATAGCAAAGAGTTTTCTTCTTGTTTAAAATTGAAGGTATAAAAAAATTAATGTTTAAAAAAATTATATCAATATTTAATTAAGTTTAATAGTAATTTATATTGCAGGTATTGAGTTTGTCTTCTGACTCTGTCTCTGAGGAAATAAGAGCTTTGGCTTTTGGTCATAATACCATGGTTAATGACTGTAAATCAATTGTTATCAATGGGTACAAATTTATTGTCACTAAACAAGAAAATAACATGAGAACACAACATGATTGTGTTATGGTTACTGCCACAATAGATTGTTACGCCAGTGCATCAGATAGTAGACCGCGATTTGAAAATGTGGGTTATTATGGAGTTGTTGAGAAAATAATAATATTGGATTATTACTCTCATGGATGAGTCACAATGATGAAATTCCATTGGTTTGATTTAATGACAAGACATGGCACATTTATTGATGAATGTGGATTTCAAGTAATTAATATGACTCGCACTCTTGCTACCAAAGAACCATATGTGTTGGCATCAATGGCTAAACATGTTTTTTATGTCAAATACCAACTTTGACCTGAATTTGGTGTCATAGTTGAAGTAATTCCAAGACATATTTTTGATGATGGTGATGATGGAATTGACACTGTCCCTAGTGCCATTTGAACCAATCCATTTATTTCTTTTGATGACTCAAATAGCTCAATTGTCAGAGTTGATTGTGAACCTAAAGATGTGGTTGAAAATATATAGAATCATTCATCCATGTTCTTAATACATTTGGTTTACCTCAAGTTGGGTTGTTAAGGTTGGTAATATTCAAATTTATTTAGTATTGATCACAAATATGTTTTAGCTGACTTGACCGTTATGTGAATTTTCAATATTTATTGGTTGCAGTTTTATTTGAATTGCATTTTCTAATTTGGAATTTAACTGTATTAAAACATATTCAAACAACATTTCTAACTTGGTGAACATTACAACTTGTATGATTGATTAAATCCATTCATGCTCTTCTAAAACAATTGATAGCTGACTTGATCGTTATGTGAATTTTCAATGTTTATTGGTTTTAGTTTTATTTGAATTGCATTTTCTAATATGGAATTCAACTGTATTCAAACATAGTCAATCAATATTTCTAACTTGGTGAACATTACAACTTGTATAATTTATTAAATCCATTAAAGCTCTTCTAAAACAATTAATAGCTTAATTGACCATTATGTGAATTTTCAATGTTTATTGGTTGCAGTTTTATTTGAATTTCATTTTATAATTTGGAATTGAACTGTATTCAAACATAGTCAAACAATATTTCTAACATAGTGAACATTAAAACTTGTATGATTTATTAAATCCATTCAAGCTATTCTAAAACTATTGATAGCTAAATTACCAATGAATCCCCCTATTCCCCCATATATTTAGTTTTTTGGGTTACACATTAGTTTTCTTTTTCTAATTAATTACATAATTTTTTTCAAAATGTTGGAAATGAAGCCAATTGAAGAGAGATGAAGCTAAAAAATGACGGATAACAATCGTCGAATGACGAAGTTGGGAATTCCACCATTAGTTCATGTAGTGAGTACTTTATTTCAAATTGATATATTTAAAGAATATATAATGTCATGTGATTAATTTTTTTGTAATCATTTTTGTAGGATCCACCTATACGTCGACAGTTATTCGACGAGGAGCCTAGTACTGGTCCTAGTACTCAGGTCGGTGGTATGGGGAGGGTTCGTACCAGAGGTGGACGAGCAGCTGCGCGGACCCAACTAGACCCTGCCCCTCCCACTGACATGTCATCCTTCCCACATTCTGATCCTGGTGTGTCATTAGAGACACACGGGATATTTAGGCCTCCCATGTTTTCGCTACCTTCTGCATCTTCTGGCCCATCATTTTCACATCCCATGATGATTCCCACTCCTCAGTCATCATCTGGTCAGACAGCTATCCCATCTTCTTTTCCTTATACTTCTGTCTCTCCGAGCTTCTATATTCCATCGTCTTCGACTCCTGTTCCACCACAGGGTGTTCCATCAGTTTTTGTGGATCTAGCGACACTCAGCGATCAGACCGGAACATGTATATTTATAGAACCCTAACAAATTTTTATAGAAATATTTATTTTCATTATAACACATTTTGATAAAATATTTGTTTTTCTTTCATGACAGATACATCTACTGACAGGAGGTGTGGGCGGGGGTGTACATGCATGTGTTTGGTGTGGAACCGCCACACACAGGTTATGGTGGATTATAATGAAGACAACCAAATGGTTGAGAAAATAGGTCAGCAATGACCGAGTTTTTTGGCGACGCTTGCCAAATACTCCGACATCATTCCCGTCAGCCCGCTATCGTGGAGACATTTTCCACATGAGGTCAAGGATAGATCTTGGGAAGAGATATTGGTAAAAAAATCTATTCTATTTAATTCTATGAATTATTTTTGTATTTATATGAATTAATATTTTGATTTCAGCTTCGATTTAATTTTCCCGATGGTGAGGGTGCACGATCAGAACGTCTAAAGGATTTAGGCGAGCTTTGGAGAGCCTACAAGCATGAGTTGTATATTGGCTGGGTTTCTAGAGTTGGCACTAAGTTAGAGGTGGTACCAGTGGTGGATGATTGTCCTATAGAGCAGTATCGTCAGATGATTAATCATTGGACGTGTACCCTGTTTAAGGTATTAATAACGTTTGAGGTATTTAAATAATAACTTTCATGCTTTTCATTAATACTATCTGTTGCATTTTTGAATTTTATTTAGGAATCATCTGGAAAAAATTAAAATAATATTGATGCAAAAAAATACCTCCACACACTAGGACGCACTACGATGCCTGATCATGAGAGGAAGTAGGTATGACAATTGTTTATAAGTTTTCTTTACGACTTACACTTTCTTTTGTTTCTTCAATTATTTAATAGTTTTCTAAAGTTTTCATATAACTTTAGTTTTCAATTTCATTGTTGACACAAATACAAAATATTGAAGGACGTGTGCCTCGAGAAAAACTGTTTTGCTCGAATAGACGGAAAAAGGATGGAAGTGTCGTCAACGAAGCGACTCAGCAGCAGATTGTAAGTTTTAATCTGTTGAAATTATTTTTTAATATCTATTTTGTAACTTAATGATATATTTATATTTTTAACAGGCTGCCTTAGAGGCCCTCAATTCCCAAGAACCAGACAATTTTGGGCCAACAGATCACTTACATCAGGTGTTGGGAGAGGAGCATTCTCGCAGAGTACGCTGCCGACCTAGGATAGCACAGACGAGGTATTGGACCTCCTCATGTATGAGCTGTAGTGCCACCGAGCTGCAGCAAGTTAGGGCACAGACAGAACAGGCTGAGAAAAGGGCCACATAGACCGCAGAACAGTCTGCTAGGGCAAACAGTGCGTTTATGAAATTTATTGAAGTTCTACGTCCTACACTTCCAGTAGAGGCCAGCCCAACTTTTGATGAGTATATTTCATCGATATGTTCTATATATGGTGCACCAGGTGGAAGTTCTAGTGGTGGTCAAGATGATGTATAACTTGACGATGATGATGGCGAGGATTCTGATGCAGAAGAGGAGGGAGAGGAGGAGGGCGAGGCGGGTGGCGAGGGCGAGGAGGAGGGTGAGGACGAGGAGGAGGGTTAGGGCGAGGACGATGATGGGGACGAGGATGAGGGTGATGATGATGATGGTGATGATGGTGATGGTGATGTGGGACAAGTTTATCCATTAAATTTTGACTGATATTACTGAGATTTGATATTTAATCTATTCTAGTAGTTGGTTTTATCTAGACTCGTAGCATAGTATCAGAGTTGAGTTATTTTTATATATTATTTATTTTTATGGATGTTGTTTTCTTTTAGTGGTTGTGTGTTTGGGAACCTCCCTCCTTCCTGGACCCTGTACAATCCCCACACTCCTCCCTGGACCCCAGACAGCCTCGCAGGACAGCCCCCCAGATAGCCCCCCGGACAGCCCACCCACCCTCCTCCCTGGACCCCGGACAGCCCACCCACCCTCCTCCCTGGACCCCGAACAACCCCTCAGACAGCCCCCTAGATAGCCCCCAGATAGCCCCCCACCCTCTACCTTGGACCCTGGACAACCCACCGAACAACCCTGGACAGCCCCCGGACAGCCCCCCGAATAGCCCCCCGAACAGCCCCCCGGACAGCCCCCCGGACAGCCCCCCAGACAGCACCCCCACCCTCCTCCTTGGACCCCGGACAACCCCCCTGAACCTCCCGGACAGCCCCCTGAATAGCCCCCCACACTCCTCCCTGGACCCCAGACAGCCCCCCAGACAGCCCCCCCGGACAACCCCCCCCAGACAGCCCCCCGGACAGCCCCCCACCCTCTTCCTTGGACCCCGACCAACCCCTCGCACAGAGGATTCTCATAAAATGGACAACATTTTAAGTACATATGGAAAACGGCCAAACGCATTCAGATTGTGTCAATACATTAGCACAACAATACATGGGTCATATGTAACATGTACGAGTCAACCCCGCCTCAATCCGAGGCGCGATGTGGCCGCCACCACTCAAAGTGTCTGTCTTTTGTTTCAAAAGGACGTCATTTAAAGTGAAAAACATCAACTGGCATACAGAAAACCGACCAAATGCATTCGGATTGTGTCAATACTTTAGCACAATGATACATGGGTCATATGTGACGTGTACATGTCAACCTCGCCTTAATCCGAGGCACGGTGTGGCCGGAATCACTCTAACTGGCTCTCTTTTGCTTAAAATGGACAACAATTTAAGTACATATGGAAAACCAACCAAACGCATTAGGTTTCCATTGAAACTTTAGGAGAACGATCCATGGGTCATATGTGACGTGTACGAGTCAACTCCGCCTCAATCCGAGGTGTGGTGTGGCCGGCACCACTCAAAGTGTCTGCCTTTTGTTTCAAAAGTACGTCATTTTAATTGATAAACATCAACTGGCATACGGAAAACCGACCAAATGCATTCAGATTGTCTCGATACATTAGCACAACTATACATGGGTCATATGTGACGTGTACGAGTCAACCCCGCCTCAATCCGAGGCGCGGTGTGGCCCCCACCACTCAAAGTGTCTGCCTTTTGTTTCAAAAGGACATAATTTGAAGTGAAAATCATCAACTCGCATATGAAAAACCAAACAAACGCATTCGTATTGTGTCGATACTTTATCACAACGATCCATGAGTCATACGTGACGTGTAAGAGTAAACTCCGACTTAATATGAGGCACGGTGTGGCCGGAATCACTCTAAGTGGATCTCTTTTGCTTAAAATGGACAACAATTTAAGTACATACGGAAAACCGACCAAACGCATTCGGTTTCCATTGAAACTTTAGGAGAACTATCCATGGGTCATATGTGATTTGTACAAGTCAACGCCGCCTCAATCTGAGGCGCGGTGTGGCCAGCACCACTCAATGTGTCTGCCTTTTGTTTCAAAAGTACGTCATTTTAATTGAAAAACATCAACTGGCATACGGAAAACCGACCTAACGCATTCAGATTGTATCGATACGTTATAAAAATGATCCATTGGTCATGTGTGACGTGTAGGAGTCAACCTCGCCTCAATCCAAGGCATGGTGTGGCCGCCACCACTCAAAGTGTCTGCCTTTTGGTTCAAAAGGACGTCATTTTAATTGAAAAGCATCAACTGGCATACGGAAAACCGACCAAACGCATTCGGATTGTGTCAATACAATATAACAACGATCCATGGGTCATATGTGACGTGTACGAGACAACCCCGCCTCAATTAGAGGCACGGTGTGGCCGCCACCACTCAAAGTGTCTGTCTTTTGTTTCAAAAGGACGTCATTTGAAGTGAAAATCATCAACTGGCTTACGAAAAATCGACCCAACACATTCTGATTGTGTCGATACTTTATCACAACGATCCATGGGTCATATGTGATGTGTACGAGTCAACCCCGCCTTAATCTGAGGCATTTTGTGGTCGGAATCACTCTTAGTGGCTCTCTTTTGCTTAAAATGGACAACAATTTAAGTACATAACGAAAACCGACCAAACACATTCTGTTTCCATTGAAACTATAAGAGGAAGATCCATGGGTAGTATGTGACGTGTACGAGTCAACTCCGCCTCAATACGAGGTGCGGTGTGGCCGTCACCACTCAAAGTGTATGCCTTTTGTTTCAAAAGTACGCCATTTTAATTGAAAAACATCAACTGACATACGAAAAACCAACAAAACAAATTTGGATAGTGTCGATACATTAGAAAAATGATCCATGGGTCATATGCAACATGTATGAGTCAACCCCACATCAATCCGAGGCGCGGTGTGGCCGCCACCACTCAAAGTGTCTGACTTTTGTTTCAAAAGGACATAATTTGAAGTGAAAAACATCAACTGGCATACAGAAAACCGACCAAATGCATTTGGATTGTGTCGATACATTAGAACAACGATCCATGGGTCATATGTGACATGTAGGAGTCAACCCCGCCTTAATCTGAGGCACGGTGTGGCTGGAATCACTCTAAGTGGATCTCTTTTTCTTAAAATAGACAACAATTTAAGTACATACCGAAAACTGACCAAATGCATTAGGTTTCCATTGAAACATTAGGAGAATGATCCATGGGTCATATGTGATGTGTACGAGTCAACGCCGCCTCAATCAAAGGTGCGATGTGGCCAGCACAACTCAAAGTGTCTGCCTTTTGTTTCAAAAGTACGTCATTTTAATTGAAAAACATCAACTGGCATACGGAAAACTGACCAAACGCATTCGGATTGTGTTGATAAATTAGCAAAACGATCCATGGGTCATGTGTGACGTGTACGAGTCAACCCCGCCTCAATACGAGGTGCGGTGTGGCCGCCACCACTCAAAGTGTCTGCCTTTTGTTTCAAAAGGACGTCATTTTAATTGAAAAACATCAACTGGCATACGGAAAACCGTCCAAAGACATTTGGATTGTGTCGATACATTAGAAAAATGATCCATGGGTCATATGTGACGTGTACGAGTCAACCCCGCCTCAATCCGAGGCACGGTGTGGCCGCCACCACTCAAAGTGTTTGTCTTTTGTTTCAAAAGGACGTCATTTGAAGTGAAAAACATCAACTCGCATACGGAAAACCAACCAAACGCATTCAGATTGTGTCGATACTTTAGCACAACGATCCATGGGTCATATGTGACGTGTACGAGTCAACCCTGCCTTAATCTGAGGCACAATGTGGCTGAAATCACTCTAAGTGTCTCTCTTTTGCTTAAAATAGACAACAATTTAAGTACATATGGAAAACCGACCAAATGCATTCTATTTCCATTGAAACTTTAGGAGAAAGATCCATGGGTCATATGTGATGTGTACAAGTCAGCGCCACCTCAATACGAGGTGTGGTGTGGCCGGCACCACTTAAAGTGTCTGCCTTTTGTTTCAAAAGTACGTCATTTTAATTGAAAAACATCAACTGGCATACGGAAAACTGACTAAACGCATTCAGATTATGTCGATAGATTAGCACAACGATCCATGAGTCATGTGTGACGTTTACGAGTCAACCCCACCTCAATCCGAGGCGCGGTGTGGCCGCCACCACTCAAAGTGTCTACCTTTTGTTTCAAAAGGACCCCATTTTAATTGAAAAACATCAACTGGCATACGGAAAACCGACCAAACGCATTCGGATTGTGTCGATACATTAGCACAAAGATCCCCGGGTCATATGTGATGTGTACGAGTCAACCCCACCTCAATCCGAGGCACGGTGTGGCCACCACCACTCAAAGTGTCTGTCTTTTGTTTCAGAAGGACGTCATTTGAAGTGAAAAACATCAACTGGCATACGGATAACTGACCAAACGCATTCGTATTGTGTAGATACATTAGATTAACAATCCATGGGTCATATGTGACGTGTATGAGTCAACCCCGCCTTAATCTGAGGCACGGTGTGGCCGGAATCACTCTAAGTGGGTCTCTTTTTCTTAAAATGGACAACAATTTAAGTACATATGGAAAACCGACCAAACACATTCGGTTTCCATTGAAACAGTAGGAGAATGATCCATGGGTCATATGTGATGTGTACGAGTCAATGCTGCCTCAATCCAAGGCGCGGTGTGGCCGACACCACTCAATGTGTCTGCCTTTTACTTCAAAAGTACGTCATTTTAATTGAAAAACATCAACTCACATATGGAAAACTGACCAAACACATTCGGATTGTGTCGATACATTAGCACAAAGATCCATGGGTCATATGTGACGTGTACGAGTCAACCCCTCATCAATCCGAGGCACGGTGTGGCCGCCACCACTCAAAGTGTCTGCCTTTTCTTTCAGAAGGATGTCATTTTAATTGAAAAACATCAACTGGCATACGGAAAGCCGACCAAAAGCATTCAGATTGTGTCGATACATTAGCATAATGATCCCTGGGTCATATGTGATGTGTACGATTCAACATCGCCTTAATCTGAGGCACGGTGTGGCCAAAATCACTCTAAGTGGCTCTCTTTTTCTTAAAATGGACAAAAATTTAAGTACATACGGAAAACTAACCAAACGCATTGGGTTTCCATTGAAACATTAGGAGAACGATCCATGGGTCATATATGACCCGTACGAGTCAACGCCGCCTCATTCCGAGGTGCGGTGTGGCTGGCACCACTCAAAGTGTCTGCCTTTTGTTTCAAAGGTATGTCATTTTAATTGAAAAACATCAACTGGCATAGGGAAAACTGACCAAACGCATTAGGATTGTGTCAATAAATTAACACGATGATCCATGGGTCATCTGCGACATGTACGAGTCAACCTCGCCTCAATCCGAGGCACGGTGTGGCCGCCACCACTCAAAGTGTCTGCCTTTTGTTTCAAAAGGACGTCATTTTAATTGAAAAACATCAACTGGCATACGGAAAACCGACCAAACACATTCGTATTGTGTCTATACATTAGAAAAACGATACATGGGTCATATGTGATGTGTACGAGTCAACCCCTCCTCAATACGAGGTGCAGTGTGGCCACCACCACTCAAAGTGTATGTCTTTTGTTTCAAAAGGACGTCATTTGAAGTGAAAAACATCAACTTGCATACGGAAAACCGCCCAAACGCATTCGTATTGTGTCGATACTTTATCACAATGATCCATGGGTCGTATGTGACGTGTACAAGTCAACCCCGCCTTAATCAGTGGAACGGTGTGGCCGAAATCACTCTAAGTGGCTCTCTTTTTCTTAAAATGGACAACAATTTAAGTACATACGGAAAACCGACCAAACGCATTCGGTTTCCATTGAAACTTTACGAGAACTATCCATGGGTCATATGTGACGTGTGGGAGTCAACTCTACCTCAATCCGAGGGGCGGTCTGGCTGACACCACTCAATGTCTCTACCTTTTGTTTCAAAAGTACGTCATTTTAATTGATAAACACCAACTGGCATATGGAAAACTGACTAAATGCATTCAGATTGTGTTGATACATTATCATAACGATCCATGGGTCATATGTGAAGTGTACGAGTCAACCCCGCCTCAATCAGAGGTGCGGTGTGTCTGCCACCACTCAAAATGTCTGTCTTTTGTTTCAAAAGGACATAATTTGAAGTGAAAAAAATCAACTGGCATATGGAAAACTGACCGAATGCATTTGGACTGTGTCAATACTTTATCACAACGTTCCATGTGTCATATGTAACGTGTACAAGTCAACCCCGCCTTAATATAAGGCACGGTGTGGCCAAAATCACTCTAAGTGGCTCTCTTTTTCTTAAAATGGACAACAATTTAAGTACATACAGAAAACCGACCAAACGCATTTGGTTTCCATTGAAACTTTAGGAGAACGATCCATGGGTCATATGTGACGTGTAAGAGTCAACACCGCCTCACTCCAAGGCGCGGTATGGCAGTAACCACTCAAATTGTCTGCCTTTTATTTCAAAAGTACGTCATTTTAATTGAAAAACATCAACTGGCATACGGAAAACCGACCAAATGCATTCGGATTGTGTCGATACATTAGCACAACCATCCATGGGTCATATGTGACGTGTATGAGTCAACCGCGCCTCAATCCAAGGTGTGGTGTGGCCGGTAGCACTCCAGGTGTATGTATTATTTTTAAAATTGACATTATTTTAGGTAAAAATATATGGTATACAAAAAACCGATCAAATTATGAATTGACTTCCAGATTCCACATATAATTGTCATCTAAATTTTAAATTGAATTCTAAATGAATTATGTATTTTTATAATTACATTATGAATTCTATTTTAATTATGGATGTGTATAGTTCCACCATTATATGTTAAATGTGTATGAATTTGTTCTCTATATGTAAGTGTTAGTTGGTTATTGTAGGTACAATAATTGTATATATATATGTGTTAGTTTATTGCAGGTACAATAATTGGATTGAACTGGTGGGACAATTGGAGAGCTGGTTGCAAATTGGAGCTACTTGGAGCTGCTGGGCAAATTGCAGAACTGCTGTGCAATTTTCCCAGCAGAGGCTATGCCAACGGTTCAAAACCATTGGTATAGAATGTATAGGTTTTTTTTACCAACGGTTCTTAAAACCGTTGGTAAAACACTTTTCCCAACGGTTATAAACCGTTGGGAAAGAGGAGATTTGGGGTTTTCCCAACGGTGTTGAAAACCATTGGGAAAAACATGGTAATTTTCACAATGTTTTCCCAATGGTTTTCCAGAACCATTGGGATAGGGTAATTTTATTCCACCATATCCCAACGGTTCACTGTAAACTGTTTGGAAAAGTTTGTCCCAACGGCTTACTTCCCTACGGTTTGCAGAACCGTTGGTATAACATATACCAACGGTTATGCATCCTTTCCCAACGGGTCTAAACCATTGGGAAATCCTGTATTTCCAGTAGTGTTGGCGAGTAGTCTTGTTGCATAGAACAATATCTCTAAGGTCCCAGATCATCACTGACCACTCATCATACTATAGGTCATTGTCTATTTGTACCACCTTCGGATTGGTACAATTGAGGGACATTGTATTTACTTTCTCAAGAGATATATGTGTAATACATCATGTACTTGAGATATGGGAGGTGGAAGTGCTAGTCAATAAGTCACAGAACCAATGGAGTAAATATTCTCTAAGGGTCCAATGTACTTGGGACTTGGCCTTCCTTTATTCTAAAATATCATAATGTTCTTACATTGATACAGGAGGTGGACTCCCATGTCTATAACCATAAATTCCAGTTCTCATCAATTATGTTAGGCATATATCTTCTATCAACATTGGGATACCAATATATATTACTGAATGGTTTTCACATTTTCTACCATTTAATCAATAATTTTATGTCCAAGTAGTTTTTGTTCCCTGACTTTGTCCCAATAGGTCGTTGTTATACGTAATTTCCCATTAATTGATTCATATGGATCCATTTGGATGCTTGAGTGTAAATTATTGTTTTAATATAACTCAACCATAGGTAGGTGTTTGTCTCATCATCACTTTATGTCCATAAAATATGTTATCAACATGTATTCTAGTGTCTGAATAGTTACCTTATATTGTACATCAATTTGAAGATGATAAGCCGTACTAAAGTTCAACTCAGTGTTTAGATCATTTTATAGGCTTTTCCAAAATGTGGAGGAAATTCATGGATCATGATCAGATAAATTTGATATTGATACTCCATATATCCTTAACACATCTCTAATGTATATATGTTCATGTTAATTTAGTGAGAAGTCCTATAAAATTGTTATAAAGTGATATATATTGGTTATAAGATCCACAACAACACATATAGCATTGTTTCCTCTGAATATATTTAGAAGTTCGGTGACAAAGTACATGATGATTTTTTCCCATTTCTATTGTGGTATGGTTAATGGTTTCATAATTCCCAAAGACTTTTACCATTACGACTTCAATGTCTAACATACCAAAAAAATTGATGTATAATCAGTGATCTACTTCTTCTTATTTTCCACCAATAGTTCTCTCAAATATATCAATACATCATTTTTCCTTCCTAGGTGAATAGAGAAATTTGATATGTGTGGGTCATTAAGAATATCTTTATTTACCTTTACATTGGATGGTACACATAGTTGTGAACCAAATATTATCAATCTTTTTCAATTTTTAACATTGAGGATTTCCCATTTCAAAAAGCTTCAACATTTTTCTAAACTTCCCCACCATTTCATTGAGGATCATTTATTTTCATCATAAGGGGTGGTTGAGAAATCATTTGAGAAATGATTTTAGATTTTCCATCCTTAATGATTCTCATGTCCATCCATTGTAGGTGTATGAATATTGGATCATTATCAATTTTCATCATTGATAAAGTTGTAGGATCCTTTATTCTTAGATAATTCCCCCTTTATTTGTTTTACAATGATAGTAGTGGACTGAGAAGTCATTCTTATTGATGGGATATAACCCTCAATGTTGATTCATATTAAGATCCATCTATGTGAGTATATATTATAGGCTCTTATGATCAATATAAATCTCATACTTATCCACATATAGATAATTCCCCTGGATTTTCAACGCAAAGATCATAGATGCAAACTCTAGATCATGTGTGGGATAGATTTTATCATGAATTTTCATTTTATTTGAGGTTAAGGCTATCAATTAATCATTTTTCTTCAGTACATTTCATAATACCTTTTTTAAGCATCTTTTTTTACCATAATGAGTTCACCACTATCAATAGTGTCAGTAATGGTGTTGTATCCTCTTTTTCTACTCTTTGATGCATGCTTCACATTCAGTGGTCCAGATAAACATTACTCCCTTCTAATTCAGCTTGGTTACTATTTTTTAAAATCATTAGATGTTCTCCACAAATTATCAGTAATACACTACTAGTCTTAGGAAACTATAGATCTCCATTACAGATATTTTCATGGGCCACTCTTCAATTGCATTTGTCTTTGAAGGGTCCATAGATATTACTTTTTTGTTGATAACATTCCCTGAGGATGATACTTCCTCCATCCAAAAATCACATTCACCATGATTTTCATAGAGTTTATTGCTTCAAAAAATCATTATCATAGTATTTAAATGCTCTTTATGTTCATCCTTTCTCTTGGGGTATATCAGAATATATATCAATAAAGACAACCAAAAAACACTCAATGAAATATCAAAATACACTATTCATTAATTCCATGAGAACTTATGGAGAATTAGTGAATCTGAAGGGAATCACTGGGAACTGATAGTTTCCATAACTTGCTCAATCGGAAATCTTGGGAAAATCTTCCTTATTTACCTATAATCAGTGATATACCAACCGAAGGTCCACCTTATAGAAATACATGGACTCACAAATTAGATCAAAATATGTAATCTATCCATGAATGGGGATAATTTTTCTTTATTTTTATTTTTTTGATTTCATGATAATCAATGCATAGGCACATTGATCAATCTATCCTCTTGATGAAGAGGACTATTTCACCCCATGGTGCAGGAGTCGGGTGACAAAAAACTTGTCTATATTCTGTTGTAACTACTTCTTCAGTTCCTCAAACATAATGGTGTCCATTATATAAAGATTATTTGATATAAATTGAGATAAAAAAATGTTCAATTGAGAAATCATCCTCCTGACTATTAGGAAGACCAATAAATTATTCTGGGAACACATTAGTGTAGTCCCTCACAATGAGAATTTCTTCGATCATGATTCTCTCCATTGGCTCAATCATTTGAGATAGATATTATATCACATAAAGCAATAATATCCACAATTTATATTCTGATTCCGAAGGAGAATCATTATCCTCCTTACACATGTACCGAATTGGAGGATGACTCAGGATGTGAACAATGATCTCACTTTTCCAACAATTGATGTGGTCTTTATATACAGATAGCAAATCAAAACCCAATATTACATGAAACACTACCTAAGGAAGTATGATAAGATTTTTGGGGAGTTTCATTTCACAAATATTAACTGGGTAGGAGTTATATACAATGAATACAATAATTTCCTTATTTTTTACCCACAAATAACTCAACCCCTATATATTCGGTGGCATTTCTATATTTATACAAAAATTATAACATATGAATGATTTATTAGAACTAGAATCAAATAGAATGATCATTATTGTTGAATGAATAACAATCTTACCTATCACCACATCATTTTTGGGCTCCACCTTAGCAGTAGTGATTGAATACACCCTTCTGTTTTGTCTTGGATGTTGTTTTTGTTGATTTCCTCTAAAAACCCTTGTCTTAAGTAATTAAATTTCATAATTCCCCTAAACCTGGTTTTTGAAACATTGTGCTATAGGTTGAGTGTTGATCTAAAACTTTATTCTTTCAAATTTTTTGGATTATTCATATCACTTCGTCAATAATTATATGGACCCCCCTATCTTCCACATTAGACGCATCATCTAGTTCCCTCTTAGGAAGTTACCAGGATTCTTCTTCCCATAATTTTGACAAATGAGATGTTGGGTTTTCTTTCCATCACGGGATTTATTTTTTTGTCTTTTAAAATTAAAATCTAATTTAATATTTTTATCTCTAGGCCCATGAGACCATTGAGAGTTTTGAGTCACTATTTCAACCATAAGGTCAAATCAGACAATCTCTTCATAGTTTTGAAAGTCTCAAATCACCAATGATTTTCATAGACTCTACATTAGTCCACTAAATATTTGATCCACCTTTATTTTATAGTAAATGGAAATGGTATAGTACTATCATGAAATCCTTATAATGTTTTCCCCATACTCCCTGATAGACTCATCTTATTTTATTCTTTAATACAAAAAACTCTATTTCCATATTAAGGAAAAGATTTTGGGGGTAATATTTATTGAATTTTTTTTCTTGAAACCTTCCCATTCCGTGGAATCAATTTCCTCTATACACATTGTGTTTTGGATTAATTTCCACCACTGATCATCTTCCCCATCAATATGATAGACTTCGAGTAAGAAATTCTCTTTATTTGAGCATTAAAGGATAGAGAATATATTATAAATGGATTAAATACTTTGTTTTATGATTATGGGAGAGGAAGGGAATTCAACATAATTTATGTTATAATTCATAACACTATCCAGTTGAACATGTACTTTCAGGATGTTTTGAGCTCCCATTCCCATTAGATTTGTAATTTCATTAGGGAAATCATAGAACTAACTATTACATATATTATTGGAACTTGTTCTTCTATTTATAACTATTTATTAAAAAAACATAATATTATGGGGGATTGAATAATTAGATAATAAAAATATAAAAAATGAAAACATTTTAAATATAAGGATAATATTTTTAATGTAAATTATATAATATATTGTGGTTCCCTAAGATTCAATAAAAGGTAACCATAGTGATAGAATTATCCGTAGGGTTCTTACTAAAGATTAATAGTCCTAATATCCAAAAATAACCAGACCATGATTTCATACCAACTACAACAACCCTCTCATTTGAAAAATATTATTACATGTTTTTAAACATAATTTATCATCAAATACAAAGTATCGTAAAGTATAGTTTCTTTGTATGATTTGGTACCAAGAAGTGAAAACAAGGAGATAGAATAAATAATATTTATAGTAATCATCCATAATGACCTCCTAGATTCCTTTGAGAACACACATTTTCAAAGGATAACATGGGGAATACAAAGAAAAAATAAATGAGTAAAAAGCCCAGTAAGAAAACAAAAATATAAATAAAGAATACCAAGTTTGTTAGAAGGCATAACCTGATGACATAAGAAGTTATAGAACAAAACTAAAACATATGGAAGAATTAAATATAGAAAATGGTATCATGTATACATGAAAACAATGTAATTTGGCCACAATATATATCATGACATAAACATAAGTCAAGGCTAACTACCAAGACCATATCACATGGTGGAAAAAGTCTCATAAAGGAATCAGGTTTACTATTATTCCCGATATGACATCTCCTGAGACTAAACATTACTCAATTCATTAGTTTACTATCTGGATGCACCCATCATAACATGTTCATGCAAATGTGTTCCATATTAATAATCAAACATAAGGGATAAACATAAGGGTGACCCATTAAAATAAATGTGTATCATAATAATTTCATATGAAATAAATAAAGAGAGTATCATAATGGTGTATCAGAATGAATGGGTTTAAGTCATAATTGTACCTCCATAAAGTAAAATATGCATATATAATAATAAATGATGTCCAATGGAAGTTAATATATATAAAATGTGTTCTTAATAAACTTTATAAATGAGCCACTTTAGTATCATTTAAGAGAAAATATTAATGAGTATTTAAAAAGAAAAAAAGGAATTATTATTTGTATAAAACCAAAAATAAAAAAATATATTTATTAATGATTTAATTAGGAATTTTAGAAAAAATAAATGGTGGATTAAAATATATAATGGAGTGTATTTGAAAATGGGTAATAAATTGGTAAGTTCCCTTTAATCGAGATTTCTTTTTCAGAAGGAATTGAAAATAGAACCTTAAAAATTAGGTATTTCTCCATCAATGAAATAATAATAGAGATAGGTACATATTTTTAGAACATAAATACAAAACATTGAATGATTAAATAATAATAAATAAGAATTAAATTGTGGTAAATATAGGGAAATCATAACCTAAAGGAAAAAAATTAAGGTTCAGAGAGAATCTCTTACCTCATGTCCAAAAGTGTTCTGCACTTATATATAGTGTCCTATATAATGAAATTAAATACATTAATTATTTAATTCATAACCTTTTCTTAATTTATTTTATTATAATTTTATTATGACATATATGGTCATTTCATTGACTTATAGTGTTTAATTTCATCATTTTGGAAGTGTTCATTTCATGGTTTCATGTTCGGTTCACTTGTGTATAATTTAGAATGATCATACAAAATGGAATAAAAAATATAGTACAGTAATGAGATGGTATTAATTTATTTCAAAGAATTTAAATGGTCACATATTTCATTTATTTACCTAATGATGATTTGTCATATAAAACATTTATGAATGAAGTGTTTAGTTTTTTCTGGCAATTTTTATGTCCATCAAGAATTCGTATCGTTTAATTTAATAATATGTTTCTACTATCTCTATATCATTAAATAAGTTGTAATAATTATATTATAATATTTTTTTATAATAAAAATGATTTTATGACCATCCTTGATTGTGGTAATTAAAAATAAATACTTGCCTTCCATGAAGGCGGTGAATCCACACCACACATATGATGTTTTCATTTTTAGAAAAATAGATAATATGAGAAGATGTTTGATGAAGGATAATCCATTAAAACAATTATTTTTTAATATATATTTGATACTATATCATTTATTTTACTTTTTATATAAGAGTTTTTGTAAATATAAGAATACAAAATGAATTGAGGTAAAAAGAAGAAGGGTTTTACCTCCTGAGTGTTCTCTCCTTGAGAACCTCTTTAAAGCGCTTGGAAATGGTATTTTGGAAAGACCAATAAGAAAAGAATCTCGGTAAAAGGTCTGGGAGAGTAACTAGGAAGAATATAGTAATGATCCAAGTCTTATAAAGTGTTATTATAATAGGTTATGATGGGTGGTATTTATAGTGGGCGGAGAAGTGTGTTTTCGATTATTTTTTTTTCATTTTTTTATTATTTTGGCTCAAGAATATCAATAGGGTTTATTACTGTGATTATGTATAGTAAATAAGGAATGTGAGTTCTAGATAATGGCTAGTTACATCATCCATGACTTAACCATGACTCAAAAATACATTTATTTAATAATAATTTTAAATGCTGTAAATTACCATATTTCACTATTAAAAAAAATTCAACAGTTCTATAAATATCTCAGATATTCACCCTAATCATTATTTTATGATTAGATTTAAAAAATGGACACCATTTTATCAATATAATTTCCTAAATAAGATAAATTTTATTTTTCATTAAAATTGTAATTAATTCCAGAAATACTGATTTTAAAATTATTACGGATGTTATGACACTTTGATTACTTAATTAAGATCCTATAAAATAATCTTATAATCATTAAGAAATAAAATATTAATTTAAGAATTTATTTTAGAAAAATAATCATTATTTAAAATCATTATTTTAATTATAAAATTGAAAATAAAAAATTTACCTTTCACAAAAATAACAATACATAATTTATCATTTTCAAAAAAAATTATTTACTTATTCAATTATATAAATATATTAGACTTTCATTCATAAGATACCTAAATTTTATTTATACACTCAATGGTGTGGTTACTATTCTATTGGTCAGTTTATTATTAATATCGGTCACATTATTATTTCAGTGGTAAAGTTATGTTTTAAATTGGTATAGGTTCCTTAATTTTTATAAATACCTCTTATTTCCTTTTTAATTTATGAAAATAGTGTTTTTATTATGTTATCTATATTATTCATGTGTTTTATACTATATAACCTAATTAGTAGAATGGAAATTAAATTGAAAAAATTCTTGGTCTTTACATTTTGGCTGTTTATTCACATGTCAATTGTAACCCCACAAGTAGAACTACAAAAAAAGGACATCGTATTTTAGATTATTGTTTATACCCTGATGTGTTGGATACACTATCTATTTGGTTAGAGGTTTATTAACTAAAAAGATCATAAGATCATGGGATACATATTCTGTTAAAAATTTTCAATTGAAGGCAGAGGAGTATGGTGGAATATCTACAAACATTCTATTTTTTATGGATTATGCTATTTAGAAATGTAATATCATTGTAGATGATTTTATAAGGAAAGTGAAAAATATATATAGAATCTAATAGAGTGACAAACATAGGATGAATGTTGTCTGATAATATTTATGGAAGAGTGGCTACTATATTCAATAGTGAAACTTGATGTTACGACATGATCACCATTGGTTATCACATCTTCTTTTTTAGACCATGTGAAAGTAAGAAAAGATTCATACCCTAAGTGTGTGGTGATGTGAGAATGCTTAGAGGGAGGTGATTCAGTTATAAGAAGTTCCTCTAATAATGATGATATTATCTATATCAATTAAATGGTAGTTGTGTTAGCTTCCTTGATGGATGAGTTGATTAGAGACTCTCTTGCTTCAAAATTGGTAGTGTATCCTTTGACAATAAAGATGTACCATGATATATGACATTAGTTTGGGTGGAAATGTATGAATAGGGGTGTTAATGTTTTTTCTATGAGATTTATTACCTTTCTATGGGTAAAGTTTGAGCATAACCATTTGGTGGTTTTGTTATCCACATTCAGTGTTGATGTAGAATTATGGCGACATAAAGATGAACTTCATGAAGATCCTTCCCAGGACCCCATATATTCCTGATTTATCTTGGTTGAAATTCAATTGAATGAAAAATTATTCTTTGTTTCATGATGATTCAAAAGACACTTTTATTAGATGAACCATAAAATTTATATTTATAGGAGATTTCATTCATTCATGTAGTTATATTAAAAAATTTACCAAATAGAGGTTCATGTGTCACATCAAGATTCTAGTAGAGATTGTTGAAGTATTTGGTTAAATTTGTAAAACTGAATAAAGTGTACCATTCATAGGTTTATAGAAAATGATAGTTAATTATAAAGATATTGAAAGATATAGTGTAGGCATGTGTCCAAGATTTTTATAGAGATTGTGATAATCATATAACCTTGGAGGAATTCACATATAATAAGAGATTATATGATTCTATTTATATGGTACCTTTTTCGGTCTATAGGGATGGTTTTTTCCTTCATCGCATTATTTTCATGGGGTAGGTGAGACCGTGGTGGTGGGGTCAGGTGTCTTACAAGAGACATCTGAGAGAGTGCAGCTAGTTTGGAAGCAGTTGATGAACCCTAAGAGTAGGAAATTATTGAATTCCTATCATAGGATGTGACCTTTGGAGTTCACTATAGATGTTATAGATTTGTTTTGTGTTATTCCTTAGTTATGGAATCTATGGTTATAGAAGAAGGGTATTCTAGTGTTGAGTTTTGTTGGCCAATTTGAGTTTTTTCATATAGAGACCATGGCTTACCATTTTAACCTTCCTTCTTGCTACCGAGTTATGCAAGATTTGTTTCATGTGTCATATCTCTATAATTACATGCCCAATACAGTGCATGTGATTTACTATGGGGATGTTGAGTTGGAGCCTAGTGTATCATATGTGGAACACCTAGTGCAGATTATAGACTTGAGTGACAACGTATTTTTGGGTATGATAGGTCCACATCACCAAATCCCATGGTGGAATGGACGAATTCAATAACAATAATTAGAGTTGGAATATGAAATTCAGTCTTGGTGTCTTGAGATGTTTGAGAAATCATTATAGGCAAATCTTTCAAGGATGAGATATTTTTAGAGGAAGAGAATACAGTGACCTCAAATATTTATTGTGAGTTATGAGTTAATTTTAACATTAATTCAGTTTTTTACTATGAATGAATTTGTTTGAGTTTTAGGGGTTTCAAGTTTGTTTTTGGTAATTTATATGGCCTTTTTAGGGTACCATTTTAGATAATAGTTTTCCCAAACCATGATAATTTTCTATGAAACTATGAAGCTTGTTTGAAGGACAGTGGGTGGCACATAGTTACAGAAAACCGTGTGACCTTAACCAAAACCTATGTGTTTTGGGATAGTAATGATAATAATGGTTTATGAATGTTTTCCAATTTTTACAAAAACCCATGTGGGTGTCTAGGAGAGGTAGTATCCTCACATGGTTGTTACAAAATTGGTACAACCATGTGACCAAATCAAGTGAATATGAATAATGATCTAAAAATATTGTTTAGTGAACACGAATTGCCCATTTTTCTTAATTATTCTTTTTAAACTCAATCCTCTAGAACCTAGAGACTCCATAGGCTTTCCATTGAATTTTATACCCTTTAGAGATATATTGTGGTGGATCAAAATGTGTTTATGATAATGTAAACAAGGTATGTAACACACAAACTTATGTTCCTAAATTTTCTTCAATATATGCACTTGTTCCCTTAATATAAATCATAATATCATGAAAATAATGTCTATATTTATGGATTCAAATGATATATAATGATACATTACAAAATCATCGATGGATTGTTGATAGATCATGTGCGTTTTCATCCTTCCTTTGATCAATCCAAGATCTAGTGACATTTACCGATCTCAAGAGATATGTTAGTGTAGATATAATACCATAGACTTAGAATCTCAAATATTATTATTTTCAATCCCAGTATTTTTTTATTTGGGATAAGTTTGAGGAATCCCTGGTATGAAAAATCAATATGGGTTGTGTTTCATCATGACTCAAGTATCTTATCTCGATAGGTCTCAAATATTTTCATCAACAAGATAAAGGTAAGAAGTTTCTTACCATAGAAGGGTTATGTATATAAGTTTTGGTCTCTATTTTTTGTTGCATGTGTGGTCATAACCATAGCTTCCTTGTGTGATATGACATGTTATACCATTTTTAAAGATTGCATAGAGAACCATTGTGTGATATGGTATACATGTTTGTCTGTTTATAGACCATGATGATCATTATTATTGCATTATTCCTATCGGTATATGTGATTTATGTGATCACAATATTACCATGTGATGTTTTTGTTATATTCAATATTATTACTTTTCTATAAATGGTATGATAGTGACATGTGGAAATTCCATGGATCGGTGGCCCTATAAGGGGATCATGTTCTTAAACTACATTTTATATGATGATATGAAGGAGTTAGATGATGTGATATGATGGATTTATGTGTCATGACTAGGGGTGATGGTACTTAGTGAACAAACCCAAGAGAAATAATTGGAGATGATGTATGATAGCATTATGCGGCATGCCATATGACCTTGGGCCTGGAGGCAGTGCATGACATCCTTATATGGAATGAATTGTATATTTGGGAAAATATTTCTATTAAGTATCCTTGTTGGTAGATCCTAAAATTATAAATTTAAAGTAATAATTCAGATATTCTTATAGAATGGAGTAGAAGTAGGTATGGTAAAGGTTCATGGTGACTTTCTTAGAACATAAATTCTTTGTATGGTATTATTTTCTTATGTGTAAATTTACATTATTATCCTGGAATATAACACTATATACATGTGAAATTATGATATGGATGTAATGTTTGTGTCCTACTTGATTATACTCACACCTTTTATTGGAATCTCAATGTATGTGAAACTTTTATGGCCATGTATCCAATGAGGGGCAAGGATCTTATGATATGAATTTGAGGAGATGGAGGCTTTCTATCGGAGATGATTTCAGGAAATCATTTAAACAATTGTTTTTGTATATATTTAATTTTTGATACATGATTTTTTTTGTATTTCCATATTTGGAGACTGGTTCATTTTATTTGTATGATATGTGTTACATTGGTTACTGCACTACGTATTTCTCACCATTATTTGTATTTATTATAGGTTGTTATTTTGTTTTGTTTATTATATATGGTTATTATTATTGAGGTTATAGTCTAAACACTTCACCCTTAAACCCTTGTCACTAGTTTCTATCCTCATTCATGTGGGGGGCATGCATGAGGTCTTGTAGCATCTTTACTCGGGTGTTATTTGGGCAGTCTGGGATTTGGTGTTATATAAGAAATAGAGTACATGATTGACATGTTTAAGAGGAACCTTGATTAAATCAAGAAACTGTCATGTATAAGTGTAAATATTACTATGTATCTGACCAGGGGACTGGAGAAATTCTAGTGGGATATACAGGTGTAGGTAGATAGACATGTGGGTATTCCATGTAAATATTTAGATGTGGTGTAATTCGACCACATTTTTCCCATGATATTAAGGGAGGATAGAGAATTTTATATTATTCTCTTAGTTTGGGAGATATTTTATTCATGTATTTTTCTTTGAGTTCACATATTTGTTATGGTTTTCACTAACATTAGTGAGAGATAATGATTTCAAAGTGTTGAAATTTGATGAATGTTTTTGGATTGTTATTAAGGTATGAGTAAAATATTTAGGTTAAACTCATTTTTATGGGTTGTGAACCATGAATTGATATCAATGTGGGAACTAGAATATGGAAGTATAGCAAGCAAGATAGTATTATTGGTAAACATAGGTAGTGGATATATGAGAATCTATAATTGGGGATATATAGAGATCCCATTAGGTAATTAAAGAATGTGTTTGATGATGTATCCATGGATTGGGTCATTGGTGAGAATTTCTAGTGGAGAAATATATGTTATATTCAATCCTACTGTGATTGGTCACCAAAAAAGGGTCGAGTATATAGATATTAGGGAAATATGGAGAGGTTTTCTTATGTGACCCAATAATTAGAAGGGGTAATGGATCGAGTCAAACTCAAGTGTATAATGTAGGATTATGAATGATACTAGGAACCAATAGTAATGATATAATACCATCTATAGGTCAAATATATGAAAATGACAACCATAAATGGGGTAAATGGTTAATAGTAAGTGTAACAATATATAGAGGATATGTATCTTGTAGTTGGGATTTGAATCAATTATATAAAATTGATCTGAATCACAAATAAGAGATCATTTGTCAATTTAAATTATGTTTTATTCCCAGAGAATGATGATTTTGGTTTTGAAACATGTCTTATAGTGCATAATGTATGTCTATATTAAGTGGAATGATCATATGTTGGTAGAGATATGAGCATAAAATATAATACATGATAACTGTGGGATGTGTTGTCATTGTATAAAATTTGGCACATTGGATATGATATCTGATGAATGTGGGAATATGGTATGATAGAAAATAGAAGTGGGAAATGAGTACGATGGGTAACACAAGTGTCTCTAAAGTATGATGTAGGATGAAATTTAGTATGGGTATAATGTGATATGATAATAGCAGATGATTTGTAGAGATGTGTCAATAACTAGTGCATGCGGGTTTTGGGATAAAGGATATGTATGAAATCATAATATTATTGAGTAGTTTGGTTGATATGAGACCATGTAGATGATTCACATGGGGGTAGATTCACATAAGGGTTGGATCTATTTATGTTGGGTATCCAGGGTGACAACGGTAGAGATAGATGTGTTCAATATCATCACAATGTTTGGGAATGAGATGAATGATATTCTAAAGTTTCAGTAAGGGTTGGTTGGTGTGTGTCACTAGATATCTTTAGGATTATTTATCAAATGGTGGAGAGTTTGTGATATCTCATGTTTTTTGAAGTGGTATTTTGGTTCAGATATCAGATCAATAATAAGAATTTCAACCCTTTAAAGGTGTTTTGGGGTGTTAATATAGGATAGGGATCTTTTTTTTTGGTTTTTTTAGGATTATGACTATTTTTATGTTATTTTTTAGTTGTGGGACTAATTTTCAGAATTCAACAGGTTCTATAATCGACAAGAGGATTTTTGGTATAAATATAGGTGTACTTTTAAAGTTGCAGTTATTTTCTAGGAAAATTAGAGACTCTTTTTTAAAGGTAATTAAATATACTATTAATCATATATGATTCATAAAAGAAAAATATTTGATACAATAACTTGCTGATATGTTGGATTCATCATTTCAAGAGATATAAAATTGTCTATATATGATACATAAGGGTAACTCTTGAGTCTCCTTTAATACAAAAGAGTTATTCTATGGTAATGTGTTTATATGTCAATTTGAACTATATATATGTATGAGTAACTTGTTCATATGTAAGGGTTACTCTTTGATGTGAAATATAAACAATTTCTAAGTTCCCTATGATTTTTAAGGTTACTACCATTAATATATAGGTTTAATATGTCGTGTTGTGTAATGGTCACCTCTAGTGATGTCTTAAAGTAACCATATGCGTAAGTATCATAAATTAGAGTAGTGTGGGGACCCCGGTTATATTTAAGGGTAAGATCCTTGATATATATTGGTAATTTTATAAATAATATTCATATTGAAAAATACATAATGGTACAATAAAAAGGAGTCCATAAATAAGGGTAACAATGTTTTTCAAAATTTGAATAACATGAATTTTTTATAAAATTTTCTATTAAATTAATAATTAACTGATTTAGTTATGTATATATGTGGAATTATGTACATTTCGACTAGAATACTATGGGTGTTCCCTATTTGTTCATCACTCTCATTATTTTTTTTTCTTGATAGATTATCTTTTATTCTTGTTGGATCTTCATGTCATCTATTATAGATAGTATCCATCGATTATCAAATTAATTTTCATTTAATCCAAGATGTTCATAGTTTCCCTATGAGTGGAATACTAATAAATCTATGTATGTTGTTCAAAGATATATTCTTTGTCAAGGGTGTGTTATATGTTTTTTTGTAAATGGATGTGGGTATGGTTGTGTATGTCTGATTGGGAATGGAACAACATTGTATTTAAATTGATCATAAGAGATTTATAGGGATAATATCATGTGGAAAATTATGGGTTAATCATAGTATAACATGGGTGTGTGGTTAGATGGTTTTTTCATAAAATTTATTTATTTTGAAGTTTTAACTTTTGAGATTTGATATTTGATGTGGTTACATGGAAACATAATGGGTGTGACAAATGTGGTTATGGGTAATTTTGATCACTTGGAATGGATAATTTAGGTTTATTAGTGTGATGAAGATGGTGTTAACCATTACCTCGAGGGGTGATGAAGGTTCTTCTATGTTTTTTACCATAGAGATAATGTTTTTTTGGTCATGTAAAGACATGTTATGACACATGAAATCATTATATTATTTGTGGTATAATATGTAGGTAAGTGGAATAATTTCATGACATGGTTCGTCAATATGAATTAGGATTCAACATAATTTTCTCGATGGTTTGTGTGTGAGACCACCAGTTGGGAAAGGGTTGATCACTATATAAGTGAGATATATTGTTTTTGAAGATTCCGAATTTTAAGAAGATAGGTGTTATTATTCCTTGGGATTAATCAGGATAATGTTATACTGGTTGGAAAAGGGTTCGTATGACCATTGTTCTTTGTGATATGTTTTTTGAAGAGACATTGGGTAATTCTGTTGTTTGAAATGACAATCCCATCTTACATGGGATTGGTTGGAAGGATGAGTTAAATTTTAGTGTGGAAAACTATAGACGCCTTGTTCCACTCCAACATTGGATGAGGTGGGTTAAGGATCACTCGGGATGGGATGAAGATTAAGGGAGAATGTTGTTTATTTTTTTGGTTTTCATTTATTTTTCCTTTAATACAACTGTATACATATGGACATTTTATAATGCCACTATTGGTGGGGTCCCACTGCCTCTATACCCACACCTTTCATAGGACCTCCGAGATGAGTGTAGAATTTATTTCTTCTGATATTGGTAAGGGGGAAGGCCCCATTATCAATATACTAGTAGTGATGGGTGTATAGATAGTGTACAAGATGATGGTATTTCTTTTTATATAGTTTGGTTGGTTCCTTGTTATTGTTTTATCCCATTATGTTGGTTACTTCTGTTTTACATGTGTTATCAACCTATTATGGGTCCTATTTATTTATATATGGATGGAAAATAATTGTGGATGTTTACTTTTCTAATCATAAGTATATTCTGGATTTATGTTTTTCATTATTTAATAATTATTCTTTTTTTTCTTGGGTTATTATTATAATTTATCTTTAGAGGATATAGTCTCCCTACTATCACCTGTTAATCCATCTCTACTAGTTGGATGCCTTTGGTGAATGGGGAGGCATGGCTTAGGTCTATTGGAACTCTAATCTAGTTATTTTATAGTAATCGGGGTTAGTAAGTTACACAAATATAATTAACTAATAATCCAATGATAAATATGCCAAGGATATTGAATAATAAAGACAATGTTAAAATCATCTAAATTAATATTAGTTGATAAGAATAAACACATAATAAATAGAATAAAAATCCATAAAGTAAATGTGGATTTTCTTTCGCCCATCCAAATTCTTTATTCATATTTTTTTTAACTTTATTCAATTCTATTCCTCCATATGGGAGTTTTCAAGAATTTCCATCCTTCCTCGTAAACCTTGAACTCTTGTGAAGTCATAACTAAATAATGCATCAATACATTAGGTGAATATCTTTGTAATGAATCAATAAAATATATTCAATCATATTATTCTAGAAAAAAAAAGTTCTCGGAAACCTCCTAGCTAAATATATCAAAATTTGATCCCCAGTAATCTCACAAGAAGCTTCCTCTAACCATACTCAATTAAATCCAAATAAAAAATCTACCAATAAGAGCATCCATTATTTCCCAGGATTTATAGTAAGATTAAGAAATTGATTGAAAAATCATATAATTCCAAAACTTATAATGGAACTATAATTCATAAGAATAAAAGTTTGACATAAGGAATCATGGTTTAATAAAGTCAAGTCAAATGATTCAATATAAATCATGATTTTCTATAAGTTATTTTCCCTCTTTAAAAACTCATTTAAGTAACCTAATTTCAACATGTATAAAGAAGGTCACAACTTAACATTAAAATTCCCAAAAATCATGAAACAAACATTGTGTCTCAACCTCAAAACCGATCACCTTATACTAAGACCATTACAAAAGCTCTACACCACAGATAAATAACCTCCAAGAAGGCAAAACCAAGTAATCTCAATAATCATATATTTACACAAAAATAAGAACACATCATGCCATGGAAGAATATTTTAGATGGAAATATATGTATCATCGAATATAGAATTCTTATTATTAGTAATTCCCCCATCAATCATATAATGTGATTCAATCCACATTGTAGATTTACAATTTTTATACAAAGGAATGCATGTTACATATCCCTTGGGAATAAATAAGAAATATATTTTTCAAAATTATTTTATTAGTGGAGGAAAGGTTCACCCTCAGATATGTAATATTATTCTTGAGGATATGTAATATTTTAATTTCATATTTAAGATATTTCCATTAGTAAAATTCTATATTTAATATAATTTTCCAATACTAAATTTTCGTTACATTAAAAAATCTATACATAAGTTTTTTACCATTAAAAAAATATATAGTTATAAAATTTATCAATACATAATGTTTTCCCTTAAGGAAAAAAATATTCTACATAATATATTCCCTAATACATAATATATTTTTTAAGTAATATTATTCCTTTATTAAATCTCTTATATGTTAGTTTTTTCAACTCTTTTATGTATATTGTATCCCATGCATTAGTTTTTTTATTTACAATGAAAATGAAACATAAGGGTCACTCCAGACTTATCCAAAAAATCATTTTTTTCAGTTAACATTTACTGGAATTACTTCTATGAATGTGTCATGTTCTCAGTCCACATAGTGAAAATAATTAATAAAACTATTGATCATGCTAAAACACAACACATCATTCAACAACCAAAAAATCTCTACTAATCATGGAAACTCCCAAATCTTGCGACCTTAAACCTACGACACCAGACAACCCTCACACTACAATGTAATATTCATGATTTTATAAAATATATCAGCAAAAGTATCAAGTAAAACTCATCCATTCTCCCCCCTAAAATACTATCAACACCCCCAAACAACTATGACTCCAGAAAAGAATAGTATAAGTGTCTAGTAAATTTTAGACCCTTATATAAGATATATCTAAAATGATTCTCATCTTCAAGAATTAAAATAAAACACAAAAAAAGAACATACACTAATTGGAGATATCTCTCAAAGAAAATAAGCATAGTACTAACACCCTTATAGAAAGGGATATTCCATAACGCTAAATCTCCTATAATAAAGAAACAGTTGTAAAACCTCAATACCATGGGTGATACCTTTTTAATTAGAACGTCACTATTGATAGAAAAAAAACTACCACCAACCACTCTTAACCCAACCAACTCCTTAATAACTACTCCCTTAACCCCAATAATGTTTAAAAATATATAACCTTTGGAAAAAACCCCTCTTATTATTTTAAACTATTCCTAAAATAGATCCAAAATATTTAAAAATAAAACACATTTTCTTCATATTTTAAATTATAATCAACACAAAACATAAATTGTTTTCAAAATATCCCAAAAATGGTTTTTGTTAATGTAGTTTGTTCACCCAAATACATTTCTATTATTAACTCACCACCAAAGACTACAAAACACACTAAATCTTATGTTACCTATAATGATGATCCCTATAACATTCCAATAGAAATATATCACTCCAAAATATAGGACACCTTGATCTAATCAAATACATATGTTAAATCATTTCTCAATCTCTATATGATCACCTCACTCTCTTATTTTAAAAACCTCAAGACCAAAAAATTAAGGGATTCCTCTCAACTTTTCTAGTGTTTTGGAAGGGACTTAACCAAAATACACTTTCATAGATAAACCTTTCTCTATTATCAACACTCACTATCTTACCTCCATCCATTAATTCAACAAAATACTCATGATATCATTCAAGATCCTTGTATTCATAGTGCACTGTAAATGGTGTGACTTCACTTCCTCATAGGGAAGAAAATGTAAATACCTACTAATCAGTTACATAAATGAATTCCCAATTCTAGACATTCTCATACCCCTATTAAAAATAATATAGTTTCTTACTAAGATAACATTTCTCTACATGGTAATATAAATCCTTCATGAATAATCTCATAAAATACTCTAATCATATCTATTATGGATTTCCTTGCTTCACCGTCCACCATCATCGAGACACCTTTTGAAATTTTTCAATCACTAAAGATACTCAGAATTGATATGAAGTCTTTAGTAACTCAAAGTAAACATAAACCTTGTAAAGACTAGGAAATTTCAAGGAAATTATTTTTCTTAATTATTTTTGGAATTTTACAAGAACACAGTTTCTGACAGCGCCTGATTCCGAGGCTCGGTGTGCCCAGAATCATTTTCTGAATTTTAGCTCGGGTATATTTAGTGAACGAACGAGCGGATTTTTTTACCTTTTGAACCGGTGCTCGGAATTGAAATCCAAGGGCACCGATGAAACCGCAGCGCCGATAATTTCTTAAGAAGACCCTTTCTGGAGTTGCGTTTTCTCGGGAGGAGTTGTTTAAAAATAAGTGAGGGATAAAAATATAAATGTTTTGCAATTATATTTTCTTTTCTTGTTAAGTGGATTTAAGTGTTGTGTAACAACACTTAATCCCTCTCTTATGTGGTTATAACCTAATTATGGGAGTTAGGGGTGGGACCCACTTGTTGTTAACTACCCATGATAGGTTTAAAGGTGAGGTGGGGCCCACACACACCTCACCCCTTCACTTTCCATCAACCTCCTCTAACTCCCTCTTTAGGTGGGTGACCTCTAATCTTCCATAACTCACTCCAACCCCCCTTGTGACACACCCTTTCATTAATGATGCCAACTCTACTTCATTTAATTTTGACAAGCTCAAGATTAATTAAGTTAGGATAATTCATCATTTTGAAATGTTTTGAAAATGCATGGGATGGGTAATAAAATAAGAAATGTCTTATTTTATTAGGGTTTGGATGGTTGTGTGGGGAATGGGAGGAGATAGAACTCGTCTTCATCGTTGAAGAACGCGAAGAACGTCAATAACCCGATGAAGAACACCGTCACCGGAAGGAGTGAATGACGTGCTGTTCTTCTTCCCTCTCCGTAGCTGGTGAGAGACTCCTTCATCGAAGAACGACGACGCGCCGCATACTTCATCGGGCGAACGCTGACGATGCTTACGGAGCCTTGATCCACGATGTCGTCTTCCGCGACGTTCGACTTCCACGACCCGACAATATGCGACGACAATTTCAATGTAGGGGGATTGATTTTGGTTCATGAATCTTTCTTGGCCATCCAAAATAAATTTTTCTTAAGATACATGATATCGGATTAACGGGAGGAGGTCGGACCACACGAACACGGCCAACCCTCTTCCCCCTTCGTTAATGTGTTTCTCGCAGCTCGATCAAAGGTGGCGCGGTGCAATGACACCATGCGGAAACAAGGAGGATCATCGATGAAGAAGCGCGGTGCCATTGCGCCGCGCCATGGAGGCCAAACGATGCCGCGACACCGTTGCGCCACACCGGAAAACCGCGAAGAGATGCAGTTTGTTTATTTGGCATGCGAATCGACGGGCCATGGAAGAACAGGCCACAGGGGCGATTTGAAGGCTTTACAGTGAAGGGGAGGTCCCAGGAGGACTGAAGGCTAAGACGGAATTGAAAATGGACCATCGGAGCAACTCCGGTGGTCCGCGGAAGGGCCTGCCGACGGGCCCCGCCGGCACGGCGGCGCCGGTGGGCGGCACCGGCCGGGAAGGGCCGGCGCGGCTGAAGCCGCGACGGCAAGAAGCTAGTCCCACGGCCGCGCGGGACCGAGGGAGACTGGGGTCGTAACCCCCGACGGTCAAGGGAGCAGCCCCGACGTGGGGGGGGGGCTTCAATCAAGGGGGGTAATCCCCCCCCCCTTTCCGCAACGGCATGACCAGCTGGCCGTGCGGGTGTGCTCACGTCGGGCCAATCGGCACCCAGGCCGGGCCGGGCCACGCATCTGGGCCAGGCCGTGCCCAACCGGGCCGAACCCGGACTCGGGTCGGGTCGACCCGGGGGGGGGGGGGGGGGGGTTGGGTCGGGCCAGGCCGGGCCCAGACCCCCCATTTCGGACTGTTTTCGTTCAAACACCCATAACATGGGCTACGTACCTCCGATCGACACACCTTCAATTGAGATGTGATCCTTGGATCGAGACGGTCGTTTAGGTATATTACAATCAAGTTTTAAGAGAACTTTTGGTATGGCCGAGTTGGTTCGAACACGAAACCAACTGGGCCCTCAGAGCGGAAACACTTATAACTTGATCTCCGAACGTCCGATTGATGTGCCATCGACTTTGTTGGATTCCTCTTGATTAGAAAGAACTTTTGGCATACTTCGCCTGAGATTTGGATGCAGTTGGAGTATGGCTGGGTTGGATTGTACACGAAATCCAACCGGGCCCCTGGAACTAAAAAGCTGATAACTTTCAGACGAGACGTCTGTTTGACGAACCGTCAGCGGTGTTGTTGATCACGTTGAGAAACGGACCCTATGAGTATACCCTATGAGATTTCGTGGTATAGTTGAGATATGGATGGGTTGTTTCGCACACGAAACCAACTGGGCCCCTGGGATGAAAAGGCTAATAACTCACAGACCGGGTGTCCGATTGACGTGTTGTCTGTTGTGTTGAGACCCCTATGATGAGGCAGTCCATTGAAATAATTATTCATGGGACTTTTTGATACTTGGAGTGTCGACCAGTAGCTCGTGGAGCGGACCCTCCCGGAGTCTATCGTACGGAGTACGGAGACCGTGTAGCCAGCTGAGACCTGACGACTGCTTGAACGAGTCGACTTGGAGTGAGTCGACTAGCCTAGTGGATGGAGCACTACTTTGTTTGGGTGAAGAACCATGGCTGGTGAAGCACTACTGAGTTTGGGTGCAGACCTGCGATACTCGTCCGAAGAGTACCTCTACAGGCTATTAGGGGCTATGCACTACTGTGTTTGGGTGGCAGACCCCGGCGGGAAGCACTAATGTGTTTGGGTGGCTGACACGCTGTACTCGACAGGAGGAGTACCTCAGTAGTCTTAGGTTAGTGAGCAGTACCTTGGAGTCGTGATAGGATCACTGTACACTCTAGAGATGGGGCTCTTCAGCAGTTATGGTTTTGATAATGAAAATCCTGGTTTGAGCTGAGTCTATAATATTTGTGTTTACCTCATGATTGAGATGGGTCAATTGATAACTTAGGTATACGTATGGGCATATACCTGGGTAGTGGATATCCGTTGATTTCATAATATTTGTGTTTCCTCATGATTGAGATGAGTTACTTGATAACTTAGGTATATGTATGGGTATATACCTAAGTGGAGGTTATCTGCTGAGATATTTCTTTGTTGTTATCCTTGTTGAATTTAGTGAGACCTTGAGGGTCTCGGGGTCCCTACTGAGTACCGTTATACTCACCCTGCACGGGCTATGCCCGCACCTCATTGTGTTGGTTGCAGACGACGGGCAGCACCGACAGAGGCCGAGTGTTTGAGGACTGGATGGTACCCAAAGGTGGATCTCACGACGAGACAGTATCTGGAGGTGGAATTCACGACGTGATGATACACGGAGGAGGTTGACAGGTGAGAGTGTTGTGGAGGATATTTGTACCTACCCTTCAGGTAGGATCTGTGGTGGACGATCCAGGAGCTGCGCTATATGTACCTACCCTTCAGGTAGGATCTGAGGAGAACAACCCAGGAGTTGCTTATGTTATTCTAGCTGTTTTCTTTTTCTGTTGTACTTTCATTCAGTTGTAGATGTACTTTCAGTTGGGTTTTTATTCTGACCCATTTACTTTTCGTCACTTCTTTTGTACTTAGTGTTTTACTTCCGCTTGCACTCTGTGGTGTTTTGTTTAATTTTATAAAGGCAATGCCTTCCCAGTTATCGGGATTTATGTCTTTGGTGCCAGTTGCCATCCCCTGGCCTATGGACGGTGGGCTTGGGGTAGTCATGGAACGTGCCCCATGGACGGGTCGAGACAAATTGGTATCAAAGGAGTTCGGTTCTACCGCAGAACTAAGGACTCTGGTCTTTTTCTATGTGAAGCAATAGGGTAAAGGGTACCGAGTGTGGTATTCAGTTCAGGTAGTCCAATGTTGGTGCGGCGACTAACGTATCCGTACACTAGGACCATGACTACTGATTTCTGACTTTGTACATGAAAACACTGATTGCGTGCGTGTTTCCAAAGTTTTAAAGTCATCTCAAACCAGGTAAGCTCACCAGGTATAAATCATTGACCGTGTCGCATCTGTTCAGGATGTCTCCACGCAGACAGTCAGTTGGAGTTTCTGAGAGAGTACTCGATGATGGCTCACCGAGCGACAAGGCTCTGATGTGGGGCCCTTTTTACTATGTTGGCACCCTCGGGTGGTGTACCAGCAACACCACCACCTGTTGGGTAGTAGATGCCACTGGCCGTACTAGCGAACTGTGCACGCTGGAAGAGCGCGTTGCACGAGTTCCAATAAAAGCGGCCTCTGAGGTTATGAGGCGAGGCAGATTCCCAGACAGCAGAGCACTGGCTGGAGGTGATTGCTAGAGTTTTCCCCCTAGCCGAGACATCAATAGAGTGGATGGTGGACTTGGCTACTAGTGTTTTCCAGTGAGTGACCATGAGGATGTTCTGCATAGTGATGAGGCTTCGGTACGTGGACCGATGCCTGAGATAGTACCTTCGGGTAGTGTGTCATCTATACATCACTACCTATTGGTCAGCAGTTACAACCAGCGGTACCGGTAGGTGACACATGTAGGCTTACTTGCTTACACGTGTTCCAACATCAGATACCCCCAAGTTCTGAGGGGAACCTGACTCACAAGAGGCTGAGTACTGGCTTGAGGAGGTGGCTGAGAGTTTTCTAGAGCACAACTTCAAGCAGCGGAGCTTCGGAAGCTAGTGGACAGGAGCAGAACTAGTGGATGCCTTTTGTTCTTGGTACTTCTAGTTCCATGTTGTTGTTGCATTTGTGTCTTTGTACTATTAACTGTAATAATAAAATACACTTATCTTTGTGGTGTTTACTTCCTATCCTTTTGTTTGGTTGATACTGAGAGGTCCCGGTTAAAACTGTTTACTTGACCCTCACTTTCGAGATTCCTACTAGAGGAGACCCAGAGAAATCACGCTTTTGCCGACAGCGTGACTCGACCCTTAGAAGCGAGAGTGATGGTTGGATCTCTTGGTAGTAACGTCGAGGCCTTATGACGTCATCCATGGCATGAATTCATCATTCATGTCAGGATTGACTGTATTAGGAATTGCATGTGGTTCATCCAGGGGATGAGATCGAGTTTCTCTTTTCGGAAAAGGATAAATCTTAGCAGCTCTTACAGATCGTAGGCAAAGAAGGGTGGTCATTGGTTGACTTGCCACATCAAAAAACTTACTACCGACCAGAGATGGAATGAGTTACGACGTGAAAGGTGCATATAATTCTGGAGCGAATGAAGATTGCATAGTGCAGTAGGAAATAGGAAACTGGCGCCAGTCTCAGGGACTTGGGCGTGTAAAATGTTTCAAGAAGAAATAGTGATAAGGACAGGTGAATCTGCAGAGCAGCAGACATGGAGGCAGAGCTAGGAGAGCAGCATGAGGTGGTGTACATTTCAACATGTTATAACCACCCACCATTGTTGTTCCTGCCAGGATCAGGGAGATGGATGGCTGGGGAAGAGAGTAGCTGCATGCGGTCAAGGAGAGTGACCCAATGGCTATAAGAATGATTTCAGGGACAATCTGTGTCCAATACTAGCTGCCGTAGTAACAGACATTGATATGAATCATTCCTTCCTTCCATGAAACTTTTCCAAGACCTAGAGTTTCTGGTAAGCCGTATACTTGACCCTCACGTCTGGAGATACCCTGGGAGGAGACTTGATAATCACACTTATGCCGACAGTTTGATATTACCCACGAGGCGAGAGTTTCGGTTGGAATCTCTTGGTGGCAGCGTCGAGGCCTTACGATGTCAGTCTGAGTATGGATTGGATCCACAGTTCATACATGGATTGATTGTATTAGGAAAAAAGGTTGTGGTTTATCTACAACGTTGGGATGGGGTTTTCCTTGGTCTGCGAAAAGAAAAACCCAGGCAGCACAGGATGGAATCATGTATAGGAGGGTGCGGCTGATCACTCTTGAGTCGATCAACCTTACCATCGTGGTAGTAGGAGTTTTGAGTTTCAGTTCTAAACAGGAATTGGAAACCTCTAGAGATCGAGGATGATGATCACGCCCTTATATGGGTCTCACCACGACGAGGTTTACAGAGATATGGCCAAGGCGGCAAGTTATTTCTGAGGTTCAGCAGACCTTTTCAGGTCCTCAGTAGGGTAGGCGAGGTGGATTACCATTTTAACCATCCACCTCAGTTTCACCAGGTGCACGACGACTTCCATGTATCTCAGTTGAGGAGATACGAGCACGACCCTTCGCATATCATCGACCATGAGGAGATGGACGTTGGCGATTGGGTGAATTTTGCGGGGTTCCAGTAGAGGTTGAGGATCGACAGGAGCGACTCCTACAAGGATGGTCGATTCCTCTTGTGTGCTTTCATAGGTAGCCCAGGAACCTCCAGCTAAGCACATGGGAGCGGAATTCTCAGATGCATGCTCAGTACCACTTTTGTTTCCATAGTTTGTGTTTTAGCTTTACGGGGACGTAAAGCTCAGAGGTGGGAGTAATGTAAAGACCTGGAAATTTCAAGGAATTTTTTTTTCTTAATTTCTTTGGAATTTTATATGAACGCAGTTTCTGATGGCACCTGATTTTGAGGCATGGTGTGCCCGAAATCATTTTCCAAAGTTTAGCTCAGGTACCTTCAGTGGATGAACGAGCGGGTTTTAATAACTTTTGAACCGGTGCTCGGAATTGAAATCTGAGGGCACCGATGAAACTGCAGCACCGGTAATTGCTTAAGAAGACCCTTTCTGGGGTTGCGTTTTCTCGGGAGGAGTTGTTTAAAAAGAAGTGAGGGATAAAAATATAATTTTTTTACAATTATATTTTCATTTATTGTTAAGTGGATTTAAGTGTTGTGTCACAACACTTTATCCCACTCTTATGTGGTTATAACCTAAGTAAGGGAGTTAGGGGTGGGACCCACTTGTTTTTAACTACCCATGAGAGGATTAAAAGTGAGGTGGGGCCCACACGAACCCCACCCCTTCACTTTCCTTAATCCTCCTCTAACTCCCCCTTTAGGTGGGTGACCTCTCATCTTCCATAACTCACTCCAAACCCCCTTGTGACACACCCTCTCATTAATGATGCCAACTTTACTTCATTTAATTTTGACAAGATCAAGATTAATTAAGTTATGTTAATTCATCATTTTGAAATGTTTTGAAAATGCATCGGATGGGTAATAAAATAAGAAGAGTCTTATTTTATTAGGGGTTGGATGGTTGTGTGGGGAATGGGAGGAGATATAACTCGTCTTCTTTGTTGAAGAACGCGAAGAACGTCAAGAACCCAACGAAGAATGCCATCAATGCAAGGAGTGAATGACATGCCGTTCTTCTTCCCTCTCTGCAGGCAGTGAGAGACGCCTTCGTCGAAGAACGACAACGCGCTGCATCCTTCATCGGGAGAACGCTGACGACGCTTCCGGAGCCTCGATCCGTGACGCCATCTTCCGCGACGTTCTACTTCTGCAACCTAACGACGTGCGATGACAATTTCTATGTAGGGGGTTTGATTTTGGTTCATGAATCTTTCTTGGCCGTCCAAAATCAATTTTTCATAAGCCACTTGTAATCGGAATAACGGGAGGAGGTCAGACTGCACGAACATGGCCGACCCTCTTCCCACTTCGTTAATGTGTTTGTCGCGGCCCGATCAAATGTGGCGCAGTGCAACGGTACTGCGCAGAAACAAGGAGGATCATCGGCGAAGAAGCGTGGCACCATTGTGCCGCGCCGTGGAGGCCGAACGAAGTCGTGACACCATCGTGCCACACCGGAAAACCACGAAGAGACGCGGTTTGTTTATTTGGAATGCGGATCGACAAGCCATGGAAGAACAGGACACATGGGCGATTTGATGGCTTTGCAGCGAAGGGCAGGTCCCGGGAGGACCTCAGGTGAAGACATAATAGAAAAAGGACTATAGGAGCAACTCTGGTGGTCCGCGGAAGGGCCTTCCGACGCGCCGCCGGGAAGGGCCGCTGCGGCTGAAGCCGCGGCGGCAGGCGGCTGGTCCCGCTGCCGAGCGGGACCGAGGGAGATTGGGGGTCGTAACCCTCGGCGGTCAAGGGAGTGGCCCCCACGTGGGGGGGGGGGGGGTGCTTCAATCAAGGGGGGAATCCTCCCCCCTTTTTCCGCAACAGCACGGCCAGCTGGTCGGGCGGGTGTGCTCACGTCGGGCCAACCGGCCGCCCAAGCCGAGCCTGGCCGGCCTGCCCATGACGGGTCGCGCAGCTGGGCCAGACCCGGACCCGAGTCAGGTCGACCCGGTTCGGGCCGACCCAGGGGGGGTTGGGCCGGGCCGGGCCGGGCCTAGACCCCCTATTTAGGACTGTTTTCGTTCAAACGCCCATAACTTGGGATACGAACCTCTGATCGACGCACTGTCAGTTGCGATGCGATCCATGGATCGAGACGGTAGTTTTGGTATATTACACTCAAGGTTTAGGAGAACTTTGTGTTTGGAAGGGTTGGTATGAACATGAAACCAATTGGGCCCTCGGAGCGTAAACACTTTTAACTTGAGCTCTAGACGTCCGATTGACGTGTCGTCGACTTTGTTTGATTTCTCTTGATGAGAAGGAACTTTTGGAATACTTCTCATGAGATTTGGATGTAGTTGGCGTATGGTTGGGTTCGATTGTACCCGAAATCCAACCGGGCCCCTGGAACGAAAAAGCTGATAACTTGCCGACCGGACGTCCGTTTGACGAACCGTCATCGGCATTGGTGATCACGTTGAGAAACGGTCCCTATGAGTATACCCTATGAGAGTTCGGGGTACAGTTGAGATACGTTCGGGTTGGTTCGCACACAAAACCAACCAGGCCCCTGGGACGAAAAGGCTAATAACTCACAGATCGGGCGTCCGATTGACGCGCCGTCTGTTGCGTTGAGACCCCTATGATGAGGTAGTCCTTTGAGATTCTTATTTTTGGGAATTTGTGATAATTGGAGTATCGACAAGTAGCTCATGGAGCGTACCCTCCCGGAGATGAGCGTACGGAGTATGGAGACCGTGTAGCCGGCTGAGACCTGATGACTGCTTGACCGACTCGACTTGGAGTGAGTTGACTAGCCCAGTGGATGGAGCACTACTTTGTTTGGGTGAAAACCAATGGCGGACGGAGCACTACTGAGTTTGGGTGAAGACTCGCGGTAGTTTTCCGGAGAGTACCTCTGCAGGCTATTAGGGGGGATGCACTACTGTGTTTGGGTGGCAGACCCTGGAGGGAAGCACTACTGTGTTTGGGTGGCTGACCCGCGGTACTCTACAGGAGGAGTACCTCAACAGTCTTAGGATAGTGAGTAGTACCTTGGAGTCGTGACAGGATCGTTGTACACTCCAGAGACGGGGCTCTTCAGCAGTTACGGTTTTGATATTGAAAATCCTGGTTTGAGCTAAGTCTATAATCTTTGTGTTTACCTCATGATTGAGATGGGTCACTTGATAACTTTGGTATATGTATGGGCATATACCTAGGTAGTGTTTATCCAGATTTCATAATATTTGTGTTTCCTCATGATTGAGATGGGTTACTTGATAACTTAGGAATATGTTTGGGTATATACCTAAGAAGAGTTTATCTGTTGAGATATTTCTTTGTGGTTATCTTTGTTGGATTTAGTGAGACCTTTAGGGTCTCGGGGTCCCTACTGGGTATCATTATACTCACCCCTGCACGGTCTACGCCCGCACCTTGTTGTATTGGTTGCAGATGACGGGCAGTGCTGACAGAGGTCGAGTGTTTGAGGACTAGATGGTACCTGGAGGTGGATCTCACGACGAGACAGTATTCGGAGGTCGACTTCACGATGTGACGATACACGGAGGATGTTGATGGGCGAGAGCATTGTGGAGGCTATCTGTAACTACCCTTAAGGTAGGATCCATGGTGGACGATCTAGGAGCTACGCTATCTATACCTACCCTTCAGGTTAGATTCGAGGAGCATGACCCAGGAGTTGCTTCTGTTCTTCCTACTGTTGTCTTTTTATATTGTACTTTCATTCAGTTGTAGCTGTACTTTCAGTTGGGTTTGTATTCTGACCCATTTACTTTTCATCACTTTCATTTGTACATAGTTTTTTACTTCCGCTTGTACTCTGTGGTGTTTTGTATAGTTTTATAAAGGCAATGCCTTCCCAGTTATCGGGATTTGTGCCTTTGGTGCTAGTCTCCATCCCCTGGCCTATGGAAGGAGGGCTTGGGGTAGTCACGACACGGGGTTTGAGGACGGGTCGTGACAAACCTCCTTTTACCAGTCCTTGAATCAGATCTATGCTTCACACCCACCATCATCAACATCATAGATCATAATTAAATTATATATAAATATATCAACTCATTTCCTAACCTTCCCAACTAACTTATCCAAACAATAATTCATGTAACCATATCACCACACACTACATCATGGATCCCCCATCCAAACACCACAAGTTACTTTCAATAAAACACCAATTAATCGATATCTACTAAATTTATTACACTGAAAACATATTTATACTCTACCATGAGGCATTATAAAAAATTACTATTTAAAAACCCTTACCACTTAACAAATATTTAATAAAATAACATGGAATGTCCTAGAATAAATATCTTTCTGGGAAACATCATATTATCTAACTTTTATATTGTTAAATTCATGTTTAAAATAACTATTACTGGGAAAACATATTAGCACATTCAGGTTACAATCATCTAGTAGAACATCTTGAATAAAATTTAAATTTCCGCCTATTAAATTTTAAGGAAATAAATAATCATTAACATTAATATCATTACTCATTAATTCTTTTGAATAGTAAATGAAAAAGTATAGATACTTTATTTTCATGCAACATGATTATCATGGTCAAACTAAACATTATTTAAACATTTTATCACTGATAAAAAAATCTTTTATATTGTGTAATGGTTTACATACTTTCATTATTATATTTTATACTGAAAATTCTCAACAAACAAACATTCTTGAGAAAATACATACTAGTAATTATAAACCAATTTAGGAAAATGTTCTTTTACCTTTGGGAATTATCCCTATAATAATAAATCCACATATTTTCATTTTTATTACACATGTTAAATTACATAATTTTTACCTTTTAATCTTCCTCTTCATTATTTCAATAAATATGCATGGTGTGGTATTTAAAATTCAATATATGAATAAAAATTATATTATCCTAGAACATTAATCATGCTTATGGAAAAGAATACACTCTTCGATGTAAACTTTTTCTAAATTTAATGGGTTATCACTAAGGATAATTTTCATATTTCAAAAAATACCTAAACGAATAAAAACAATAAGAAATTAACAATAATAACTAACACATTTAGATAATTTATCATGAGATTAAGGTAATATATGACATAAAAATTCTTCTTTAAATTCAATAACTATTAAATGTAGATTTTAAAATTGTAATTTTAGTCTTATAAATATTATATTTTTTAACAGAAACAATGATTTTAAAAAAGGATCATAAAAAATTATGATTAAAAATAATAATAATTCTTTAATCGTTATTTTCTATCAATTCTAAACATCATGGACATAGATTATTATAATAAACATTCAACATGATAATAAAATCAAGTTACGGGGGAAACTGTTTTAGAAACCACATAATTAATATATTCTCAAATAAATAATTATTTATTTAAACCGTATAATATATCAATCACTAATATAAACTTTCATTAAGGTAATGAAGTTATTTCCAAGAGTGAATTATAAATTATCAACAATTTTACCATTGAAAAATAATTTACAAAATATATAGAATACCTAGAATGAAAATTACAATACAATTAATGGTAATAATCCATGTACCTCCATTTAATTTATTCCTTATAGCAAATACACTTTCACAAAAAACATTAGTTGGTTTTTGAAGTCCTTGTATCAGATCAAATAGGGACCAAAACATCTATGTCTTATCCAGAATCCGTATTTTATATCACATGAATATCATGAGTTTAACTTTTTCCCTACCAATCCCATAAAATCCTATAAATGTTCCTTTCTCTAAAATCCACTTTAAATCTAATCATAGTGGTGATATAATCTTTACATGACCTAACCCCACTAGTAACCCATCCCAGTCTATATGTAAAGGTTGAAGGGACCCCCTAAGCCCTTATATAATAGGCCCTATTTATTTCAAATATCATCAAAGATATAAAATGCATGGATGTGAGGGATTACATTCAAAATACAAAGAATAATTAATATAACCATCAATCAACTAAAAAATTTCTATTAAATTATCTAAACCTACAAAAAATGTCTCCTATATAAAAAATAGACAAAAAACGATTCGATATTAAGACTCCAAATAATCAACCCAATCTATTTTAGCTACTTGACTAGAAGATCCCATATCCCTAAGAATATCTTTAGAAACACTGAAAAAACTATGGGGGGGAGATCATAGTAGTACATAGTAGGGTCATTCTAATAAAAAATTAACATTTATTTTCAATAAATATTCAAGAGTAAACAAGAGTGATATCAACAAAAAAAATACATCTATAAAGCGATGTAGAAAAATTATAAGTAATATAATCAATGAACTCTTTATTTTACCAAATCACCATAATTTTCATTATTACCTATAATATCCTCAACCAATTTCTCAACCATTATTCCAAACCAATTCCCATTCTATCTAAGGATCCAAGTTATAAAAAATGATCAAATAAATGATAACAAAACCACCTTCAAGAAAACCATCAAAATCAGAAAAATAAAATGGGCCAGAAAAGTTTATCACCTCTCTTACCTATCGTCATAGTTGTTTCATCTCAAATCAGTAGTGGTTGGGAAGTACATCCTCTCCCAATCAGATCATGAAGACAAGAACGACACAAAAACAAAACCATGTCAACACAATCTATTCACATCATAAACCAACTTATACAGCATGAATCCATATACCACAACATCCTAACCATTCTCAAAATTCCACCACGGCCTACCACACCACAAATATCCACATGACACAAAAATAATCTCAATTTTCCAAATAATACATTAGCATATAACTATAAAAATTTCAGAAATGATCCTCATTGCCTTCTCCTTCCATGTACACCCCACCTATATTTTTATATCTATGTAACCCTCATCATGGTATGGTATAATTAAATGGTAGTAAATTTACCTCATGACCCACTACTACCACACATGACTCCCACTATGTAATTATATCACATCCACACAATCATCTCATCTGGTATTTTTATGCTCTTATTTTTGAACCCATTACCAACGGTATATGTATATAGCTATTATGAGGAATCATAACCCCTGAAGCATAACCTTATTATAATGTTTCCCATGAATTTCACCCATAACCACCTTTACCTTATTATATCCCTAAATCAATTTACATAATACTAAAAGAATAATACATAAACATTATGCCAAAATTACACTTTCCAAAATAACTCATCATAAAAAGAATAACTAAAACATTAGGGAAAGAGGAAACCATAAAAACATTTGTTTCACACATTCCATTTAATTTAAAATCCCATGATTTACTATTTACTAGCTTCATTATATTCATTATTCCATCTATTTTCCCATATTTAATGTCAATCTATTCATTATACCACTATTCATTTCATGTTTTTTTGTTCATCTTGATTCACATTTATTTCCTCCATGTTCATCTCAAATATATATTATAATTCATTTATTTAATTTTAGTTTTCACAATCCATAAATAATAATATTAATTACATATTCATTAAGTTCCATCTTACTTTCTAACCAATCAATTTTCATTTAAATCAATCACTTTCCATCAAAACTAACCACAGAAAATAGATCCCTTATTTCTTATTCTAGTAGCAACATAACTCCCCCAAAATAACTATTTAGTCATGATATAAAAGGAACAATATTTCCATACTAACAAAAAATCCATGATTTAATATCTATATACCTTGTTTTTTCTATTAATGTTAGCCCAAACTTTTTCATTCGTCCCCATTTTTCAATATCATATTATAACTAAAATATCATTTTATTAATATTTAAGAGATGAAAAAACAAAGGCATATCAATTCCCCTTATAAACACCATGAAAAAACACACACAAGATCACCCAAATCATAAAGTGATTAGAAATTATAAAATGAAAACATGATAATAAAAAATAACTATTAATAACTGCGCTTGAAATTTAAGATTTTATGAGTCTTATTTTTTTAGAGTATTCTAGTAATTACTTGATTATAAAAGTTCCAAGAATAATCAACAATAAGGAAAATTATAAAATCCAAACAGTGAATATCATTAAAAAATAATAAACACATTACTAATAGAATGAAAATCAATAAATTATATGTAACCATCCTTCCCCCTTCCAAATTCCTCATTCTCAGTTTATTATTTTTATTCAATTTTATTATTATTTAAACATGTTTTAAAAAAATTCCCCCATTATTCATGACCCAATAACACTCAATATCCTTATTCAAATAATGTAGAAAAATAATGTGAAATGATATTTAGGATGAATAGTAGTAAACCATTCAGTGATATTATTCGATATGATAAAAAAAGAGTTTAAAAATATGATACCTCAAATAAATTAAATTTGGTCGCTAGTAATATCACAAGAAGATTCCTCCAACAACCTTCATTTCAATTTGTATCAACAATCCACCAAGAATATCATTTAATATTGATCATGGTTCTAAAGAAGTCATGTAACTATAATGAAAACTGATAGAAAACCTAAAAAAATTATGGAACCAAAAAAATTCAATCAAGGTGTGATAGAAATAATCATTAACAACGATACCATTTCAAAAAAAATACTTTGATATCATGTCGTGATCTCCATTATCATTTCTTTTTAAAAATTAACTTAAATCATTTTATTTTTACATGACCAAGGATGATTACAAAAGAACATTCAAATCAATGAATATCACAATACAAACACCATGACTCCATCTTAGACCAAATCCCCCACAAAAAAGAAAAAAATTTCACTTGTGCAATATGGAGCAACAACTTATGAGAAGAAAGAACTAAGGAATCTTAAGGATTAGGGATGCATGCCACATTTTACACACATTAACCCATGGAAAAATATTTTAGTGGAAAAAATATATATTATTGAATATGTGAAGATTGTGACTGATAATACCCTTAGTAATCACAATATAAAATTGAAGACATAATTAATATTTTTAAATATACGAAAAAAGATTGTATCCTATAAATCTCTTTGTAAGAAATTCATAATTTAGACACCCAAAACTCTAATACAGAAATATTAAATATTTTTAAATGAATATTCATTATAATAAAAAAACGTCACACATGATGATCATAATGGTATTGTTCCTTTGAAACCATGGAAACATAAAAATCAAGTTAATAAGTGTTTTATATCATCTCCCACAAAGTTCATTATAACTATTACCCTTCATATAAATATCAAACATAACACATGCTTTCATAACCAGAGGAAAATATACATAAGAAAGGGTGATCTCGTCTTCTTATTATGGGTAACTAGGGGAGATATATAAACATAATGCGAGGATATGGGAAATAGAATGTGACCATAACATATGAAAACCATACCATGCATATAAAATGACAATGTCTAGAGTCATCATATAAATATTTGAAGTTCACCATACATGAATCCTGATGAAATCAAAAGACATAATCCTTGAGAAAATAAAATTAACATAAGACATGGATTTATGGAATACACATAAGCATAGAAATTAATTTCCATAGTAGTCAATGATCTCTGTCAATGCTATCATATTGTAATGGTTTCACTCTATATCACATCATAGTATTCAAGGTTCACTTTTAAGACCATCATAGTAGAAAAAGTACCTTACTGAATCGGTTTAACTCCCTATTCCAGTATTTTATATCTCATAAGATATAAATATTTACTCAATTCATTAGATGGTTATATCAGTGCCAATAATCACATATTTAAAATCATCTATATGTGTTCCAGAAGATCATTAAATAATCATCTTATCATAACCCATAAAATGAAATGGGTCACGTAAAAATTTCATTATATCATAACTTTTGAAAAATTGATAGGTTTCATAATAATTACATCATTTCATCATATAATAACACATGAAAAAAGTAGGTTTCATAAACATTTTCATATTTTGTAACCCATTGAAGAGAAATAGGTTTCATAAACATCATTTAATCATAAAATAATCATATAAGAAAATAACAATGTTATCCTTTAATAATATCCCTAGAAAGGCATAGGTAACATCAACATATGCCATCTCAGATGGAAAATGATTTGGAAAGATCTTTTAAACATTTCTTATGGAAATTAACCTTTTAAAATGAAAATTTTAAAAATAATTTTCGAAACTCTTTTCTTTACAAAAACATGGAAACATATAAAGGAATCATTAAAACTAATTTAAAACATTTCTTGAAGAGAATATCTCTTAGTATTTCAAAAAACACATTTTAAAAAATATTTTTTTTGAAAATAATGTTATTTGAAAATAATCTTTAAAATATATAAACAAATATTCAAAGAAAATATTTTTCATGATGGTGGAAAATGTTCTTCATGTCATACACCCTAAAAAGATGATTCCTTTCACATTTTCAGAGGAATAAAAATAGAAATTGTATAAAAAATAACATGATGATTAAATTAATTTTTTTTAAAGTAACACTTGTGTAAAAATTTCTATAATAAATCATTTGAATATTTTTGAATCAATTTTTGGAAAACACAGTTTTGAAATAAAATGGGTTTTCGACTGAATAGAAAAAGAAAAATAATTTTTCTTAAAAACATAATCGGGGAATATTGAGTAAATAAAGATAGAAAAATGAAGGAAAAATTTACTTCCGGGAAATAACCATAATAAAAGAAAATTCACGAGTTTCTGGATATATGGATCAAAACATTTCATTATTAGAATTACAAAACTAAACAATCTTGTTAAACAATGATATTATATCATAAGACTATTATGAATTTGGTAACGTTGAATCATATGACCCAGGAAAGAATAAAATTAAATGAAACATAAAATATAATTCAAATAAATAAATTCATGAAATTACATATCAGATAGGCATTATATACACATCATAAAATAATATATGTGCATAACATGACATATGTCTCAAAGAAGAAAAATTGACACAAAAAACCTTTACTGCTTAGGTATCTTTTAACAGAAAAATTAATAAAATAAATTTCCTAAAATGGATATGTATATCCTCATAATATTCATGATAATAAAATGATGATGGATATTATATACACTACATATAATAAACATGTGGTGAATATGGTATGTATCTGATAAATATACCGGTGATGTGAAAAATCCATTACTAGTTCAGTAATATTTTATATCATAAGACCCAATAAGGAATGAAATAAAATGAAACGTAAAATATCATAAAAATATGTATATTTGTGATATAACATTTCATTGTCTTAGTAGATATATCTCCTAAAAGAAATGAATGGTGGATTGGCATATGTCTCCCCTAAATGAAAGAGAGACTAGAAATCCCTTACCATAAGTCTCTACTTCCTTTGTAAATGTTAAAAACTCATGTATAATAAATATATTATTATTATATATATATTAAATAACCAAAATCTTATGTATCATACCATTTAAGATTTACTTATGACCATTTATTTCATGTTTTTCACCAATTCCTTGTTAAAATCATGTTCCAGGTAATAACTACATTATTTTTCATGTATGTTTTTTTTGTACTCTTAATTTGATCATGGTTAATTAGTCTCAATAATTTTAACCATGATATATATATCATATATATTTAGTATATATTTATTAATAATAATCCATAAATGTTGGAGATAGAAGAATAAATACCTCATTTATGGAGACTGTTAGTTATACGTACAAATGAATGATGTTTCCATTTTATTGATAGAATGAAATACGTAAAAGTAAATGATATAAAACAATTGCAAAATAATATTTAGGTTGTATATATAATGTTTTTTTATTTAATTCTGTCTTTATTACCTTCCATTTAATGTTTACCTGAAAAACGAATCACATCACATCGTGAGGCAGTAGTTGGTCACACATATGAACGACGTTGTCATATCCCACAAGGAATGGAAAGTAGAAGTTATATGTGATATAATAATTCAAAAATTATAATTTTATCATAAATATAATATTTAAATAATACATATATCATTATATTCAGTTTTGAGAGGTGGTGATGGAAAATGAATAACATTGGTTCATGAGGTCGTAGTCCACCTTACACATTAATGATGATTTCATAACCCATTTGATTGAAAAGGATAATGATTTTGGTTATTAGATTAACATAAAAATCTAATTATATTTAATATAATAATTTTATTATATCATAATTCTTAAATAATAATTTATTGAGGTGTGTGAAGAAATAAAATAAAATCCTCAGTTAGGGACGTCACCTCTTCTTCGGACAACTACATTTGGCTTTCACCCAGAGCCTTTGTAGGATGGATTTTTCAAAAAATAAGGATTATAGAATGATAATAGAGAACTATATAAGTTATTTATATTTTTATTGGTAGAACCCATGGGTTCTGAATGTACGAAGTGGATAGAGAATGGTTGCCTTTTATAAGTGAGGTGAGTGACAGACATGTAATTTTGGAATGAAAAATGTGTAACCACATTTTTCACCTGACATAACGCTCCAAATATACAATTATTGGTCCTTATAAATTATAATTTTTAAATATGTCCATAAAATGGGTTTTTACAAGTTTTGTTTCATTTTTTACCTAAATATTTTTAGTTTAAATCCCCAGTAAACCCTTTTTTATCTTAATCGGGGTAAATAATTTTTAATGTTTTTACTATTAATATGGTAAAAAAATAATATGACAAAAATATATAATATAAATTATTATTATTACAAATATTTAATCCATTTTTATAAATTCCATTCAAATAATTGGTATAATTTAATTTAAAATTAATCCCACATACGCGACGAGAAAACAGTCTTCCAAAGAAAAAATGTTCATAATTTTTAATGTTTTTATATCAAAATTAAATATAAAATTGATTAAAATGACCTAAATTGATTTAATATATATATATATATATATTATTTTATTTTTATTTATTTCAGGTTCATCTAAAACAAAATTTTAAGATTTTAAATTATTTAATTTTGAAATTCCTAGTTTAAATAAGTATTTTTCACTATTCATTAAAAAAAATTACATCTCAAACAATTATCAAAAGAAAAATATAAGATAATTTGGACATGATGATTTAGAAATGAAATTTATATTCTAAAACAAATTTTATAAAATGTTCATTTTTTTTAAAATACATGTGCGAAAGGTAACAAAACTATTTTCTAGAAAAATAAAGTTTTTAAGAAAAAAATTGGATTCATTATTTTATATTTTCTAGAGAGCACATAATATGAATATTAAAAAATTAATTTAATATAGAATATATGAATTTTATTAAAATAAATCAAAAAAGTTTTTTTTGAAAATTAAGGAATCAAAATGTATTTTTTTTATTAAAATTGTTTTTTTTTTGAAAAAGACTTCATTTATTTTAAAATTTTATTTATTTTAATTTCTAATTAATATGTCACCAATGTATTAATTTCTTAATCATGTGTAAAACAAATATTTTGATATTCTAGTTAATCATATTCATATAACCCATTATAATTGATAGAAGATAACTGACATTTTAAATAATAATATTTTAATTTTATGGCATGTTTCTTTTATACTTGACGTTTTATTTAACATAAGATAAACTCAGTCTTGTGTGTAATGCAAGAAAAACTCAGTGTTTCATGTAATTTTAGAGATCTAATTTATTATATTTATTTGAAACAAATGTTTTAGAAAATCGTGGGGAGTTATATTATACCCCCCAGAAAATGAATTTCACAAAAGAAATTCTTTAATTGGTACCAACAAATGAGGACACTTCTACCACATTACATCATCACTTTCCCACATATATTTATTGATATTGTTATTTTACCAAAAAACATTAACCAGGTGAGTGGAATTGTTTTGTAGTACTTTTTTTCTATGATCTAGAATCTCCATATGTTGTTGTATATAATAATTATCCTGCTCCAGTGGTATGACCTCTAAGATCAGTACATGTGATGGATCAGGTATGTAAATACTTAAGAGATATATATAGATCGTGTCATGACTTTTTAGAGGTTTGGTGGAATCATGAAATGATATGCTACTGTCTGTATATGGTCAAGTATTTCAAAGGGACTGATCTACCTAGGGTATATTTTACTATTCTTTATTCCATGTATAAATTAATATAAATACCTTCACAACAAAATTAAATAGTAGATATAATTGAAAATTATTATTATAACATTTTTTTAATCTTTCACAACCTTAAGTGTTAATGAATAACTCTCATGTTATCTTCCATTTCATTAGCAATATCAGGTCCCAGAAAATTTATTCTTATAACTTCATTCTAGTACATTTGTGCCCTATAATTATTTCTATAAATAGATTCAGAAAGATCCATATGAATGATTGAGAAAAATCTATTATTTTATGAAAAATCATCTAGAATAAGGTGTTGATCCCTGGAACCTTTGAAATATATAGAACAATATCTTTTTATATCCTTTAGGGTTTGAATTTTTCTATCTAACTAACCATTTACCAGGGATGATACCGAGTGTAGAAACATAGCTCTATATCCATGTCTTGTTAATGGATTCTCAAAAACATCGTGGTAGACCTCATATCGTGATCACATACAACAGAATGTTATAATCCATGGAATCTTCAACAGTTCTATAATGTATATCCTTGAAACATTATCCACATACAAATATTCACTGGTAGATATCATGTGTGATGAATTTTTAAGGAGATTAATTGGAACCCATGATGAATAATTCCCTAGAGATGTTTTGGGGAGCCAGATGATAAAATCCACATTGATGACATTCCATTTCTTTTATGGTGTGGAGATTGGTTGTGACACCCCTTCAGACCTCTTTCTATCATCCTTGACTTGATAGAATACTAATCATTGAGATACATACTCCAAAATATCAATCTTTATATTATACATCTATAAATAATCATTCATGTAGGCTTGTTTTAAGCCCCATACCCTCATCGTCCTTTAGTTGTGGGTTCATACCCCGAGGCCTTGCCCAATGGAACAAGTTTCCACAAATCATGTGGGTTATCATTATTCCAAAACTATATAAATAAGAACATTTTTCAATATCCCATTATTACCTTAACATCCAAGATATGATAAACTATAAATATTACCAATGATCATAATCATATGTTTATAAATAGTCATTCCTACTCAAAATAAAAGGGCTATATTGTCGTAAATGTCCCTCCAAAAATCATTAATCCTGACAAACTCTCATAAAAAATATTTTAAGGGGTGACTAAGACTCTGAACTTATGATCAACCTTAAAATTATAAACCCCTGATATAATTCATAAATCTGAAGTTAATATTACATTGATATATAAATTCTTCTAGAAATAATGAAATTCATAGTTGTTTTATGATTTCTATAACAAAAATCCAATTTGTAAGATAATTATTCAAAATAATTCTTCATTCCAAACACACACTAATACAAAACAACATGTATCCAAGGCAAAGGTTTTAACAGTATTTGTTAAAAGCTCTTTTAAACACCCCATTTGTCAGTGCTGCAAAAATCATATTTAAAGGTGGTCTTTAATAGTTCTAAAAACATTGTTAAAGGGGTCCCTTCATCAGTGATAAAAAATCACTAAAAAATCCCCAATGTTAATAGCTCTAGTAAAAAAACACTGATAAGTGGGGATTTATCATTGGTTTTTTGAAACACTGATAAATTCCCCCTATTATCAAGAATTTTTTATGAGCAGTAATAAAGTGTATATTTTAGAAAAACAATATTGAATTTAAAATAACATATTTATATGTAAATATATGTAAATTGATATAAATAATATATATATTTTTAAATATGTATTGGATAAGGATAAAACGGAATTTAAAAATAATTTATAAGATATTTAATAAAATTGGCATATATAATAAATTAATTTTTTTAAAAAAATTGATAATTTGATAATTGTTATTTATTAAAAGTCATTTAATTACAATTAGATAATAAAAAATAAAAATAAAAAATAAGAAATACTTAAAAAAAGCTGAAAATGTAACATCTCAAGTAAGTAAAGAGTAATATATTTTCATATCTATCTCTATATATGAAATAGATAGTGGTTTAGAGACTTAAAATGAGAATAAATCCAATCTTACGTATATAATTTTCTAATATTTTTAAAAGATTGTTTTATCGCATTTGGATGGAGAACAATTTTTAAATATATATTCTGAAAATTTTATAAGCACTATTTGTCAAAATAAAATTATTTTTTAGGATTGGGACATTGAAATTTACTTTGGATAGTTTTTTGGTATTTTTCTGACAATGTTCATTTTTAATGAATAGTGAAAAATACTGCATTTTACTTTGAAACTTCATTTTCATATAATTTAATTATATAGATAGATTATATTTTTAATTGGTTTTAAAGTGTAAATATAATATATTTCTAACAGTTAATCCAATGGTGGTCATTATTATTAATTTCACTTTGAAATTGGACATAAAAAATTGTCTAACTTTTGATAGATATTGTTTCAAAAAAACCCGCTATTTGTTTTGACAATGAGAATTATTTTTAAATTAATTACTACAATTTCTATGTTTGGAATTTGGTAAAATGGGTCTATATTTGGAATCAGAAGGTATAAATTATGTAATTACGACTCTTGTTTTTGGAGATTATGAATAGTAACTACGGTAATTATATTTAATTATGTTGATTAATTAGAAATCGGGTAGTTAAGGTTAATAAAATAATATCATAATAATAATAAAATGACACCAAAATGTGTTCTAATGCTAATGGTTGTGTCATGGACGACCATGGTATTCCTTGTTTAAAACTTTGGGACCCCATGGAATCACTTTTGGGTGATAGTGACACTTTATCATTTTATGTTTTTTAAAAGGAAAGTATAACCAATGTATGTATCACCCAAGTAAAACAATTTTAGTTTGGTCTATGTAAACTATATATTAGACTATAAATAGTAATTGGAAAGATAAATATATTTCCTACATCATAGTATTTTTATTATATTTTTTAGACATTAAATAAATTAATTTATTTATGACACCATGATGATGTAGTGATAACCTCATTAATGAATGATTTAAATTAAATGAAAAGATAATGTAAAATCTAAGACATAAACTTGTCAAAAACCTATTGGATTTGTGGATTTAGAACCCTTATGACCTTATCCTAGAAATATATCTTTTTGGGACCTTTAAAATCTGAAACTCATTATATAATAAAGTTACATTTCTTAAATTTCCAAGAGTTCCCCTTCTCCCTCTTATAAAAGGCCCCCACCTCTACCACCTTACCCACACCTCTCAAGACATTAGATCTACCAAAATCTGCACATTTTATCTATCCATATCCCTATAATCATCCTAGAAGCCTTAACATCGGCAGAAAGCTCTTCAAGAAACTCATTTTGGTTCAAACCAAGGGGATTTACCCGATTTAAAGGTAATGTCTTCTCAAATGTTCTTTTGTTTTATATTGATTCTACAACCCAAAAAAACACTTTTTATTCCTTTATTTTGTAACAAAACCAGTATCATCAATATACTAGGATGTTTTTATGAGAAGGATTTTATTTACACTTAAACACACCTCCGTGTAATGGTTAAAGAACATATTGTCTCTATGGATGGAGAATTACTGCATCACGAAACGATGATTGTTCAATATTTTTTAACACCTTTCATTGTGGACATTAATATGTAACTCTATTTATATGTGATATATATTATTTTTATTTTTTCCTTATGATTATGTATTTTTTATTTATGGCATACCTTTATGGTTTCCATTATGGGTAAACGCGATATCGTCATTTAAGGAAGTCCGGACTACCCCCCCTTAAAGTGATTTGAATCGTTAATGCCATATGTGAGACTTATAAAGGATGGAGTTAATGATATTGTATGCGATATTATACTATAATTATAATATAATTTTATATCATTATGATTTCACTCCATTAAATACGAAATAGAAATAAAAGTAGCGTTCATCCGTACGTACGGCTTACCGTCTCCATGAACGGTGAATTTCATTTCTTACCTCTAAAGGTAATGTAATATTATAAATGCATGTATATACTAGATATATATTATATATACATCATTAATATAATTCTGGATATAATGGATATTTTACCACATGAACAACTTGTAATTATAAGAAGTTTATTTTTGACTCAAGTACCAAAGATCGACAAAACGCCCGTTATTTACTTAAATAATTACATAATGTTCATAACATGGTATTAAGTGATATAAAAGGAATAAGGAACATGAAAAGGGTTATTAAGAAATTATAAATTAACTCTACTTTATTATTCAGGAGATTAAAGAACCATCGAGTTAAGTCAGACACGAGGTATGGGAATTCGTCTCAATCTCCTTTCATTGAGGCATATTTTGTTTTATACACAACTTTCTTTTATACAATGTATAAACCCCTTTGACTTTTAATTTTATTCAAAAGGATGTTTTTTTATATGAATCATTTTACTAAATAACAAAAGGGAATGTTTTTGTCTTACGTATGTGGCGACAAAAAATTCTCCACCGCCATGACCATTATTTGAGTTCGGCTTCCTCTACAAGCCATAACATTTTTTAATGAAAAATAAATACAATGTTTTACTTTTATTTTATTTTGGTGTTTAAAATTGTTTTGATAATGTTTTTATTATATCAATGTGTTGTATTTATATCTTGTGATTGAAATGTGGAAATGTTATGTTTCCTTTATGCATGTTTTATGAGATATGATTATGTTATGGTTCTTGAGCATTGTTCATGAAGACGGGTGGTTCCGTGACAAACTATGGGCAGGTGAGCCCAATATAGCTCTCCAATTAATTGGGTAACGTGAAGGAGTTAAACTCTAAGGATTCTCTAAAGAGATTTAGGAAATATACTGTGATGGGTATTCCAAATGTAATCATGAGGGTTACTCCCTACGTAAGAATGTTATGAATTCCTCAAGTTACCTTTATGTCTTATGATTTCTATGATTTATTCATAAATATTATGATTTCATGAGGTATGTGAAAGTGCTTATGTTTATTAGTAAAGTATGTTTTCAATGATTCTTATGTATACATTGACTACATTTTTATTTCTGTATTTTTATATCCCTTACTCAGCTTTTTATGCTTATCCCAAGTTTTTGAAATGTTTTTCACTAGTCAAGGGAAAGGTACATGATGTGATGATAGTGTATAGTAAGTTTGAAGAAAGAATACATGTTTTATTTTAAATATGTTTTCATTTGATGATAAAGGTGAATACTATATTTTATGTAACCACCTTGTTGAAATGTGGAATTTAATGCATGATTTATGATCTAATTATCTAAAACACTAAAACTGAAAAGATCCTCAATGTTTATTCTTGAAATAACTCAAGATTAAGTAATTTTTAAGGTTTGGGCCTCTTAAAAAATTTATCTCAATCTTCAAATGACCATAAATTTTTATCAAAGTTTCTATTTGAGATATATCACATATCAAATTGAAGCCTATGGCATTTTCTGCATCCCAGTAATAATGAAACCCCTTTTATGAATTTATATGAAAAAATTCTCTAGAAGGCCTCTAAAATTTAGTTTTTATTTAGGGTACCCAAATGTTTTAACATTTTACAGAATCTAAACATCATTTTAGGGGGGTATTCTTTCCATTTTTAGTGGGGACTGAATTTATTCTCTAGGATTAAAATCATATTGATATTATAGTTTTGAAATTTTATATTTTCCATTATTTATTGTTAGTTATAATTAAAAATATTCATATTTTATTATATTTACTTATAATAATTAAATTGTATAAATACATATATCAAAATATTTACGTAAAAATTTATTTTTAAATATAGAAAATAAATATTATTATTAATTCTATTTAAGGTAAAAAATTATACATTTTATATTCCTTCTAAAATTGTATTCATTTGTTTATATATTCTGGTAGAATTAATTTTTATATATAAACATGTGTTTGTCAATAATTAACAAATATATAAATCTATGTGTATATTCTAATGTATATAATAAATACACATTCTAAAAATTTATTTAAAACAATATCTAACCCATTTTTACCTTATATATTTATATATATATGATGTTCATATATATATGTGTGTGGGGGGGGGGGGTATTAATAAATATATATATACTTATATTATAGTATAGTATATGTAAATGAATATAATATATAATACAATGGATAAATATATGTATATATATGTCACACACACATATATTTTTCTTAAATGTATTTAAAAATAATTATACAAACATATGACAACAAATTTTAATTTTTATGTATATATTTATAAATAAGAAGAAATATCATTAAACATATAACAAAACAACATCGTGTAGTTGTAAAGGTGTACCAACATCAAAGGGTCGGTGCATGTTTTGAATCTCGGTGAGAAAATGAGGCTTGAAATTCTAAGAGAATTGATAAAGGGGTGGTAGTGTAAAAATAATTGATAATGGGGTGGGGTTCATAGATGTCCAAAAAATTATAATTTTACCCCCTTTAAGAGTTAGTTTTTTAGATTTTTACAGAGGGCCTCTATCATTGCTAAAAAATCCTGGATAAAGGGGTGATTTATCAGTGGTTTTGTAATCTCTCATAAAAGACCCAATTATCATTTCATTTCTAATGTCGATACAATTATGGGGATTTTAACCATTCTTCGGTAGTATTTTATTTTTTAGCATTGATAATTTCCTATTCTAGAATTGTTAATGTCCACTTTTGTAATAGTGACTTAACTACTTGAACCCTTTAACTTCAATGATTTGGATTAACATAGTTCCTTCCATGATCTAGGGGGTTACCCTTAGTTTAGGGAATTGACTCAGATAATTCCCAAGTTCCTCACATATAAGACATTGAATTCCTTAGTAATTATTTTCCCTTTCACCTTCATTTCTACATAAAAAACATATACCCCTCCATTTGAGATATTCTTATAGGTTATTATTCCAACATTATTAACATTTAAGAATCCAAATCTGTTTTCCCATATTTTCATTACCAAATAAAAATTCATAAAATTGTATCTTCCTCATATTATCTATGTTAAAAATGTCACCAAATTTCATGTTTTTAATTATATATCATGATAGATAATTATACATAATCACAATATATTTATATCCAGTCATCATCCAATTTTTTCCTCGTAATCACTTAATTATCCATTGTATTCATTTTCAGAATGATTCATCATGGTTTCATCCATTGACTAAAATCCACAAGCATATTATGAGAAAAAATAATCATAGTGTGGAAGCACATAATCCATAAAAATCACTTATAGGATCTCTAAATCACGAAACATTATTTTTAATCAACGACGCATTAGGTTTATCCATGTTCATTCATGGTCATTATTTAAATCATTCATGATCATTTGTAAATATTTTGTGAATATCTAAAGAATATCCCCCGATAGTGTCAAACAAGGTGTGCATCAAGGCTTTTTATCATACACTTGGTGATGATTTAGTCTATATCAATGAACCCTTTTTAGATTTATTAACCCTATGTACATTTTTTCTAGAGTGACATCCAATTTTAGAATCCATAAATGGAAGTAATTACTTGAAACCATTGTCCCTATCCATTATCAAATTTCTATGACATTCATATGTAATTTGATTCATCCTTAGAATTATCCTTAGAATTATCACAAGGGATTTCACTAAAGTTTTCTCATCCTAGTTTCCAGAGGATAACTAAACCTATCATTTGATACCCACTATGGATGCCTAATAATCTAATATATAGATATTATATATTTTTGGTTGAGTATCCATTACATTGCACAAAAACATGCATGAGGATCATAAATTTAAGGTGCCTTTAGAAACATAGAAACCTAACCAACTAGTTCAAAAGAGTTCTAGATCATGTCCCTCATAATTCCTCATAACTAGTCCCATTATTAGACATATGACAATAATACTTAACATCATAACATAGGGAAAAGAAACATAAAAAATGGTGATCTCATATGATCAGTAAGGGTAGACAAGGTAAATAGTTGAACAAGACATGCTAATATAGGTATTAGAATGTGATCATAACATATGAACACCATACCATGAATATAAAATATCAAAATAATGAGTTATTTAATAAATATTTAATGTTTATAAGACATTAATCATGAGGAAATAAAAGAAAAAGATCAATTAGTACATAAAATTGACACAAGACATAGATCTGTGGCATTCAAATAAGCGTGTAAAATTATTTCCATAATAGCCAAAGAACACATCCAAGGATATAATAGTATAATGGGTTCACTCCCCAAACCATCATGGTGGTAAAGTTTCACTCCCAAGACCATCATAGTGGATAAAATTCTATTCAAAAGCAGATTCACTCCATATTTTAGTCCTTTCTATCTCATGGGATCTAAATATTTACCAAATACATTAGATGGACATATAGATCCCACCATTAATATATTAAAAATAATATAAATGTGTTCTAAAAGATTATAAAAAATTTATAATATCATAACCTTTCAAATAAAATGGGTTTCACAAACATTTCATCATAGCATAACCTATTGAAAAGAGTCAAGTTTCATAATAATTACTTCATTTCATCATAACATAAGTTGTGAAAAGAACCAGGTTTAATAAAAATCCTCACATGTTATAGATTATGGAAGAGAAATAGGTTTCATAAAAATCATTTCATTATAAACAAAAAACCATTTAAATAAAGAATAATAATGATATCCTTGGATTATATCCCTAGAAAGGTATAGGTAACATCAATAGATGTCATATTAGAAGGAAACTTATTTTGAAAGATCATTTTAAACGTTTATTGAGGAAGATAACATTTCATTGAAAATAAATTTTTAAAATAAGAAATTAATATTAAACATTTTGGAAAATTGTTTCTTTGAAAAAACTTTGTAACTAATAAGGTAATCATTAAAAATAATTCAAAACATTTCTTGAAGAAAATTTTCTTTAATATTAAAAAAACACTTTTTAAAAAATTGAACATTTTTAACCTAATTTTATTTTAAAAATAAATTGAAAACATATAAAAAATATTAATATAAAATAATGGTCATGATGGAAATAAAATTTATTCATGTCCCACATTTAAAAAAAAGATTCATTTTATATTTTCAGTAAAATCAAAATGGGAATTTCTATGAAAATGACATGAAGATCCCTTTCATGAAATTTTAAATAAAATTAAAAATGGGTAAAAATGTATTTAATAAATCATTTTAATAGTTTTAAAAAAATTTCTGAAGACATTTTTATAAAAAATGGTTCTGGAATAAAAAGGCTTTTGGACCAAAAAATGACAATGATTTTTCAAAAAATGGAATTATTTTGGTCTGTTGAGTATATAAAAAGAATAAAATGAAGTAAAAATCATTAGAAAAAATATCCATTATAGAATAAAATTCATTATTTTCTTAAGGGATGAACTATAAGACTTTATCATCAGAAAAAAAATAAAAAAAAATCCCAATAAATGGTGAGATTGTTTCCCAAAAAATTACCACTTTAGTAATGTTGAATAATAATCCCCTCAAAATAATAATATTATATGAAACCTAAAATAACATTATAATAAATAAATTCATTATATTACAAATCAAAAGGTCTGTATGTAAACCAGATAAAATAAGATAGGTTCATAACATGACATATGCCTCAAAGAAGGAAAATTGATACAAAAAAACCTATACCGCTTGGGTATATTTTGAATAGTTAAACCCAAAAAAGTTATATCATAAAATGGATAGGTAAATCCCTGTAATTTTCATGGGAATAAATATAATATACATTCATTGGTACCATATATCAGAAAAAACTGGTGAATATAGAATGTATCTCCCAAATATAAAAGTGAGAAAAAATATCTATTACCGTTTTAGTAATATTTTAAATCATAATCCCTATAAAGAGTAAAATATAGTGAAAGATTAAATTTAATATAAATAAGGATGTTAATTATATATCATATCAAATTCATAGTTGATAAACAATAAAAAAATATACAAGTGATTAATTGGAATATGTATCCTAGAAATGAAATAGACATTAGAAATCCATTACCTTAAGTCTCTACGTCCTTCATAAACGTTCAAAACTCTTGTTTAATACATATGATAATATTATAAATCCATTATCTAACAAAACTAAATTTTATCATTACATATATTATTTAAATTTGAACCTTTATTATAGGTATATAATTAATTCTTTGTTAAAATCACGTTTCAGGTAATAACTTTTATATTTTTCATGTATGTTTTGGTTTGTTAGTTTTTTGGTCCGCTTAATTTTATCATGGTAAAATTATCTCTACAATGTCATCCATGATATAAATATATTTTATATTCAGTATATATTTGTTCATAAAAAACCATAAAAGTTAGATATAGAAAATGATATACCTCATTCACGGTGACTGTAAGTCATACGTAAGCATGAAAGATGTCTCAATTTTCTTGATAGAAAAAATAAAAGTAGGGTACATGATATATTTTCATTAAATAAAAATACTTATTTCATATATTTCACATATTTTTATTCAATCTATTCCTTATTACCTTCTTTATATGGTCTGTGTGAAAAATGAATCACATCACTTCACGGGGCGATAGCCACCAATCACACAAAATGCATTATTATTTCCCCCATGGAATATAAATCATGAATGTATATGAAATATAATAAATAAATGAGTATAATTATTTCATAAAAATCATATATAAATAATAAATCTATCATTATATATAGTTGTCAGTGGTGGTGATGGAAAAAGAATAACATTGGTTTATAAGGGGGTAGTCCACAGTACACCTGAATGATGATTTCATAATGCATTTGATGAAAGAGGAGAGGTATTTAGGTTATTAAATTAACATAAAAATGTATTAGTATATTTAATATACATATTAAATTATATCAGCATGGTTTAATAAAAATTGATGAAGGTGGAAGAAGAAATAAAATAAATCGCTCTGTTAGGGATGTTACCTCTTCTTCAAAAAACTGCATTTGGATTACAAAAAAAAACCTTCATAGGATGGATTTATAAATAAAAAAGGTCTTTTGGGATGATTTGAGGGAATTATGTACGTCAGGTGGTTAGGTATTTTTTACACCAATTGGTTTTTGACATGTGAAGAGGATATGAGAGGGGTGGCCTTTTATAAGTGAGGTGAGGGGAACCCTTGTTATTTTTGGAAAGAAAAGGTGTACCCACATTTTTTACATTCTAAAAGACTCCAAAATAGATCATTATCATTAATTAGACATTATAAGGTATAAATTGTACATAAAATGGGTTTCTGACAAGGTTTTTTTATTTTTAATGCACATATTTTTAGTTTACTCCCCATGGTTATAACATTTTTACCTCAACCACAGTAAATATCTATTACTATTTTTACTATTAATTATGATAAAAAATTATGTTAACATTATTAGATAAAATATATAATTCGGATTAAAAATATTGAATCCATTTTTACAAATCCAATTCACATAATAGGTAAATTTTAATTTAAAATTCATCCCGTAGACGCAGTGAGAAAGATGTTTTTTTAAAGAGAAAATATAGAAAATAAAAAAATTATATCAAAATTAAATAAAAATTTAATTAAAATGACCTAAATTGGATTAATATATATATATAATAGAAGAAATGTTTCTTTCAAATCCATCTTGAATTAGTTTTTATGTGTCTAAATGTTTTGAAAGAAATAATAATTTTTAATATAAATCAGTATTTTTCCCTATTCATCAAAGAATTTAACATTTCAAACAATTATCAATAATTTAACCTAACATAATATTTACATGATTATTTAAAATATTAAAATTATTTTTTAAATTAAAATTTTCAAAATTTTAAAAAATTTGTTTTAAATTAATATCCTAAAATCGACAGAACTATTTTTTTGAATAATAATGTTTTTATGAGTAAAATTGTATTAATTTTTAAATATTTGCTGTAAAAAACATAAGATGAATATTAAATGTTTTATTGAATATAAAATTTATTTATTTAATTAAAATCATTCCCTAAATGTGGTTTATTAAATTATTGAGGTAAAACATGCTTTTTGCATAAAAAATTCAGAAAAATATTTCATTTATTTTAAAAAAGTTTTTATATTAATTTATAATTTTTTGATCACAAAATTATTAATTTTATATACATATATAGTCAAAATATTTTAATAATTTATTTAATCTTATTCATACAGACTATTCTAATGGCTAGTTGACATCTTTCAAATAAAATTATTATATTTTAGTAGTTCGTAATGTTTCATTTAATCATGGTGTTACATGTAACAGATTCTAAACTCAATGATGTGTGTAAACCAGGATAAAATCAGTGTAGTCTGTAAAGTAAGATAACAAAAAATATTAGTTTAATTTGAAAAAAAATACGTTAAAAAATCTTGGGTTGTTACACAGAAAGTCTTTTTTCAAAATAATATAAATGGAAAAGGAAAGGTTTCCCATTTATGATGCATAATAACCTTCTTGAGTATATGTAATAATTTTAATACATAAATAAGATATTTCCCAAATAAAAATTTCATATATAATATATTATTGCAATATATAAAATTCTATAATTAAGAAATAATGAACACATAATTCTTTCCCTTTTAAAAAATAAATACATATGAAATTTATCAATACATATGGTTTTTACTAAATCTAAAAATGTATATGTAATATATTATCTAATATAGGATATATTTTATCCATACATATTATTTTTACTTTTTGAAAACTCTAATGTGTAATTTTCTTTAATCTCTTACATATGGGTTATCCCGTATGTAATGTATTTTCTCCTACTGCAGAAATCAAAATGTAAGGGTTACTCCCTATATAAAAAAAATCATCTATTCTAGCCCAATATTCGTGATAAAAAATCTATGGATATGTGGTAACCAAACTCCACAAAGTATAGGATGTATTAGAGTATATTATTTAAACTACCTACCTCATTTATAGAATGGATGAATAGATAACAATTCTTAAATTTTATTTACCATTTATGGTGTTATGAATCATTATTTTATGTTTATTTAAACCCATAATGACACTATCCTACTATGATTAGAGTCCAACATTTTTCTTATGTTTTTTGATAAGTATATTACCAATACTAATTCAAAATTTATTCCCATGATATTGATAGTTTGATAATAGCCTATAATATGATATATGATATTGGGGTTTACATCTCTTTTATACCTCAACTATAATATATGCATGAGGTGAGCTTTTAACTGTTGATATTTTCTTCATGTAATGCAAGTCGAATTTCAGAAAAGAATAATGCATCCCTATGAAAATCCAAAATGGTGTCATGAATAGGTATACATGGTAAGTAAGTCATTAATATTACTTTATTCATGGTAGGAATCTATAAAATATTTCAAGGAGGTAGTTCCAGTATGGATTAGGTGATATAGAATAGATAAATTTGGAAGACACATTAGGATATCTCTATCTAACATCCTTTTTATAATCCCCAAAAGACTCGAAGTAATGATGGTCATATTTTGGATAGTTTTATGCAGTTTATTATTTTGAGTAGTAAGTAACTTACATTTTTGGATATAATATTTTTATCATCTTCACAGACAATTATACTCATCAATGAAATATTGATCCATTTCACCCATCTAGTTTTGTAGTTTTATAGTTTCTAAGAGTTTAAATTTTTTACTTTATTAAGAATGATATTTTTTCAGGATTTCTGATAATCATCCATCAGTTGGGGAGATTAATATAATGATCTATATAATATATGGTATTTTGGTTACCTATATTCATTTTTATACATTAAAACATTATCCTCAATAAAATTATAGGGTCACAATCATTGAGTATTTTATTCTATTAGCTTTCATATTTTGAGGTTGTATATATATTTAATACTATTTATATTATAGTTAGGATTAGCTCATGGGGTTTTTGTATAATAGATTACTTTTTGTGGGAGGATTTAATTGGCCTTTTTGTGATCCAACAAACTAGTTATTGATGGATATTGATATTACTTTTTATTTGTAACATCTTTATTTTTTGTGTGAATGATTGTCTATGGGTAACATTAGAGGATTCATTAGGGATTCTCAAAAATCCTAATGATTTTATTGGATGTAATGAACTGCATCTAGTGTATAAAAGGTTCATGGATTTTTAGTGGTTTTAATTGATTCCTCTTTTATATGAAATAAAATATAGGGTAAGTATCTCGTGTATTTAAAGGATTTTTTACGTACTTTGAGAAAACCAACGGTGTGGAAAACACTCAAGGGGTGACTTTTGGGTTTGGGAAATATAACATGTTGAGAATGATAATTGAGATGGGGTAGTGGTTTTTCATTGATAAACATGATGTTGTAATGACTTAGGTGGCCTGAGTGGTGTGGTGGTGTGGTGGTAGTTGGCCCCAATAGTAAGAGTTTTTATGCTTAGTGGATTTTTGAGTAATTTGAACAGTTATCCTCAATGTGGTTGAATTTTAGAAAGAGGGGATATGTTCTTCATCATTTTTAATTCTCCTCACAATTAAATAAATATGAGAAATCCTATAATGTAGCTTTTAGTTTAGGTTCATTTTGAATCTAGTATTCATGCATTGTTTTTTGACACATTCCCTTAAAGGTGGTGAGTACACTATCTTTCTTCAGGAGATGAATATTGATATATAGTAAACACTCATCTTTAGTGGTGATAATTAGTTGAGAACTATTTATTCTAAATGGACATGGGACCTTGGTATTTTAGGTCTATAGGAGTATTGGTTTTTATTGTGAGTAAAATGTACCTAGGTAATAAATTATGCTTCTATATGAGTTTTGGTCATAGTCACTCATTTCTGGAAGGTGTTATTCTATTGTTTGAAGCTGATAGAGTATAGTTATCTAAATATTCAGGACCTTACACTTTATATTTTGGTTAATTCGTTCACTAATGATCTTAAATATTGTTGTATGGGGATTTGTGGAAGTTTATTATTACAAATTTAACATAACACTCACTAAGAGGGGGTGAATGAGGTTATAACAACAAGATCTTAATTTTCATCCTTATCTCATGTTCATATTTTCAATATTGGGTTTCCTATAAATTAATAAGTGTTCTAGATTTATTTTTTGTGGTATTCCTTATTTATTATTGTTCCCTTTTTTAATCTTTAGTTTTCCTGGGAGTTTTGGTGAAAATGTAGATATTTTGGTCTTGATAATAGGTGCCTCATATTTGGAACATAGTGAGAGGTAACCATGAACCATTCTCCAGAAAACCATGTGGGTTGTTTGTTTTCTCATGGGAGGGGCACATGACCTATGCACTGTTAGGACAACTGTGTGGAAGGCATGTGTATGGTTCTTCCATTTCGGACAAAACCATTTTACATGGTTGGTGCGTGGCTTACCAAACCCTATATTCGAACCATTTTATTTCTCAGGTTATCCAGTAAGGGGTGCACATTGGTGAAGGGTTTGGGAAACCATGAGGACTAACCATGAAAAGTGACCCTTTCAATAAAATGTGATTTTACCTTTATACCCTCTCAGGATTTGAAACCCAAATCTTCCAAATCTTCCCCATTCAGTTTGTATGACCCTAAGAGGATCTCTCCTTCTACCTCATGCCTACTAATTCCTTCCAGGGTGATTCTAAGGTGATTTATTCAAGAGTTAATGGTATATATTCAAGGTATTATCCTCCTTTATTATTTCTCTCCTCATTTCCTTTACTCTTGGTTTCATCACCCCCCTTGGTCATGTAGATCTAGGGTTCCTGTTTTTTTTAATATAGTGGTTTTGTGTGTAAAAGATTCCTTGTGATTATCCTTTCTTCTTCGGTCATTTTAGAGTTTTTTTAGTTATAATTATTGAAGATGTGTGAGTTTGAGGTCAAATTCTCATTTAACTACCCTTTTAAATTAAATAATAATTGGTTTCCTTATTTTTGAAGCATCTGTATATCTTAATCAATGATATATTAATTTTAGAATATTTTTTTGATGAGAAATAATGTTATTTTCATTCTTTTTTTAAATCATATTGCATTGTTTTTTTATTTGATTCAAAAAATTTGTTTTATACATTTCTCAGTTGGATTTTGATAGTGATAAATGGATTTTGAGGTATGGATTGGATTTTTTAATTTATTTGTGGAATTTAAAATGGTTATATGGATTTATAAAATGGATTTCTAAATGTTTTTTACTTGAAAGTTGGGTGTGTTTGGTTCTTATAAAATATTATCACAAGTGGAGATGGTTTGTGTCCCATTTCTCATTTTTATGATAGTTAATTTTCTATGAAAATGTGGCATGAGTGATTAAATGGAACTTTGTAGGATGTTTGTGAAATTTTAAATGGTGTGATTGTACCTTTTTTAAAAGTTCGATTTGGTTTTATGGAAACAAGTGAATTCTCAGTGGGTGACTGAGTCTCATTTGGTACTTTTGTGAAATTGGTTATCTTGAAAACCCTACTTGGATAATTATGTGCCCTTGGTTTTGTTGATTATTTTAGGAGCCTATCTCTGAGAGGATCCCTTTTGATCAGATGATTTAAAGGATTGAAATTATTTCTTGGGGTGGCTTGAGGGTGACTTTGTGTGAGTTTCTTTTATATGATATATGTTTATTTGATTTCCTAATTTTATGGAAATTATTATCTCACACCCACATTATTATTGACATGGGTACATATAATAGCTATAATATTTTTAGTTAATGGTTACTAATCTAGGTTAGGATTTTGATCTATCTAGTCACCCATCGAAGGGAATTTGTTTTTATTTTCGATGGGATAATTCCCCTTAGTTTGACCAGGTAGGGTGTGATCGAGCGTGTGGGTGGAAATTTATTTCAACGAGTGTGGCATGCATTCCAGATGAGTCAAAATGTATAGTATTTTATAGATTATTACAATTATCTCCTAGATTTTTCCATGTTCTTCGACACTTAGTTGACTACGGTAGATGATTAGGATGCATTCTTGGTGGGTTGCTTGTATGTTCTTTTTCTCCATTTCCCTTGATATATTATTTTTAACACTTCTTTATTGTATGGTTTACTTCGTGGATAGAGGGTTTTAATTTCCTTTAAATGGTTTGAAAATAGTGATGAGAAATTATTCTATACTTTCTTTCACTCTTTTTCAATGAAAGATAAATCATTTTGTTCCTAAAAAATGTGAATGTTTGCTTCATAAAAAGTAACATGGATTTAAATGAGAAAAGGGAAATGGACCTTGATTTGTTTTAAAGATTAAATGTATAGATGAATAATTCTATATATTGTATATAAAAAATTAAATTTATTTTCCTTTTATTTAAAGTAAGTTCATTCAGAGTAGATATTTTGGGTACACCTACTAAGTTTGAATACTCACACCTATAAATATTTATCATTTTTAGTTTATGGAGTAGGTCTTAGCTTGGTTTAGATCATTATGGTTGATGGTTGGTTTAGGTATTGGATTATGACCCATGGGGTAATGAGAAGATGTTGTGGTCATCATGCTCTGTTTGTGTTTTATTATTTAGATTGATGTATTCTCAAATCTCATATAAATGATGTTCACATTGGATATTTATTTATATTGTTATGTTCTATTAGTTACCATTATTTGTTAATTTATATTGTTTGAAATAATTCCCTTAGTTACTCTGTTCATGGTTGACACTAGGTTCTATCCTGGGAAGATCAAGGAAGACTATCAGGCTTTATCTTGGACCGACCAAGATAAATGGATTAGGGTTGATTAGTATTGGTTTGTGAAACAATGTCATTAGAGTAGGTTGGTTCTCTAGAGGAATTTGATTTCAGAGCACCCATCATTATTTTTTATTCAAGATTAATGGATTAAGACTATTGGAATGTGGGGTAATGGTGTGAAGAATTTTATGTCCAACACTTTTTTATATCGAACCTCATGTTTTATTGGGAAGCCAAGTTTTATTTGGTTTATTTGTTCTTGTGGTTTTTTTGGTGTTTGATAAAAATGAACTTGAAGTTGGGACAATGGTCTCAGTGAGGTCATAGTGCCTATAAATCCATGTGGAGTTGGGGACATGGTGTTTAAATACTCTATGTGATGGTGTCATGATTGAATTATGGTAGCCAACAATATAGCCATGTCACCCATAGACACTAGTTTCCCATTATTAATTTTTTTTGGTCTTCATTATTCAAAAAAATGTTTTGAAACCCTTTTCTTGTGAATTTTGAATTGGTCAAATTTGAGTGGTACAATTTTTTTGTAAAATGGAAAATGAGTTTTCAAATTTATTTCGAATATGTCCTTAGAAAATGGTTTTTTTATAAAATGTTTATTTTGGTAAAATTGGTGCTGGTTTAACGAGATTAAATGTTAATAATCAATCCTTGGGGTTTATCAGACACAGTTGTATTGATGCAGAAGTAAATTCTAAAGAGGGGTTTGGATTTTTTTTTCAAATAAGAATAATTTTTAAAAAATGTTTTTTTAATCAAAATATTTTTGGTGGAATTATATTTTTTTAGTTATACGAATTGTTTTAAATTGGATTATTTGGGTTTTGATTGGAACTCCTTAGATTATTTTTACAAAATGGAGTAAAATATATTTATGTGTAAAGTTTAAAAATGGTTGTCTAATTATTGGTTAGTATTCTCTTTAAATGGGTTGTTTAAATTTTTAAATGCAAACTCGTTTTGAAATGGAGTTGTTTTGGGAAAAGTGTTTTGGAAAATGTTTTAGAAGCTTTGTGTAAAAGTGAAATGGGAAGTAAATTAAGAAGATGAAGGCATGGGTTTAATTTCTTGTATTTGAAAGTTGTAATTTTTTTGACATTTGGTATTTACATGGGGATATCATGCATGTTTATTTGTGGGGATGTGGACTGATGATGACATGGGAGGATGAGTTTCCTGATTGGAATGAGTTGATGGGTGCCTAGTTTGGCACAAGAATTGTAACACCCCGACCCCAGTTACCCAGAGTCGGTGCATTATTGCATAACATTGGCATGATCACAAAAGATCACGTCTCTAAAGACCGATTAGTTTAGTAGCCTTGGAAACACTAGATACATTCATAAATGTTACATTACATCATAAAGTGAAAACTAAAATAACATAGTCTCCATAGTCCACACCCATATCCCCTTCAGACTATCCCTGCAGGCCAGTCATAAAATATTTCTTCACATCCTGGGTAAAATAAAACATTGAATGGGGTGAGCTCAGATGCTCAGTAAGGATAACAATATAGAGGAATCTTTCATAAGTAAACATAAACATTTAAGGCAATGTATAACTAAAACAAAAGCCTTTTAAACTTGAACTTCATCATAATATGTAAAAAATAAAATGAAATAATGCCATTTACTTATTCACATGGATATTCTACTAGTCGAATAATCATATGCGATATGAATAACCACTTTCATAATGATGGAATTCATAATGCTAGACTATCATAACCATGTAGCCAAGGCCGCGTGCCAAGACTACAAATAAGATTTTGTCAAGGCCTCGTTTAGAGACACTAGTTTGTCTCATTAGACCTACTGATGCATTGAGGAGCTATAGCGGGCTCCATCAATAACTTATTACGTCCAATGCATTCCTCATATGAACAGGTTTAGACATATCATAAACCATAACATAATTGTATCATATAAGACATGCATAAAGGAAACATAACATTTCCACATTTTAATCACAAGATATCAATAAAACCCATTGATATAATAAAAACATTATCAATACCATTTTCAATACCAAAATAAAATGAAATTAAAACTTGGTATTTATTTTTCATTTTAAAAACGTTATGGCTTGTTGAGGAAGCCGAAACTCAAATAATGGTCACGACGGCGGAGAAGTCATTGTCGCTGCATACGTAAGACCAAAAAAACATTCCCTTTTGTCGTTTATTAAAACGCTTCATATAAAAAAGATTCATTTTGAATAAACGTAAAAGTCAAAGGGGTTTATACACCATATAAAAGAATGTTTTGTATAAAAACAAAATATGCCTCAATGAAATGAGATTGAGACGAAGTCCCTTACCTCATGTCCGACATGACTAGACCGTTCATTAACCTCCTAAATAATAAACTGGAGTTAATTTCTACATGCCTATGAACATTTTAAAGTTCATTATTCCTTTTATATCACTTATTACCATGTTATAAATATTATGTAATCATTTAAGTTAATAATGGTCGTTTTGTCGATTTTGGTACTTGAGTCAAAAATAAACTTCTTATAATTACAAGTTGTTCACATGGTAAAATTTCCATTATATCCAGAATTATATTCATGATGAAGATATCATATATATCATATATATCCAATATATAAACCCATTTATAATATTACATAACATTTAGAGGTAAGAAATGAAATTCACCGTTCATGGAGATGGTAAGCCGTACGTACGCATGAATGCTACTTTCATTTCTTATTTCGAATTTAATGGAATGAAATAATAATGATATAAAGGTATATTATAATTATAGTATAATATAATATATAATATCATTAACTCCATCCTTTATACGTCTTACATATGGCATTAACGATTCAAATCACTTTGAGGGGGCGGTATCCCGCACTTTCTAAAATGAAATTATCGCGTTTAACCATAATTGAAATGATAAAGGCATGCGCTAACTGAAGAATACATAATCCTAAGGAACACATAAACATAATATATATCATAAATAAATATAGTGACATCTTAATTGCCACCATGAGAGGTATTAAAAGAAGGTTGAACAATCATCGTTTCGAGAGGCTGTAATTCGCCACCCACAAAAACAACATGTTCTTTATCCATTAGACGAAGGTGTGTGTAAGTGTAAATCAAATAATTCTCATAAAAACATCATATTATATTGAAGATACTGGTGTTGTTACAAAATAATTGAATTAAAAGAGTTTAAGGGGTTGGAGAAGCAAAATAAAACAAAAGAACATAAGAGAAGACATTACCTTAAAATCTGGTAACTATTTTTGATTAGAGCCAAAGGCTTCCTCGGGAAGACTTCTGCCCAATGTGAGGATTCTAGGAGTAATATAGTAAAGTTGGGAGAGTATTTTGGCATAGGTTGTCTGATCCAGATGGCTTGAAGGTGTGAATAAGGTAGTAGAGGTGGGGGCCTTTTATAAGAGGAGTGGAGGGGAACTCTTGGAATGTCCAGAAATGTTACTTTACTATATAATGAGTTTTGGATTTTAAAGGTCACACAATTTTATGTTTCTAGGATATGGTGAAAAGGGTTCTAAATATACTAATACAATAGGTTTTTTACAAGTTTAAGTCTTATATTATACATTATCTTTTCATTTTATTTAAAATTTTAATTAATGAGGTAATCGCTGCATCATCATGGTGTCATAAAAAATTTAATTTATTTAATGTCTAAAAATTATAAAAAAATATCATGATGTAGGATATCTTTTTATATTTACAATGAATATTTATAGTCGAAAATTTAACTTATATAACCCCATGCAATAATTGTTTTATTAAAAGAACAAATGTTTGTGACAATTTTATTTTTACTTTAAATAAAACGTTATTAATGTCATTTTCTTACCCAAGTGGCTCCATGGGGTCCCCAAGTTGACCCATTGATTTTCTTGGTCGGCCATGACTCATAAAATATGGGTAGGATAAGTTTAAAGGTAATTTCATATTATTATAACATTATATTTACATTAAATTACATGAATTACCATTAATCGTGATTAATAAAACATAAAAGTTACTATTCACAAAAAAATTATTTTAATCCCACTAAACCAAATTTTACTTCCTAATGACAACCATGTATGTTGAATTTTTTAAAATAAAATCACGGAAGTGGTAAAGTTTCATTTAAATGAAAAATCAGTTTTTTAACTACCACTTAGTGGTTTCACTATTCATCAAAAATCGATGTTTTTCCGAACAATACCAAAAATCAACTCTAAGATATATTTGATATTCCAAATTAAAAAATGATGTATATTTTACAAAATTCCCAACATATAATTTGCATTAATTAATTTTATAATTAATTCTTCTTGTCAAAACAAATAGCGTGTTTTTAATCAACAATATCAATCAAAAGATTGACGATTGTTTATGTCCAATTTCAAAGTGAAATTAATTATAATGACCACCATTGGATAAAATGGTAAAATTATATTATAATTATACTTTAAAACCACTCTATAGTATAATTTATCACTATAAATTATTTTTATTAAAAAATTTGTTTTTAAGTATTTTTTCTATTCATAGAAAATTGGAAGTTCTCATAAAATTACAAAAAATTCAACATAGGATAATTTCGATATTCCGAATCCAAAAATGAAGTCCATTTTGAAATATAAAATTTATATTATTTTAAAAAGTGGGTATTAATATTCCTAACGACTGCTTTTATTGGTCGTGGTGTGTTAGAACTCGAGGTTGCATACAACACACGCTGCACTATTATTCAAAGAGAAGTGTACCATGGAAGCTTGGGGTGTTACATTCTCCCCTCCTTCAATAAATTGTGTCCTCACAATTTGAAATTTTTCTTTGAAAATAAAAGGTTTAAAATAGGAAATACCTTTATGGAAAACCCACATCAGCAATAGGGTTAATAAAAATATAACTTTAAATGAAAGAAATAGGAGTATAAAGGTCGCCCTAGATAGACCATACTGGGATTATATGAAAACATGGATATGGAGGAAAAAAACCATCATGGTCTGAGGGAGATTTGTAGAAAATATGATTAGGAGAAAGTTAACTACAAGAAAATCACAAACTTGTGATTGGTTAAGCGATCATTGATTCCCCAGTAGGAAAAGTTAACCGACAATGTTTTTGTTTTAAGTTACCTTTCATATAGTTGATGAATTTATTTAAGAGATTTACTAAGAACGTAAGGAAATATACATACCTATCATGTAGACTTTCATTCTCTAATAAATATTTACCACAAACCCATATTTAACTCAAAATGATAATAGAACTAAAAAATATTATATTTTTCCTAATCATACAAGGTTCCAAATATTAACACATACCATTTAGATTAGGAAAACTATTTTTTAATAACCAGGGACTTCTTGTAGGCTATTTGTAGGTAATAAATTCCCGTTGCACTATGGTTGTGGGTTCCATTCTTGTAGCTTTGTCCGACGCAACGGGATATCCCTCAACCTGCAGGTTGTCCTTTTCCTAAAACTATAGTATTATAATATTCCAAAAATAATCTTCAGAAATGTTTTAACCTTAAACAATACTATCCAAAGTTCAACTTAATCCATTCCAACCTTTATAGTTATCCAAAATACCTCTGTCCAGGCTTTCTCTTAAAGGCCTCTAAATTCCAAAATCAATTGTAACATCAGATTCCCCGAATAAAGTAAAGTTTCTCTTATTGTCACATACTAAAAATATGATTACCTTCATCATATTAAAACCTTAATGAAAACAAAAAGTACTGCAGTATAATACTTATATATATTTCACATTATTCTTATAAGCATAATATAGTTCTTGAGTCCAAAAACACAAATAAAATAATTATTCAACTTCATCTGTAGTAACATCATAAGCTTGGCCTTGATCCCTTGGACTTTTCTAAGGTAAGCTTCACTGACCATTACGATATTCATTTGCATAATGCCCCATTTCTCTACAATTGTAGCATTAAACATTGATAACCACTTTCTTTCCCTTACAATCACAAGCCTGGTGACCCTTTTCTCCACATCTATAACAAACTCCCATTTCTTTTAGGCAAGTACCAGGGTGATTCTTCCCACAATTATCGCATAATGGAAAATCCTTCTTTCCCCTTTTCCCTTTATCTGTCTCTTGTTCCACCGTTCTCTTCTTCTCTTGCTTTACTTTATTGTTATAAGATTTATAGAATTCCTTTTCTTTCTTGATAGCACACGAGGCAATATCTTCGTACGATGAGAAGGATTGTGATACTAAAGCTCGACGGAGAAATGGTTTTAACCCATCAAAGAAACTATCAATATTACCTCTTGGGTTACATATATAATCTGCATCATGCCTTTCTAACCTTGTAATGTTAGCCTCAAACATTGCGACATTCTCATCCTCCTTCTGCCTCAGACTCAGAAATTGCCTTTCCATATCTGCTCGATGGTCATGTGGAAAGTATTTTTCTAAGAAAATTTCCTTAAACTCCCTCGATTCCATAATTGATACTTCTTCATCTTCCTTTGTGTTTTGATTCAGCGACCACCATTGATCAGCATCTCTAGTGAGGCGGTAAATTGCCATGACAACTTTCTCCCTTTCTATACTCCTTAAGGCATGGAATATTTTCTCTAAGGATTTTATCCATTGCTCAGCTACTAATGGATTTGTACCCCCATTGAATGTTGGTGGTTTTTTCCTCATGAAACAATATAACATTGATTCTCCACATTTCAGACCAGGGTGCTCCATACGAGTAAGGTTATTATTCATAACCTGTGTGAGTTGTCCCGGTATGGTGATAAGTTGATCAACACCAATTGTATCACCAGCTCCACTGTAATTATCTTGAGCAGGAGGGAAATACCTACATGGAGTGCGTGCATTGACACGGTTTCCATTCCTTCCACTAGGCACCATATCTAAACAATGGAATAAACTAGATCAGTTTATGAATCAAAATACATAATTCCCTAATTGTAAAATACTTAACATAAATTGAACAGTTTATGGATATAATCCATAATCATAGAAATTTTTTCTTTGAGGAAGTATATACTCATAAAACCTTCATAATGGTTTGTAAAGAAAATGAGATATATCCTAAGAATATCCCCCAAGAGTGTCGTAACCAAGAGTGCAGAAAGGCCCGTTGTCGTGCACTAGTTCCCGTTTGAGTCTAGCTCAAAGCGGTTTTTTTTTGGGTTTTACCCCTAGGTACATCTGAGCCAGAGCCACCTCTACATTCTCGTATCTAGACAATGATGTATTTATCAGAAAATACACAAAATCTATACTTTACCAAAATTGTAAGAAGTTCGTATATACTAATCCACAAAGTCTATCATAGGTCTATGTGCTCTAATCAGAGTTTATCTAAATCTAACATCCAAGGTTAATACTAAATTTCCTCTGATACCAACTGTAACACCCCAACCCCAGTTACCCAGAGTCGGTGCATTATTGCGTAACATTGGAATGATCACAAAAGATCATGTCTCGAATGGCCGATTAGTTTAGTAGCCTTGGAAACACTAGATACATTCATAAATGTTACATTACATCATAAAGTGAAAAACTAAAATAACATAGTTTCCATAGTCCACACACATATCCTCTTCAGACTATCACTGTAGGTCAGTCATAAAATATTTCTTCACATCCTGGGGAAAATAAAACATTGAAAGGGGTGAGCTCAGATGCTCAGTAAGGATAACAATATAGCGGAAGATTTCATAAATATACATAAACATTTAAGGAAATGTATAACTAAAACAAAAGCCTTTTAAACTTGTAGTTGGGGTTTGGCTTAGTGGTAAGCACCCCATAATACTACATGGAAAATGGGGGTTCAAAACCCATGGGGCACAGGGTACTGTAGCAGTACTGTAGCCGCACTGTAGTAGCGGTGGCACTATTCATCAGCGGGTACTGTAGCGGCGGCAGAGCACTGTATCGGCGGCGGTACTGTGCGGGTACTGTAGCAGCAGGTTACTATTCACAGAATGTGAATTTGGCATAAAATTTGGGCCTACGGGCTATGTAATGGGCTACAAGCCCACTGGCCCTTCGGGCTATGTAATGGGTTTCCCTCTACCCAGTTAAAAGAGGTCTTTGCTTTGATTTAATAATAAAAATGAGGCTTCGGCCCCAACCATAAAAAAAAGCCTTTTAAACTTGAACATCAGCATAATATGGAAAAAATAAAATGAAATAATTATATTTAATTATTCACATGGATACTCTACTAGTCTAATAATCACATGCAATATCAATAACCACTTTCATAATGATGTAATGCATAATGCTAGACTATCATACCCATGTAGCCAAGGCCTCGTGCCAAGACTACAAATAAGATTTGGTCAAGGCCTCGTGCCAAGACAGTAGTTTGTCTCATGAGACCTACTGATGCATTGAGGAGCTATAGCGGACTCCACCCGTGACTTATTATGTCCAATGCATTTCTCATATGAACAGGTTTAAACATATCATAGACCATAACATAATCGTATCACATAAGACATGCATAATGTAAACATAACATTTCCACATTTCAATCAAAAGATATCAATACAACCCATTGATATAATAGAAACGTTATCAAAACCATTTCCAATACCAAAATAAAAGAAAATTAAAACATGGTATTTATTTTTCATTTAAAAAAAAGTTATGGTTTGTAGAGGAAGCCGAAACTCAAATAATGGTCACGGCGGCAGAGAAGTCATTGTCGCTGCAAACATATGACCAAAAAAAAATTCCCTTTGGTCATTTAGTAAAACTATTAATATAAAAAATATTCCATTTTAATAAGCATTAAATTCAAAGGGGTTTATTCAACGTATAAAAGAATGTTTTGTATAAAACAAAATATGCCTCAAAGAAAGGAGATTGAGACGAAGTCCCTTACCTCGTGTCCGACATGACTTGACCATTCTTAAACATCCCGAATAATGAACTAGAGTTAATTTATACTTGCTTAAAAACAGTTTTAAAATTCATTATTCCTTTTATATCACTTATTACGATGTTATGAACATTATGTAATTATTTAAGTTAATAATGGTCATTTGGTCGATCTTTGGTACTTGAGTCAAAAATAAACTTCTTATAATTACAAGTAGTTCATGTGGTAAAAAATCCATTATATATAGAATTATATTCATGATTTAGATATCATATATATCATATATATCTAGTATATAAACACATTTATAATATTATGTAACATTTAGAGGTAAGAAATGAAATGCACCATTCATGGAGACGGTAAGCCGTACGTACGTGAACGCTACATTCATTTCATATTTCGTATTTAGTGGAATGAAATCATAATGATATAAAGGTATTTTATAATTTCAGTATAATATAATATATAATATCATAATCTTCATCTTTTATGCGTCCCACGTATTGCATTAAGGATTCAAATCACTTTGAGGTGGCGGTAACCCGCACTTCCTAAAATGAAATTATTGCGTTTACCCATAATGGAAATCATAAACGCATGGGCTAAATGAAAAATAAAGAGGCATAAGGTAAATATAAACATAATATATATCATAAATAAATATATTTACATCTTAATGGCCACCATGAGAGGTGTTAAAATAAGGTTGAACAATCATCGTTTCGTGAGGTAGTAATTCACCTCCCATAGAATCAGTATGTTCTTGAACCATTAGACAAAGGTGTGTGTAATTTTAAATAAAATACATATCATAAAAACATCCCAGTATATTTAAGATACTGTTTTTGTTAAAAAATAAATGAATTAAAAGATTTTAAGGGGTTGGAGAAGAAAAATAAAACAAAAGGACATAAGAGAAGACATTACCTTAAAATCTGGTAACTCTTTTTGATTTGAGCCAAAGGATTCCTTGGGAAGACTTCTGCCCAATTTGAGGATTCTGGGATTAATAGAGGAAAGTTGGGAGAGTATTTGAGCATTGTTTTTCTGAAAAAAATGTCTTGAAGGTGTGAATAAGGTGGTATAGGTGGGGGCCTTTTATAAGAGGAGTGGAGGGGCACTCTTGGAATGTCAAGAAATGTTACTTTATTATATAATGCGTTTTGGGTTTCAAAGGTCCCACAATAATATATTTCTAGGATATGGTGATAAGGGTTCAAAATCGACTCATCCAATAGGTTTTTGAAAAGTTTAAGTCTTATATTTTACATTATCTTTTCATTTTATTTAAATCGTTAATTAATGAGGTAATCGCTGCATCATCATGGTGTCATAAACAAATTAATTTATTTAATGTATAAAAATTATAAAAAAAATATCATGAGGTAGTAAATAGTTTTATCTTTCCAATGAATATTTATAGTCTAAAAGTTAACTTATATAACCCCATGTAATAATTTTTTTAGTAAAACAACACATGTTTGTGACAATTTTATTTTTTCTTTAAATAAAAAGTTATTAATGTAATTTTCTTACCCAAGTGGCTCCATTGGGTCCCAAAGTTGACTGATCGATTGTCTTGGTCTTCCATGAATCATCCAATAAGGGTAGGATAAGTATAAAGGTAATTTCATATTATTATAACATTATATTTACCTAAAATTACACTAATTATCTTTAATCATGATTAATAAAACTTAAAAGTTACTATTCACCAAAAAATTATTTTAATCCCATTGAACCACATTTTACTTCCTAATGACAACCATGTATGTCGAATTTTTGAAAATCAAATCATTGAAGTGGTAAAGTTTCATTTAAGCTAAAAAACAGTTTGTTAACTACCACTTAGTGGTTTCACTATTCATCAAAAATTAATGTTTTTCATAACAATACAAAAAATTAACTCTATGCTATATTTGATATTCCAAATTAAAAAATTATTTCTATTTTACAAAATTCCAAACATATAAGTTGCATTAATTAATTTGATAATTAATTCCTGTTGTCAAAACAAATAGCGTGTTTTTAAGAAACAATATCAATCAAAATATTGACAATTGTTTATGTCCAATTTCAAAGTAAAATTAATTCTAGTGACCAAAATTGGATAAAATGGTAAAATTATATTCTAACTATACTTTAAAACCACTCAATAGTATAATTTATCACTATAAATTATTTTTATTAAAAACATTGTTTTTAAGTATTTTTTCTATTCCTAGAAAATTGGAAGTTCTCATAAAATTAAAAAAAATTCAACATAAGATAATTTGATATCCGAATCCAAAAAATGAAGTCCATTTTAAAATATAAAATATATATAATTTCAAAACGTGGGTATTATTATTCATAACGGCTACTTTTTTTGGTCGTGGGGTGTTAGAACTCGAGGATGCGTACAAAAAACGCTCTTCTATTATTCAAAGAGAAGCATGCCATGGAAGCTTGGGGTGTTATATTCTCCCCTCCTTCAATAAATTGTGTCCTCGCTATTTGAAATTTTTCTATGAAAATAAAAGGTTGAAAATATGAAATAACTTTGTGGAAAACCCACATCGGAAATAAGGTTAATAAAAATATAACTTTAAAAGAAAGAAATAGAAGTATAAAGGTCACCCAAGATAGCCCATACTAGGATTCAATGAAAACATGGATATGGAGGAAAAACAAACCATCAAGGTCTAATGGAGAGTTGTAGAAAACCGGATTAGAAGAAAGTTAACTACAAGAAAATCACAAACTTCTGATTGGTTAAGCGATCATTGATTTCCAAATAGGAAACGTTAACCGACAACATTTTTGTTTTAGGTTACCTTTCATACAGTTGAGGAATTTATTTAATAGATTTACTAAGAACGTAAGGAAATATACATACCTTTCATGTAGACTTTCATTCTTTAATAAATATTTACCACAAACCCATCGCTCTCTCAAAAAGATAATAGAACTCAAAAATATTATATTTATCCTAATCGTACAACGTTCCAAATATTAACACATACCATTTAGATTAGAAAAACAATTTTTAATAACCACGGACTTCTTATAGGCTAGTGGTAGGTAATAAAGGCCTGTCTCACTATGGTTGTGGGTTCGATTCCTGCAGCTTTGTCTGACGCGATGGGTTATCCCCTGACCAGCAGATTGTCCTTTTCCTAAAACATTAGTATTATAATATTCCAAAAATAATCTCCAGAAATTTTTTAACCATAAACAATACTATCCAAAGTTCAACGTAATCCATTCCAGCCTTTATAGTTATCCAAAATAACTCTGTCCAGACATTCTCTAAAAGGTCTCTAAATTACAAAAATCAATTGTAACATCAGATTCCCCGAATAATTTAATGTTTCTCTTATTGTCACATACTAAAAATATGATTACCTTCATGATATTAAATCCTTAATGAAAACAACAAGTACTGTAGTACAATACTTATATATATTTCACATTATTCTTATAACCATAATATAGTTCTTGAGTCCAAAAACACAAATACAATAATTATTAAACTACATATGTAGTAACATCATAAGATTGGCCTTGATCCCTTAGACTTTTCTGAGGTAAGTTTCACTGAACTTTAGGATATTCATATTCTAGAATGCCCCATTTCTCTACAATTGTAGCATTAAACATTGATAGCCACTTTCTTTCCCTTGCGATCACGAGCCTGGTGACCTTTTTCTCCACATTTATAACAAACTCCCATTCCATTAAGGCAAGTACCGAGGTGATTCTTCCCAAAAATATCGGATAATGTAAAATCCTTCTTTCCCTTTTTCCCATTATCTATCTCTTGTTCCACCATTCTCTTCTTCTCTTGCTTTACTTTATTGTCATAAGATTTAGAGAATTCCTTTTTTTCTTGATAGCACAGGAGACAATATCTTCGTACGATGAGAAGGATTTTGATACTAATGCTCGAAAGAGAAATGGTTTTAACCCATCAATGAAATGATCAATATTACTTCTTGGGTTACGTATAGAATCTGCATTATGCCTTGCTAACCTTGTAATGTTAGCCTCATACTTTCCGACATTCTTATCCTCCTTTTGCTTCAGACTCAGAAATTGCCTTTCCATATTTGCTCAATGGTCATGTGGAAAGTATTTTTCTAAGAAAATATCCTTAAACTCCCATCATTCCACACATGATACTTATTCATCTTCCTTTGTGTTTTGAATTAGTGAACACCATTGATCAGCATCTCTAGTGAGGCGGTAAACTGCCATGGCAACTTTCTCCCTTTAGCTACTCCCTAAGGCGTGGAATATTTTCTCTAAGGAGTTTATCCATTGCTCAGCTACTAATGTATTTTTACACCCATTGAATGTTGGAGGTTGTTTCCTCATGAAACGATCTAACATTCATCCTCCACGTTGCGGATCAGGGTTCTCCATACGAGTAAGATTATTATTCAAAACCTGAGTGAGTTGTCCCAGTATGGTGATAAGTTGATCAGTACTAGTTGTATCACCAGCTCCACTATAATTATCTTGAGTAGGAGGGAAATCCCTACATGGAGTGCATGAATTGATACAGTTTCCATTCCTTCCACTAGGCACCGTTTCTAAATAATGGCATAAACTAGATCAGTTTAAGAATCAAAATACATAATTCCCTACTTATAAAACACTTGACATAAATTGAACAGTTTATGGACATAATCCATAATAATAAAAATGTTTTCTTTGAATAAGTATATACTCATAAACCCTTAATAATGTTTTTTAAATAAAATGAGATTTATCCTTGTTATATCCCCCGGGAGTGTCGTAACCAAGAGTGCAGCACGACCCGTTGTTGTGCACCAGTTCCCGTTCGAGTCTAGCTCAAAGCGGTGTTTTCGGGTTTTACCCCTAGGTACATCTGTGCCAGAGCCGCCTCTACATACTTGTATCCATACAAGGATGTATTGCTCGGAAAATACACAAAATCTATACTTTACCAAAATTCTAGGAAGTTCTTCTATACTAATCCTCAAAGTCTATCTTATGTATATGTGCTCTTATCAGAGTTTATCTAAAACTAGCTTCCACGGTTAGTACTAAACTGCCTCTAATACCAACTGTAACCCCTTGACCCCAGTTACCCAGAGTCGGTACATTATTGTGTAACATTGGCATTATCACAAAAGATCATGTCTCGAAAGAACGATTAGTTTAGTAGCCTTGGAAACACTAGATACATTCATAAATGTTACATTACATCATAAAGTAAAAAACTACAATAACATAGTCTCTGTAGTCCACACCCATATTCCCTTCAGACTATCCCTACAGGTCAGTCATAAAATATTTCTTCACATCCTGGGAGAAATAAAACATTGAAAGGGTTGAGCTCCGATGCTCAGTAAGGATAATAATATAGCGGAAGCTTTCATAAATAAACATAAACATTTAAGGCAATGTATAACTAAAACAAAAGCCTTTTAAACTTGAAATTCAGCATAATATGGCAAAAATAAAATGAATTAATTCCATTTACTTATTCACATGCATATTATACTAGTCGAATAATCACATGCAATATCAATAACCACTTTCATAATGATGGAATGCATAATTCCATACTATCATAACCACGTAGCCAAGGCCTCGTGCCAAGAATACAAATAAGATTTTGTCAAAGCCTCGTCCCAAGACACTAGTTTGTCTCATGAGACCTACCGATGCATCGAGGAGCTATAGCGGGCTCCACCCATCACTTATTAAGTCCAATGCATTCCTCATATGAACAAGTTTAAACATATCATAAACCATAACATAGTCGTATCACATAAGACATGCATAAAGGAAACATAACATTTACACATTTCAATCACAAGATATCAATACAACCCATTGATATAATAAAAACCTTATCAAAATCATTTTCAATACCAAAATAAAAGTAAATTAAAACATGGTATTTAGTTTTCATTTAGGAAAAGTTATGGCTTGTAGAGGAATCTGAAACTCAAATAAAGGTCATGGCGGCGGAGAAGTCATTGTCGCCGCATACGTACGACCAAAAAAATATTCCCTTTTGTCATTTAGTAAAACTCATTGTATAAAAAAGATTCCTTTTTAATAAACGTAAAAGTTAAAGGGGTTTATACACTATATAAAAGAAAGTCTTGTATAAAACAAAATATGCCTCAATGAAATGAGATTGAGACGAAGTCCCTTACCTCGTGTCCGACTTGACTCGACTGTTATTTAACCTCCTGATTAATAAACTAGAGTTAATTTCTAGTTTCTTAAGAACCTTTTTCAATTTCATTATTCCATTTATATCACTTATTACCATGTTATGAACATTATGTAATTATTTAAGTTAATAATGGTCATTTTGTCGATCTTTGGTACTTGAGTCAAAAATAAACTTCTTATAATTACAAGTTGTTCATGTGGTAAAACATCCATTATATCCAGAATAATATTCATGATTTAGATATCATATATATCATATATATTCAATATATAAACGAATTTATAATATTACATAGCATTTAGAGGTAAGAAATGAAATGCACTGTTCATGGAGATGGTAAGCCGTACGCACACATGAACGCTCCTTTAATTTATTATTTAATATTTAATGGAATGAAATCATAATGATATAAAGGTATATTATAAATCCAGTATAATATAATATATAATATCATTAACTCCATCATTTATACATCCCACGTATGGCATTAACGATTCAAATCACTTTGAGTGGGCGGTAGCACGCACTTCCTAAAATGAAATTATCATGTTACTCATAATAGAAATCATAATGGCATGCGCTAAATGAAAAATAAATAAGTATAAGGAAAACATAAACATAATATATATCATAAATAAATATAGTGACATCTTAATGGCCACCATGAGAGGTGTTAAAAGAAGGTTGAACAATCATCGTTTCGTGAGGCAGTAATTCCCCACCCACAGAAACAGTATGGTCTTTAACCATTAGACGAAGGTGTGTGTAAGTTTAAATCAAATAATTCTCATAAAAACATCATATTATATATAATTTACTTTATTTTTTACAAAATAAAAGAATTAAAAGAGTTTAAGGGGTTGGAAAATCAAAATAAAACAAAATAACATAAGAGAAGACATTACCTTAAAATCGGGTAACTCATTTTGATTTGAGCCAAAGGATTACTTGGGGAGACTTGTTCCCAAAGTGAGGCTTCTATGAGTAATAGAGGGAAATTCAAAGAGTATTTGGGCAGATTTTGGCCGAGCCAAATCTCTTGAAGGTGTGAATAAGGTGGTAGAGGTGGGGGCCTTTGATAAAAGGAGTGGAGGGGCACTCTTTGAAACTCAAGAAATGTTACTTTATTATATAATGAGTTTCGGATTTTAAAGGACCCACAATTATATATTTAAAGGATAAGGTATTAAGGGTTAGAAATATACTCATCCAATAGGTTTTTGACAAGTGTATGTATTATATTTTACATTATCTTTTCATTTTATTTAAATCGTTAATTAATGAGGTAATCGCTGCATCATCATGGTGTCATAAAAAATTTAATTTATTTAATGTCTAAAAATTATAAAAAAATATCATGATGTAGGAAATTTTCATATCTTTCCAATTAATATTTATATTCTAAAATTTAACTTATATAACCCCATGTAATAATTGTTTTAGTAAAACAACACATGTTTGGGACAATTATATTTTTACTTTAAATAAAAAGTTATTAATGTCATTTTCTTACCCAAGTGGCTCCATGGGGTCCCCAAGTTGACCCATGGATTGTCTTGGTCATCCATGAATCATCCAATAAATGTAGGACCAGTGTAAATGTAATTTCATATTATTATAAAATTATATTTACCTTAAATTACACTAATTACCTTTAATCGCGATTAATAAAACTAAAAAGGTATTATTCACCATAAAATTATTTTAATCTCATTGAACCTTATTTTACTTCATAATTACAACCATGTATGTCGGGTTTTTGAAAATAAAATCACAGAAGTGGTAAAGCTTCATTTAAATGAAAAATCAATTTTTTAACTACCACTTAGTGGTTTCACTATTCATAAAAAATCGAAGTTTTTCAGAACAATACCAAAAATTAACTGTAAGCTATATTTGATATTACAAATTCAAAAATGATGTCTATTTTACAAAATTACAAACATATAAGTTTCATTAGTTAATTTTATAATTAATTCCCATTGTCAAAACAAATAGCGTGTTTTTAAGAAATAATATCAATCAAAATATTAACAATTGTTTTTGTCAAATTTCAAAGTGAAATTAATTATAATGACCACCATTAGATAAAATGGTAAAATTATATTCTAATTATACATCAAAACCACTCAGTAGTATAATTTATCCCTAAAAATTATTTTTATTAAAAAATTTGTTTTTAAGTATTTTTTCTATTCACAGAAAATTGGAAGTTCTCATAAAATTACAAAAAATTCAACATATGATAATTTTGATATTATGAATACAAAAATCAAGTCCATTTTGAAATATAAAATTTATATAATTTCAAAAAGTGTGTACTACTATTCATAACGGCTACTTTTATTGGTCGCGGTGTGTTAGAACTCGAGGTTGCGTACAACACACGATGCTCTATTATTCAAAGAGAAGCATACCCTGGATGCTTGGGGTGTTACAAGAATATACATTAGTGATGATCCATGGAATAGAATTGGGAAGTGTGACACCCAAAAAAATTGAATTATTATTGGTGGATTGGGTTTTTAGTGATGGTTAGTGAGTTATTTAGGAAAATATTTTGGGAATCCTTTGAGTTGGTTCCCTTTTGATTCTAGTTTATTATTTTTGGTGAGTTTTGGTAAATGGATTGGTTTTGATTGAGTTCTTTATTTTATTTTCTTTTTTTATACAACCCCAAAATGTTTCTATAGATGTTGGGGGTGTATCTATGGGTGTTTTTCCATTAATGGCCTCTCTATTTGATCAACCAATAGACATATTTCTTGAGTTTCAGAAGATGAATCCTCCTATCAATTATGTTCTTGAGGATCCTCTTGAAGTAGAAGAGTGGATGCAGAAAATTTAGGGAAAACTCAGTTTCCTTGAGTTTCCTAATTCGTTAAAAGTATATTTTTCATAATTTATGCTCAATTTTCAAACCTGAAAGTGGTGGAATTAGGTGTAACAAACCAATCCTTGGGATGATCTTACTAAGGGGTTCTTCAAGACTTTTTTTTATCCAGAAGTAATTAATTGAGGTAATGAAGGTGAAGAAGGGGTATAGATGTGTTGTCTACATCTAAGTGATGGGTTCCTATTGGAGTTTATTTGTAATTTTTTGGATCTAATTCCTCACATTCTGATGTTGGATTAAGATGATTCCTTTAAATAATGATGTTCGGAGAATGGGGTATGTTTTAAATTGTTGTTCAAGCTATCATATTTCGTTACAACATCCACTTTCGACATAAAGAGGAAATATTTTTGGGGTGAATATGTACTAGTAGGATTTCTTGAGGAATCCAACAATAATCTAGTTTCTTAATGTGGTGAAGTAAATTATAGTAAGGATATGGTGAATCACCCAGAAGTTATGGGCACTAGTCATGGAATTAATAAGACTTTAGACCTTTCATCATCTTCCTCAAAGCATATGATCATGGTATTACATCATTGAATTGATCTAGATTATAAGATAAAAACATGTTCAAGTGCTCTAAAAACCTATCATGCTTGTGTATTCCTAGGTCACTTGAAAAGTTTCTTTCGAGGTACTCTCATGACGCAACATGGATCTCGATCCATCCCATCAAAAAACACCCTTGCCCATTTGAAAAACTATGGTATTGGCTTGTATTTATTTTGAAGGCCCCTTCTATTTAAGGGTTTCTTCCTTTCTGGGGGTTCTGGGTTTTATTTTTTTTACATTCATTATAGAAATGATTTTTCGTGGTGTTCCATTTTTTTTTAAATTGAAAAGTGGTGTCATAACCGTCTTTAGAATTTACGTTTCAATGGAAGCATGTCATTATTGTTGATAATTATGAATTTTTTTTAATTCTTGGGAGGATATGTTTCTCATTCAGTGTATTATTTCTCTTTTTTCTCCTTTTAAGTTAGAAAGGATGGTGTCTGTGTATCTTATAGATCTATATATTGTTGAAGGGGCCTCAGTGGAGACATGTGAGTCTCATGGTGTGTGTTATTCTTTTGGTTCTACCAAGGGTGCTATGAGGATACTCGTGAGCCCAAAAAAGAAGTTCTAATTAGGGAAAATTATTTTCTAACTATAGAGAAGTATATGATTCAAGACATTAGGGCTCTAGCCATAGGTCTTGAAGTTATTCTATACACATAGTCAGGAACCATCAAGGGTGTAGGGAACCTTTGTTCTTCTCTTTTATCCACCATTGGTGTGTAGGTAGTTTAAAAAGGATATTTGTTTCCAATATGTGGCTAGCCCTAGTGGATTTATTCTTATTTGAGAAGTGCTAATTTGGAGATGGTTGTGTCTTCTGAAGATGTTGAAACATGGGTTGGTTTTCTTATTGGTCTATAATTCCTCTCATCACCCCCCATGGAGGAGTTCTCTTGTTAGTCTATATTAGGTTTTCTACTGTGGGTTTATGTGGGGAGTTACCATGTTAGTAAGTTTGTAATGATGGGGAGATACACCATAGGTCTTATTATAGAATCTTATGGATTCAGATGGTTCTAGTTGGATTTATATGGTGTGGATTCCATTACAGACTCCTATTTTGGTAATCCCATTTAGTCTATGTGGTAGATCAATTTTCCATCACTTTTCAGGAAGAATTTTTGCATCATTATATCATTTCGAGGAAGAGTTATAATTTTTATTTAGAGATTTTTGAAATGTTATTCAGTTTGAGGTTTTGAATCATGTGAGCTTATTAAATTTATCCTTTGAATCAATAAACTAGAAATTTTGTGACTTTCTAGGAGGATAAAGAATAATACTAAGAAGAATTATCACACCCATATTTATTTCTTCCTTTATTTTATTTTATATTTTGGATATTTGTTTTCATATTGATTCCCAGGTGTTCCTAATTTAATTTTTTGTGTGTTATATTGTTTACTTTTGGTTCCTTTTTTATTATTTAGTTTTCCTCTGAGTTTTGAAGAAAAAGTGGATATTTTGGACATGATAGCATGTCGTGAACGGTTAGAAGAAACCATGCCCCATTCTCCAGCAAACCATGTGGGTCCTTGGTTGTCTCAGATCAGGGGATAATGACCCATGAATGGTTAGGAAAGCTTTACGGATGGTATGTACATGGTTTATCCATTCTAGACAAAACCACGTCACATGGTTGGCACACAATTTACCAAACAGTGCGGCCAAACCATTTGACTGTCCAGGTTGTCCATTAAGGGGCACATGGTTGGCACATGATTTTGGAAATTGTGCGGCCTAATTGTACACAATGACATAGTAATTAAAAATGTTATTTTACCTTTATACACTCTTGGTATTTTAATCCCAAATCATCTTATTCTAACTCCATTCTATTCACAGGATCCTTTTAGGGTCTCCCCTTCTTCCTTACCCCTTTCACCTCATTCTATAGAGATTATAAAGTGATTTCATCAAGAGTTATGTTTAGATATTTTAGGTATTATCATCTCTTTTTATTCTTCCTCTTCCTCTTTGTCCATTTTCTCTTGAGTTCCTCTTCCCCCTTGGTCATGTGGATCTTTGGATCATGTGTTTTTGTGTTTAATTTGTGGGTTTTTTGTGTTTAATGTTCCTTGTGATTTGTCATCCTTCTTTGGACCTTTTTGAGGTTTTTTGGGTGGTCAGTTTTGAAGTGTCATGAGTTTGACGTAGGTTTCCCATTTACACATTCCATTTAAATTTAATAATCATTGGTTTATTTATTTCTACACCTTCCTTATTTTTTTTAATTAGTGACGTATTATTTTTGTTATAAATTTGATTATGAAAAATGATGTGGTTTCTATAATTTTTTGAAACAGATAGAATTGGTTTTTTATATGTTGCACACAAAGTGTTTGATAAATTGTGTGGATGGATTTTTCACATTGAATATTTTTTTAGAGAATGGATTTTATTTGAAAATTTATTATTGGAAATGAAAATGGATATTTGTATTTATCAAATGGACTTATTAATGGGTATGAATTTAATTAAGTTGTGTTTTCTTATTTGAATACATATTGACATGTGGTGATAGTGTGTGGCCCATTTAGCATTTTGATGATAGTGTATTTTGTTTGAAAATGTAGAATGAGTTCATAAATGGAATCTTTTAAAATGATTGTGAGTTTTAAGATGGTGTGATTTTACTTTTCAGAATAGTGGATTTGGTTCCTTGGAAATGAGTGATTTCTTGAAAGGTGTTTGAGGTGCATTTGGATATTTTGGGAAATTTGATCTCTTGAAAACAATCTGTAGATAATTATCATACCTTGGTTATGTTGATTGTTCTGGGAGTCCTATGTGAGAGGCTCTCTTATTATTGGATGTTTTTAAAGAAATATATTTTCCCTCAGGGTGGATCAGTGGGGGGGGGGGATGTGTTCAGTGATTTTCTTGTGTATGATATCTGTATATGTTATTGGATGCTTGTTTGTGATTTTTTTCTCACCAACACTTTATTCTGGACAAGGGGACGAGGCATAGAAAGTGTTTTAGGTGAATAGTTTTTTAGGTCTAAAAGGGGTCTATATACCCTATGTAGGGGGTGAATCAAGGTATGAATATTCTTATCTAAATTCTTCCTTCCCCACTAGATTTTGACCTCTTTATCACAAGGGTCAGTTTGTTTTCACATGGGTGTTTATTATGATCACTTATTTTCTTCTTTATCTGATGATGATTCTTTTGATACAATAAATGGAAGAAAGTAGGAATAAAAAAATATTGTTACATGGTTCACCCAAACTGGGCCATGTCTAAGGAGCATACAATGATGAGGTGCCACTGTACCAAATCAAATAAATCACACTGCAAATAATTTTCTGGCTAGATCACTTCTATTCCCATGCTCAATACTTCTACAATGTTTAGGGATAACTTACTACTTTACTGAGGGTTACTCCCTATTTCACTTTCCCATGATCACTATCGGTAGAAAGGATCACCTTATTCCTATTCCTTTCATCACTACTCTAGAAAGGATCCAATCACAGTTTAAGAAATTTTCGATCATTTCAATATCACTAATGAATTCATCCTCCAATGTATTTAGATACTCCGTTGAACTAAAAAATTCATCCACTTATGCATACCATTTTCCCACTACACACTGTGAAATAAACTAGGAAATACATTTTCAAAGCTCAATGCTTCTCAAAGCTTCTGATTTCACATAGCTCAAACAAGCCATTGAAAGTTCTAGCCTCTTTTCAAAAAACACACCTTCACATGGCTCACTGCTTTGTAGAGGACACAACTTCGTAGAGCACATTTCTTCCCAGAGATGAAGCCTTCATAAAGATCAATCAATAAAATATAATATTACATTATAAATCTCAAGTTGTTGGAATGTTTCTTTCTTCATGAACATCACTGAGCCAACATGGAACACAACTCCTTCACGAAGCTAGATTAGACACCACAAAGCTCTTTCCAATCTCAAAGAACACTGCCTCCATGAACCACCTTTGCGATTCGAGAGCTGAAATTTTATCTTAAAAAAATATCTACACTTCTTAAAGGGGTCGAGGAATATTTATAATAGATTACACTAAATCGATAACCTTCTGCACAAGGTTTCCACCATGTCAGCTCAAATTGTAATGCTCTGAAATTTCCACAGAAATTATCTCTATATCACAAAGCACCAAAGAAATTTTGGATCCCAAAGCTTGTTGTAATCATAGAACATTCCATTAAATCATTTGTGTTTCTTCTAAAAATGTCATCGTAAACACAAAGTCTTATGTCAAAACCATTACACCATAATAATGCTCCCTCACAATTCTCTTCATGTCTACTGTTCGCAAAGCTCATCGTAACCATAAATCACTCTGTCAACATTCTTCCAGTCTCTGCGAAATACACTTCATTAATCCAATATTAATGAAATTCATGTCTCCACCATATTTTTATGTGATCTTAAAGGAAATTTACTTTTCACAATGCTCACCAAAATTCAAATTTTGGACCCCAAAAATTTGGCAAACACTAGAAAATAGTGCCACCTTGCATCTATTCTTTTAGAAATACCTCCAGATCTTCTTTTCCTTTTTCATGGTTCCTTGTCAACATGGATTGTCAAAAAAATATTTGGAACTCGACGATTAACCACGAACACCATCTTTTTCAACAAACACAATCAACCCACAAAAATGGTTTATTGTTACCATGGGGTATTTTTTTCCAAAACATTAGTTAAGGATTTTTCTCTAGATAGTGGCCCATATCAGTGGATTTTTTTTATTGATATGGGACAATTCCCCTTAGTCAGACCAAGTAAGTTGTGATCAAGCGTGTGGGTGATAATTTATGTCATTGGGTGAGGCCTCCCTTTGGTATGGGTTAAGAAGTTAAATATGTTTTAGATTACTCTATTGAGCTCATATGTCCTCCCATGTTTTTAGGAACTTAGTTGTTTGTGGATGATGATTGAGATGCATTATTGGAGGGTTATTTGTGCATTATATTTTTCAATTTACCTTAATATTTGATTATTTTTAATATATTCTAATATGTACTTCTTGTATAAAGGTTATATACTAGAATTCAATGGATTTTGAAAAGATCCGAGAAATATTTTATAATTTATTTCCCACTTTTTCAATTAAAAAATTATTTTGTTACAAAATAATTATAATATCTGCTTCTTCTAAAAGAACCTATATTTTAATGAAAAAAGGAAAATGTACCATGTTTTGTTTTTGAGAGGAAAATGTGGTAAAGAATAGTTTTATATATTATATTTCCAACATGAAATTTATAATTGTTTTATTTAAATGACGTGCATTGGGAATATATTTTTTAGGCACTCTTAATGAGTTTTAATACTCATGGTTACAATTATTTCTTATTTTTAGCTTCTGCTATTGGTTTTAGTATGGTTATAATAACTATTGGAAATGGTTGGATTTGGTATTATAGAGTGGCCCTTAGGTTCAAGTGGAAAAGTTGTGGTTATCAGGTTCAGTTTCGGTTTTTTTGTTCAGTTGGATATATTTTCAACATTCATATATATGTTGTAAAGATTGGATATTTGTTTCAATTAGGTTGCTTTATTTTTTCACACATTTTATTTATTTATATTGGGTGAAACCATTCCCTTGGATACTCTACTGATTTTAAACTATAGATTCTGTCCTAGGAGAATTGTGAATACCTCTCAGGCCTTGTCTCATATTAGCTCAGGTAACAAAATGAGGGTTGACTCAGGTTGGTTCATGAAATATGTTGTGTATTTTTTTTCTTCCAAAATCTGGTTATTGGGTAAGAAAGAGTTATAGAATCATGTTACCCCTCATGTAAGAAATGTATAATCGGATATAGAAAATAAAATACATAGGTTTATTCTTGGTTCACTACCAAGGGGTCATCTAATGAGCATATATCGATAGAGTTGTGATTCACCAAGAGGAAACAACATTGACTATAAATGTTTTGAGAGTTTTGGAAGATTGTGACATCGATACTATGAGAATTTATTCTTCTATAATTCTCAAAAATTAATTGGGTTAAGTATTTACAATGTGAGTAAGACAAGTTGGTTTCCTGTGATATTTTTCATTAATATGAATAAAAAACTAAAAGAGTATGGGTTTCTTCACTCTACTTTACCTCCTCCTCTGATTCCCAATCTTTAGAGAAGTATTTATTGATAGTATAACAATAATTTCTATACTTTTTTAAATAATCAGTAACGTATTTCTAGTTGACTCTTTAACTATATTTTTTTAATCCTGATATATTTTCCATGTTTTGAATATGGGAATACTCTCATTTTTTCAGTTTATTATATACAACAATATCACAAGAAATATTTCCCATATTTTAGAATATAGAAACACTATAAAATAATCACCAATAAATCATCCAGTTTAAATTTCTCATAATATTCATGATCCCATTAAATAATCATAGTTTTCATTCTCCAAAAAAATTTATAATATTAGATGAAAATATTTGGTTAAATTATTAATCACAAATTGAGATTAATATTATTTTCCAGCATATAGAACCATGGTAAAAAGTTATAAGATACATTATAGTTATTTTAAAGATCCAATATTACATAATACTTTTATTTTATATCACCATAAATATAATAGCATAATCGCCCATAAGTCATTGCACTATCATCTCTAGAATCCCAAAAAATAAAATTTTGATCTATAACTCACTATATTCAACCAAGGAATGACTATTGCGTACCTGAGATGTTCACAAATACCTTACTAAATTTTCTAAATTAATTAATACATACATTACACCCTCAGTCACATAATGACTCTTACATTATGAATTTTTCTCTCTTATACATTTCAATTTGTTACAAAATGACTCTTATATAGTCTTCAAATGACCCTTAAATGGACTCATATGGCTATATGAAATATATATTTCCGTTATGAAATTACCAATAACCCTAATGATATTTTTTATGAAACAATATTTCAAATAAATCATAAAACCATCCATATGGTAAAGGTAATGATAAAGATCACCATTATGAAATTCAAGATGATTCTTATAGTTTCATACCTTTACTACTTTCTATGTTCTTGTAGCCTTAATAACCATTATGAATCAAAATGCGACTCTTATGATTTAAATTTTTTCTATTTCATCATATCCCATTCAATAATTTATCTTATTAAATATACTTAGATAAATTTAGGGAAACCTATACTTAACAAATTCTTTCAAAATCACATCAAAACACCCCTGATTTCATTAAATGTATCAAATTCTCTCCAAACCATAGAAACTAATATAAATGAAAATAAATCCCTTCTCTGCTAATGATTATACCATTCTAGTAAGAATACATTAATTGAAAACATATACAAAACTATATAATGTGGTTCCAAAATTATCCCCTTTGTATTATTCAGTTATATAACTAAAAATAATGTCCAAATCCTCCTATATTATTTCATGTATGATCTACCTACATTAGTATTCTTCCCTGCTACCATTTTCCGACTTTGAAAATAAAATTCAAAAGAGGAATCAATTTTTTATAATTTTTCATTGTTTTTCTTGAAATAACTATTTGACAAGAAAATTATAATAAAAGATCTATCAACCAAATCTCTAATCCTACATGACTAGATTATTGGTGTAAGAAACAAGAAAAAAAGTAAATTTCTATAATATTATCTATTAAATTCATGTCAAACATTCATTATTTTGTTATCATTCCCCGTGGATAGTGTCACCCTTTTTCTCTTCATATTCAGTGAATATAAGAACTTCTACTAAATACATGACAGCCAAGTAAACAATGACAAATAATTGAGGGAGCGAATAATTTTAAAACCTCAAAAAGTTTAGAAATGTTGTTAAACACTAAGGTTTAACAGGTTCATATAGAATTTTGAGGTAGTCAAGGGATTAGTTATGGTATTTTCTAACTGATGATTGATCCCAAAATAATCCATATTGATTATTCATTTCTCCAATAATGTCCTAAAAATTTAAAGTATGAACATTGTATTCGATAGCGTGTATGACACACAACACCAAGCACACAAGGGAATATAATATCATGAGGATTTATAATATATTTAATATATAAAATAAATTCAATATATGAATTATCATTCAATGCACATGATAATGAGTTATTGAATGAAATATTCAGTAATAAGTTTCTTCAATGGCTTGCATTACACACAAGACCGAGTTTTATAGAAAAAATAATTTATTATTAAAATATTATAATTTTATATAATAAGACATAAACTAGCCATTATGAATAGTATTAAATAACTTATGAAAATATATGTCTTTCAAAAACATAAGATTAATTCATTAGTTACAAATTCATTGAAAATCAATATAAGAGGTAATTTAAAATAAAGGGAATATTTTAACGAAAAATGTTTGTTCTGCTCCCAAAGCTAGTTTACACTAATAAATTATATTAATTTCAATTAGTTTGTGATATTATAGTAATATATATCTTTATATAACATATTATATATAATATTTTTTATATTCAACCAATATATTTTATATTCATAATATATAAACAAACCCAATTTTACAAATAAAAACCTTTATTTTTATGGCATTTTTACCACCTTTTAATGGAGAAGACATTATCATATATATATATTTTTGAAATTTTACAGATTCTACATTTAAAAATATTTTTTTGAGATAAAAAGATAAAAATTAGTTTAGTTTGATATTTTGTTATTTTTCAATTAAGTTTTATTTTTATTAAATTATGAAATATTCTGAATTTTTGTTCTAAACTACTTTTTCTTCAAATTTATTTAAAGGATAATATAAATTTTAAATATGGTTTTAACATTTAATTTTATTAAAAATTTTTCAATTAAACCAATTAAAGTAATTGGATTCAATTTCGATTTAAAATTGACTATAAAAACATAATAATCTTTTGGATGTTTTTACTTTAAAAACACACATTGTCAACCTGTCTACAGAATGAAATTTAAATTAATTTCTAACAATAATATGATTTGAATTTGAAAAAATAGATTCCATATTATAAATTATAAAAATTTCTAATTTATAATATGTTCAACTTCTTTTTTAACCAAAAATATAAGAGAAATGAATTAAAATTAATTATAATGATAAATGTAAAAGTAAGCCTAATAATGAAATCAAGCTTAATATTAAGGGACCAAATGACCTAGAAACCTATCTAATAACCAATGTATGGATATATATGGACCCTATAACACCATTTCTGATCTCGTTTTCATTATATATATAACTTTACATGCGAAAATGTTGCTGGAATTGCCTGTCCCAAAATTAACAAGAGCACCCCCACCCCCTCCTCCACTATAAAAAGGACTCATCTCTTCCCACATCATAACACCACTCTATTCACTTTGTATTGACATATATCATTCCAAATAGCTCCTAAAAAACCCTAACATCATTCTATAATCATCCCCTTTAGATGAAATTCATCCAAGGAATCCATTTGGCGCAAACTAAAGGAGTTACCTGAATAAGATGTAATAATATTCTTCAAGCACTTTTGTTTTAATTCCATTATTAACCACCTAAACTCTTCTTATTCCATGATTATATAGAATAAAGAATAAATGAAAAATAATTGAATTATTTTATTTTAAGGGTTTTACCTACACTTGCACACACTACCATCTAAAGGGTAACAACCATACTTTACATATGAATGATGAACAACCACACCACAAAAACATGTTATTCATTTTTCATTTACCACCATTCATGGTTGGGAATTAAAATGGAAAATATATTAACATATGATAAATATGATATATATAATGTATTTATGATTATAAATTTTATTTTATAACTCATACCTTTTGAAATTCCATTTTGATTAAATATAATAACATCATTTGTGGAGGTGTAGACTACAGCCTCCTAAAAGTGATGTGATTCTTCCACACGATACATGGAATATATAAAGGAAAATTTTAGTTAAAAACATGTTACATATATAAAATATATATAATAAGAATTTAACAATTACCATTCTAGAAATATAATTTATATCATTTTTTTAAATACCCTTTATCACACATAAAAAGTGATAACGTCGTCCATGGATGTGTGAACTACCACCTCCTTGACATGATGTCGTTCTTTTTACATCAGAATAATTATAAATATAGGTATATATGATTAAATAAAATGGTATTTATTATACAATTATCATTTTATGATGATATAATGCTACATAACTACTTTTTATAATTATCATTGAAAAATAAGAACGTTGCTCATGCATATGTACGACCTACCATCTCCATGATTGTAATGTTGATTCATTTTCATAACCATATTGAATGATTGGTTTTGAAATTATAATTGGCTTATTGATATGATAATTATGTTTTGATAATTGTTATGATTATTTTATCTAATGAACCCTTTGATCATAGTTAACCTACGAATGTTGTTTATTACACATAAACCAAATTGGGCGAAAAAATTTGACATAAACATAATTGATTATGTTGTTGTATAGAATATAGTAATAATTAAAATAATATTTATTATAAAAATAAAAAAGGTTCTCAAGAATGTAAATAATTAACATATGTTTGTTACTTGGGAATATAAAGACACATTAGACAAATCAATCTCAAGGTAATATATTATCATATCACTTTTTACATTCGTGAGATAAATATCATGTTCACCATTTAATCATTTTTCGTGGTGTATCTACTACCCATTTTTATAAATTATATGATTCTTTATATTATCATTAGGGAATTTAATTTTTTTTATAATTTTGTTCCTTCGTGTGGATTGTGTTTTTAAATGTTTCTAATTTGTATGAGACACTGTGGGATGTTAATATATTATTTTCCTCGAGAATAATAATAATGATCTTTCAATGGTATTTCATTTAGAGGAAATTATATGACCATTCTCTAATAAACCCTTTAATTTTATTCTCCTCGTGTTATTCATGATCATTTTCAAGTATTATTACCAATTTCCCACTCTTCTCCACATTAATTATTTAAGAAAATGTTTTTAATAAACCCTGACATCATTTCTCTCTTTAGTAAGAGAACCAGAATCATTTAAAAACAATTTTTAATTAAAATTATTTCAAAAAAATAATGGCTCTAAATATTAATTGGTAAATAAATTTATAAACTTTTCTTATTTTACAGATTTCATCAAAGTAATATTCTTATCTCTTTCTAAACAAGTCATTTTTCTATATTTTTACCATGTAGAAAGAATGTTATTTTACCTCATATGGCTTGTATAGATTTACCTACCATAATTTATTTAATTACTCTTTACATTTTTTAAATTTTAATTTTTGAAGAAAATTTTATCAGATTTTATTTTAAAAAAATAGGGTTTTCAAACATGTTTTCAAAAAAAAAGGATCTTTTCCTCAATATTGTTTTTAAATGGTATTTTTATATTATTTATATTAATCAGTGATTTTTTTTTAAATTTTTACTCCCCTTGTGATATTTCATATTGATACCATCCTTATTCCTCATCTAGATGTTTTATGATTTATTTTTCGATGTATTGTCTTGACATTCACATTCGTGATTCCTTTTAGTCCCCTTTAAATTTTTAATTTTCTATGATAATTGGACATTTAATTTCCATTAAATATGCATATCATTTTCATGGATATTATTATTACCTAAGACATTACCATTTTTATATAGTGTTTTTTATGAATTTTATTTGGTTATTTGTAAAATATTGATAAATCTGTATAATTTATTCACTATGAATATTTTATAAGGGATGTTTTTTATTTGATATGAAGAATTCTTTAGAAGGGTACGACCCATGTTGGGGATCATTTAAGGTATTAATTATGGGTTGGGGATGAGTTAATGAAATCCTATTGATGCATCAATAGTCGCATGGGATGAAATTATATTGGAAAAACACTTCTTCTTTGTAACTAGTATGTTATAAATGTTCTTTTGAAAGGTCTTGAAAGTAGATTTATGGTTGGACAAAACAAATTGGGCTGTGACCAGTATGTTTTAACCTATCTTTTAAAAGGTATTAATGGTAATGTTTCCATTTAACTATGAAACATTGCATCCAATAACTAATAATTTCCTTCATTTAGATTCATTTATTGTTTTACCATTATATTTTCATCGACATATCTTTGGATGCATTTCATTTTTAGTTCATTCACTAAATGGAATGCATTGCATAATCTTACCATTACATATTCATTTCCCTTATCTATTTATTTTAATGACATGTGTTTTCATTTACCTTGACATATTTTTTATTCACTTACGTTTTAACCTACCGAGTTTATCATGTTTTTTGAATTATTTACCTTCCATGTAGATTTAATCATATTTATTAATTACAGATTCCTTTATACTTTACCCTTACTATTAATTTGATCTCACCCTTATTATGCTTCCTTCCACAAGGTTATGAAGAAGAAAACATTGAATACAATTTCAAGGCTGTTGTTTATTTTATTTTATTATGTATCAAGTTTTATTTTCTTTTCACTAATGTAAAATTGGTATCATGTATATAATCTAGATTTCACAGACTACTAAACTAGTCAGTCCTTCAAATTTTTTTTCTTTTAATCATGCCAATATAATATGATAATGCAATGGATCCCAGTATCCATGGATGGGGTATTGAAATTGGTATCAAAGGATGTTTAGTGGCAACGCTTGAATCTAGATTTAGGAAAACATAGATTAGATATTGTAACCATGAAGAAGAATTTGAGGATATGTGTATAATAACACACATGAATTTGGTAAATTAGAGATTATGTGGGTCTTTTAGAAACACACCCCTATCTGGATACTACAAGTTGATTTGGTTTGAGAATAGGTCTACATAAGAGTAACAACTTTGACAATGTGTGTTGGTCCTGACATATCATAACTCGGTACACGACAATAGTTCTTACTGCACATGTTTCTTGACACCCTTGGGGGATATTCTTAAGAAAAGTCAAATTTTATTTACAAACCACTCTGAAGGCATTAAAAATTAATATCCTAGGATAAACCTCTGGTGTTTTAGATTGAAAACAAGGTTTCATGATTCATAAATACTTTAAATTATTTTATGTATAAGCACTATAGAAAGGAAGGATCTGTTTGAAAATAAATGGATAAGTATTTATGAAGTAGGGTTGTATTGAAACCCCTTGTTAAAAGTATGTTTAGTTATTAATCTTATTTCATGTATTTCAATCATATTTATTTTTGGAAACTATTTTAACATTTTTTTAGAAAATGGAAACTTGTAATCCATGTAAGAGACTATAAAATCTAGCAAGGTCATGGGAATTGAACCCACGATCGAAGGATAGTAAGGGTTTCACGCAAACCACAAACCTATGCAATATCTGGGTTAATAATTATTTTTTTAGATGAATAATTTTATGACTAAATATCAATTAAAAACTATTAATATACCTTTTTAAGTTTTTAGATTAATGTATTAACCATATTGAATTTGGATAATTTTTAGTGTAAAAAAGTTATACTTGACAATTTTTATGGGCCTTACGATCTGTTAAATGTTTATTATAGTTCTTCGGTCATGAATAATAGTTTTTGGATATCCATTTATTGAAGTAAGTTATAAATTAGAATTTGATTTGTGCATAACAAGAATATTTATTTTTTTACTTGAAATTAAAACATATCATGAATGTAAATTTTCTTATATTCTTAAGTTGTCAAATAATGACCCAATATTATGAAAATGAATTCAAAATAAAATGTTTTCCAAATACCATAATTGTTTTTGAATTGATGGTCTTCTAAATCATCACATATTTATGGATTTGAGGCCCTCAACATTATATTGATTATTCACATGTTTTTTATTGATGACCTCAATCACACCCTATAAATATTTACATATTTCTTCTATGTAGGTATCCCTAATTTTCAGTAATGTTATCCAAATTATATACCTAGTCATATGTTAGTCTATGAAACCTTTATACATCACATTATATCATTTCTAGATGATGTTTTATGAACCCTTATCACGATGTGAGATTTAAACATTAGGAAATATCAGATAAATAATGCCACCATCGAGTTAAAATTGTGAGGACACAATATAATTAAGGTGGGGAGAATGTAATTCTACAAAAATCTAAATAAGGAACATTTTATTTGATAATGTGTACGTCCTACAACACTAAGAGTGTAAGGGAATATAATATCCTAAGAGTTTATAATTTATGTACTATTTTAAATAAATTAAATATATTCTATATCTTTAAATTAACATCATACTAATTTAGAATATGACATACACAACATTGTGTTTCTTCAATGTCTTGTGTTACATACAAGATTGAGTTATATCGAATATTAATATATTATTAAATTGTTATTAGTTAATATAATAACACATAAAGTAGATATTGTGAATAGAATTAAATAAATAATGAAAACATATGTCTTACAAAAATATAATATTAATTCATTAGTAATAAATTAATTATAAATGAATATAAGATACAAAGAAAATAAAGGGAATATTTTATAGAAAACTATTTTTTTATGATCACAATGATAATTTACCTTAATAAATTAATATAATTAAAATTATTGAGATATACTAATTTAATATATATGTAATATGTTCTATATAATATTTTTTATATTAATTTAATATATTTGATAAGCATAAGATAAGAACATACCTAACATTACACATAAAAACATATATTTTTATTAAGGCATTTTTATTGCCTTTTAATGGAGAAACTACATTAAATTCTATTTTAAAACATTTATATATTTTATATTTGAAAAAACATCATATTTGATAAAAAAACATAAAAATTATGTTACGGTGATTTTTTTTAATTTTTTTGTTAAGTATGTTTTTTTAATGAATGGTGAAAAATACTAAATTTGAGTTCAAAACTAATTTTTCATATAATATATTTATAATGATAAATTAAATTTAAAATTGTTTTTCAAAATTAATTCTATAAAAAATTTATCAATTAATCCAATTAATTTCATTGTAATAAATTTCACTTTGAAATTTACTATAAAAACATACCCAACTTTCAGATTTTTTTACTTTTAAAACCCGCATTGTCGTCTTGTCTGTGGGGCTATGTTTAAAATAATTTCCTCCAATTTCATTTATGGAATGTGAAAAAACGGTTTAAATATTTTTAATAATGATATTTTTTAATTTCTTATAAAATTAAATTAGTTTTTTACCAAAAATATTAGATAAATAAATTAAAATTATTTGCAATAATTAATGAAAATTTTAACCTAATAAAGTACTAAACATGAATATTAAGGGACCAAATGATCTATAAACATATAAAAGAGACATTTTATGTTCATATTTCAACCTTATAATATTATTTCTTGAAAATTTTAATTATTTGAGCTAGTTTCCGTGGGAAAACATTGGTGGAATTCCCTCTCCCAAAATATACAAGAGTTTCACTCGTCCTTCATTATAAAAAGGACTCCACTCCCCCCACTTCCTCACACATCTCAATAAACATTGTATCAACAAATATGTATCCAAATATCTCCTAACTATCCCTCCATTAATCTTAAATCCTTTCATTGGGTAGAATGTTGTCCAAGGAAACCCTTTAGTGAAACCAAAAGGAGTTACCCGAATAATAGGTGGTAACTTTCCTCAAACTATTTTGTCTTATTTCCATTTTTTACCCCATAAACTCTTATTATTACTTGATTATATAAAAAAGTTATCATAAATATACTATTATTTTTTATGTTAATGATTCAAAAAAATTTACACACACTTCAATCTAATGGGTAACAAACTTTCCATTTATGTGTACGGTAAACTTATGTCTCACAAAGTGATGTTGTTCGTTTTTTCTTTACCACTATTCATGTTTAGGAATTGTTATGGAAAATTAGTGTATATATGATATTTATGATATATATAATGTATTTATGCTTCATTAATTATTTTATAAAACAAACCATTATACTTTCCATTTTTTATAAATACGATAACATCTTTTGTGGAAATGTGGACTACTGCCTCTTAAAAGCGATGTGATTCATCCACACAATACATAGAATATATAAAGGATTATTTTAATTAAAAATATTTTCCACCAAAAAAACTAATATTATATTAATAAAATAATTATTTTCGATAAATATAATATATATCATTTTCTTTAGTACACTTTCACACACTTAAAAAGTGATAATGTTGTCTGTGGACGTGTGGGATACTGCCTCCTTGACATGATGTGATTATTTTTACATCCCAATAATTATATATATAAGTTTATATGATTAAAAAATATATTTTATATATCATATAATGGTCATTATGTAAATATATAATGCAATTTACCTTCCTTCCATAGCAATCATTGAAAATGAGAATGTTACTCATGCATACGTACGACTTACCATCTCTATAATTGTATCGTTGATTCATTTTTCATATACTTATTTAATGATTGGTTTTAAAATTAAAATTGATCTATAAGTATGAAAATTATTTTTTTATTATTATTCTATATATGTTATATAATTACCTCTTGGACCATAGATGACCTACCAATGTTTTTATACATGAACAGAATTTTGACAAAATAGCCGTCATCAACATAATTATTTATGTTATTGTATAAATCATATTAATAAGTTAAATAAAAGTTATTATAAACATGAAAATTGTTCTAAATAATGTAAATAATTAACATTGTTTTTTCTCAGTAATATGCATAAATATGAGACAAATCAGACTCAAGGTAATGAATTGTCATCTCACTTTTTACATATATGAGATATATATAATGTTCATTATTAAATTCTTTTATATAGTGTATCTACTACCCATTATGATATATTACATCATGAATTATTTTATATTCCGGTTATATAATAATTGAATTTAATATTATTCCTTCATTAAGCTAATGATTTAAAATGTTTGAAAGTGGTATGAGACACTTTGGATGTTTAAATATTATTTTCCACAAGAATAATGTTAATGATATTTCAATGGTATTTTCATTCAAGGAAATTATATGAACATTTTCCAGTAAACCCTTTAATTTTATTCTCATCTTTTTATTCATGACCTTTTCAAGTATTAGTACCATTTTTCCCTCTTTGGTACATAAAATATTTTATAAAATGTTTTTATGAAAACCCAACTTCATGTATATCTTCAGTCAAAGAACCCTTATCTTATAAAAAACATGTTTTATTAATTTTTTTGATTTTCAAGATTATTTTTTATATAAATGTTTATCATTTTGAATTTTAAAATGTTATAAAAGGAACTTTTCTGTCTTCTTCAAAAAATTTCATTTTTTTAACTTTTTAAAGTGAAAAGGGAATATTCATTTACCATGTAAAACATTTACAGATTTACCCACAGTCATTTCATTGAAGATTATTTTACATGGTTAAAGGTTAGTTTTAAATAATAATGTTTTGAAATGTTATTTTCATAAAAATTGTTTTTCATACGGTTTTTCAAAAGAAAAATGTATTTTCCTAAAGAATGTTTTTAAATGTTATTTTTATACTATTTTTGTTAATTAGTGAAAAAACCCTTTACATTTATGTCTCTTAGGATGTTTTGTATTTATGTCATACTTCTTAATCATCTGTCTGGTTTATGATTTATATAGACAATAATATTATTGAAATTCACTTCCTAGATTCCATTTTCCCCATGAAATATTTAATTTTCTAGGATCATTTCACAATGAATGTTCCCTAAATATACATATCATCTTTCATGGATATGATTATTTCTTTAACTGTATACCATATTTACTATAGTATTTACTATGAAAGTAATTTTATTATATGGGAAATACTGATAAATCTATATATTTTATTCAAAATGAATATTTTATAAGGCTTATTGTTTATTTGATATGAGGAGTACATTAGGCAGGTATGACACATGTTTGGGACCCTTTAAATTAATCCCTATGGGTTGGAAACCAGTTAATGAAAACCCCTTCATGAATTAGTAGTCTCATGGGATGAAATTATGTGCGACAAACCCTTTGTGTTTAGAAATAGTATGTTATAAATTTTCTTGTAAAAGGTATTGACACTATAGTTATGGTTGGAAAACCCAAATTGGTTTGTAACTAGTATGTTCTAAATCATCGTGTGAATGTTCTAGATGGTAATAATTCCATGTACCCAAAAAATGGTATCTAATAATTATTAATTTCATTATTTTAGATTAATATATTATCTATTAATGATATTTCTCATCAATATATCTATGGATGAATTTCATATTTGGTAAATTGAATAAATGAAATGTGTTTCAGATTCTTACCTTGACATATTATTTCTTTCTTTATCTCGTCATTTGAATAGAATGCTATTTTATTTTTATTTCCTTATTTTATTAACTTCCTTTTTATTCAATTTTTTACTTGGAAAGTGTGTTTAGTTATTTACCTTTCCATGTTGATTTATTCCAATTTATTTTTTATTTATTTCTCTATATTTTAACCTTACTGATCATTTTATCTCACCCTTATTATGTTTTCTTTCAAAAGGTTATGAAAAATAAAACATTGAATTATACTTTGATGATGTTGTTTCTTTCATTTTATTATGTATCATGTTTTATTTTCTATTTCCCAATGTAAAATGGGTGTCAATTATGTAATCTTGATTTATAATACTACTAAATTGATCGGTCCTTTGGGATTTGACTCATTGCAATCATGAAAATGTAATACGATAATACAACAGATCCAAGATTCTAGGTTTGGGGAGTTATAGTTGTTATCATAGGATGATTACTAGCAATCTTGGGAACTATATATAGGACAACATAGATTATAAAATGTAACCCTTAGGTAAATTTTGAGAATAAGGTTACAATAACACCCTAGAATTTAGTTAATGTAGAGATTATGTTGGTCTTATATCAATATATACTTGTCAAGATACTATAAGTGAACGTGGTTCTTGAACAAATGCACCTAGGAATAATAACTATAAAAAGATGCTTCATGCCTAACTCAATGCAACCGAGTACACGACAATGAGCCCTATTGCACACCTATTTTGACACTCATAGGGGATATGCTTATAAAAATTCACATTTTCATTAAAACCCACTATAAAATATTTTGATAATGAATAACATAGGATAAAACTATGGTGTTTTAGATTAAATATAAGGTTTCATGATTTAGAAATCCTAAAAATGATATTAGGGACAAACTATAGACCAAGGAAGGATCTATGTGAATATATGTGGATGATGTATTTATGTGTTAGGGTTGTATTGAAAACCATTTTTAAAAGGAAATTTTGTGATTAATATTATTTCAAGGACATCTATAATATTTATTTTTGTAACTTATAATAAAATGGTTTTAGAAAAGGAAAACTTATAAGCCGGGTGACAACCAATCAAATCCGACAAGGTTGCAGGACTCGAACCAATGAATGATGGATGATAATGGTTTCACGCCAACCATTAACCTACACAATTTTCTAGTAAATATTTCATTGTTTTAGTTGAAAATTTTGATGAATAAATATTAATGATGAATCATTAATGTGTCTTTTTAGGTTTAGACACTAATGTGTTAACAATATTGATATTAGTGAATAGTTAGAGGAAAATAGTTATAATTTTTAATTTTATATGGGCCTTATGATCTGTTAATTATTTATTTTAGTATATCAAGAATCAATTCTAATTTTTTGGATATCGATTTCATGAATTAAAGGATGAAATAGAATTTTATGAAAGCACAATTAAAATTTGTAATTGTTCACATGAAATTAGAATGTATCATGTTGGTATATTTACTTATATTCTTGGGCAGTAAAAAATTTACCCAAAAATAGGAAAAATAAATATAAATAGAATTTTGTCCTAATAGATTAATTTCTATTGAATTGATTTTCCTCTAAATCATAGCAGATATATTACATCGAGGCCCATGAAATTAAATTAGTCATTTAATTTTTTTTGATTGATGACCTTAATAACTCCCCCTTAATATCTAAACGTTTCCTCCAAGTACGTATCTCTAATTTCCACTATTATACACTTACTTAGAGACCTAATATAATATTAATTTATGTGACCTTTGTACTTCCCATTCTCTCTTTTATAGAGGATTTTTTATGAACCCTTCTCATGATGTGGGATTTTAAACATTGGAAATGTCAAAAAAAGAATATTACCAATATTGACATAGAATTGTGAGGATGCAATTTTATTAAGGTGGGGAGAATGTAATACCATAAAAATCTTAAGTATGAACATTTTATTTGATATTGAGTATGACATACAACACCAAGCACGTAAGGGAATATAATATCTTGATAATTTATAATAGATTTAATATTTTAAATAAATTAAAGATTTTTTATAGCTTGGAATGAACATGATATAAGGTTATTCTATGAAATATACAATATGGAATTTATTCAGTGGATTTCATTACACACAAGACTAGGTTTTAAAGAACAATAATATATCATTAAAATATTATTATTTAATATAATAAGAAATAAAATATAAATTATGAATAGTACATACAAAATTATGAAAATATATATCTTACAAAATAATAAATTAATTATTTATTTATTAATTAATTAGAAATTAATATAATATTGAATTCAAAATTGGGGGAATATTTTATTAAAAACTATTTTTATCCACAGAGAGCTATTATACACAAATAAATTAAATTAATAACAATTATTTTGTTATATTAATGTAATATAAATATTTTATTTTCCATATAATTATTTTTATATTCATCCAATAGTTTTCATAAACATAATATAAGAATAAACCCAATTTTACACATAGAAACCTATATTATTGTTATGAAATGTTAACCACCTTTAATTGGATAACCTATTTTAAATAAATTTTTGGAAATTTTAGGGATTATATATATAAAAATAAACATCATATATTATATAAAATCATAAAAATATGTATAGGGATAATGTTTTGTCTTTTTCTATTATGTTTCATTTTTGATGAATAGTGAAAAATACAGAATCTTTGTTAAGAAATGTTTTTTTCATAAAATATATTTTTAAGGTTTAGATTAATTTTAAATTGGTTTAAATGATTAATTATATAAAAATTTTATCAATTAATCCAATTAAGTTCATTTTAATTAATATTACATTGAAATTGACTATAAAAACAAAGCAAACTTTCAGACATTTTTATTTTGAAAACATGCATTGTCATCTTCTCTGAGGGATTAAATATAAACTAATTCCTACCACTTATCTAATTGGAATTTTTAAAATAGTTTACATATATAGAATAGTAATACTTTCTAATATTAAATAATCATCACTTAGTTTTTTACCAAAAATATTAGTGGAAATAATTTAAATCAATTAAACTGACTAAGGTAAAATTATGCCTAATGAGGGAATAAACATTAATTTCATGTTCCAAAATGTCCTAGAAAATTTTCCAAGATACTTTTTATGGCCATATTTAGACCTTATACTCCGTTTATATCAAATTGTATTATTATGGGATCCACTTTTCATAGAATAAACGTGGGTCTAATTATCTCTCCCAAAATTCACCAAAGTGACACTCCACCTCCACTATAAAAAGGGATCATCTCTATCCACTCACCCAAACCTCTCATGCCACTATGGATCAACAAATATATACCCAAATAGATCCTAAAAATCCCTCCACTCATCATATAATCCAACCATTTGTTATAAATCCACCAAAGGAATCTATTTTTTGAAAACCAAAAGGATTATCATGAATAAGCGATAACATCTTTTCTCATGATCTTTTATTTTATTTTTTTTATACACCCCATAAACTAAAATTATTCCATGATTATAAAACAAAAACAGTTTGTTCATTATTCTATTAAATTTTTTTGTTAATTTTTCAACCAAAACATACACACACTTTCATCTAATGGTTAAATTACTTACCGTTTTTGTGTATGATGAATTGTCGCCTCACCAAAGAAGTAGTTCATTTTTTACATTACCACCTTTCATGGGTGGGAATCATGATATAAAATATATTTATATATGATATATATGATATATATATAATATATTTATTATTTTTTAATTCTTTTATTACTAATACCTTTATACATTACATTGTGAATAAATATGATAACATCATTTGTGGAAGTGTGGACTACCGCCTCTTAAAATAGATGTGATTCATCCACACGATACAAGGAATGTATAAAGGATTATTTTAATTAAAAATATGTGATATTGAAAAAATATATTTGATATTCATGAAATAATTAACTTTATATAAGTATAATATATATTATTTTCTTTATTATACTTTCACGCACTTAAAATTTTATAACGTCATTCATGGGCGTGTGGACTACCACCTCCCTGACATGATGTGATTGCTTTTAAATCAAAATAATTATATATATAAGTATATTTGATTAATTTATATTGTATTAATTATATAATAGTTATTGCGTAATGATATATTTCTTCTTACCTTATTTTTATAACGGTCATTGAAAAATAAAAATGTTACGCATGCGTATGTACAACCTACCATCACTATGATTGTAATGTTGAATAAGTTTTTGTAGCCATATTTAATGAATGGTTTTGAAATTTTAATTGAATTTTAAATATTATAATTATTTTATTATTATTAGTCTGGATATGTTATATATTGACCCCTTTGACCCTAGTTGACATACCAAAGATTTTTTGGAAAGATAAACCTAATTTAGTCCAAAAACCCAACGTAAACATAATTGTTTAAGTAGTTATATACAACATAGTAACAAGTAAAATAAAAAATTATTATAAACATGAAACTTTTTATCAAGAAAGTAAATAATTAACATAATTTTGTTATTCAAGAATATAAAGATACACAAGACAAAGAAGAGTCAAGTTATGGTATTTTATTCTCAATTTTTACATTCATGAGATAAATGTCGTGTTCAAAATTTACATATTTTGTGTGGTGTATCTACAAGCCATTTTGAAATATTATATCATGAATTATTTTATCTTCATGGTATTTAAAACTTTAATTTTGTATTATTCATTCAAGAATCTTATGATTTTAGATATTTTAATGTTTTATGGGACAATTTGTGATGTTTAAAGATTATTTTACTAAATAATAATAAAAATGATATTTCAATGTTATTTCAATTAAAAAACTATATATGAATATTGTTTAATAAATCCTTTCATACTATTCTCCTCTAGTTATCGTTTACCTTTTTCATGAATCAGTAAAAATTTTCCACTCTATTGTACATAAAATTTTTTAAAAAATGTTTCTAAGAAAATATGACTTCATTTCTCTCTTTAGACAGAGAATAAGTTATCTTCTATAAATTACCATTAATGAGTATTTGAGATCACCCTTGTTATTTTTCCTTGCCCAAGAATCCATGAAGTGTATTATGAGATATATGCAAGGATATACTAGATAGAATTAAGTTGTCATTGATGTTTTTAGAAGGAAATAATGTTGTAATTAGAGTATTAATTTTTAATACAATACTCAGATATGTATCTAGTTTACCAAAACTACTAAACTAATTAGTCCTTTAGGATTTTATTACTTATAGTCATGCCAATGTAATTAATTGTAGACATTTCCTTTGGGCCTTTTGATATTCAGTCACTACATAAGTGATGTTTGATCTAAATGTGTTAATTTTAAGAGTGTTTAAATATATTTTCTGTATCCTCAATATCACACTTGTTGTCATAAAATATCACCAATTGTTATTTCACCTATTCGACTAGATCTTCTAATTACCATTAAATATACTGAAGTTTTTTATATTTTTTAGTTACTACAATGTATTATACCACATTCATACTATGATATGTAATCACTTTATTCTTAATGATACATCCTATGCACATAGTTCCAATGTAAAATGTACCACCACTTATGTACTTATGGTCCACCACATCACAAACCCAATCAATATCTATGAAGACCGATGATCAATAATTTTTCATTGTATTAAAGTTAAAAAAAATGAGTGAGATTTCCTCATATATACATCATAATTATCTTTACCATAACAGGAATATTCTTCTTGGAATTAAATTGAAATATAGATACCAAACAAGAATAATAATCTTTTTATAGAAGAGTTATTATCAGGTATAACAAAATTCTTTTGATTACCATATATATGTTTGGATCCACATTAATTATATCCTCTTGAAATAGAATATTGATTCAAAAAATATTTGGGGTTAACATGGGTTTTGAATATTGCTTGTTGAATTTATTTAGTTGTTCATTTTCATAATTAATATTTGATATATAGGTGTAACTATAACATCCTGAGATTTTGTGAAATAATTTTTTCTAATTAATTTAATCATCCTGTTTTTTTCATATCATGGAACCCTAATTATAGAATTTTTTATATGAAAGAACCACATTTGGCTTGTGATTCACACAAACCCAAATTAATATTTCTCTACATCCAACCCTAAGATTAGATTTTGGTAAACACAACACTATTTTTGGATGGTGTTACAAAAAATGTTGAGTTCCATAGAAATCAATCCATTGGTTATCAATTAGTTTGAAATGAATGTAAGAACTTTTTGAATATAATAAAATTCATTTTCCCAAAAAACTATGTACAGACAGAATTTTATATCAATAAATTAAACAAACCACTATTTATAAATGGTTTGAATAACATCTATATATTATATCCTCATTAAAATTTATTTCAACACTCATAAAACATTTTCTATAGGCATAAGATAATGATAAATCCAATTTTATGAATAAAATGATGTATATTTCTAAAAGGTAATTTTACCACCTTTCAATAGTGAACCCATTTTAAAAACAATTTTAGAAAAATTAAAAAAATGAAAAAAAATTAATTTCTTAAATCAAGATATAAAAATTAATTTTGAGTGATATTGTTGTAGTTTTCATAGATGTTTTATATTTTTATGAATAGTGAAAAACACTGAATTTTAATTCAAAACTTCTTCTTCACCTAAATAACTTATAGGGTAAAATAATATTTTGAATTGTTTTTAAAGATTTATTATATAAAAATTACATTAGTTTATCCAATTTAGTCCATTTTAATCAATTTCACTTTTAAATTAGATATGAAAACACGTCAAATTTGTAAACTTTTTTACATAAAAAACCCACTTTATCGTATGTCTGTGGGATTAATTTTAATTTAATTTATGAGACTTATGTGATTTTAATTTATTAAAATGAATTTCATATTTTGAATAATAATAATTTATAATGTATACTAAATAAAAAATAATTTTTGACCAAAAAATAGTAGTAAAAGTGACTAAAATTAATTATAAAGATTAAGAGAAAAATTAGTTTAATAAAGGACTAAATATTAATCTTAAGGACGAAAATGACCTATAAAATTATCCAAAATTATTTTTATGTTCTTATTTTGACCATTTAATACCTTTTATATTATTTTTATCATTACTTTATCCAATTTAAATGGAAACATATTTGGTGGAATTCTCTTTTTCTAAATTTACAAGAATGTCAATCCTTGTCCACTATAAAAAGGCACTCACCAATCCCACTTATTCACACCTCTAAATCAAAATCTCTTGGTAAAAATATGAAAAAAAAATCCTCCAAATATACATAAATTCATCTTATATGTTTCCCTTTACACATAAATCTTATAAATGAAGCCCTTTGGTGAAAACCAAGAGGAGTTACCCAAATAGGGGTAATATCATTCCACAAGATCTTTTGAATTATTTTCATTTTCCACACCCAAAAATATAATTATTCCATGACTATAGATTAACATCATTATAAAAAATATACTTATATTTTTTTAATTATAATAATTCTACCTATAGTAACAGACGCTTGCATCTAATGGGTAATGAACTTACCATTCGTGTGTATTGAAGAATACCGCCTCGAGAAATGATGTTGTTCATTTTTCCATTACTATATCTCATGGGTGATATTTTTTATTTAAATACTATTTTTATATTATATATATGGTATTTATGATGTATTTATTCTTATAAAGTAATTATATAATACATACATTCATTCTTTCTCTGTTTTTTAAACAAGATACCCTCGTTTGTGGGTATGTGTACTACCGCCCCCTCAAGGTGATGTGATTCGTCAACACTTTACATGGAATGAATTAAAGATATGATTAGTAAATTTATATGATATATATTAATGAAAAAATCTAATGGAATTAAAATATATGTACACATATACATATATTTAATTTAATTTTCTTTTTCCAATATGATAAAAAACAGAAACAACATTCATATATATGTGCGGCGTACTATCTCTAAGAACGATGTACTCCATTTCATATTTATATATTCCAATGAATATTATGAATATTATTATACTGAATTTATATGATATTATATCATTTATTAAATCCTTTAAATTTTTAAATCTTAATCTAATTAAGAGGATAAAGAATAATAAGTCAAAACATATATGAAAAACAAAGTGGGTATTACCAGAAACGTAACATTAATATGGAGTTGTTAATAAAGGGGTAAGATAAATTCATAATAAAACAATATATGTTATTATACATAAGAATATGTTTTTTTGTAAGATTTATAACAAACTTATATTAATTATACTGGATTTTTTAACATGTATAGTGAATGTAAAGACTTAAGGTAAGGGTTTTCTCATCTCACTTTTATTTCATTGAGACATATTTCATATTAAACACTCATTTTCATTGTGTGGTATATATACTACCCCTGAATGCATTCTATGTTTATTATAATTAAATTTATCGGTATTTACTTTCCCATTTTATGATCTTTCATTCATGGTGTTTAGTGTTCAATAGTTACCAAATCATTAAAGTATTTTTAGTCTCAATTTTCTATCTTTATAATACATGTCATGTTATGTACCTATATTTTTCTATGTTATGTACATGATTCCCTTTGGCATGTTATATCATGAATATACATATTTCATGGTATTTCATGTTTAATTTTATTTTATTCTCTCTTTTTTATTTTGATTGACATCTACCAAAGTGGTAATAGCTTCCTATTACAATCTTATCATTTAAAAGATTTTTTACAATTATGCATCCATTGATGAAATATTATGATCCATATCTTAATAACACTTATTAATGTTATTCTATTATGGTTAGTCTTTATATCTTCATGTATTGGTACAGTTTTTGCTACTCTTTGGTACATGATATAATTAAGATAGTTTTTTTTTGGAAAATCTGACATTATCTGTCTCTTTGGTCAAAATATTGTGTTCTTTAAAAACCATTTTTTTGTAAAAACCTTTTTAACATTTTTTTTATTTTTTTTAAAAATTTTAAATGGTTTCAATATTATTTTAAAAATTTTCAAGGAATATTTTTTAAAAAATATTTTTAAACTTATTTTATAATTTTTATAGATTTTTTTTTCAAAATTATTTCAAATTTTCATTTTAAGTTTCAATATATTTTCAAAGAAATAAGTTTTCAAAATTCAATCAATATTCCTTTATATGTTTTCAAAGATATCCACCTCCACAAAACTATGCTCAAGGAACCACTATGAATGAGTTCTAGAAATGGATACAAACCCCATAACCAAAACACACCGGCACAAATCCCCTAGGAAAATCATGGAAACCACTAGCCATATAAATTTGGAAAAGATGCTATTGGTCTCAACTATGCCCTGGTCAAAACCCTGAAATTCCTCATTAATGACACCTGCTACTGACAACCCTTCTTCTAAAGAAACCCAAATTTTTCCTCTATCACAGAAAACTTCCTCATAAGTACATCTTCTTTATCACCTCCTACTTCAGTGGAACCATAAAAAATGATGGAAATGTAAAAGGAGTAAGATAATACTAGATATAAGAAAGGGTTCCTCCTCTATATATCTTACCCAAAACTCCTCATCTAGGAAATTATCTAGGGAAAACACTTAAGGTAATGAACTTTATTCCCAAATATCACACAAGTATACTACCCGGTTGAAGATAAAAAATCTCCTTCCTATTCAATACCTTTATATTCTATAAAATGAACTCTTCCCAGAACTCCCTCTGATATATGACCCACAAAAAATCTACTACATTTTTCTTACCCAGATAAAGTTCCCACCAATGTTGTGTATATCCTTGAATCTGAATAACTGTCAATGGGACCTAGTTTCCCACTAGAGATTGGATAAAATTTAAAGTTATATCAATCTATTCTAGAAATATCCCGTTCTCTATGTTTGAAATATCTCATCCTTCCATTTTAACACATAACTTTTCATTACATTTTACTAATAGAGGATCTTTAAATCTAGTGTCTTGGAAATCAGGAACAATAAAACATGAAAACATAAAACATTATTCTAATACACTTGTACGGATTCATCATAATCTCTTCCTCTAAGTAAAATTATTTTATCTCATAACCTAGATACATACATCAAAGGAATGGGTGAGCAGAAGGCCCAGTAAGGAAAACAAAGGAATTAGTTTACTTGTGATATCCATAAAAACGTGACGAAAACCACAAAACACGAGAAACATAAAAATAGGGATATCATAATTAAAATAAAATGAATCACAACTTGAATATGTTTCTACAACATTTTATTTCTACATTCATGAAAATATCACCATGGTTCATTCCCAAGGATTCATAAAAACATTACCAAGGTTATTCACCAAGGTATAGTGAACCATGTCATCTCTAGAGAATAATTATTTACCCAATGCATTGGAGTGATATAAGGGAGAAACATTAATATGTATTTATTTTTATATGATCCACATAGATCATAATAAAACATTTCATAAATAACCCAAATAAAATCAAAGAAATGGGTACCATTGCAAAATCATGACATTTATAAAGTACTTAAAATTAAGATCATTATATAATTTATAACCTGTGGAAAGGGAGTGAGGGTTATATGTATTTAAATTATATAATAAAATAGATCAATTTTATGTATTTATGAATACCCTAAGAAATGAAAATTTATTTGGGTATCCACATAAATAATACAAGATAATTTCTTGCGAAAAAGAGAGAGATTTTGAGACGAAAATTCTACAGCATAACGGCTGCATAACATCATTTTAGAAATCAATAAAAAGAGAGGGTAAGAGGGTAAAAAAATAATAAATAGTTCATAATACAGAATGGGTACATAATAAGATCATGGTATGAATATTTTAATGGAATACCACATGAAGAGGGAACATGAATGAAAAGAGAAGATGTTATTTCTTTAACGAACAATTCGGCAGCCTAATGGCATCACTTAAAAATTAAGAAAATATATTGATTAGAGAAGAATGTTTGTCCCGTAATTTGGAAATGAAATGGACAGTAATAAGAATATATATGAACATACCCCCACATAACAAGATGGAAACAAGAAGACATAACATAAAGGAAATCATGACTAAAAATAAGAGGGCGAAAGGTTCCCTTACCTTGAAGAGTAACTTTGAAATCTCGATGGTTGGGACCTTGGGGGGGCCTGAGGGCACATTTGGAGGACTCCTTGGGTGGTAGAAAGACCATATATTTTTTGAGGAGGAATTTTTAATGAAATGAATGAGTTAATGGCATAGTATTTATAGGAAAAATGAGAGAATATTTAATTAATTTCCAAGGGACGCCTCATCGATGGTATTTGAAAAACCATGGGCTTGCCCATGGTATTGTATACATGGGACACCTCATAAAATATCTTATCATTCAAAAGTCAACCATATTTATTACTTCATGATTTCATTATCAATGATGTCATTAAACACCCGAAACTCAAAACTTTATTTTTACTATTCACAAAAATTCAACTGTTTCAAAAAAATCCAAAAAATTTACCATAACCTAATATGGATACTCTAAATTAAAAAATGAACTCAATTTTATGAATATAATTTTCTAAATATTTTTTATTTAATTTCTAAACAAAATCATTATTTATTCAAAAAAACAACTCTGAAATTATAACGGATTTTGTAACACCTTGAAAAAGTAATCAAGGTCCCATAAAATTATCATATAACCATAAAAAAATAAAGTAACAATTTATGATTAAATTTTATGAAAATAAATTTTCCATTTAAATTATAAAATTAATTATAAAATTGTAAATAAAACATTTATGACCTACAAAAATGACAAAATTTATACTATGATCGTTTTTTCACTTTTAAGATGTTTAAATAGTATTTATACATTCACGGGTGATGTTTCAAATTTTTGGCCGATTTACTATTCATTACTATTCATAAGGGTATGCTACTATTCATGCTTTACTATTCACTAAAAGAAAAGTTGAACTTATTAAAATCTATATTTTTTTACTGATCACAACTATAGGAGAACATTTTTATAAATCATTTCTCATTATTAATTATTTAAAGTTTTAATGAATATTTTATAATACCCTTTTTCAAAAATTCATCAATAATATTCATCCTATATTTTTCCAGAAATTTGAAAACCACAAATTTTACCATAATAAGAAATAAATATTTTATTTATACCAAGGGATTACAAAAAGTATCTAAGGCCTCATTACATATCCCTTTATAACACCTACATAGGACATAAGTGTATGGTGTTCTATGTTGATAGAATCTTGGCGTGGCTCAGACAACATTGCTCGAGTGGTTATTTTTATCAGCTTAAACTTCTCCCTCAGGCGATTTCATTCAAGCTTCACATGTTGAAGCTTATCTTGGGATTGGTCCATAACAAATCCCAGAGATGCTGCCTCCTTCCCAAGCTCTAATAGATGGGCTTCGTACGACCCAAGTCCACAGGATGAGGCCATCAACTCTTCTTTTTGTATTAATTAACCAGGATCACCTATATTTATGAACAGTAATTATAATTTTAAGAGTTTATTTTTCAACAGTCACATTGACCAATAGTTATATAATAGTAAAAACACAATGGTTTCACTTCATTAATTAAAGGATATAATTTTTTGGACTATAAAATGAAATAACACACAATTTTAGGAAACATATATTATTAAACAATTCAGTTCATTACATTCTTCCCCCTTATTAAATTTCATCACTGAAATTTTAACTCTTACCCTAAGAAGAAAAAAGTTGTGGGTACTTCTGCCTCGTAGACTCTTCTAGTTCCCAGGTGGCTTCTTCGCATTTGTGGTTTATCCATTACACCTTAACTGGGTGGGTAGTCTTGTTGCGCAGAACCGTGTCTCTACGATCCAAGATCTCCACCGGCTGCTCCTCATAAGAGAGGTCATGTTCCAGATGTACCACTTATAGATTTAGTACACGTGAAGGGTCAGGTCTGTACTTTCTCAAGATGGATACATGGAATACATCATGAACTTGTGATAGATTTAGAGGAAGTGCAAGCCGGTAGGCCACTGCCTCTACGCAATCAAAAATTTCATAGGGCCAATGTACCTAGGGATGAGTTTTTCTTTCTTCCCAAAGCTCATGACTATCTTCCAAGGTAAAATTAGAATAAATACATTGTAACCAACAACAAACTCCATGTCCCTTTGATGGTTGTTAGCATAGCTCTTTTGTCGACTTTGAGCATCCTTAATGTGTTGTTGGGTGGCATGGACTTTTTCTGTCATCTCTTGAATAAGATCAGGCCCAAGAAGATTTCTCTCACCTGATTCATTCCAATAAGTAGAAGTACTACACTTCGTACCATATAGAGCTTCATAGGATTCCATTTGAATGCTTAAGTGGAAGATTTTATTGTAAGCGAACTCAACTAAAGGGAGATGTTGATCCCATCCACCTTTAAATTTAATTGAGCATGTTCTCAGCATATCCTTGAGTGTTTTCATAGTCCTTTCCGATTGTCCATCAGTTTGGGGGTGATAGGCCGTACTGAAATTCAATTCAGTGATGAGAGAAAATTGAATAATTCTCTATAATTTTGATGTGAACCTTGTATCATGATCAGATATGTTAGAATGTGGAACTCCAGACAGCCTTACCACTTCCTTCATGTAAATCCTAGCAATTTGATCAAGATAGAAATCTTCCCGAATATAGATAAAATGGGTAGTCCTGGTGAGATGGTTCATAATAACCCATATATCATTACTTATTTTGGAGGTTATCAGTAGACTAGTGACAATATCCATAGTGATATTTTTCCACTTCCATGATGGTATGGGTAGTGGTTTTAATACCCCTTTAGAAAGTTGTCACTCTACCTTCACTTGATGACATACCAGGCACCCTGAAGTGTAGTCAGTAATCTCTCTTTTCCTATTATCCCACCAAAAAGGATCTCAATGGTCCATATACATTTTTGTGCTTCCAGGATTCATAGAGAAAGTAGGGATATGAACTTTATCCATTAGCTCCTTCTCGATTTCTAGAATAGATGGAACAGATAGTCTTGTGCTAAATTTAAGTACACCTTCTTGATCAATATTGAACTCTGGAAACTTCCCATCCTTCACATCCTCAAACTTCTTCTATAATAAAAGATATTTTTTTGAGCTTTCTTTATCTTCTATAGTAATGACTGTTGAGAAATCATTTGGGTTAGTGTTGATGATGTCCCTTCCCTGATAATTCCCATGTCTATCTTTCCTAGGTCATTGAGAAATGGTTCTCTTTGAATCCTCATCATGGAAATAACAACTGGGTCTTTCCTCCTTAATGCATCAACAACTTTGTTTTCTCTTCTGGGATGATAATGAATTGAACAATCATAGTCTTTGAGAAGTTCCAACCATATCCTATGCCTCATGTTCAATTCATTTTATGTGAAAATATACTTTAAAAATTGATAGTCTGTGTATATATCACATTTCTCCTCATAAAGATAGTGAATCCATATCTTCCAAGCAAAAACACTCGCATCTAGAACTAGATCATGCGTAGGATAGTTCTTCTCATGAGTCTTCAACTGTTGAGATGCATAAGTAATGACTTTTTCACTTTTCATGAGGATTTACCCAAGCCCATTCAGAGTTGTATCGTTAAAAATAATGAATCCTTCTATACTTGAGGGAAGAGTTAATATAGGTTCACCAACCAATCTCTTCTTCAGCTCTTGGAAACTTTCCACACACTCCTTTTTCCAGATGAACTTAACCCCTTTTCGAGTTAACTTGTTTAATGGATTAGAAAGTTGTGAAAATATTTTCCCAAACCTCCTATAATATCCCACTAATCCAAGGAAACTACGAATCTTAGTTATAATTGTAGGTTGATTCCAGTCCTCTGCAAAATTTGTCATTTTAGGGTCAACTGTGATTCCTTCATGGGTTACAATATTCCCCAAGAAAGCAACTTGTTTCAATTAGAATTCACATTTTTTGAGCATTACTAAAATCCTTTGCCTCTATTGAGTTTTTAAATTACCCCTTAGATGATCCTCATGCTCCCCACGACTCTTGGAATATATCATAATATCAGTAATAAATACTACCACAATGTTATCAAGGTATTCCTTAAAGACTCTATTCATCAAATCCATAAACATTGAAGGTTCCTTATATAGTCTGAAGGACAACAACAAAATCATAATGCCCATATCTTGATCGAAAGGCAGTTTTTGGAATATCTTTTTCCTTCACCCTTAATTAATGCTAACCAAATCGAAGATCAATATTAGAGAAGGATTGAGCCCCATGAAGTTGGTAAAATAAGTTATCATTTCTTGGAAGAGGGTATTTATTTTTCATTGTGATCCCATTCAGTTCTCTATAATCAATTCTTAGCCGCATCGATATATCCTTCTTTTTCACAAAGAGAATAGGTGCTCCCCAAGGAGACACACTTGGTCGGATAAAACCCTTCTCCAAAAGATCTTTAAGTTGTTTATTTAACTCCTACAACTCAATATTTTCCATCCTATATGGGGTCTTTGATATCGGATGAGATCCAAGTACGAGTTCAATAGAGAACTCCACCTCTCTTTCTGGGGGAGGTTCGGGTATCTCCTCAAGATATACGTCAACAGATTCCTCGATTATGGGGTCATTTTCTATTTCCAAACTCTCATTTCTGTCTTCTTCTTCACTGATCATCTCCATAAAGAAAAATATTGGAGGTTCTTATAGACAAATATCAGGTTGAGATATCTCTCCTTGGACGATAAATATAAGTTTCCATTAATGACTGCTGATATTTCATTACTTTTACATTTGATCTTAGCATTAAACTTTGAGATCCAGTCTATCCCTAATATAATGTTGAATTCCAACATGGGGATGAATACTATATTTCTGATAATATTGTGCTAAATAAAGTAAATACTTGAGTTTATTAACACTGAATATGCTTGGATAATCCCACTAAGAGTCTTGACTGGTAACTCTACTTTTAGAAAATAAGGGGTTGATTACAAATTCTTTGCAAACTTAGAGGAAATAAAGGAATGTGTAGAACGAGAATCAAATAAAGTACTTGCTAGCTTTGAGAGAACAACAATATTACCTACCACAACATCATTTGGAACTTCAACTTTGGCCATAGTGATATCAAAAGAATAACCTTGCTCCCTTGGCTTATGCTGAGGCTGATGGTAATTCCCCTCCACTACCCTTGGATTTGGACAGTGACTAACAAAGTGCCTAAGTTGTCCACACTTATAGAATTGGACATTAGGTAGGGCATGTACCAACTTACCTTTGTCCATAGTGTTGGGAAGTTGTGGCTTCACCTCACTACGACAATTCCATGCGATATGGCCATGTATTCCACATTTATATCATTTCCCACTCCCGAGAAGGCAGTTCCCTGAATGATTCTTCCCACATTTATTACACGTGGGACGTTTCACTTGCTTTCCTTTTCTTCCCTGATCGAAGATCCTAACTAATCTTATCTCCACTAATCATTTATTTTCATTGGATTTATGAGTCCATTTCATCTCACCAAACTCCAATTTTACTTTCATCGCACTTCGCATGATCTCCTCATAGCTATCATGATCTCGGATGGCTAGATTCTTCTGCATATGAGGTCTCAATCCACTGAAGAATCTATCAACCATACCATTTGGATCAATGAAAAAGCTAGAGGTGTAACGTGAAAGACTTGTGAAGATTATCTCATAGATTCTCATAGATTCATTCTCTTTCTACTTCAGCTCGAGAAACATCATTCTCTATTCTTGTTCTCATCGATCGAGGGAAATACTTGGGGAAAAAGATCCCTCTAAACTCTTCCCAGTATATAGCTTCAACCTATACTCTTGGCATCATGTTTTTAATCAGTTCCCACCACTGATCATTTTCTTCCTCTAAGCGATAGACATCCAGTGTGACCTTCTCTTACTCGGAACAATGGAGCACAAAAAATATCTTCTCGATGGAGACGATACACTATTCAGAAATCAATGGGTCGGTAGATCCACTAAAGGTTGGTGGTCATTGATGCATAAAGGATTAAACAAAAAGTTGTTCCCTTCATGGTGAGATTATTCTCTCACCTTGATTCAAGTTATTTCCCATAACATGAGTTAGATGGTTCATCATTCGTATGAAAGTTTCCATTACAGCTTCCATTAGAGAGCTGTCGGCTCATGGTCCATTGCAGTCACTATTTGAATGGTTCCTCCTATTCCCCTCCATTTTATAAAAGAATAAAACCTTAGTGAAAAACTTATTTTATTTAGGAATCTTTAACCATAAAATATTTTATTTTTTAAAACCTCATTCTTTAAAAAATTATATTTCTATATAAGTCCTTCATAATGATTGATAAAAAGCTCATGATTAACCAAATTTATCCCACAGTAGTGTCATAACCAAGAGTGCAGCAAGGCCTATTGTTGTGTACCAGGATACCCCGAGTGAAGCCCAAAACTCCTTGTCCGAGTTTTTACTCCTAGGAACATCTATTCCAGAGCTGCCTCTACTTACTTGTATCTAGACAGGGATGCATTTTCTTGATAAACCATTTACTCAATACTCACTAAAATACCAGGATTTTTTCCTATAATTAAATTTTCTATAGGATTCTTCCTAAATATTTCATAGCCTAATTTCCATAAATAACTAAACTTTTCTTTGATAACAACTATGGCATCCCATCTTATTAATACATAACATTTCATTACATATTAGAAACATAGAATCTTTAAACTCTAGTTTCTTTGAAATCAAGAACAATAAAACATAAAACATAAAACATTCTTCTAATACACTTGTACGGATTCATCATAAGTTCATCCTATGTAAAATTATTTCCTCTCATAACCTGGAGACATACATCAAAGGAAAGGGGGTGTAGAAGGCCCATTACGGAAAACATGGGAATTAGTTTACTTGTGATATCAATAAGAACTTGATGAAAACCACAAGAAAGGAGCACCAGAGTAACGAGGAATATCATAATAAAAATAATATGAATCAAAACATGAATATATGGATACAATATTTCATTTATACATTCATGAACATAATACTATGGTTCATTCCCAGGGTGTCATAAAAACATTACCAAGGTTATTCACCATGGTATCGTGAAACTTGTCATCACTAGACATTAATTCTTTACCCAATGAATTGGAGATATATCAGGACACACCCTTAATATATATATATACACATGTGATCCTCATAGATCGCAATCAAAAATTTCATAAATAACCCAAATAGAATCAATGAAATGGGTTTCATGTCAAAATTGTGACGTTTAAAAAGTACTTAAAAATAAGATCATTATGTCATTTATAACTCAAGGAAAGGGAGTGAGGGTTATATGTATGTCAATTACAGAATAAAATAGATCAATATTATGTATTTATTAATACCCCTATAAATGAAAATAGATTTGGGTATCCACATAAATAATACAAAAGAATTTCTTGAGAAAAAGAGAGAGATTTTGAGATGAAAATTATGCAGCATAACAGGTACATAACATCATTTTAGAAAACATTAAAAAGAGATGGGAAAAGGATAAACCATTAATAAATAGTTCTTAATAAAGTATGGGTACATAATAAAGTCATGATATGTATATTTGAATTACATACCACATGAAAAGGAAACCTGAAATAACAGAGAAGATGCTATTTCTTTTATGAAAAATTCGGCAACCTAACGGCATCGCTTAGAAGTTCAAAAAATAAATTGATGAGAGTGGAAAGGGTCTATCATATTTTGGAAATGAAATTAATTGCAATAAGAATATATAATAACATAACCTTATATAATAATATTGAAACCACAAGACATAACATAAAAAATCATGACTAAAAAGAGGAGGGTGAAAGGTTCCCTTACCTTGAAGAGTATCATCGAAAGGTAAAAGGTTGGGACCTTGGGGGGGCTTTAGGGAACCATGGGAGGACTCCTTGGGTGGTATAATGAACATAGATTCGTCGAGGAAGATTTTGGAATGAAATGAAGGAGGTAATGGATTGGTATTTAAAGAAAAAGACAGGGAATATTTAATTAATTCCTAAGGGACACCTCATCGGTGGTATTTGAAAAACCATGGGCTTGCCCATGGTATTTTCTTCATGAGACACCTCATAACATATCTTAATATTCACAAGTAGACCATATTTATTACATAATTTTTACATCATCAATGATGTCATTAAACACCTGAAACTCAAAAATGTATTTTTACTATTCCCCAAAAATTCAAAAGTTTTAATAATAATCGCAGAAATTTACCCTAACCTAATATCGATGCTTTGAATTGAAAAATGAACTCCATCTTATGAAAATAATTTTCTAAATATTTTTAATTTAATTTTTAAATAAAATCATTATTTATTCAAAAAAACAGCTCCAAAATTATAACTTATTTTGTAACACCGTGAAAAAGTAATCAAGGCCCCATAAATTTATCATATAACCATAAGAAAATAAAGTAAAAAATTTATTATTAAATTTTATGAAAATACATTTTCATTTTAAATTATTAAATTAGTTATAAAATTGTAAATAAAGTATTTATAACCTCCAAAAATAACAAAACTTATACTATGATCATTTTTTTAATTTTAAGATATATAAATTGTATTTATACATTCATGGGTGAAGTTTCTATTTTTTTGGCCGATTTAGTATTCAACACTATTCATCACTATTCATAAGGGTATGTTACTATTCATACTTTACTATTCAATAAAAAAACATGTTGATTTTATTAGAGTCTAAATTTCTTACTGATCACAACTGTAAAAGACCATTTTTTATAAAATCATTTAACATTGTTAATTATTTAATGTTTACATGAATATTTTAAATTACCCTTTTTCCAAAATTCATCAATAATATTCATCATATATTTTTCCGAACATTTGAAAATAAAATTTTTTACCATAATAAGAAATAAAAATTTTATTATTACCAAGGGATTACAAAAAGTATCTATGGCCTCATTACATAGCCTCTTAAAACACCTGCATATGACCTATGTGTAAGGTGTGCTATGGTGATAGAATCTAGGGGCGGCTTGGACAACATTGCCCAAGTGGTGATTTCTATCAGCTTGAACTTCTCCATTAGATGATTTCGTTCAAGCCTCACATGTTGATGCTCAGATTGGCTGTGGTCTCGAGCAAAGCCCAGAGATGCTACCTCTTTCCGACGCTCTGACAGATGGGCTTCGTACAGACCAAGTCTACTGGATGAGGCCATCGACTCTTCTTTCTATATTAATTAACCAAGATCACTTGTATTTATAAACAATAATTATAATGCTATGTTTTTATTTTCCAACTGTCATATTGACCAATGGTTATATAATAGTCCAAACCCAAAAGTATCACTTCATTAATTAAAGGATATTGTTTTGCGGAGTATAAAATGAAATAACACACAAATTTAAGAAACAAATATTATTGAAAAGTTTGGGTTGTTACATGAAACAGTTGCCTCATACTTTCCTATAGTATACCACAAAAAAGTGCCCAACACCCTCTTCCAACCATCATCATTCTCTTCTGGATCAACCCTATGAAAATCCACATGTTTGACCTACTGAACATCATCTTCATGATCCATACACAGACAATGAATAGTATCCAAAACAAAAAACAATAACTTCCTAATCCCATGTAGTATTAAATTTTATTTATATCCATTTTAATCCATTCATTCATTTTAAGCGTAACAAAAAAAATCCATATTAGACAATAAACCAATTAATCATGATAAATTTTCCTCTACTGGGTCTATATAGTGCAAAAAAACCCCAAACTTGGTCGTTAGATAAGGTGAGAGTTCATAGACTAGATCATGGGCCCCCTAAAATGCCATGTCATATCTAGTATCCCTGGCCTATGTCACGCACCAAATTTAACTCTAACTGCTTCCATACAATCCCATGCAATCCTACCATGCTACCCTAATCTCCATCATATCTGTCATTCATCACCTTTGATAGCATTGCATCCTGATCCCCACCCTCTAGAGACATATCAATGAGGGGAGAAATATATTTACCAATAATCCCCACCTTCAGTAGGTCCTAGGTTGGTTAATAGCACCAAGGATATAAAAATATCATATACGGGAGGAATTACCGAATAAAATATAAATACAACCGGGAAATAAGATGGATCATCCACAATAAACTCTATGATATAATATAAAAGAAATTAAAAAGTATTCCACATGCATATATAAATAAACTGATAGTGGTAAAATTATCCAATGTAAATACCCAGAAGAAAATATAATGTAGCTATACAATAGCTATCTAAATGTCTGGTCTATTAATGTCTATCACAGTCTATGTAATCCACCTAGAAACCTAAAAATACTTTTACATATGTAAGAAAAGCATACAAGTATACTCAAAATGGAAACCAAAGTCTCTCGTGCATATGTGAAATATGCATACTAATTCAAAACTGAGAAATAATTGAACTAAACAAAACCTATAAAGGTATACTAACCAAACCCTACCATACTAATGAATTCTCTCAAAATAAATCATTTCAAATATTATAATATGACATTAATCAAATCAATAAAGGTTACCTCACACTGATTTCCCATAGTTATTCAACTCTCACACCCAAAAATTTTATGTCCCTGTTCTCTTATAACTTTTGTATACCAAACCAATCCATAAGAACATCCACATAATATCACACCAAAAGACTCCTGGGCTCACTACACCACAAGTATGACCACATTAGGTCTCACTCAAAAACACCTTGTCCATCACACATCCATAACCATAACTAGAGTTTTGGTTATCATGTACATGAAATAAATAAACCACATTCCCTCATCCTACCATGCATGATATCCACTATAAGTCTCCCCACATGCATGGTCATATAACGTGTCACCTGAAGACATGTGGTCCATCAAATATCACTCAAAGACACCTGGTCCACCACATCTCACCACAGGACACCTAGGATATGACAACCATCATCTAATTCATTAACTAGACTACATCCATCATAGCAAGTGAAATACCTCCCCCACCTAGAAGAGAAAGTGTGAAAGAGAAGGTACCCATCCATCTACCCCCTCATAGAATGTCCAGAAAATCACCTTGTGTGTGACTACGCGTGTGATGGAACATAGTGCTCTATATGGGTAGGGTGCATATAGAAATCATAAGAAAACTAAATGTATTTACATATAGACACACACTAGCCCAACCTATGGGTTCACAAACAAACACTAACTAACTCACAACATCATCACTTCTGATACAACCTCCATATGCATAAAACCACCCCACAAGCCACATTCACATTATGAACTATTTTAATTTTATCATTCCATTATTTTTATTATTTATCAAAAACTATGTTTTACAACACATTCCACCATTTAATTATTATTTATCCATTTTAATACCATTTACCAAAAAACTCATTCTATTTCAATCATTTTTAACCTAATAATTATTATTATTCCACCACTTCCTATTCATCTTTCACAAAAAATCAAAAAACACAAGTATATCACCAACATCATTGAACCATAACCTTTCCACCACAAAATCACATCCCAACTACCACTACCTTGCAAACCCAAAATCATAGGACAATAACCACCACCTTTACACCCCAAAATCACATCCAAACAACCATCTTTCTACCTGAAAATAACAGACAATAACCATCTCTCCTCCCATAAAGTCATGATCAATGAACAATATCACTACCAAAAAAGAATTACTAAACATTATTTCACATCAAAAGAAGTATTACTGATTTAAATAGTTGATTTCATACTATTTAACTTTATTTTAGGGGAGTTATCACACAATAAATAATCCTGGAGAAACCATTTTATTAGCCAAATATAAGTGGTTATCTAATTTCCATTTAAGGGTGAAATAAAAAACAATAACAAAAAACAAAGCAATCACAACACATATTACCCAATACAAACAAATCTCATAAAGATAACAATTTTCAGTGGGGCATCAAGAGTGTAAAATAAAAATATCACAAAAGAATCAAATCCATAAATCATGTGACACATTCCCCTTTCCCATTTTAGTTTCAATTAACCAGATTCTTTATCTTTGATTAAGATATCACAATGATAACCTATAGATTAACAGAAATAAAACCAATTCCACATAATACCCAATAAAAAGGAAAAAGTAATTCACCACCTCAAAATATATTTTACAATTGATTTTTCACCATAGGGTGAAGAATAAACACCAAAAAACCACAAATACACCACAAGAACCAAAGGAAATAAAATTTCCTCTCAAACACACAAACTAAACCAAAATGAATAATCACAAGGATAATCTGAAGAAGAACCAAAGGAAATGAATGCGAATAATAGGATAACTCACCATGATTCAATGTTGGAAGGCTGGGAATCAATCTCTATCGAAAGGAATCCAAATCACATGAAGAAATCACTATTGTATGGACAAGAATGAAAGAAATGATCCTCAATCCTAGGTTTGAGTAAATATCCAAGCACTGCAAGCATTATAATATCACTACATCAGGTATTTACATGACATGTAATACTATTTCACATCATGGAATTCTATGATTTTCTGTTTCATCGAAAAAGTTATCACCTCGAAGGATTAATTAAACAAATTATTCCACATTTTCAACCAGCGCTGCACAAGTTTTGAACAACCTTTACACATCATGTAAATATACAAAATGTTTATTTCATGGGTAATCTCTCATCCACGTCTTTCCTCTTCCAAATACTCCCATAACCACATCATGTTTCCTCCCAAACACATCCCACACTCAAAACATGAAAAATAATGGGTCGAGAAGGAATGGAATGTTATATTATAAAATGTGTTATATTTTGTAAATACTGGTGTGATGCTGATGAAAAAGGATCCAAAATGATATATGGACTATCCACTTGTTTAAAATCATGTTATTTAGTAGATAATTCATGGATAAATTGGTGTTGAAAACAAAAGGGATTAGAAACCCACACATGGGTTGAACCATGTAAAAAATGATTTTTTACTTTGTCGTTTTTATTTTTCCATTTAATACAAGTAAGGATGAGTTGATATATTGAGGGGTTAAATATATAAAAAATGGTGTTTTATTTTTAATATTAAAAAATTAGAATGAAACAACTACTAATTAATTCACCCCTCCCCCCATCCATGTTATGAAATGGTTCATGGGATATATCACCTTTTAATAATGGTGATAAACACCACTTTTAATAAATAATATTTTTTCTATATTATTCACCATAATGTTTCACCACTCCACAACTCCATTTTTTGTGGGGTCCTAACAAAGAACACTAAATGTTTGATATTGTTATTCTTAATGTAATTCCATATTTAAATGTATGTGTACTCTATTTCATTATAAAAACAAAGAAAACTTATTGTATGACCAATTTTATTTTCTAGTATTTTATTGTACTTATTCATGCACTCAATAACCTCCATATTTCTCTATATTAACACTATTTAAGTCATTTTACAATAATTTTTAGAAAAAATCCCCTCCAATTCATTTTTTGGTTCTATTGTTAGAAATATATGACTGGGTATGTTTTCCCAAAAGATAAATTTATTTAAAAAAATGATCACTTGAGAGTTTTATTCAAATTATTATATAATTTATTCAACATAGAGAAAACTATTTCATGAGTAGTTAATGTAGGTAGTGTTATAGTTTGTTATAGTTGGAGTTTTTTTCCATTTACAAATTAGTGGTTGTTTTTATCTAGGAATTTGTGGAATTTTCTATCTAGGATGTTGCCTATTGAAAATATCCTTGACCTTTACGGGAATGTCGGTGGTTATTGTGAGGGAAAAATAGCCAGCTGAAAAACACCACACCATTCCACAAGTCAAAGTGGCTCAGGCATCAACCATTCCAATATAAGAAAACTCACTACAACTCTAGTGGATTCTCTGTTTTAAAGGATTTATGCTTGTGTACCTTTTTTCAAGGGAAAAAATCATTGCAATTCTCAGGGTACATCAGATGAATTCAGGTGCACAATAGCTTGTAAAAGAATTATAGAGGTGTGGAGCTTTATGTGTTGAAATCAAAATGGAAAATTATATATCACCATTCCATGTTGTGATCTATTTAAGTGGTCAAGTTACGAAATTTGTAAAATACACTTTGCAAAATTCAATGATTTTATGGTAGTTGTAATCATTGATTTATGGGTAGCATTTGCATAGTTTTGAAGGCTCTAAACATTATGAATTTAATGTAATTGGGGGAATACCAGTTGAAGATAGGATATAAAAAGGTGATCATGTTTAGGGAAGAAGTGTTCATAGAAAATATATGTATAATGAATAGAATTTTAAATCTCTCTAGAATGTAATAAGGTGATTCCATATCTCATCTATAAATAAAAAGATGAAGATAGAGGTGTTCTATGATTTCTATTTCAATAAAGATGTTCAATACAATTGTAGTAAAGAGAAACATCACAGATTTTTTATATTTAAATATCTATTGTATGGATAAGAAAATGAAGAAAATATTATCATGGAGAGTAGTGAGTTCCTTGATGTAGGAGACAAGTGATCTTTTTAAACAGTTATGGTAGTGAATCAGTAGGGTCAGTGAGACCACTCCAAACTTATTAACTCTTGTGCAGTGGTATTTTACTGTGATTTATGCATCGGAAAAATTTCATGAATGGTCCTTGGGTGTAGCCTAGTGAGGGTAGACAAAGTAAAATTATCCATGCAATTTATTGTTTTATTCTTCTTATAGAGGATTAAAGGGATATATTGAAATGTTTTTCAAGTTGAGAGAAGAATATAAAATATTAAGGATCATACTAAAATTCCTTAATTTACCCTTAGTTATATACCCTGATAAAGGACTAATAAGTGTTATAAAAATTCTGTTTTGGGGATTACTTTTTTATATCTATCAGAATCATGGAAACAATTCAACAATAAATCCATTCCTATCATTGAAGGCAATAATTTTCAATTAGAGAAGAGTATTATGAAAAAATATTTCCAATATTTAGGAATATATGAGTATTTGTATTCCATGTATATAATTTCTTTGAGAATAGATAGTATATCATTATTATAGTCTAATCATGGATAATTAGATGCAGATGAAATGGAAATTAATTCATTTGAAGTATAATGGTTAGGCTAACATAAAAATGGTATTATCTGGTAAATTATCTTAGGTCATGTGGGAAATTATTTTTAATGTCTATTATGGATATTCAAAGGTTCATGTGTCCAAGTTATAAGTTCTATAAAATAAATATGAGTACTTTAGAATGAGCCTATGTGAGATGGTTTATGCCTTTTTCAATTGAATAATTATCTTTTCAAAGAAATGCATGGTCTTGGTGAGGATCTAAAATATTATTAGATTGTTAAGAGAATCATAAGAAGAATTACTCTATGGTTTAATTCAATGGTGTATTCTCTATAATATAGAGGCCTAAAAAACTATAAAAGGAACGTATAGACACTTTTTGGAACCATGGTTTTCGGTCAAAAAACTCATGGAATTGGGGTGTATAAAATGTTTTCTTAACATTGACCTTTAAAGAAATCTCAATAGGTATTTTCATCATACATGGTTTAAATTGTTGTTGTATACTATGTATATCTGTGGTTTAAATAATCGTGTTATCTTTTTATGAATATAGTTTTACAATGGAAATTAACATCCAATATTGAGGTTAAAACTATGCAAATTAAAGGTTATATCGATGGTTTAAATTATCGTACTTTGTTACTATACCAAGGGATTGACTATATAAATTAATATTTAATATCATGGTTAAAACTACGGAACATTGTGGATTTAGCAATTTTCTAAACCATAGAGAAAATAAACACCATCTCACAACAGAAATGTACCTTAAACATACCATTTACACCAAAATCAAAACAAAATAGTACATATGAATCTTTCATTTAATAACCAATAAAAACCAAAAAAATGATTTATATGTAAATACATTAAATTTCAATATTATCCCTCTATATTGTCATCCAAATCCTCAAAATTTTCAACATCAATATCAATATGTGATCCACCAACACCATTGTCTTCAACACTAGCATCATCATTATCACCAATAGAATCCACTCCATCATTATTAGCATCTCCACTAGCATCATAATAATTATCTCTAGTAGAATTATCAGTAATAGTTGGAAAAATCATCACCAACCTCGTAAATAAATCATAGACTTGATAAAATTTGTCCAATATCATTTCATTCTCTAGTATATGTGAATCGATTATTACTAATATCACATTGAACACTAGGTCATTTATATATTTTTAACTTCTACCAAGACTCTTGTTGAGAATTTTTTTAATATCTCCTTTGTGGTATTTAACTATTCTTTGGTAACCATTCCAATAGTGTTCCTAGAATATTTAACACCCTGTAACTAAAATATAAATGGAAAATTTTTCATTAAAGTTTTACAATGAACTCTATCGATGTGATCATCACATATGACCTGATGTAAATAATAATTTGTTCTAAATGTTATTACTTACTTCTGTACTAGATATTGTATAAAATACTATAAAATGGTGCTTCCATCTTATTATATAATCAAAAAATAATATAAGGCATGAATTAAATATATAAAATATAAAAAACATATAAATTAAAAAAAGGTATTATAATCTGATATCCTTCTTAACTTGTTTACTCGCTAAAATAATTTTCATTCATAATGAATATACAAAAATGGATATAATAATAATTTCAAAAATTTCATTAAAATAGGAATTAGAAATACACCAGTTCATGGAGTAATGTATACTGAGTATAAAATTTTAAAAATTGAAGAGAAAAATGGGTAAGAAACCATGGTATAATGATATTTTCATCTGTAAAATCTTTATGTTAGAAATTTTGGTTTTTATGAAATAATGAGTATGAAGTAGATCCCATAATTGTTGTTTTGAAACTATACCATTCCATGGTTTTTAAAAATAATGATATTGTGATATTTTTTGTTGGTTTGGTGTTCATAAAATTTCCTTAATGTTATATATAAACATGTAACTATTTTAATGGAATTTTAGTTCCATAATTTTCTCAAAATAAATAGGGAGGATGGATTTGAAGGTAAATAGATTGGAAGTTAATATGAAATTTTTATTTTAAATTTTATATTCAAAATTAAAAGGATATATTACTGTATAATTGGCAATTAATAATACATAGGATAAGAAGTAATATTGATGAAGTAGAATGTCGAATAGATCTATGTGTTTTTTGTGGAAAAAAAGTGTCAACAACAAGGATGTCAATTCATCTCAAAATAAAAGGGAAATAAGTTTTTTAAAACATGATCATGTTAAAGATTTATCTTTGATAAGGATGTGGGTATTTTTTACATTATTTAAGATCTATTTTTAAATAAGTAAGACTTTTTGTTTATCAGGTTCTATTGATAAAATAGAAATAAAATATTATGAAATATCTATTCCAAGGAGTAAGGTGAAAAAAACATGATATTCATTACATATCATTACATAAAGATAATTCAGTTATTACTGGAATAAAAATAATTTAAGACAGGGTTTGAAAGATATAATGCGTATTGTAAAAAATTAAAATTTTAGTTTTATTTATAGGTATTATCTTTGAATATTAGGAAGAAGATGATTTCAATTTTTTAATTTTAAAATATAATTTATTATAGTTATTTGAATTCATATTTAAGGTTTAAGAAAAAGTACTCAACACTATGAGTTATTTATATGAAGAATTAAAATTGGGATTAGCACATGGAATTCATTGATTGACCAATATTTGGGAATTATGAAATCTAAACAAACTAAAAAATAAAAAAATAGACTTATAATTTTATCCTATGTTTCCCAAATCAAAATGCGTTCATATTTTGTTTTTATAATTTTAAAAGACAATATTGATCAATGGACCCATCTATTAATATTAAATGTCTTTTTATGTAAAAAATTATAAATAAATGTATATTCAAATGAAAATGATATATTACCTATGAAAGTTTGTGATTAGTCATTTAATTGTACCCCAAAGAATGAATATATTTTATTGAACTATTATTTATTATATTACTTTTAGATGATTATTATTATTAAACAATACTATACTATCATTTTAATAAGCCACTAGGGAAAAAACATCACCATTTCAACTTAATAATTCAGTAAGTTTAAGAAAAAATTAAAATAATCCGGTCTCTAATATTTCAAAAAATCAAAAAAACTCATAAGCACCAAATTTAAATTTAATTAATAACCCAACTAATTAATTCTAATATTTTATGAAATTTACATCTTAGATTCTAATAAACCCAAAAAATCAATCCCAACCTATGGAATGAATAAAAAGAAACCTTTTTTTATACCATTATAAAATAATAATCTAATAGATATAGAAAATATGTTTTAAAAATAAATGAGAATAGGTGAAATATATCTCGGTATATTTGATATATATCAATTAAGTTCAATACAGTTCTATTTTCTTGGATTTTGTTCATGGCCTATTCTATATGATAATGTGGTTAATATTATCAATCCTCATAATTATGTATTGTCTATTATTTTCATTTGTTAAATCTTGCTAAGTATTATTTATTGTACTTTACCAATGATGTGTTGTAATGTGTGTAGTGATTTTGAAAGATGTTTACATGACTTGATTAAAACATAGTGTGGTCTGTTAAAAAACATTTCCTGGGGTAAATGAAAAACATTTTTTTAAGTTTTTTAGATTTTAAAATAATGGGGAAGCATTAAAATGGATTGAAGTGTATTTTAAAGGTGTTTTTAGTACATTGTATTAATGAAATATTTTGGAGTTTCTTAAGTTTTGTAAAAATGATTTGTTTTGATGAGAAATGTGTGGTTGATTTTGAATGTTTAAAAATCAATGATTCAAGGAAAATTCTCATGTGTTTTGTTATTTTTTATGTTCCTTTCAAGAATGTCCATAGTGATTAATATAGTATAAGGGAAAAAATTCATTGAATGGTATAGTTAATGTAATTTATTTATTTTAGAAATTCTTGGATATTAATTTTATATATGGTATGAGGGTGATATATTGGATCATATGTTTCCTAAAATGTAAAAATTTATTATGTTATTGTTCATGTTTTTACACTTAATTTTTTACCTATTTTTAAAAATATCAATTGATGAGAGGATAAGAGTGTTGTACTGAGAGTGGAAACCCAACCCCAGAACTAAATAACAATAAATAAATTCTATAGAGTGATAATTCAAATGATGAGTTGGAAAAATATTCATAAAAAATGTATATAACCAAATATTATGAATTTAAATAGAGCTATAATGATTATTGTTGACTTTATGAGCAAAAAAACGTAAAATTCAGGTCAGGAACACACGCAAACACCTTGAATTTCAGTTTTTCTTTGATTATACAAAAGTGTTTAGAAAGAAAACTATCCCATAGGGATGACACGGTTACTCAATGATTTCTTTTTATATTTACCAAATGAAAAATTTTGTGTCATTATCAAGGTCACGTTTCATTACATCCATTATGTTTTATCAATTTACTAGATAAAAAGTAAAAAAATAATCATTAAGAAGACAATTTACATATGAAAATATAGGTTTATAATACTGATCTATAATTTATAAAATTATTATCTTAGACTTATATTAATTCATTTGGGGGATTTATCCCATCCCTTCATATACAATTTAAATGAGTAATTAAATGAAATAATCAAATAGAATATGTTTTAACTTGTTAAAGGCATGGAATGGAAAGAAAAATAACCTACATTATATATAGATAATGAAATTCATCATAAATTAAATCTACCCTGGTATAATGGGAATCTTTTTTCTCTAATAATGAGGGATTTGAAAATTATCTATATAAGATAAAATTGTAATAGAATTAAATTTTAATGAATTTTCCTATTTTTTCTGTTTCAACATGTCACAAGGTAAGAGAGAAGTATTTTTTTACTATTAAAATATATGAAGAAAATATGAATAGGGGTAAAGGTATTTATACAAAAATTTCCAAGCATCGAATTCAACTAAAATGGATCTTGAGACATTATCACTATTGGTAAATTATTCTTTTTTCCTACGTCAAATAGATTTTGTATTATCAGTACTATATGATAAATAATTTTTAGGAGAGCATGATGTTTAGTTGATGATCGTAATAAATTAAATAACGAAAAAAAGTATTTCATTTCACTTAATGGATCTTAATTATTAACTATTTTGAACAGCTAGTAAATTAATCATGGGGATGTGTGAGATTTTGATAGTTAAAGTCTATCCCAATCAAATGATGAAGAGAGACAAGAGGATTTGATTTATGACCATCGCCTATAAACCAAATTTAAAAAATATATTTTAGGATAAATAATGTAAATACTCTAACAGAAACATGTAAAATAAAACTCATTGGGGCCTAATTTTTAAAATAAGGTTATTGTAAAAAATAAGAGAGGTTGGTTTGAAAAGTTATATAAGGTTCTTTGGGAATATATTACAATCTATAATGCACTGTTTGAATTGTCAATTTTTAGGATGGTATTTGTAAATTCATATAATTTAACAATACAACTACTATATAGGTTCATTTTTGGCTATCCAAATTTGTAAATTAGAACTTGGATATGATGGGTTTGAATGAAAAATAATAGTTTCAGGAGTTAGAATAATTGATACCTGAATCATGTCACAATAACTCATCATATAAGAAAAATATCAAGTTGTTTCATCGTAATAACATCCTTAGAATTAATTTCAAGGAAGGAGTCTCGGTATCACTCTTTAATTCCAAAGATTTTTTTCTAGTATGTTAAATTCAAAATTGTTTCTTGATATGATAAATTAGAAATGTGATGGGGGTTATAGTGTTTTAAATGTTTTTCCATTTGGTTATATTGATATTCAAGACACTTCAACTTCAATAATTTTTAATGTAAATGGAAAAAGATGAATATTTTTCATCAAAATATCCATTAATAATCTTTTTTAGCCCTTTTAGAGATGTCTTAATTAGAAATACATTATTTTTTCAATTCCATTGAAATTATTAAGTTACTTCTAAAGATTCACTATTTAATAGAGTTTCTTCTAAATAATTTTATTCCTCACCATCCTGGTCCTTTAGTTTGTGGATTTTAATATCACATTTTTCATTATGACATATAATTTTTTAGTTTTTCATATTTAATTTCTCAATTTTAACATCAATTTTTTAAAAAATTTCATTGGAAACAGTACCAGTTCCCTTAAATCATGAAAGTAATTTTTCTTTAATTTTATTACTATGGGTGATATAGATGTACATGATTATTCATCAGTATTAGAATTAATACCTTAGACTAACAATGCTCTTTCAATTTTTTTCCAAGGTAAAACTATATCTTCAATACAAATAAAGTCATATATTTTTTAAACGGATAATGAATCCTAATATAAAGTAAGTAAATTAAATGTATAATTTAGTAAATTTCCTTGAATGAAAAATTTCTCTAGTAGTCAATTAGGTTATTGTATTTTAATGGTGTTTATTTATTTAATATTGGTATTTTTTCAATATTAGAACATATTTTATTTTAATCATATGAAATTCAAGTTACTCTTGTAGATCGTCCACATATCACATAGTTCCATTAAAATTGGTTATTTTTCTTCCAAGCCATCTTGGATGTTATATCATAATTGAATATCAAAACAAAATTTTGAAAAATAATTTTTAAAGACATTTAAAATTAATTCCAAAAAATATAATACCCAAATTTAAGCCTAATCCTTGACTTTTATTCTTATTCCGATTTTCACAATGAGATTACATGTACTAGATGTGTATTAATTTGTTTTCTTTGTGTCCCCATGCAATCTAAAATTATTTACCATTTTTTCAAATTATTTTCATGCCCTCATTTTACTAAACTATAATTTGTGTATGTATAATCTACACTGAATGAATCTTTTTAGGGACATATATGTTACAGAGAAATTATATTAGAGAAATAAATGAATATTTCAAACAAAAATATATATAATATTTAGTTAAAATTTATTTACTTTATATATTTTTAGACATTTAATAGAAGAAGTTATTATTCAAATTATAGAATTTACACCATATTAGTGGATAGAAACTACAGGAGTGTCCATTGTAGAATATCGTGGATAATGAATTTTGGTAGGAGGGTATGTTCATAAAGGATGTATAAATAGTATATGTATAACCTATTGAAATAATGGTGGATAAGAGAAAAAGGGATGAAGGATGGATGGAGTGGGGATACCATACATGGTAGTCCAAGAATAACTGGCTTGGCCTTTTGGTTGAGGGATATTTTAAAAAAATTATGAGAGGAAAGTGTCTCAGTGATTCTATAGTAATGCGATGTCAGCCACATCATATGGGGGACTACATGTTGTGGTGGTCCTACATTCCAGACAGTCTGACCTATCTTCATTGACTGCAAGTTTCCTCTTATATTATTCCTTTTAATATTAAATATTAAATATTTAAAGATTAAATATATTTAATAAATAAACATGGTACTCTATGGAAAAATCGTATTTTTAGTCTATCTTCTCAAAATTGGTAATCATTTTCCTCTATTTGTTTTCTAAGAACCTATAAGAAATAATTACCTGAACATTCCATAAGTGATGTGAGAATTCTAAAAATATAAAAATTTAGAAAATAAAATAAACGTACCAAGAAAATTCTTATTATTTTTCAAAACATTACATTTTCCATTAATTTTATTTTCATTAATTTTTTTACTCACAAAATTAAAAGATTACACAAGAACAAAAGTTTCTACTAAATTCCAAACTAAGATAAATAGTAATTTTTTGTTGGATGTAGGTATTATACTTCTAGTTAACCATAATAAAACATGATATTATATTTAAATTTATTACCTTTAAATGTATATTTCATACACGTCTTGAGGATATAGAAGGAATATTAAAACACAAAACAATTCGAAAACAATTTCTTATTTCAATAAAGATGATATCCTCTCTCCCTTTGAGGTCATTTTTCTTAATAATTACTACATCCATTTCAAAAAATATTAACTATTTCAGAAGGAAAATTCTAAAATAATTGGCACATTGTAGAATACAATTTAGGAATGTGATACTATAATAAGTATATCCTGACAAATAGTTTTAGAATTAGAATATTTCTCAACCATGCATAAATCATAAAAACAATATAAAACCAAATAACTAGTATAATATACTATAAATGTTAATTATGTAACATGTTTAATTTAAAATAACATGTACCATGATAGAATAATATAGACTAAAGACTTCCAAAAATGTCAGTACTATACATTCCCTATTAAAATTTCTAGTTCACAATCCATTCTAACAATTTAAGAATTTGTATCATCAAATGATACATTTGAGTGAATACTAACTAGTTCATCCAAAAATTCACTATCCTTCATTCATTCATAAAAAATATGACTTGTAAAGAAATTAATAATAACACTAATTTATGTTTTTAAATGGACATTTACGTAAAACACTTGTTTATCTTATGATGCAAGAATATAAGGCTCTTCACTATGAAGCTGATGTTTCATATCAATCACTCTAAATCAAAAAATATCTTTATACACACCATTCCATTTGGTTGTATCAAAAAACTTTAATTTCATCATATTAACAAGAATATGTGCATATTATTCTAATAAAAAATATTCTTTCAACAAACCCATAATATGACGTATTTTCATATTGAAGTTGTCTGTATGATGTACTAACATTACAATTATTTGTTGAACTTATCATGAAACTGTCATGATATATTTCCCTTTTTGTTTGAAAACTATTTATAATGAATTTAAACCCACAAAAAATCATTACATTATAACCATAGGCTGCATTGTTTAGACCAAGTGTCAATTCCCATATTTCAGTTGATAAATCAACCATTAGTAAAAATTTTCCACGAAATATATCAACATAGAATATTAAACAAGTAAGAAAGATTTTTTTCTTGAAAAAAAATGAATTTTTAACCTTTTACTTCAACCAAGTATGAAATTATTTACTATGTAATTTCTTCCTCCTCATAATATATAAATAATGATGTCTAACTTTTATAATTTCACAATGATATCTACAAATAAGAAAATTTAAGATGACTGAAATTTGGAAAAAAATTCAATATATATATATATATTATACTCACATAATATAACCATAAACAATGAAATGGTTGAATAATATTATATTATAATATATTTCCTAGTTATCCTTTTTAAAGTACATTGTTTAATTATCTAGATATCCCCCCCATTTTGGGATAGTGGTGGAAATTTTTTCATCATGGGATGATATTTCTCATCTTTAGTTCTCATTGGATGATTAGATCTCATGTTGAAATCAACCATGTGTATTGACCAAAATTACTTTCATTTGATCACTATATAACCTTTCATAATAGATCCTTCAAGATGACTCTTATTTATTTCATAATATTTCAATATAAACATTATTATTTATATTGAATACATCTATTGACTAGAAATGGGACCACCAAAAATAAATTATCTTATATTATGCATAATTATATGTATCACACATGTGAAAAATGATAGTAGTAAAAATGTATCCTTGTCAAAAATAATTATTGGTGCACCATTATATTATTTTTTTAAAAAATATTTTCCTGTATTTTAGAACAATGTTCATTATAAAGGTCACTTATTTTAATCAAAGTGACTCTGAAATTATGTGATAGTAAATGTATAATAGAAATATGAATCAACTAATGAAATAGGATATCAGTTTTATGGTTTTAAAGGTATTTTAGTATCACGTCCTTTGTATTCACCGATTTTGAAATGTTTTATAAATAACCATCTAGAAAATTTTAAATTTCTTAGACACAAATAAATTGTTTTTTTATATATTATTAATCACAACACAAAAAAATAGACTTTACATTGATTTTCACTAATTATCTTAGGATGAGTTCCTGATTTTCTTCCACAATTCATTATATCATTAAATGAGTGAAAATCATGTTTTCCCCTTTATAGTAAAAATAATTTCAAAGAACAATTAAAAAAATTATCAATATGAATTACATCCATGAAATGACACATAAAATTTTATGACCAATATTGAAACTCCAAGAATATAATTTTCTCTCTATAGTTGTTTTTGTAATTCAAATGAATATTCTTCCACTTTTTTGAATTTGACAGACCCTTTCAGTGAAAAAAATTCAAACCATTAATTTATTTAACATTATCACTCCCAGAAATTCATTAAGGTACATAATGTATATATATGGAATTTTCAAATTATCTTTTATTTTTTCTGTAAATATGATACATTTGAAGAAATATTTAATTCCCTATGAATTTCAAATTGTAGAAACCCTAATCCCAGTAGTCCAGAAGTGATGTCTACTTTAATACATTGGAATAAGATACAAGTAATCACATCTCAAACGACCGAATATTTTAGTTCTCTTAATAAACTAGATAAATATATTTTATCCTTATTTCAATTGAATATATAAATTACAACATAATTTTTTTGATAATATCATTATTCCCTCTATCATATTCTTTCATATCCTCTATAGTACACATCAAGAATTATTAGTAATGGAAACCGAATAATGGTGATATAAATTCTTCATAATGGTTAAGTATACTAGAATATATCATAAATAAATATGCATAATCAACATGGAAAGGTAAATTACTAAACACACATGTCATTTAAATAATTTGACTTGTATAATCAATATGGAGAAGTAAATAACTAAAAATATGTCTTATAATCAATAATATGACTATCATGGCTGGATAAGGCATAATAAATCTGGAATATTAAATAACATATACCAAATTCCATTTAATCAATAAACTGATAATGAAATACATAAATAGATAATATCTTTGAGGAAAAACTCATAAATCATAATTACTCAATTATAAATGAATTAAATGCTAAATTATTTAATGTCATTTTTACCATGAATATGATACCTCTACCATTTAGATATATCCTCCAAAATGTTTAAAATTGATGGGTGAAAATCCATTTATAAAATAATATCTAACAGATTCGTCCAATGAGACTACCAATGCATCGATGGGATATCTATAACCAGGTGCCACCAATTTCTTTCATGTCCAAAGTTTTATTCATATATATAATAATATATTTAATTTATAAAAAAATTTATTTTTCATCAAATATTCTTATTGATTAAATAATATAGATTTTTAATTATTTCCCTGATAAAAAACATTCTTTCAACATAGAACACTATGTATATAAATGATATACATTTTTATAAATAAAAATATCTATAATAAATAATATGGATATTTTAAGGAAATATAATGTAAAATGTCACAGGAAATAGAATAATTCTAGGGATTGTTATTGACTACCAAAATATTCATGGAAATGAATTTAAATACTATTCTTGTTCAAAAGAATCATAAACTATCTAGTGAGATAATATGGATGATATAAATACAATATATCCCCAATTTAGTATTTTTAAAATTAAGGGTTATTTTCATTCATGAATAGAAATAGCATTAAATATATTTGAAAATATTTTTATGAAAATATCCTCTTAATTTTGTAAATAAATTTTTAAAACATAAAATTTTGTGAAAAAAATATTCTTTGAAAATCCCTTTTCAAAACAGTGGATTTCCAAAAAACATGACAAAAAATATTAATAAATATCCTTAAAAAATACAATGGTTTCTTAAAAGAAATTATGGTCATGATGGTTGTTAATCTATACATTCTGTATAAACTGAAAATAACATTCCTTTTGGAATTTGAAAAGGTTAGAAAAGATCCTTGTTCGGAAAATGGCGATAATATTCCTTTCAAAAAATAGGGGTTCAAAAACACATTGGGTGTAGGTTTCTTTATTGGCACTGCAGCAGTGGAGACACTATAGAAACATTGTTACTATAAAAGTGTTGGGCATTGTAGCTGTAGTAGCGTTAGTCACTATAGCGGTAGGGGGTATTGTCCGGGGGCTGCAGCAGGCGGGGTACTGTAGCAGTACTACTCACAGAATGGGCCTTGGGACAAAAATTTCAGGAAAATAGGCCATGTAATGGGATACAAGCCCACAGGGACTTTAAGCCAAATATATGTGATGTAATAAAGATGGTTTTTGGGAGGTTTATCTCTTTAGGAGGTTGTGACCTTCCTTTTAGGCCTGTGTGTGTGCTGTGTGTGTGTGTTTGATGTAACTGTACCCCTAAGTCCCTAATATATGTATATATATATATATTGTAAAAAGACATAAAGGGTTAAAATTACTATAATAAATAATTTTTAAATGGATAAAACTAATTTTTTAAACATTTTTTAAATACATGGTTTTCAAAGAAAAATGTTTTCTGACCAAAGAAAGAAATAAATTCAAATTCTATTAGATAATATAAATTATTCTAAACATGAAATATTAGAAAATTTTTACTACTAATTGAAAATATCATGAATAACTGGATGATAATTAAATACAATTGTTTTATTAGAAAATAATAATATAATTCACTTCAACTAAAATTCAAGAAAAATCAATCTCGATTAGAATGAGATTTTGAAATAAACCATTGCAATGACCATAAAAATGAAGTGAGAAGTAATAAATCAAGAGATTATGTGTATAAAATATAAATATATATTAAAATATGGAAAAAAATTTATATTATCAAAATTTATTATACACATAAATATAGAATATCAATGATAATGAATTTGTAATATAAGCCATTGAAAAGAAATTGAGTAATGAAATTCTTTACAACTTGGTAATTTTAAAGTTAATCACATTGAATGAAATAATTTAAATTGAAACTACAAAAATGAATAATTAATTAATCAATATATTCATGTAAAAGAATAATTACATAAATTATATAAAATAAATTAGGTGCATTACATTACAACATTCCTCAATGAAATAAAATTGAGATGAAACCCCTTACCTTAAGTCTCACTCATTATATATGTTATTTATCTTACTCAGTAAAAAAATTTATGTTATTTACTTAATAGGTTGAGAAAATTTTCCATTTTTTTATTCCTTTTATTTCACTCATTACAATGTTATATATGATTACATAGTCAATTTAATTTTAACCTGGGTGTTTTGATGATATTTTACTTATGTGTCAAAAATAGCCTTTAAAGGTGACTATTGGTCTAAGTGGTCATTATTAAAATATATCTAGAATAATAATAATGATATATTTATTATATTTATAAATAAATTATATTTTTAATAAAAATCATTAATGATGGTTTTGATAAATGAAGTGTGTTACTATTATAGAGACAATGGGTCGTATATGCGCAAGAGTAAAATTTCTATTTTTCAACGATCATTATGGAAAGTAAGTAGGTAATATTTTATCATTAGAAATGATAAAAATATAATAAATATAGTATTTTTTGTTTAAATATAATAATATATAACATACATGTGTTTTGGAGATGAAAATATAGTAACATAGCTTTGTAAAGGAGGTAATACAGACATAAACGAACGATGTTATCATCTTCCAATAAGTAAAAAATTTAAGAAAAATGATATATTATCTTATAAAAATTATAAATATGTAATTAATATCAAAATAATTACATTTATATCACATATTTTCATTAAATATATCCTTGTTCCCTTTCATGTAAAACGTTACGGAAAAACAAATCACATTGCTTTGGGATACGGTAGTCTGCCGTACACAAGAGCGATGTTATTTTATCCCCTATTGAATGGAAATTAAAAATTGTTATATGGTATAATATATCCAGACGTATAATTTTTTTATAAATATAATATATAAACTTTTTATCCATAATAAAACCGCACCTTGAAGGGTGGTAATGGAAAAATGACTTACATCAGTTCGTGAGGTGGTAGTCCATCATACACATAAATGGTGATTTCGTAACTCATTTGATGAAAGTGGAGATATTTTCAGGTCATTAAGATAACATAGAAAAATATTATTATATTTTATATGTTTATTTTATTATATTTTTATGGTTTAATTATAATTGGAAGAGGTGGAGGGAGAAATAAAATTTAAATTCACGTTGAAGAATGTTACTTCGTCTTCGATTGTCTGCCTTAGGTATGCATGAAAATCCTTAATAGGCTGTATTTATACCCAAAATAAGTATTTTAGGATTATTATTCTGAATTTGGAATATTATTTGTGTAGTTATTTTCTTAACCAAAAGTTTTTTATGGTGTGAAGTGGAGAGGATATGGGGTGGCCTTTTATAAGTGGGGTGAGTGGCACAATTGTTATTTTCGTGAAAAGATTCAATCGTAACCAAATTTTTATCATTACCAAAGCATAAAAAATAGGAAATTATCTAAACTATAATATAAAATGTTGAAATATGTCTACAAAATAGATGTAGAATAAAGTTTTAGGTTATTTTTACCCTTTACTTCTTAGTTTAACCCCCGGTAAATTCTATTTTTACCTTAACCATGGTAATTAGTTTTTTCAAACTTTTATTATTCAGATTTATCAAAATTAAGTTGACATTATTAGAAATTATATATTATTACAACTATAAATATTTATTCAATTTCACTAAATTAATTTTACATAATTATAAAAATTAAATTTAAAACTACTCATGTTGACGCGATGAGAAAGTGGGTTTTTAAGGGAAAATGTTCAAAGGTTTTTCAAAATTTATATCAAAATTTAATATGAAGATGATTAAAATGACATAAATTGGATTAATTGATATATAATTGAGATAATTTAACTTTTTCCCCAATTCAATATATAATTTAACATTATAAATTATTTAAACAAGAAGGTGGTTTTCAATTAAAATTCGATATTTTTCACTATTCGTAAAAAATAAAATATTTTAGAGGAATCAAAAAAATTCATCTTAAGATAATTTTGATATTATTATTTAAAAAATTAATTTTATTTTTAAAAATTAATTTTAAAATATTTGAAAAAATTAATTTTAAATTTTGTATGTAAACAGTGAGTAAAGTGTCATTTAAAAAAATACAGTTTTTAGAAAAAATTAATTTTTCTTTTAAATGATTATTATTTTATTTAAAATTAATATATATCCATGAATTGAATAATTTATTTAATACTATTCATACCATCTAATTTAACAACTAGGCATACTATATTATGGTTCACTTTGACTCGAGGTTGCATGTTCCACAAGCTATCAAATAGATTAAATTTAAAGAAATACATTTCATAGATTATTTATGATCGGTGTTTCATGCTACATACTCTGTCTAATACAATTTTCTTATTTTATAATTTCATGGTCTTACATTTTATCAACATTAAATTAATTTTTTGTTCTCAATATAAACTTTAACTCAGTAATCAAGGGTTTGAAATTTGAAAATATATTTGTTGAAAAATTCACATCATAAAAGGGTTAATAAAATATCATCCTATTAAAATAAAAAGATAAGTATAAATTTCGAATAGATTAACACATAAATAGGTTCTAAGTAAAATAAAATTTATGTAAAGTTAATATATGCACATTCTAGAAAATTTTAAATAATTATAAAAAGTGATTGAGGTCATTGACCATAAGAAATTGAATGATCAATGTAATGTTAATGGCCTCAAAACCATAAATCTTTGATGATTTAAAATACATCTTAATTTATGAGATATGAATGTAAAATGATAAAAAAAATTATTTAAGCTCTTTTTCCTAAATACGAAGAATTATTTTACAATCTAAGAATATAAGGAAATATACTTACTTGATATGTTTATATTTCATTAACATAAATTCATCCTTTGGTTGTTCTTTGATAAATTTTAAATTAATTCCTCACTCCAAAAAATAAATATCAAAAAATTATTTTTTATGCCTGAAGCATTAAAATAAAATTTTAACGTATCATAAGATTCATAAAATAATGAAATGTATTTTCATACGACTCTTACTATTTTACAATTCTAATATAGGTAGCACATGTTACCCAATATAATAAACTAATCTCTATACCTAAATAGTAACACCCCTTCAAATTGTTTAACTAAAAATAATTACATATTAACCAATGAATCATGTAGGTTATTGGTATTTGATAAACCCTTATCATTCTTCAGTCATGGGTTGAATCCCAATGACCTCACTGGATGAAACGGGTAGTCACCCAGCATACAGATTGGCCTTCTTATAAACTATATTAGTATAATACCTATGAAATTACCAAAATAAATTTGATGGACATACATGAAACAGAATGAATAATTAAATAACATTTTTAATATGGTTTTCAATACAACCCTTTCTTCACAAATACTAACAATCTAATTTTACTATTATAAAAATTTCATTAATGATCATTTCAATCCTATAGGTTATCAAAACCATTAAACTTATGTCTATACAATGTAAATGAATTATTCCTAAAATAAATATTCTACTCAAATATATACTTTCTTTAAATTTATCAAAACATTTCTTAATATTGGTAGAATCCCATCATTGAAATCATAAAAAAAGTGTTTAATATTTTTATCTTATGGTTAATCTTAAATTCATTAACTCATTATGGTATCCATAACAATTAAGTTAATGAAGACATATATGTTTCTAAAATTTAACACAATCCTAATATGTTTTAGGATTCCAATAAATAAATACTATTAGAAAAAACTCAACAATTTTATTCCGGAATATAAATATATAAATACACCAACTATTTGTTTCCAACACAGTTACTTCCATGGTATAAGGGTTAAAATTTAGAAGAGGGAATTGACTTGGATAAGAGACAGGTTATCTACATTAAATACAATAAACTATAAATAGGTCCTTATGATGAGATTTATTTCCTTCCATAATTCTATTGATTTTACCTCAAAAATTATTTTCATTATTCCCATTCGTTCCACAAATAATGTATTGTCCTGTTATATTGAGACACTTTCATGGGTTTCTCCTTCTAGATTTATTACAGGATAGAAACCGGCCCTTCTTTACTCTATAGTATTCATCACTTGATCTATTAGTGTACTCTATACTTCTCTTCACTGTAGATCATGAGAGTTGGTTAAGGTATATGGAATAACCTAGATATATTTTACTCCTTTCATAATCCCATTTGGATGCTCATAGTCACCACATTTTCATTCATGTTCAATAAATTTATTCATTCAAATACCATCCATTGACTAAAACCAAAATGTATATTGTAAGTAACAATAATCATGGTGGTCAGACAATATAATCATTTATATTACGTATAAATTTTGTTACCTTATTTTCATTTTAACAAACCATAAATTTAACTTAGGTAATTTATTGTCATTATTTATTCAAATAAATGATAATGATTTGTTAATAAAATTTGAATTATCCTATGAATATCTCCCAAGAGTATCAAATTGGATCTGCAGTAAGGAATGTTTTCATTCACCAAGTGATGATTGGGTTAAGACCAATATTACCTTTTGGAGTTATTACACCTAAGTTCTACTATTTCAGAACCACATCCACTTTTAGTATCTCTATAGGGGTTTATTTTAATGAAAACCACATAATCTATACATTACCAAAAATATAAGATATTCTTATACACTTATCCTCAATGTTTATCATGGGGTTATATTACCTAATTTATGTTTTCATAAATGTAGTTCTCATTATTTCTAATAAACTCTATATGATACTAAGTGTAGGGGCCATGACCCTAGAAGCTCGGAGTTGGTTCTTGTTTTAATAAATTAGTATAAGATACAAGGAATCGAATCCTAAAAGACATAATATTTTAGTTTTCTGGGTAGGCTAAATTCACACTTGATTTACATATTAAATTTGATCAACAAATTTTTACATACTTTTTTTTCAAGAATATAATTATTACATCCCGAATTTTCTTCCATATCATCCATAGTACACTTCATAGATTCTTGGTAAAGGAAAAAAATAGGAGTGAGCTCAAATTTGTGGTAAGTGTTATGTATAAATGAAGCTATCCTAAATCAATGATCATAATCAGCATGTAAAGGTTAATAAATAAACACACATTACATTTAATTAATATCAATAGCATAAGGAATATGTAAAGGTAAATAAATTAAAACACATTCCATTTTATCAATAACATGATAATCATAACTAAATAATGAAAAATGAATATAGAAATGTGAATAACTGAAATTCATTACATTTAATCAAAAACTGATAATGAAATAAATTCATAGATAATATCACTATGAAAATATATTGGATAATAATAACTAAATTATTATTGAATGAAATTATTTATTTTGGTATATAATTTTCCTCAGTAACATGATACCTCTACAATTAATATCTATCCTCAATAAAATTTAAAACTAATGGGTATAAAACCATTTAACTAAGGCTATCCACTTCAATCATCCATGCCACTAATGATGAGTAGAGGGGATATCTATGACCAGACCCCACTCATGTATTTATTTAAAAAATCATTCTTCATTTATAAAATAATCAATTTAATTCATAAATAATGTTCATTATCATCAAATATTCCAATTCAGTAGATAATACATATTCTTTAATATTTCACAAATAAACAAATAAATTTCCATATAGAACACTATATGGAGAAATGATATACAATTTATGAAACAAATTTGTCCACGAAAAATAATATGTATATTTAGGGGAAATATAATGTCTAATGATCATAAGAAGTTTAACATTTCAGGGGAAAGTTATTGACTACAAGAACAAATATAGGAACTAAATTTCAATATTATCATTGTTCAAGATAATCATAAACCAACTGTAGGAAGAATAAGTTCGGTATCAATACTACAAATCCCCATTATAGTATATATAAAATGAATGATTTTTTTAATAAAAGTGAAATAAAATATCTTAAAAAACATTTTTGAGAAAAATATCCTCTTCACTTTTAAAATCAATTTTAAAAATAAAAAACTTTTTAAAAATCCCTTTCTATGAAAAACACTTTTTTCAAAAATATGATTATCGGAAATATTAGGAAAAAACTTATCTTTTGAAATATCATTTTAGACATTAAAATTAATCTTCAAATAAGTTATGGTCATGAAAGAGGGTAATCTATACATTCTATACAAGTTAAAATGAATATTCCTTCTTCACCATAAAAATGATATAAAATATGTTTTTTTAATGACAAAAATATTCCTTCAAAAAAATTATAAAATGAAAAAATGGGAAAATAATTATTTAATAAATCAATTTGAAAGTAAAAAAAAACTATTTTGAAAACATTTTTAGAAAACATTGTTTTTGAAGAGAATGGATTTCCTACCAAAGAGAGAAATAAATTTAGATTTTCTTAAAAACATTTTATCAATTATATTAAGCATAGAATATTTTTAAAGTTATAAAATTACATGAAAGTATCATGAATAAAAATAGGATAATAAAATTAAATGGTTTTATTAGACAATCATAAAATATTTCCCTTAAAAATAAATTCAATAATAAACAATCTTGATTTGAATGATATTGTCAAAAAAACCCTTAAAATGAAAATAATGTTGATGGGAGAATTAAAAATTAAATAGATAATGTATATAAAATATAAATCCAAACAATATTATAAATAAAAAATAAGATAATATAAATTCATTATATTCATATTCTTATAATATCAATGACAAGGAATATGTAACAAAACTCCAAAAAAATTAACTTTTGAATTTGTTTATCAATTGTTACTTTTAGGTCAAATACCATAAGAAAAAATAATTAAAATTGAAACATAAAATAGAATGAAGTATTAATTAATCATGATATAAAATTTAAAATGTATTTTATATATAAAATATAAAATAATTCATGTTAATTACCTTATAATATGGCTCTATGAAATGAAATTTAGATGAAATTATTTACCGTGAGCCCGACTTGTCACATACATTTTTTATCATCCTATATAACAAACATAAGTTAAATATTTACTTTATTAATAAAAATTTTAATTTTTATTATTGATTTTATTTCACTCATTACTATGTTATATGTGATTATATAATCAATTTAATTTTACATTAGTTTTTTGATGATATTTTACTTATGTGTCAAAAATGACATCAAAAAGTGACAATTGGTTGAAGATTTCAGTAGTTCAATATATCTATAATAATAAAAATGAAATAATTATCATATTATTACATTAATTATAATTTTAATACCAATAAATTAATATGGTTCTGATAAATTAAGTACATTACAATCATGGAGATGGTAGGTCGTACGAACACAAGAGTAACATTTCCATTTTTTACGGTCATTATGGAAAGAAGGAAAGTAATATTTTATAATTATAGAATGATAATAATATCATAGATAAAATTTTATTTATTTAAATATAATTATATATATTATCTATTTTATGTGTCTTTGAAAAGAGAGTCGCATCCCTTCGTCAAGGTGGTAGTCCACATAAACATAGACGATGTTATCATCTTTTAGTGAGTGAAAAGGTATGAATGAAAATGATAGATTATATTTTTATAATGATAAATATTTTGAAAATATCATAATAATATCATTTTATAACAAATATTCATTAACATTATCCTTTTTACATTCCATAAAAAACTTCTGTGAAAAACAAATTGCATCGTCTCGTGCGGCGGTGGTCTTCAATACACATGAGTGTTCTTATCGTGTCCCTTGTGGAATGAAAAGTAAAAATTTTATAAATTATATATTTAATATAGAGTTAAAATTATTTTATAAATATCAATTATATTCATTATATCAATAAACATACCCAATCTGGAGAGGGGTTAATGGAAAAATAAATGACATTAATTTTTGAGGTGATATTCCTCTATAACACAAAATGATGATTTCGTAACAAGTTTGATTTAATTGGAGATGGTTTTAGGTAATTAAAATAACATAATAAAATATAAGTATTTTTAACATACTGTTTTTCTTATATCATTAGGGTTTAATAAGAATTTAATGTGGTGTAGGGAGAAAAAAAATAAAAAATCTCATCAAGGAACCTTACCGCTTCTTTAGGTATCCCCCTTAAGATTGCACCAAAATCCATCCAATGATGTATTTATGGCAAAAATAATGATTCTAGTATAATGGTGGGTAATTTGGATAGTAATTTGGGTATTAATTGTCCAAATAAAAATATTTATATGGGTGAAGTGGATAGAAGAGGGGTGGCCTTTGGTAAATGATGTGAGTGGCACACTTGTACTTCATTGAAACTATTCAGTCATACCCACCTTTTAATCATATAAAATGCTTCTAAAATAAAAAATTATATTTTATATAATATGTTAGATATAAATATATATATATAATGAGTTATTTACATGTTTTTAGTTCATTTTTACCCTAATCGTATTAGTTTAACCCCTTGAAAAATCCATTTCTACCTTAACCACAATAATTATTCCTTTATGTTTTCACAATTCATTTTTTCAAAAAATTATTTTATAATTATTAAAAAATTCAAAATATTCTTATACCAAATTTGGAATCAATTTTTCCAAATCCCATTCATAGTAGAAAAAAATAATATTAAATTAATCCTGCGGATGCAACGAGATAGAAGGATTTTAAGGATAAAATGTTGAAAAGATCACAATGTTTTGATATCAAAATTCATAGATAAAATGATTAAAATGATATAAATTGTATTAATTGATATAAAATTGATATAATTTTAATTTTTAACTAATTTAAAATATAATTTAGCATTGTAACTTATTTAAACAAAATTGTTGTTTCCAATTAAAATTTAGTATTTTTTATTATTCATCAAAAAAGGAAATAATTCCAAAGAGTTCCAAAAATTCATGATAAGATAATTTTAAAATTATGATATAAAAATGAATATTATTTTATTTTAATTCTTATATAAAAGTGGTAAAACTTAATTTTAAATTATGTTCCCAAATAGCGACTAAACCAACTTTTATAAATACACAGTTTTTCAAAAAACATTTCTTTTACATTTAAATGATTCTTATTTTATTTATAATCAATATCTCTATATATTTTTCGTAATGAATTTACTACTATTCATACACTATTATTTGAAAACTAGGTATTTTATATTATAGGTCAATTAGACTGGGGATTTTATGTTTTGTAAGCTATGGAATAGATTAAATTTAATGGAATTTGTTTTGTGGGTTGTTTAATCTCAGTGATTTGTATTGAAGTCGCTATCAAATAAAATGCTATTATTTTATAATTTTTATAAGGCCCCAGACTTAAAAAATTACTTAATCTTGAGTTAAGTCAATAATTATACATGTAGAATATTTTTAGGTTTAATTTTTTAGAGAATTAGGCCATAACTATTACATTACCTCTAAAGTATTACAAAGTAGATACTTCTACTCTATCTTATTTTTTTTCACAACATAAAACTAATTAAAAAATAAAATAATTATTTTCTTGATATAAATATTATTGAATTATTCCTTTCTCTTACAATTTATTATAACCTATGAAAACAATTAAAAAAATTGGGATGAGCATAAAAAGCTCAGTAAGGGTTATAAAATAAGGAAAGAAAACATTAGTCCATCATTATATACAAATCAATAAAATCATACCTTTCAATCATAAAACAAAATATATTTAATATTACTAATGGAATCATAAGGTTTATGAGTAGATCATAGAAATCATAAATCATAAAGTTTACTTGTGGCATCCATAACATTCTTACATTGTAGCTTTCACTGCTACGTAGCGAGTTACGTTTGGAATACCCATAATAGTATATTCCCTAAATATATTAGAAGAAACAATAATGTTTACCTCCATCACATTACCCAATTCATTATAGAGTTATCTCAGGCTCACCTACCATTGGTTTCTTACATAGCCACCAATAATTTGTGTTATAACATAACCACCCATCATTGGTTTATCACGTAACCACCCGTCAAATGTCCAAGTACCATTATATAATCACAAGACATATAATATTGAAAATATAAATATTTCACTAATAACATTAAATTATATATAATAATAAATAATTTCAAGATATTGAAAAAATAAATCCATTCCAAAACCATTTTCAATACAAAAACACCAAAAAATGGAATAAGTGGTTTATTTTCCATTTAAAACATTAAGGCTTATATAGGAATCCAAATAACGATTATGGTGGTAGAGTGATCATTATTTCTGAAAACATTATGAAAATTCCATCTTTTGTTTAGTAAAACACTTCATGGATAAAAGATTCCATTTGAATGAATTTAAAAGTCAAAGGGTTTTATTATAAATCGTATAAGAGAAGGAAGTGTGTATTATCAAAATATGCCTCCATGAAAAGAGATTGAGACAAAATACCTTACCACCTGAGAAAATACTTGAATAAAAATAATTACATAATAACATTAAAACAAGAGTATAATATCATGAGAATAATAATATTCATTATATATTATTTCAAGGGGTATTTTAGACAACATATAAAGTTAAGTGGTGTATAAGAAAAAAAAAGTCACAGTGGAATGTAAATTGAAATAGAATCCCTTACAATGATCATATAAGTGACATAAGAATTTATCAAGGGGTGATTATGTGTTGAAAAAGTATATACACAAAAATTAAAGTGGAAATTACAACATAAATAAATAAATAGTTATCCCATACATAATCATGGGATAATATAATCAACAAATTATGCGTTAAACCCCAAAGAGTGGAAATTGAATTAGAAATTACCTTACGAAAATTCAAGAGCCCTAACGGTGTCAAATAAAAATTCATAAAATGATTTGTTGAGGGAGAAAATGGCATCTCATCACTTGGACATAAAATTTACATTAATATGGATATATAAGAACATATCCAAACATAATAAAATGTAAATTAAAAGACATAACATAAATAAGTCTTTGACTAAAAAATATGGTGGGAGGTTCCGTTACAAAGAACATTTTTTAAATAAAATAGATAAATTATGTGTATTAACTATAATTACACATAATTCAAGTATAAATATAAGATAATATATCAAAATTAATTTCTCACGTAATCATAGCATGACATAAACAAGAAGTATAAGATCAACCTAAAGAATGGAAATAAGGTTAAGAAGTTTTCTTACCTTAAGTATGACTCGTCACATATTTTCCTTATTATTCCTAAATAATAAACATAATTTAATTTCTAATTTATTATTAACCTTTTTCAATTTTATTATTCCTTTTATATCACTTATTACCATGTTATAAACATTACATAATTATTAAACTTAATATCGTCTTTTTTACCGATATTTGGTACTTGAGTCAAAAATAAACTTGTAATAATTACAAATTGTCCATGTGGTCAAAATTACATTATCTATATAATTGTATTAATGATTTAAATATCATATATATCCAGAATATATGTATTTAGAATATTCCATAACATTTTCAAATAAGAAATGATAAAGAAGTTTTCATGGATATGGTAAGTCGTACGTACGCATGAATGCAACTTTCATTTGATTTTTATATTTGAATGAAAAATAAATGATACAAATGTATATTACAATTCTATTATAATATCATATATTATATACATTACATAATTTTTTTAACACCATCTTTTATATGGTCCATATATGGCATTAACTAGTCATATCACTTTGAGGGGGTAGTAGTCTGCACTTCCTCAAATGAAATTATCATATTAACCGATTATGGAAACCATAAAGGTATGATATAAATGAAAAATAAAGAATAATAGAGAAAATTTAAATATAATATATATCTCATATAAATATAGTGCCATCATAATGTCCACCATGATAGGTGGTACGGAAAAATCGAACAATCATCATTTCGGGAGGCAGTAGTTCGTCGTACACAGAAACAAAATCTTTGTATCCATTGGATAAAGGTGTGTGGATGTGTAGTTCTAATTATTATCATAAAAAAATCCTAGTATATTTAATATACTAGTTTTTTTATAAAATTGTGGAATACATAGAGATTATAGAAGTTGGATAAGGAAAATAAATGGAAGAATCTTGAGAGAAGACATTACCTTAAATCGAGTAACTCTTTTTTATTTAATCTAAAAGGCCTTCTTGAATTGCCTTATTCAAAATTTAAGGCTTATAAGAGTAAGATATAGATTCTAAGAGATTATTTGGGAAGATATTGTATGATCCAATGTGGAATAAGTGGTGTGAGTAAGGATTTGAGGTGGTGCACTTTTATAAGAGGGAGGATGGGCACTTAAGGAAAATCTTGAAATATTATTTTATTATAAATTTATTTTCGTTTATAAAAGGTCTATATGGAATTTATTTCACATATAAGATTCTTTTTGGTATAAAAGCTGTCAAACAATAGTTTTTAGAGAAGCTTTGGTCTTAATTTTAACCTTATCTTTTAGCATTAACCCTTGGCTAACAAATTTGACTCTTACCATGTCTTATTATATATTCAAACTATATGGTTAATATAGTTACAATAAAATGACAATAGAGATTCAATTTGTTCATTAATGATATTTTGAACATTATTTTTGTCATTTGGAATAATCTTAGATTTTTAAGACTATTATATCATTTAATAAAACATTTAAAAAAAAATCATTTATGTCAATTTTTATAGTATTCATATCATTATTTTTAATAAATCGATAACAATATGATTATTTTTGAAAAAAGTTCATTAATAAAAATATAAAAAGTCATAAATATCCCCAAATTTTTTGGATGGCATAAAAAGTTTCAAAATAAATTTATTTTAATATTTATAATCTCATTTATTTAAATCATTAATTAAAAAGGTAACTACTACATCATCATTGTGTCATAAATATATTTATTTATTTGATGTCTAAAAAAATATAAAAAATACCACGATGTAGGAAATATTTTAATATTTCTAATTAATATTTATCGTTGAATATATAGCTTATCTAACCCCATATAAAAAAAATTTCGTAAAAAATACAAGTTTAGGTTATATTTTCCTTAACATTAAATTAAAAGTAACTAAATGTCATTTTCACACACAAGTTGATCCATGGGGTCCTAAAATCTAAAAAAGGATTCCCATTGTCGTAAATATATCATCAAATAGGGTTATGACACATGTTATGGTAATTTAATATTATTATAATATTTGTTTTACCCTTATTTACCAGATTTACCCTTTAACAATGGTAAATAAAATACTTACTGAAGTTACTATTCATAATGTCTAAAAACAAAATGTGTCTATTTACACAATTTTTAACTCCTTATTTCAAATATGGAATCCATTTTTTCAAATTCAAAACATAGAAGTGGCAGAAATTAATTTAAAATTAATTCCTATTGTCAAAACCAAAATGTGGGTTTTTAAGAAGTAATATCTATCAAACGATTGACATGTGTATATGTCCAATTTCAAATTAAAATTACATAAAATGAATAAAATTTTATTAAATGATATAAATATAATCAAATTAAACTTTAAAACCAATTAAAATTACAATCTAACTATATAAATAAATTAGATTAAAATGTAGTTTTGATTTAAAATGCTGTATTTTCACTATGCATTAAAAATGAACTTTAGTAAAAAATACAAACAATTAATCCAAAGTATATTTCTATAGTCCTTTTATAAATAATAATTTTATTTATTTAAATAAAACATATAAAGTCATCAAAAACTATATTTAAAAAAGGTTTCCATTATAAGGTGGTAAAACTGCATTTTAAGAAAAATACTTCTTTTATCCGAAAAAATTGAATTTATTCTTATATAATATCTTTAAAAAATATAAGATGAATTTAAAACATTATATTGAATATATATCATATATTTATCATTAATGAAACATCTATAAATTTTAATATGAAAACACAATTATAACTTTTTAAATAGGTTTTCATAAAAACAAATCCATTATATTCAATTGGTATTTATTCCCATTTCTAATAAATTTGGTAATCAATGAATCATCATTTAAACATGTGTAAACCATATTTCAAAATTTAGTTAATACTATTCATTCTCTCCATTCCAATATCAAATAATTAACTATCATTTAAAAAAATATTATTATTATTGTATTGTTTTTCATAATAACTCAATGTTGTATGCAATGTAGGATTTCTGAGAAGCCAGTTGTTGCGTGTTGAGTACACTATCAGAAAAAGAATCCCCTTTAACATAAAATTAAAATATTATTCATAAGTATTAATAGAAATAACAATTTATTTTTCTATAAATACCTAGGTCGTTACATCCTTCCCCCTTTTGGAAATTTCATCCTCGAAATTTTAAAATTGGGTTTGGAAACTTCATTGAAAGTACCACATCAAAAAAAGTCAATAAAACTATCACTTTAAAAGAAGAAATATAAGTAAAAAGTTCACATGCTATAACACGTAATAGGATTCCATATACGAAAAAATGGATATAGAAGAGAAACTAAGCGTCAAGTTCAGATGCAGAGTGATAAAAAACCATGATTAGGAGAATGTTAACCACCAGAAAACCACAAAATTGTGATGGGTTAAACAGTATTTGATTTCATAGTAGGAAATTTGAATGAACAATGATTTTTTAAAATCATTTTCATAATGTTGAGGAATTTATTTATGATATTGAATAAGAGAATAAGGAAATATACTTACCTTTAAAGTAGAGTTTCATCCTTTAGTAAATTTCTACCACAAACTCATCTTTTTCCAAACAATGAGTATTCAAGATGACTTGGTCAAACCTAAAGTGCTAAAATAAACTTATAGAGAATAAAATTATCCAAAAAATATGAACCATATAATCCCATTTTTTTATACATTAATCAAAACCAAAATGGTTAGTACAAGATCAGATAATCCCAAAAAAGGATAATATTTTATAAAAAGAAATACTACTCTTAATCTTCACAATTGAACAAATAATACCCAAAGATCAACAAAGACCATTAAATACCTAAATATCCTTAAATTTATTCAAAATAACCAAAATAAGTTTTAAAGAAATAATTTAAAAGGATTTGATCACATAGTATTCCACAAAAATCATAACATTTATCTTTTAATAACATTGACTACTCTTAAAGTCTCATACTGAAGAGTAATTATCCTAATCACATATTCTCTATGATAGGTTAATAATTTCCATTAATGACCCAAATTTCTATATGTCCACAATAAAAATATATATTCTTCCAATATAAAATTCCATTATTACTCCTCAATTGAAATCCCAAAGTATTCTACTTGCCTTAGGTATATAGTGTTACCAAAAGAGAAACCGTCTTCCCATATAACCATTATCACTTAATCACCAAATAATTTTCCTATACTTATGATATACATTTGATAAAACATATTATCCCAAATGAAATTATTCATGATCAATAAAATCATTTAACTAAAAAGAATAAGTAATACTAACCAGGGACTTCATGTAGGCCAGTTTTAGGTGATGCGCCCTTATTGCCCTTCAGTTGTGTGTTTGATTCCCATGGCCATTCTAGACCCAATGGGTTGTCACGCATCCTATGGGTTTTCCTTTTTCTAAAACCATATAGTTCTTATAAAATTCTAAAAAATAGCCATAACTTATTTTATTCTCTAAGGTTATCTATTACCTTTCATTTTCCATCCTAAAATGTAATAAACATTTATCACCTCAAAAATAAAAGATCATGTGAACCCCTAAGGTTATACATTATGTTCACATTGGAAAAGAAAATTATTTCTTGAATAAGATTTTCACATATCAAACTTCAGGGTTATGCATACTATAAAAATTCATTGAAATTAATCCCATCATCAAAAGAGCCTTAATACTTTTAAGCAATCCATTATCTTAAAATCTACTATAACTCCTAAATCTCTTTTATGTAAAATTTTTACTCATTAAACATTATTCGTGATCCATTAACCATTTCATCCAAATTATTCTGTAATACATATTTCCTATAAAAAAAATCATGAATCATATCCTAAGATTCAATAATGTCAAAACATCAAATATGAAATAATCCATAACTTTCATGAGTCATTTTCAGTTTTTTTATCCTCAATTGGAATGGAATTATGTATTGGTAAATATATATTTGTATGGTCCTGGTGATCCCATTTCTGAACCTTCATCATAGTATATCTATTTGTATAATGAATATGCACACTAGATTTAAAACATTCAATAGATCCTTTAGAAATAACTTCTTTCCCTTTCCTAAAGTCAACTGGATGCCTCTTTTTCCATGGTAGTTTACTGCTTTATAACCTTCATTGCCACATCTAAAGCATATTAACATCCCTTTTAATCATTTTATTAGGTGTTTCTTTCCACATCCCTAAAACAAAGGTTTTTAAATATACTTACCTTTATGATTATTACATGAACTTCCGTAGGGATTTATTTCTCACATATACGATCCCTTATAAAAATAACCAACGTTCAGGTGGTAAATCATGTCTCCAGATAGTTGGTTGATAATAACCACATGATTTATCCTTGCAACTCCTATTTCATTCAGTTTCTTATTCATAAAACTGTCACAGTTTTCTTCATATCCATTGTTACTTTGGTTCCTGCTAGATCCAGCCATTTACTAAAACCAAAAACATCAGTGTGCGTATATCAGTAAAATGATCATACAATTTATTATGAAGAGGTTAAATAATAATATATACATATTCATGTTATCTTAAACTCATTAAATTCATCTAAAATAACTTTGACTCTTTATAATATGCTAACCATTATGGTAATGTCACTTATTCTTAAATAACACCCTAATCTCTAACGTTATCTAAACCATCCTCTGATACCAACTATAAGGAACCATCCTTAAAATATTACTTAATCTTGAGTAATGTAAATAATAATACATTGAGGATCTTTTTAGGTTTATTGTTTTAGAGAAATAGGCTATAACTATTACATTACATCTCAAATATTACGAAATAGACACTTCTACTCTATCAAATTTTTTCACAACAATAAAACTCCTTAAATAATTTAAGAATTATTTTCATGATATAAATATTCTCGAATTATTCATTTCTCTCACCCTTCAATATAGCCTTTAAAAAACATTTCAAAAACATAGGACGATCATAAAAATCTCATTATGGGTTATAAAATAAGGAAAGAAAAAATTAGTCCATCAATACATACAAATCGATAAAATCATAACTTTATATCATAAAACATAATCTCTTTAACATACCTCATGGAATAATAAGATTTATGAATAGCATAGAGAAATCATAAATCATAAAGGTATCTTGTGGCATCCATAACATTCTAACATTGTAGCTTTCAAGCCTATGTTATGAGTTACGTTTGGAATACCCATCATAGTATATTCCCTAATTCTCTTAAGAGAAACATTAACATGTACATTTTTCATGTTACCCAATTAATTGTAGATCTATTTTTGGTTAACCCACCCTAGTTTTATCATATAATCACCAATCATTTGGTTTATCATGTAACCACTTGTCATTGGTTTATCGTGTAACTACCCGTCAAATGTCCATGTACCATTATATAATTATAAAACATATAATATTTAAAATATCAATATTTCACTAATAAAATTTCTACTGAAATCACAAGAAATAATTTCAAGATATTGAAATAATCAATACATTCCAAAATATATTTCAATATGAAAACACCCAAAAATGGGATAATATATTTCTTTTCCTTTTAAAACATTAAGGCATGTACAAGTAGCCAAATAATGATTATGACGGCAGAGAGGTAATTGTTTCTGAAAATGTTAAAAAAAAATATTTTTTCATTTCTTAAAATTCTTCATTGATAAAATATTCCCTTTGAATGATATTAAAATTTAAAAGGGTTTATTATACATCGTTTAAGAGAAGGAGGTGTATATTATCAAAATATGCCTCAATGAAAGGAGATTGAGACGAAGTCCCTTCCCAGTTGAGAAAATTATAGAATAAAAATAATTACATAATAACATTAAAAAAGAATATAATATCATTAGAATAAGTATATTCATGATATAATATTTCAAAGAGTATTATATACGCCATATAATGTGAATTAGTGTATAACAACAAATAAGCCCCAATGGAATGTAAATTGAGGAAAAATCCCTTACAAAGATTGCATAACTGATGTAAGAATTTATCAGTGGGGTGATTATGTGTTGAAAAATAATATACACACAAAGGTAAGTGTAAATTAAAATATAAATAAGTAAATATTTATTTGACACATAATCATGGAATAATATAATCAATGAAGTGTGTGTAAAACCCAAAGAGTGAAAATTGAGTTTAGAAATTTCCTTATGAAAATTCAGTAGCATAATAGTATCACATAAAAATTCATAAAATTATTTCATGAAATAGAAAAGGGTTTCTCATCACTTGGACATAAATTTTAAATTAATAAGGATATAGAAGAACATATCCAATCATAAAAAATTGAAAATTAAAATACATAACCTAAAGAAGTATTTGACTAAAAGAGGAGTGTGTAAGGTTCCCTTACAAAGATATTTTTACAAATAAAATAGATCAATTATGATTATTCACAATAAGTACACAAAAATAAATTATAAATTAAAGATAAGATATAAAAATTCATTTCTCAAATAATCATAGCACGACATAAATAAGAATTATAAAATCAACCCAAGGAATGGAAATTGGGTTAAGAAGTTCCCTTACCTTGAGTCCAACTCGTCATGTGTGTTGCTTGTTCTTCCTGAATAATAAACTTAAGTCTATTTATACATTATTTATAAAAAAATTGAATTTTATTATTCCTTTTATATCACTTATTACCACGTTATAAACATTATATATTTATTTAGGTAAATATTAGTCGTTTTGCCCTTATTTGGTAATTGAGTCGAAAATGAACGTGTTATAATTACAAATTTTCCATGTGTTAAAAAGTGAATTATCTCTAGAATTTTATTCATGATTTAAATATAATTTATTTTCAGTATATATTTATTTATAATAGTCCATAACATTTAGATATAAGAAATTAAAAGCACTGTTTATGGAGATGGTAATCCATACATACGCCTGAATGCTACTTTCATTTATTTTTTCATATTTAAATGAAAAACAAATTATAAATAGGTATATTATAATTATAGTATAATATAATATTATATATAAGTTACATAATTTCATTAACACCATCCTTTATACGTTCCATGTATGGCATGAATGAGTCATATTACATTGAGTGGGTGGTAGTCTGTACTTAATCAAATTAAATTATCATATTTACCCAATTTGGAAACCATAAAGGTATTATATAAATTAAAAATATTGAAGAATATATACAATTTAAATATAATATATATCACATATAAATACATTTCCATCATAATTTCCACCATGAAAGGAGGTTCCGAAAAATCGAACAATCATCGTTTTGTGGGGAAGTAGTTTGTTATACATAGAAACAGTATGTTCATATCCATTAGATAGAGGTGTGTGGAAGTTTAGTTAGAATAATTTTCATAATAAAATCCTACTATATTTATAATTCATTTGTTTTAATAAAATAATTTAATAAATAAAGATTAGGTGGTTGGAGAAGGAAAATAAATGGAAGAAGCTTGAGAGAAGACATTACCTTAAATCGGGCAAATCCTTTTGATTTAAGCTAAAAGGCCTTCTTGAATTTCCTTCTAGACAAGGTAAGGCTTCTAGAAGGAAACTAGGGATGTTCGAAGATTATTTGGGCAGTGGTTAGATGAGAAAAGGGGGATTGAAAGGTGTGAGTAAGGGTTAGAGGTGGTGCCCCTTTATAAGAGGGAGGAAGGGCACTTAAGGAATATATTAAAATATTATTTTATTATAAATTTATTTTCTGTTTAAAAAGATCCCAAAGTAATTTATTTCATATATAATATTATTTTGAGTAGAAAAAATCTCAACCCATAGGTTTTATACAAGTTTTTGTCTTATGTTTAACATTATCTTTTATCTTTAACCCTTGGTTAACTTATTTGGCTCTTACCATGTCTTCTTGTATATTCATACAATATGGTTAATATAGATACTATAAAAAGGCAATAAATAATAAATTGGTTAACTAATTATAGTTTAACAATTATTTAAGTCATTTAAAAGAATCATAGATTTTTAGGACAACTAAATCATTTAATTAAATATTATTTATTTTAAAAAACTCATTTAAGTCTATTAACATACTATTCATATCATGATTTCTAAAAAATAAATAAAAATGTTATTCATTAAAAAAAATTCATTAATTAAAAGATAAAAAGTCATAATTATCCCCAAAATTTATTGATGGCATAGAAATTTTAAAAATAAATTTATTTTAATATTTATAATCTCATTTATTTAAATCATTCATTAATAATGTAATCACTACATCATCATTGTGTCATAAAAATATTTTTTTATTAATTTCTAAAAAAAATTAAATAAAATACCATGATGCAGGAAATATTTTTATATTTTTAATTACTATTTATCATTAAATATATCTCTTATATATCCACATATAAAAATTGTTTTAGTATAAAATACTAGTTTAGGTTATATTTTCCATAACTTTAAATTACAAATAATAAAATGTCATTTTCACACACAAGGGGCTCCATGGGGACCTCAAATCTACCCATGGATTCCCATGGTCTTAAAAATATCATAAAATATGGTTAGTACATGTTTTATGGTAATTTAATATTATATACTATTTGTTTACCCTTATTTATGAGATTTACCCTTTAACCATACTAAATAAATTTTTTACAGATGTTACTATTAAAAAAGTATAATAATAAAAGGTATGTATTTACAAAATTTGGACCTCATTATTCTAAATATGGAATATATTTTCCATAATTCAAAACACATAAGTTTCATAAATTAATTTAAAATTAATTCCTGTTGTCTTAACCAAAAAGCAGGTTTTTAAGAAGTAATAATTATCAAAAGATTGACAGGTGTTTATGTCTAATTTAAAAGTGAAATTACTAAAAATGACCAAAGTTGGATTAAATTATAAAAATATAATCAAATTACACTTTGAAACCAATTAAAATTACAATATAAGTATATAAATAAATTGGATTAAAAGGTAGTTTTGAATTACAATGCAGTGTTTTCACTATTCAATAAAATGATCTTTAGTAGAAATATATAAACATTTAATCCAAAGTAAATTTTTATGTTATTATTATAAATAATAAGTTTATATTGTAGAATAAAACATATAAAGGTGTCAAAAACTATATTTAAATAGGGTTCTCCATCAAAAGGCGGTAAAACTGCATTTTTAGAAAAAAAAACTTCTTTTATCCTAAAAAAAATTATTCTAATATAATATCTAGAAAACATATAATATGAATTTAAAACATTACATTGAATATATATAATATATTTTTTATTAATTAAAAATCCATAATGAGTGATATAAAAACCCAATTATTCTCTTTTAAATAGGTTCTCATAAAAACACATGGATTATATTAAATAGGTTTTTATTTCCATTTCTAATAAATTTGGAAATAAATGAATCATTATTTAAACATGTATAAAAAATATTTCATAATTAATTTGATTCTATTCATTCTCCCCATTCCAACTAATTGGTATAACATACTATTTGAAATAATAATAATAATATTTATTATGTTATTTTTCGGTATAACTCAATGTTGTGTGAAATATATGATTTTAGATATGCTCGTTGTTGTGGGTTGAGTAAACTATCATAAAAAGTGTCCCATTGAACTTAAAATTAATATCTTATTCATAATTATTAACAAAAATCAAATATTATTATTCTATAAATACATGGATCATTAAAAATTTAGTCTGTTAAATTCCCCCCACATTAAATAAATTTCATTCTCTCATTTTAAAATTAATCTACATAATCAATATTTTGATATTTGAAAATTCCTTTCTTAAAAACCCACATCATAGTAGTGCTAATAAAATATAATCTTAATAATAGATAAAGTAAATTAAAAAGATCATAAAGAATAACACATAAATTGGTTTCTATGTAAGATACAATTCATGTAAATTAAATATATGGACATAGAATAAAATCAAAAATAAATATAAATAGTGATTGAGGTCATTGATCATAAGAAATTGAATGATAATTTGATAGTAAAGGCACTCAAGACCATAAATTAGAGATGATTTTAAATACCATATTATTTATTGGATTTTAATGTAATAAGATAAATTGTTTGTTACGAGATTATTTTCCAAATGTTGAGGAATTATTTTACTATCTATGAATATATTGAATTATAACTACTTGATTTGTTTTTAATTCATTAAAAAATTTATCCTTTGTTATTTATTTGATAAATTTAAAATCCATCCCCAACTCTGAGAAATAAATATCCAAAAATTAATATTTTATTCTTGAGGAACCAAAATTCACTTTTAACAGAACGTAAGATATCTAAAATAGTGATAGGAATATCTGTATGTCTCTACCTATTTTCCAAATAAAATATAATTAGTAAATGTTATCCAATATAATACATTAATATATAAACCTAAATTCTAACATCGTTGGTTCATTATTAATATTTTTTTATGAAATATTTGACAGAAAAAATGAAATATAAACTTGAAAATCACAAATGTTGAGTGCTAAGCCCTTACCATCCATTTTTCATGGGTTAAATATCAATAGACCTGTTGGATGAAATAGGTTGCCATCCGTCATGTTGAGGGTCCTTTTTCTAAGCTATATTAATATAATACCTATAATGATCCCAAACAAATATTATATACATCCTTGAAATAAAATTAATCCTTAAATAACCATTTTACTAAGGTTTTCAATATAACCATTTTCTCAAAAAGTCACATAATCTTACTTGAAATTTATTAAAATTTCATTAATGAGGTTATATATCCAAGAGGATATGACCACATTTAAAATTATGTGTGTAAAATAAAAATTAATTATTCATCAAATAACTTTTCTACAAAAACATGTTTTTTACATATATTTCTCCAAAATTTCCTTTATATTGCTTAAATCCTATCACATAAAACCTAAAAGGGGTTTTTAATACATTTAACTTATGGTCAATTTTAGACATATAAACCCATGATGCTATCCATAAATGTTATGTTAATAAATATATATATGATTATAAAATTTAACAAAATCATTAATGTTTCATAATTATTATAATTAAAATATCCTTGGTAAAACAATTTGATAATTTAGTTATTGAATCACAATACATAAATACTTCATCCATTTTATTCCAAAAATAGTTCTTTCCTTGGTATAGGGTTTAACCTTTAAAATAGGGGGCTCACTTGATTAATTCTTAGGTTCTCCACATTTAATTCATCGAATGATAAATGTTTCCCTAGGATGAGATTTATTTTCTTCCATCTTGCTCTCTATTGTTTCTCATAAATTATTTTCATTAAAATCATCCCTTCCACAAATAAATAATTTTACTATTCTGTTGATAAACTTTAATGGGTTTCTCCTTACACATTTCATATATGATGTAAATAGATAATTATTTCCACCATAGTGTCCATCACTCAATCTCTTAGTGAATTCCATCTTTCTATTCATTGGTGAGTCTGAGAATATATTGTTAACCATATTTTGGGTTAAATAATTATTCATATTCATGATATCTTTTACTCATATCATCATATCATTTAGTATCTCATATTGACCACATTGTTATTAATGTTCAATGATAACATCATTCCTTTGAGTCCTAGCCATTGAATAAATCGAAAATGTTAATTGTGAGCAAGAATAATCATGATCATAAAACCATATAATCATTTATAAGATGTCAAAATCATGAAACATTAATTTCAACATAATACACCTTAGTTTTAACAGATGTAATTTATTTCTATTATCTATTCCAATCCTTTATAATGGTTTGTAAAGAAAATGTGAATTATCCTAAGCATATCTCATGAGAGTGTCAAAGCTGGTGTGCAGTAAGGTATGTTTTTGTGCACCAGGTGATGATTGGTTCAAGCCTAGTTCACCCATTTTTTAGTTATTAATGCTATATACATTTGTTCCACAACCAAATCTACTAGTATTATCCAAATATAGATTTTTTGTAAAGAAAAAACACATAATCTATACCTTACCATATGTTTAGGATGTTCTTATACACTTCTCTACAAAGTTATTCTTGGGGTAATGTTGTTTAATACATGTTTTCCAATATCTGGCTCCCAAGATTTCTACTAAAATTAATCTAATACCTACTTTAGATACCCTAACCCTAGTATCATAGAGTTGGTTAATTCTTTAATACATTAGAATAAGATACATGAAATTTCATCCCAAAGGACCAGATAGTTTAGTAGTATTTTTAAACTAGATACATACATTATTACTATATTACATTTGAATACAAAAATTAAAAAATAACATTTCAAGAATATAAGTATTCAATCTATGGTATTCATTAATTTATTTCATAATAAACTTAATGGATTCTTTATAAAAGGTAAAAAATAATAGTGAGCTCAAATTCTAGGTAAAGGTTAAGTAACTAAAAAGATATCATAAATAAATGACCATAATCAACAAGGATAGGTAAATAAATGAACACACATGTCATTTAAATAATTCTTCTAGAATGATCAATATGTCATGTTAAATAAGTGAAAACACATTTAATTTAATTTATAAAAAACTATCATAATTGGGTAGAATATAATCAATATGGAAATGTAAATAAATGAAAACACATGTCATTTAATCAATAAAATGGGACTGAAATGTATTCAAAGATAATATCATCACAAAAATATCGTACATAATAATAACTAAATTTTGAATGAATTCAATACTTAATTACATAATGTCATGTTTCCTAGGAACAAGATAACTCTACTATCAAGATCAATCTTCCAGAGAGTATAAAAAATATGGGTAGAACACCATTTAACTAAGGCAAGAAAATGGATTCATCTCATGCGAATACCAATGCATCTCAGGTCTGTCTATAATTGGGACCCACACAAAATTTTTATTTTAAAACCAACCCTCATATATTTAGTAATACATTTTATTCATAAATAATGTTCCTTATCATCAAATATCTATATTGAGTAAATAATGTATATTTATCAATATTTTTCAAATATAGAAATGAATTTAAATATCGAACATCATATGTATAAATTATATATGGTTTAAGAAATAATCATGTCCAGGATAAATAATATATATATTCAGGTGAAATTTAATTTTTTATGATCATAGGAAAATAATCATTTAACGAGAATGTTGTTGACTAAAAAATAAATCCAGTGAATATCAATACTATCTTTCATCAAAATAATCATAAGCCATTGGGAGGGAGAATAAAGATGGTATAGATACAATATTTCCCATGTTTTTAATATTTAAAATGTATGGTTTTTTTCATTGATGAATATAAATACCATAAAATATATTTATACACATTCTTGAAGAAAATGTCCTTTTAATTTTTAAAATCACCTTTTAAAACTTAAAACATTTTAAAAAAAAAATTCGTTGAAAATATTATTTCAGAAACTATGAATTTATAGAATATTAAGGGAAAAAATTCATCAAAAATATCATCATAATCATGAAAATTATGATTGATAGAAATTATGGTCATGATGACTCGTAATCAATTTATGTTGTATATGTGAAAAATAAGATTCCTTTTTCACTTTAAAATTTTTAAAAAGTGTCTTTTTTGGAAAAAAACATGAAGATTCCTTTAAAAAAATTATAACAAGAAAAAATTGGTAAAAATTTATTTAATAAGTAATTTGAAAAAGTTTACAAATATTTTTGATAACATATTTAAAAAATATAGTTTTGGAAGAAAATGTTTTTTTAACAGAAGAGTTAAATAAAGTCATATTTCATTAATAATATGTTCTTAATTATTTTAAACAAGAAATAGAAAGAAAAATTACTATTATTTTAAAATATAATTAATTAAAATATTATAACAAAATGAGTTTAATTTTTTATAACATTATCAAATAATTCTTATGAACTTAAATTCAAGAATAAATAATCTCAATTAGAATGAGATTGGGAAATAAATCCTTAAAATGAATGTAACATTGAAGTGAGGATTAATCAATGAATTGGTTATGTGTATCCAATATTAATCCACATAAAACATGTGTAAATACAATTTAAGATAATTATAATTAATTATAAAAATAAACTATGAATATCATCAACAATGAAGAAGTAATATAAGTGAGTGAAAATAATTTGATTTTTGAAATTCTTTACCACTTGGTAATTTTCATGTCAAATCCACTTGAATGAAACATTTAAAATTGAAAATTAAGATAAAATTAATTATTAATTAATCATGATATAACCTATCATAGGTTAATTACATACACCATAAAAAATAAATTAGGATCATAACATTACAATATGACTCAATGAAATGAAATTGAGATGAAATCTTTTACCTTGAGTTTGACTCTTCATATACATTCTTTATCATCCTGAATAATAAAATTATTTTAATTATTTATTTTATCAATATTTCTTTTATTTCTTTTATTTCAATCATTACTATGTGATATATGATTACATAATCAATTTAGGTTTCTGTCGAGTGTTTCGACTATATTTGACTTCTCTGTAAAAAATGACTTTGAAAGGTGATTATTGGCCTAAGAGTTTTGTATTAAAATATCACTTAAATAACAATAATGGAATAATTTTTATATTTATACATCAATTATTATTTTAAAAATAAGAATTAATGATGGTTTTTATGAATTGACTACATTATGATCATGGCGGTAGTAGGTCATACATACACATGTGTAAGGTTTCCATTATTCAATGATTGTTATGAAAAGAAGGTAAGTAATAATTTACATATACATTGTTATAATAATATCACAAGTATGATATTATTTCTTAGAAAATAATTATATATATCATCTATGTAATGTGGTGATTAAAAAAGATTCCCACCGCATCATGAAGGCGGTAGTCCACACATACATGAATGATGTGTTCATCTTTTATTTAGTGAAAAAGTATGTAAGAAAATGATAAATTATCAATTCATAATGATAAATATGTCCTTAATACACTTAATTTGTCTTTTATAACCCACATATTCATATAAATTATAATTATTACCTTCCATGTAAAATGTTCTTATAAAACGAATCACATCGCTTCGTAAGTCAGTAATCATCCAAACACACGAGCGACGTTTTCGTATCCACTACGGAATGAAATGTAAAATATTTATAACTGATATAATGACTCTATATGTATAATTATATTATATGTATCATATATATTCTTTACATCCATCATCATACCCATATTTGAGTGGTGTTAATGGAAAAACTAATGACAGAGGTTAATGAGGAGCTTGTCCACCTTACACATGAATAATGATTCTGTAACCAAATTGATAAAAGAAGAGATGGTTTTACATTATGAAGTTGACATAATAAAATTATTGTATGTAATAGAATTATTTTATTATATCATTATGTTTTAATAAAAATTGATGTATTTTTATGAAGAAATAAAATTAAAACACTCATTGAAGAACATCACCTCTTCTTTGGTTATCCTCTTTGGGTTTTTACAAAATCCTTACTAGGATAGATTTCCCCCCAAATAAGTCTACTAGGATTATATGATGGATTTTGGGAAGTTATTTTGGTAGTTATTGGTCTAAATTTTTTTTAATGTTTTTAAGTGGGGAGGAGATGTGGTTTCCATTTATAAGTGAGGTGAGTGGTACACTTGTAATATTTTGAACTCATTCAATAATACCAAAATTTTTATCGAGTTAGAAGCTTCAAAAATGGTTTATTTTATATCATATAAAATTTAAGATCTAAATATGGCCCTATAGTTTATTTTTGAAATGTTTGCAGGTCATTTTAACACTTATATTCTTAGTCTAACCCCCCCCCAGTAAATCCATTTTTACCTTATCTTCAGTTAATAATTTTTTACTGTTTTCACTATTCATTTTGGTCAAAGATTATGTTGAAATTATTTTAAAATATAAATTTTTTTGATTGGAAATATTTAATAAATTTTTTCAAATTCCATTCATATATTTTAAAATTTTTAATTCAAAATTAACCCCTCAGACACAATGAGAAAGCTTGTTTTAAAGCAAAAATAGTGAGAAGATTAAAAAGATTATATATCAATATTCAATATTAAAGTGATTCCAATGACACAAAATAGATTTAGTGTTATATAATTTAAATAATTTTCCTTCAAAAATAATTCTATGTATAATTTAACATTATAAATTATTTAAAAGAAAATTCATTTTTCACTTAAAATTTATTATTTATTACTGTTCATCAAAAAATGAAATATCTCAAAAAATCCAAAAAATTCACCCGATGATAATTTTTATCAGATGATTTAAAAAATTCATATTATTTTTTCAAATAATTTACTTAATATTGGTAAAAATTAATTTTCAATTATGTTCACAAAGATCGGTTAAACCGTCTTTTAGAAAAAATACAATTATTTAGATCAAATTTTTTTCTTTTAAATGATTCTTGTTTTATTTATAATCAATAGATATCCATAATTTTCAAAATTTATATATTACTATTAATAACATGAAATTTAATGATTGGGTTTAATATATTATCGATCACATTGACTCCACATTGCATGTTCTATAAGAATTAAAAGTGGTTAAATTTAATGAAATATATGGTGTGGGTTATTTACAATCAATGTTGTGTGTCACATACGAAATAGAATAAAATGTTATTATTTTAGAATTTTGGGGAGTTACTGAATGTTTTCTAGAAATATATTCTCCAAGAATTATTATTTTTCAAAATAATCAAATCTGATAATATCCACTGTATACTTTAATTAGATATCATTCTATAAGTAGAGAAATCAATTATTGTCCATAAAAATTTTTCACGAAACATAAATTAACCTTTCTCAATGCATCATATTTCATTACCTCAATTGTCCAAATCTCCTTAAACTAATATATTAATGGTTATAGGTATATTTAAATATCATTTAAATGATCATTTGTTAAAAAAATCAATCTATTCATGATAGTAAATGTATTTTTTATGCACATCCATAATAGAAAATTATAAAAATAAAAGAAAATAAGCCAAGTACTATATGTAATATGCATCTTTTGAAATGGATTGAAACCATCACATGAAAATCATAATATTAAATTTTGTGGTTAGTCTACAAATTCATGATATAACTTATCAAATTTCATCCTTGTTA